>CM019066.1:67167612-67814610 GCA_009667805.1 Leptobrachium leishanense
AGAATAATACAGTCAATAAGGTTGAGTGGAATTCGTAAAACAAAGTCCCAGGAAGAACAACGAATAATAACGAGGATGATGGCGTGGTCGATGGTACAATCCGGGTCGAAGAGTGTAGAAGGCGGCGTAGTAGGTGGCACAATCCGGGTCGAAGGGTTGAAGATGGCGTAGTCGATGGCACAATCCGGGTCGAAGGGTTAAAGAAGGCAGCGTAGTCGGTGGCACAATCCGGGTTGAAGGTTGAAGAAGGTGGCGTAGTCGTGGCACAATCCGGGTCGAAGGGTTGAAGAAGGTGGCGTAGTCGTTGGCACAATCCGGGTCGAAGGGTTGAAGAAGGTGGCGTAGTCGTTGGCACAATCCGGGTCGAAGGGTCAGAAGATACGTGATCAAGGAATACGAGGAGCTCTAGGAAAACTGAGGCGGAAGGCACAGTAGAACCTGGATAATGTGCTGGGAAGGAAGGCGGATTTAAATAGGGTTCATGGGATCATGAGAATATCTCTCACCTGGTTCTCGTAGGTGGAGTTGAGGTACCTGGATCTTTGATAGGTCAATGGGAGGCATTCGAGGATCTCCAGAGCAGGTGTCCGCAGTACCCTTAATCGGCCAGCCGAGGGCGCCAGAGTACCTGATTTTACACTACATAGGAGGGTCTGTTCTCGCGCGTGCGCGCATTCCTCTACAGGGCTTGGATCCAGCCGGCGACGTGGGGCGTCTCCTGGCTCTTCCCCTCCATCCTGCGGACCCGGAACTCGGAGCAACGCGCCACGAGGGACCTCGGGTGAGTAGGGAACCTCTCCCAGCATGGCGGTGTGGGTCGGGGGAAGGCCGCGGAGCGGGGCATGACAGTATTACATTGGCAAAGGAGTGTACATCTGGACAGGAATCCCAGCACCCAGAGGAAAGAGGCATGTTTTTGGTTTGATTATATTATTGAATATAATTTATTTCCATTATTTTGGATAATTATTTTGTATTTCAAACCTTCTCTGACTCTAGACTCTCTAGACTCTTGCTTGCACGGATTTCAGTGAGTCATTCCTAAGGATTACAGGCTTACTATATAAAACAACACATTTCCTTTCCAAAAAAATTGAAACGCTTTTAGACACAACATTTTGAAAAAATTAGACCGCCAGGGAGGTTAAAGTTTGTTATACCGCGGGATCCAGTTTATCAAGTGGTAATTCCTTGCTGCATGTATAATCCAGTCCATTCTCTATGTTCCTCCAAGGGGTTGAGACAAGATCAATTGGTGGGGAGATTGATTATTGGGACAAGATTTGTCCATCAGATTATGTGGTTGCGTCTCAGTCGAGGATTTAGGCTAGGGACAGATGAGCGCATTTTCTGCGGCCACCGTCAAAATGTACGTCGATGCGTGCGCACGCATTTTTTCACAGAATACGCTTAAGTGGTCAGACGATGCGCAATTCTGGACGTATTTCATGACGATGGGGTAAAAAGAAGTCTAGGGAAATCCGGCTGTTTGAACGTTATGTTGGCCGCACACTAGCAGCGTCTGACGTCTCCTAATCACGCACACACGCTGCTATGCGGCCGCAGCGCACTCTGTACGTCAGTACCAGCGGTTTAACGTTCTCGAAAAAATGCGTTCATTTTCCACTTGCGTTGCGCGGCCGGACTTTTGTGCGACCGTACTTCGTATATTGGCTGTCATTGCCCGGCATCTGCTGCTAGTGCGGCCGTGATTATGTGCGCCAGAACGCGCGTTCGCACTGCCTCAGTCTGACCCTAGCCTTAAGGCTCTGGAATGAGAAACCATCATTGGAAAATACACAATCATATATATGACATGTATTGTTTGTGAGTGCCCAGCCACCCTATTATCTATTTATTACTATATGTTAGGTCAATAAAAACAAGCTGAAACTGTATTACTACGTACTGCTATACTCTGGTGATATATATGACTTCATATGCACAAAAAGATTCTATAATCGAATGAGCTTTATTTTTAATCAAGCACGGAACGTACTGCTTGTTGATACTTTTCTACCTCTATACATTGTATTGTATTTTAGAGCAGAAAAGGGACTATAGTTTGCTACAATACATTTTCTGATCAGATACCACTATAGGATATCTGAGCTACACTACCATTTTGGTGTCATCAAGCCTGGTGTTTGGCTTTATGGTTATTCCCCATTTAGTTGTTTTATGTTTGTTTTGTTTTCATTTTGTCATCAGAATTTGTTATATGATGATATTAAATGTTTCATGTACATGTAGTATTTAATGAAGATTGATGTATGGCATCCAAATAATAACCATCCTTTTATTTAGATACATTTATATATTTCCTACTTAAAGTGAATAGATGAGAGCGGGCGTGGCCGGCTGTGATGGGGAGAGGACGTGTGTTAATGGAGCTCCGCTGTTGTTTTTGCCTTTGAGGCATTCTTTAGGATTTTTTTGTTGCTCCTCTTGCCTTTGCGATCCCTGAGCTGCTGGCCATCGGGGGGTGCCTACTCCAGAGCCTCTGTTGCCCCCACTCAGGAGCTGGGGCGCTGATTTAGGCCGTCGGTATTCAGCTGGAGCACTCTGCTGGCAGCCATTTTGAGGCCGTCTCCTCAGCCCCTGTCAGAATTAGGGATGAGCTGAACACCCCCGTGTTCGGTTCGCATTCGAACTCAAACAATTTCAAAAGTTTGAGTTCGAACACGAACCGAACTCAATGTAACAAAAGAAATAAGTGTAGCGCAAAGGGAAATGCAGGTCTTGGTTGATAGCTTGCTCTTCTATCCAGACCTCAAAAAGATAAAACTTTCATGGTGCAGACCATAACACTCTCAAGATGTATACCATGTATTATGGTCTCACTCACATTCGTCTGAGCCACCTCCAGAATCTTGCGCCATAGGGTGATTACTGGCCACCCAATCGCCCTCTTCAGGTCTTGATAGGCTCCAGTAGTTTAAAGAGAAATGCGTACCATAGTGCAGACTGTTGCCGTGAGTGTAGTATATAATAAGACAAAGAAATACTCACGTGGTTCGGGACCTCAATCCGGGTCCGAGGAATATATGCCCAGGTAGGTTGTTTAGAGGGTACAACTTCCATCAAAACCCATGGCCATCGAAAGAAGTCATGGATATTCAGCAGAGGATAAATTAAAAAACGTTTATTCCATAAAAACAAATAAAAAATAAGCCAAAACGCGTTTCACCTGGGGTGTAATATCCTTAGGGCTTCATCAGTTGGCTTGTATCCTCCACTACTGCTAACTATCACAGGTGAATTAGAATCACCGCCGAACGTCAAGGCACCTCTAGTGAAAGTGAGTCCTATCCAAAAAATTAACACTGCTGTGTAGCCAACCATAACTTGCTCATGCTGCTTTTCAGTCAACTGAAAATGCAAGTCAATGGGACTCGAAAGTTCGAATTTTAGAGTGCCCTCCAAGAGGGCATATATGCAAGATATTTGCCATAAAAGGTGTATGAGGGTCCGGGTAGTGCCCTGGGGGACAGGAAACAAGGAAAAGTTTTTAAAAAAAGTTTTTAAAGTAATAGTGAGTTTTCCATGAAATAAGGGTTAAAAATAAAAACGAGGGGGGCGTGGCTGGCTACCATCGGGAGCGGACGTGTTTTGGTGGAGCTCCACACGTCTGCTACCCTTAGGGACCCACAGCTGACTAATTTGACGACGATTCCAACATTGGGGTGCCTGCGGGGCTAGCCACAGGAACTGAGCTTTCCGGGGTCCGATTGTCCCCCCCCCTCGGACCAGAGACACGACTCCTGGAGCCTTCGTTTCCTGCGGCACACACTCTCCTGTCGGCCATCTTGGGGCCTAGGACAAGTCTCCAGACCTGTTTTTCCTGCGATATCGCATCTAGGAGTACGGCTGCTGCGAGTTTGGGAGATGGAGGGCCCCCATTACCCGGCTGTTGTAGCTGTCCCTGGAGCGACTGAGGGATCTGACTGGCGGAGACGGTTGGTTTGCCCTTACCCCGTCAGGACTCTGGAGTCTGTTTTGGACGACCTTGAGGCCTGTCTGGATGCGGCGGAAGGTGAGGACGATGACAAGCCGCTTACACGTGGCACATGGCGCCGACTTATGGAGGTGTTGGGCGGACGAGCGGAGGCGCCGGATCAAGAGGACGCGGGAGGCGGATCAGAAGCGGAGACGCCTGAGAGTGAAGGGGGTGCCGAGCAGCTACCGGCAGAGATTGAGGAGGTAGCAGAAGACCCTGTGCGGTTCCTTGTCACCCCACATAAGCTGAGACCGCGACGGTACCCTAGGAGGCAGTTGACCGGTGGGCGGCGGCGCTTACCTGGGGCCTCTGCGGTGGAGGAGTTAACCCGGAGGATTTCGGCCGGCTGCGCAGTATGGGAGAAGACACGGCAGGACACGACTGATCACGCGGCCTTTTCGCTGGATACGGGCTGAAGCGCTCTGTTTAGTCACTTATTTGGCCGGTTTTCCGTTACAGATCTGGGCGATTTTCATCTGATGACCCCCCCATGCCGCTTTCTGCCATTTCTTCTGCTGTGCCCCCCATTTTTATTTTATTTTACCTTGTTATATGAGACACTTTGTTTATTATTGACGGACACTGAAATTTTTGTCCCCATTCACGTTTGATTTTTCCTGCAACACCTTTGCAATTCTTCCCTTATACCTTGCTGTGTTTCGAGACCTCGCCTGCTCTGCATCAACCTGTCTGCCCCACTGCTCCGGCAGTTTCGAGACACTGGCTGACAACAGGTCCGCATTTTTTCCCCATTTACTTATTTGACACCAAATTGATGTTCTCTCACTGTTGTTCTCCCCCCCCCCCACTTAATTCAGAGACGCTTCAGACTTTATTTTATTTCTTTTTTCCCGATGACATTCCCCGGCTGGGGACATATATGAGACTTTCTGGTTTTATTATCTGAAGTATTTTTGATGTCTTTTGTTCATACCCCTCTCCCGTTTTTGGACATTTTGCTGATTTTCCATTTCTAACTATTGCTAAGTAATCGCTGTTTAACCTTTTCTTCCATATTCGAGCAGTCTTAAGATGATCTTTGTGATATTTCTCTTATTTTCTCTATTCCTAACTTTGAAGTCTCTATATACTATTCTAAGCTGACAAAGTATGGCCCTGTGCGGCCATTCTATTTACAGATGACTAGCTTTGGCCCTGCGAGGCCATTTTCTTTATGATTGTTTTGATGACTGTTTCAAAATAAAAAACTTTAAATATAAAAATAAAAAAAAAAAAAAAAATTCCTTCAAATATCGTGCCTAGGAGGTCCCCATAACCTGCCCGTGAAGTGGCAGATTTTTCGGATGTATAGAAACATTTAAAAACAAAAAAATGACATTTCAAATGACGGTAAACGGTTTTCCTTTAATCTATTCATAAACCACTGCTTGGGGCGGCAGTCTGTATGAAAAGAGGAGACATTTTAGGACACGCAGAAAGTTTAGTGATTTTTTTGGCTAAGGCTAGGGTCAGACGAATGTATTTTTCACGTTGTCCGTGAAAAAGTGCGTTCGAACGAATGGACGTATTTTTTCACGGAATACGCGATAGCGGTCATACGATGCGCATTTTCGTCCGTGATTTTGTACGGATCATCAATAAAACCCTTTTTGCGTCTGGTCGTTATGTTGGCCGGACATTAGCAGCGTCTGATGTCTCCTAATCACGCACACATGCCGCTAGCGGACGCAGCGCACTCTGTACGTCAGTACTAGCGGTATCACGTTCTCGAAAAAATGCGTTTGTTTGCCGCTTGCGTTGCGCGGCCGCACTTTCGTGTGGCCGTACTTCGTATATTGCCCGTCATTGGCTGTCATTTGCTGCTACTACGGCCGTGATAAAGTGCGGCTGCACGCGCGTTCGCACTGCGTTCGTCTGACTCTAGCCTAAATTATGATGAAACTTATGCAAGCTTTGGATGAAAGTAACAATAGGTGCTTTAAAATTGGGCCTTTAGTGTCGGCAACAGTGCCGTCACACCGAAACCCCTCTGTGGTATTCTGGAAGAGTGCAGGGTTGGACCCTGCAGTCCAATATTAAAATGATATGAATCTGGTAATATAGGCGTCAGTGGCAGTGCACCCAAATATTGTGCCTTTGGTGGCAGCAAGTGCCTTCACACCGTAACCCCTTTGTGGTATTGTGGAAGAGTGCAGTGGTGGAGGTTTTGTGCATGCAGAAGAGATCCCCGATCTATTCAGTTATGTCAGCATCAGGGGATTGATAGCTGCTGATCCAGGACTGATTCATTTTTATAAACCTCAGCCGGTCTATAGAGTCGGTGGACAGACGCACTCTTTTGTCGCCTCAAGCACGTGGTACCCAAGCGTGGGATGTCTTTCCCACGCTTGATCCTCATCTGACATAGATTACAAATAGCAACGGTGCGGTCTGCTACACATTTCTTAAAGAACTCCCAGACAGCAGAGTTCCTGGATGTGTGCTTTGAGACAACAGCGCTCTGCACCTGAGCAGCTCTGACATCTGATGCCTTGGACTGGCTACGTTTGGTCATAGAGGACGCTGTGCCTTGTGTTTGTTCTACAGCAGCTGTCTAAAGTAAAGACAAATAAGTCAATGGGGCCTGATGGGATCCACCCTAAGTTATTAAAAGAGCTCAGTGGTGTAATAGCAAAACCGTTAACAGATTTATTTAACCAATTCTTGTTAACAGGAGTCGTCCCAGAAGACTGGAAATTAGCAAATGTTGTGCCCATTTACAAGAAGGGTAGTAGGGGGAATCGGGGAACTATAGGCCAGTTAGTCTTACGTTAGTAGTGGGGAAATTAATGGAAACCATGTTAAAGGAAAGGATTGTTGAACATCTAAAAACACATAGATTACAGGATCAGAAACAACATGGGTTGGTTAGAAATGGACACATATTGGCCGACTGCCTAAGATGGACGCTTGCTAGCGGAGCTCTGAACGGACCTTGACTTCTTTGCACTAAATGCACCAAATTCCCCGACATGGTGAAAGGGAAATCACGAGCAACTAACGCTGGGACCCCAAAGGCAAACACAAGAGCCGGGCCGACACAATTAGAGGTGTTTTTCACACCCCGCGCTCAACAGACGCCACGGGAGGAATCTCCCAAGATAGCGACATCCCCTGCAGAATTGGGCTTCTCACTGCCGGAGCTGGGAGCTGCCACGCAGAGAATCGAGCGCTCACTGGCCGACATGCCTACCAAGGCTGACATCAGGGAAATAGTATCGGAGGTAAGAGAAGCTCTCCAGCCGAGATCACAGGCCTCCGTACAGAAGTAGAACAGGTGGAGGCACGAGTCAAGGGCCTAGAACAAGCCGCTGAGCAGGCGGCTATGTCCCCACAGCCTGGCACCGGAGATCCCGCTGTCTCTTCAGCCATTTGGAGACGCCTGGACGACCTGGACAACCGGTCCAGGCGCCATAATCTGCGGATCCGGGGAGTGCCAGAACAGGAAACGGCACTTCGCCGGTACCTATCGGCCTATTTAACACTATAGTGGGCTCTAAGACGGTTTCCCCGGCGGATTTAGCACGGGCACACCGAGCATTACGCCCGCAACCAGATTCCCCTAATGCGCCACCCAGGGACATCGTATGCTACTTCACGGACTTCGCACTCAAAGACCATTATATATATCAAGGCACGCGCTAAATCGTTCTGGGCACATGGAGGTTCTGACATTCAGATCTTCAACGACATATCACCATCCACCTTACAAGCCCGCCGATTGTTGCGCCCCATCACACAGGCCCTCCGTACAGCTGGAATTGCATATCGATGGGGCTTCCCACTCTCCCTCTCAGTCAAGCAAGATGATATTTGGGTGACTTTACGCACCCCCGGGGAGGTCCCTCTGTTCCTTCGTCGACTGAATCTCCCGGAATTGCCTGTCCCTGACTGGGAAACATATGAATTTCGCCCTCCGGGACCCTCGGGCCCCCTACCGCAACGCCGTCAGCATTTTGCGGGACATCAATTGCCCCCTGTTGGAGCGGGAAACCGTAAGACCTAAAAAAAAAAAAAAAAAAAAAAAGACTTTATTTTGTACTTGAGTCACGACCGACCCCATATTACCTATACTGGACCGACAACGGCTGAAGAGGATGCAGAGGTGGACCAGACTATATTAAATATAATGAACATTTGGCACTCTTCGTATATGTGCTGGACACCTGAACATGGAATAGTTACGAAACTGTACAACAGAGCAGTACCGGTATAATTGAACCTGGGCAAGTGGCGGAGGGTCTGAAGATAAGAAGGTGGATGCTTTCATTAGCATAGGGGGACTGCATTTCACGGTTTCCTGTTGGAGGCTGCTGTGGGGAGGGAGGAGAAGCCGAATTTATAGTTAAAATTGTGTTACTGTATTAGACCAACGGGTCTTTAGATAAGATAGAATATAGAAATGGGGAACTGCTTTCTTTATGTACATATGGGTGACACGGGACCAGGAGTTCAGATAGGAACGTGGGATGAAGTCATACCGCCTACGTTTACTGCCACATTCTCGGGGAGGGACAACGGACGTAAACGATACGTAACAAAGGGGGGAGGGGGAAGAAAGGGGGAACAAAAAAAAAAATGATGATAATAATATCTATGTATATATTGTTTTCCCCACATAACATACACTGTGGAAGTAGGTCAAAGAATCAATATAAAGGGGAACTGATTGTTTATGACTCGCTTACATAGTATATAAAGGGGGATATTAGTTCACTCGGAGGAGGGGGGAGGGGGGAGTGGTAGAAAAAAAAAATTAAAAAAATAAATAAATACATAAATAAATAATACATAAATAAATATCTATATATATGTATAAAATAGGGACACAAAAATGAGGGGGCATTGGCTTACTCGGGGGAGGGGAAAACAGATAAAGGGGGAAACAAACGAAAGGGGGAGAAAAAAAACAAACCTATGTGTATATTATACTCTCACATAACACACGCTAAGGTCATATGTCTTAGAATCGAACTAAAGGGGAACTAATTGTTTATGACTTGCTAATATGTTATGTAAGGGGGGACATTAGATCATTCGGGGAAGGGGGGGAAAATAAATAAATAAATTTAAAAAAAAATTAAAACATAAAAATAAATAGACATATATACATGTATATATGTATATATATATATATAGATAACGGAAAGGTATGCCACTGGTCCTTGCATACATAAACGGCTTACAGTTCGTCCTCATGACTTTCGTTTTTCCATTACTACTCGCGGGATTAATGTGACTTTTAGCTGCTGAACTGAAGGATCTATTGTGATGTCCATCATCGTTGCCTTTGGGTTGTCCGTAACCGCAACGCCCCTCACGGTCGGAGAATCCTGCTGATATTCTGGGCAAGGTCCGCCTTTTGCTTCTGCTTTTTGGATTAACTTTGTTCTTGTGATCCAGTTACTTGTTTAGTCTTCTCTGGAAAGTTGAACCACACCCTCGAGAGGATAGGTGTAGATTTCCTAGGAGAGCAGCGAGAGGTGGTCTTTGGACTGCCTTGGCCCTGATCTCTCTTACTACACTGTAAGCCTCATTGGCCAGTTCTTTCTTTCTCTGGCGCTTTCTCTCTTTTTTCTTTCTCTCTCTCTCTACTAACTCTCCTTCTTCCCTCCCTTTTTGCTAAACTTTTATTTTTATTTTTTTTATACTCTTATTATTGTCCCCTCCCTTTCCTCCCGAGCATAGGCGACTGTTACACTTGTTGAGAACATGTACACCTCAGGATCACTAAAGCTATTATCATATAATGTGCGTGGCCTGAACATGCCTCAGAAGAGGACGAAAATCTTACGGGAGCTCCGGGCACAGAGGACAGCGGTGGCCTTTTTACAGGAGACACATTTCCGGGGAGATTCGTCCCCTACTCTACGGGATCGTTTCTTCCCGACCGGTTATTTTAGCAACTTCGAGGGAGGTAAATCCCGCGGGGTTGCGGGTCCCCTTCAAGGAGGAGGGAGTTCAGCGGGACCAGAATGGTCGTTTTCTATTTATCAAGGGTACGATTGGAGGCGCTTTGTACACATTTGCATCCATCTACCTCCCAAATAAAGCACAACACCGTAGTCTCTCTACTATTTTACGTGAGCTTTCTGCATTCCGAGAGGGCACTCTAGTACTAGCGGGGGATTTTAATGTGGCACTGGACCCACAATTCGATACCTCCACAGGGACTTCATCCCTACCACCTACCATAGCTAGTAGAATGAGGCGAGTCCTAGATTCTTACCAACTGATTGACGTTTGGAGAGCCCTCCATGGAGGGGAAAAGGAATATTCATATTTCTCAACAGTGCACTCCCGATACTCTAGAATTGATTACATTTTCATCCCCCAATACTCCTTTGACATAGTACGTTCTTCGGATATACACACTAAAACTTGGTCGGACCACTCCCCAGTCTCGGTGGGCATCCTTTCTCCACTGAGCGTTCCGCGAGAACGTACATGGAGACTTAACCTCACACTATTGGCTGATTTGGAGGTTCTAGCTAGTACCCGCCAATTACTGACTGGTTATTTCCAGGACAATCTGACTGAGGATGTCTCTGTTCCAACAGTCTGGGAGGCCAATAAGGCAGTGGTCAGAGGCCTTCTCATCAGTAAAGGGACGGCGGCTAAGAAACTTCGACGAACCCAGCTGGCCGAGCTGTTTACTGAAGTGCGTCGTTTGGAAGCTCTACATGCAGAATCCGGAGACCCTGGTCTATATCAACAACTACTACAGTCTAGAACCTCCCTCACGAACCACCTGTCGGCGGATCTCCAGTTCATGGCCCTCAAGACTAATTCCTTTTTTGCTCTCAATGAGAACAAGCCGGGACGCCTCTTGGCTCAAATACTTAAAACCAGACGTACGAGATCATATATCCCACGCATTCGCCTTTCTCCGACGACAGTGACCTCGAACCCCGATCTCGTAGCGGAGAGTTTTCGAACATATTTTAGCTCCCTATATTCCATCCAGGACACTCATTTTTCTGATCTTAATCAAGACGACATAAATACTTACCTGGCCAATAAAAATCTTCCACGTTTGACAAACACAGAGGCGACGGACTTGGGTTCACCCATACAAATGGTAGAACTTGTCGAGGCCCTCAAAAATTCGAAATCACGCAAATGCCCGGTCCAGATGGCCTACCGGCAGAATATTTCAGAATATTTCAAACAGAATTACTACCACACATGCTGGCAACCTTCAATTCCATTCTTGAAGATACAAAATTTCATACGTCCACTGTGGCGGCCGTCATCTCCCTGATCCCGAAACCAGATAAGGACCTTCTTCTCCCATCTAGCTATCGTCCAATATCACTCCTGAACTCGGATGTTAAATTACTGGCGAGGATACTGGCCAACGCTTGCAACAATATCTCCCACGCCTCGTTAATCCGGATCAGGTAGGGTTTATACCAGGAAGAGAAGCGAAGGACGCTACCTCAAGGGTAATTAATGCGGTGCTACTTGCTAAGCGCAATAAAGCTTCCTTTCTTTTGCTATCCACAGACGCGGAGAAAGCGTTCGACCGGGTCTTGTGGCCATACCTGATGCGAGTACTTCAAAACTTTGGTTTAGGGAAGGGGTTCTTGACCTGGATTTCTGCACTCTATACCTCTCCTTCAGCTAGAGTACGGGTCAACGGAGCACTGACGGAGAGTTTCCCCATCCTGAATGGGACGCGGCAGGGATGTCCTCTATCCCCCCTGCTCTTCGCCCTCTCTTTGGAACCTCTACTGGCCTCTATCCGTACCAATCCTGGGATTGAAGGATTACAAGGGCGGGTCTGTTGTCACAAAGTCTCGGCGTATGCCGATGACCTTATGTTCCTCCTGACTAACCCGGTGACCTCATTGCTGGCTGTGGTTAGAGAATTACATAACTTTGGGGCACTGACGGGTTTAGAAAAATCAGAGATACTGAATATCTCTGCAACACGAACGGAAAAACTCACTTTGACATCACAATTTACTTTTCGATGGTACACAGACAAATTGAAATATTTGGGGATTTGGGGTTGTGCGCAGACGTGCCCAGTATCACAAAATTGAATTACGACTCTTTGCTACTGACTATTCAAAAGGACCTGTCCTCCTGGTCCCCCAAATACATATCCTGGTTCGGAAGAGTGGGAGTGTTAAAAATGAATGTCCTCCCCAGGATACTATACCTTTTACAGACTATCCCCCTTACTCTTCCAACTCACTATCTCCGCGCATTTCGTAAATGTTTCATCGATTTCATTTGGGCGGGCTCGAGACCACGTCTGCAGTTCGCAATAATGTGTCGCTCAAAATCTCAGGGGGGGCTAGCCTTGCCTGATATTCGTTTGTACTATTATGCATCACACCTGACCAGAATCCTGGACTGGATGTCACCTACCTCTGCAAAAAAATGGCTGGATTTAGAGACTAAACTTGCAAACACCCCACTGTGGGCAGTGCCGTGGCTCCTCCCGAACCAACTACCACACCCATGCAGAACCGCGCCGACCCTGGCCGGAACTGTTCACCTCTGGCACCGTCTTCGGATACGCTACACACTAGCCACGTTCCCCTCGCCATTACTCCCACTCTCCCATAACCCGGGGTTGCCGGGTGGAGTTCGATCTCAATTACCGGAACGGTTTACCACACATCCAGGGCTACTAGCCAAGCATGTGTTGGCAGATGGACAGTTCAAACGAATACCCCTCTCAGTGGAAGGAGCACCACCGATTTTTTTTTTAGACAGCCTCAATTACCAGCAGATTCAACATTTCTTGAAGTCGCTCCCTAATGGCACTTCACTAATGAGACCGCTGACTCCATTCGAAAAATTCTGCGACATGGGGCTAGTCCTATCACACAGCCTCTCAACCTTATACCATCAACTCCAATCCTCAGATACAGATCTGCCGACGTATGTGGAAAAATGGGATGCACTGCTTAATACGGTTATCCCCGAGACTCACTGGTCCAAGGCTTTGGACCTCTTACACCGAGCACCCCCATCACCAAATTGAAGGAAACGTCATATAAGATCTTGACCATGTGGTATACCACACCAGTATGGCTGGCTCGCATCAGTCATGCCCACACGACAGACTGCTGGCGCTGTAACCAGGAACCGGGGACATACCTACACATTTGGTGGAGGTGCCCCCTTATTACTCCATTTTGGAGAGCCACCAAATCATTGATCTTCCACACTACTGATGTAGATCTGGACCTGGATCATCCCAAGATCTTCCTACTGGGCCAATTAGCAATGCCCATGAAACAACTGAAGAAATCAGTGCTTTTAAAGATTCTGTTGGCGGCCCGCTTTCTCATACCTATCCACTGGAATTCTCCCACTACTCTCCCTCAGCCAGGGCTCTGGTTGCAAGGGTCGAACTCATTCACACCCATGAAATATCCGCTGTGGCCCCAGAACAATGGGCTACGGTTCATAACGCAACTTGGTTTCATTGGGATGCCTTCATATCTTCGGCGGCTTTCCGGCAATGGTTGGAGTCGTCTTAAAACTAAGTAAATCGAAGACAGACGGTGGCGCCCCCTCTGTGCTCGGGACTCCCCAGATACTCCAATTTTTTTTTTTATTATTTTTTTTGAAGCTTACTCTCCTGAACTCTTAAGGAAAACTGACCTCACTCACCAACTAGAACAGTGCCTACATTCGCATACCCCTCTCCCTGCCTCCCACTCCCCCTCTTCCCCCTTTTTTTTTTCTCTTTCTCTCTCTTTTTCTCTTCTTCTTATCCTCTCCTTCTCTCTCTTACCTCCCCCTTCTCCGTCTCTTTCTTCCTCTTCTCTCTACTATCTATTAATTCTTAGACTCACTTGAGCTCTTCTCATCTCTCCACTCATTATCTCTCACAGCGATCCTAAATTGACACCATTTACCGTCACCTACAAAGTGGCTGGATCACTAACTCTAGTTGGAACGGGGCTCTTCTTATTACTACATACAGCATTTGAAATTTTTTGGAATGAAGAATCACCCAAATCTAATACTATGATATGTAATGTCTGTTACTATTCGGAATATTATTGTTTTTTTTATATATACAAATGTTATCTGTCATCGCTAATAATCTATGACAATGTAAACTCATTGTAATATGATATTCTTTTTAATAAAATGCTTGAACACAAAAAAAAAGAAACAACATGGGTTTTACCTCAGGGAGATCATGCCAAACTAATCTTATTGATTTTTTTGATTGGGTAACAAAAATAATAGACAAAGGTGGTGCAGTAGACATTGCTTATTTAGATTTCAGTAAGGCTTTTGATACTGTTCCGCATAGAAGGCTTATCAATAAATTGCAATCTTTGAGCTTGGTATTCCAATATTGTTGAATGGATTAGGCAGTGGCTGAGTGACAGGCAACAGAGGGTTGTGGTAAATGGAGTTTATTCGGCGCAAGGTCTTGTTACCAGTGGGGTACCTCAGGGGTCAGTACTTGGACCCATTCTCTTTAATATTTTTATTAGTGATATTGCAGAAGGTATTAATGGAAAAGTATGTCTTTTTGCTGATGACACAAAGATTTGCAACAGGGTTGACGTTCCTGGAGGGTTCAGCCAAATGACAAATGATTTATGTAAACTAAAAAATGGTCGGAGCTGTGGCAATTGAGTTTTAATGTGGTTAAGTGCAAGATAATGCACCTGGGACGTAAAAACCCAAGGGCTGAATATAGAATATTTGATACAGTCCTAACCTCAACATCTGAGGAAAGGGATTTAGGGGTTATTATTTCAGAGGATCTAAGGGTAAGTAGTCAATGTAATAGAGCAGCAGGAAATGCTAGCAGAATGCTTGGTTGTGTAGGGAGAGGTATTAGCAGTAGGAAAAGGGAAGTGCTCATGCCACTGTACAGAGCACTGGTGACACCTCACTTGGAGTACTGTGTGCAGTACTGGAGACCGTATCTCCAGAAGGATATAGACATCTTAGAGAGAGTTCAGAGAAGGGCTACTAAAATGGTGTACGGCTTGAAGGAGAAAAGTTACCAGGAAAGGCTTAATGATCTTAACATGTACAGCTTGGAAAAAAGACGAGACAGAGGAGATATAATAGAAACATTTAAATACGTAAAGGGAATCCTCAAGGTAGAGGAAGGGATAATATTTAAAAGGAAACAAAGTAGCAAAACAAGAGGACATAGTCTTAGATTAGAGGCGCAAAGGTTTAAAAGTAACATCAGAAAGCATTATTTTACTGAGAGGGTGGTGGATACATGGAACAGCCTTCCAGTAGAAGTGGTAGAGGCCAAAACAGTAATTGAATTTAAGCAGGCATGGGATAGGCATAAGGCTATCCTAAACAAAAGATAAATCCAGGTAAAGTATCCATGTAATTGGGCAGACTAGATGGGCCGAAAGGTTCTTATCTGCCGACATTTTCTATGTTTCTATGTTTGTTGTGCCTCCTCCTTCTCCTCCTCACTTGACTCCTCTGTTCGATCAGGCACCCAGGTGGAGTCAGTGACCTCATCATCATTGTCATCACCCCCTATCTCCTTGTCACTGGAGCCAACTTGGCAGTATGCTGCAGCTGCTGGGGCAACATGAGTGCCAGTTATTTGTGTGTCACTGGCACCCCCTTCCTCTAGGTTGACTATACTCCCTTCCTCAACCTCAGAGATTGAATCAGAGCACTGTAGTTGCTGTGCATCCTCAAGCAGCATGTCACTGCCATTGTAGTCAAACAATTCAGCTGACTCTGTGTGTGATAGTGCGGCTACGGCAGGAGTAGCTGTGGACATGGAGGCTGCATTAGATGCTTTGGCAGCTGAGGTGGACTGTAAACCACTACAAGCCTGGCTGGCAGAGGACTGGGAGGATGAGGATGGCCTGGTTAGCCAATCCACCAAATCCTCTGTATGTTGCTGCTGCTTAAGATGGCCAGCACCAGTTAGAAAGGACAAGCGTGCCCCTGCAGAGGATGCACCACGTCCACGACGACCAGAGGCACAGCCTCCCGACACAGAGGCTGTTTGCCCTCTTATCTGTGTCTGGGAGCATCTGCCTGTCCTTTTTGGTCTTTCTGACATGGTAAGTGATATATAGATTAAAGATATTCAGAACTCTGATTCAATTCTGGTATAAAGATTAAAGATTTCCAGAACTCTGGTATAACTCAGTGAGACACCCTGATAGCTGGCAGCCAGTGACAAGACACAGATTACAATTCCCAGGAACCTCCTATAAATCAGTGAGCCCCCCTGATGGGTGGCAGTGACAAGACACAAATTACAATTCCCAGGAACCTCCTATAAATCAGTGAGCCTTCCTGATGGGTGGCAGTGACAAGACACAAATTACAATTTCCAGGAACCTCCTATAAATCAGTGAGCCCCCCTGATGGGTGGCAGTGACAAGACACCGCTTACAATTCGCAGAAATCCGCTAGAAGTATGTCGGACCCCCTGATAGCTGGCAGTGAGAAGACACCGATTACAATTACCAGAAACCTCCTATAAATCAGTGAGACCCCCTGAGGGTGGCAGTGAGAACACATAGATTACAACAATTCCAAGATATCTTCTAGAATTGAGACCCCCACAATTGCTGCTGGCAGTGAGAACACAAAGATTACAACAATTCCCAGATATTTTGTAGAAATGAGAACCCCACAATAGTTGGTGGCAGTGAGAACACACAGATTACCACAATTCCCAGATATCTTCTAGAAGTGAGACCCCCACAATTGCTACTGGCAGTGAGAACACAAAGATTACAACAATCCCCAGATATTTTGTAGAAATGAGAACCCAACAATAGTTGGTGGCAGTGAGAACACACAGATTACCACAATTCCCAGATATCTTCTAGAAGTGAGACCCCCACAATTGCTACTGGCAGTGAAAACACAAAGATTAGAACAATTCCCACATATTTTATAGAAATGAGACCCCCACAATAGTTGGTGGCAGTGAGAACACACAGATTACAACAATTCCCAGATATTTTGTAGAAGTGAGACCCGCCACAATAGCTGGTGGCAGTGAGAACACACACTAACACACACTAACACAACAATCTCCTCTCAAAAAACACGTGCTGGGCTGTGTGAAGCCTTATATAGTGTGCTGCGGGACTTAGCTCTGTGAGCCCATGATTGGGCAAAATTTGCCCAATCAGGACTCTGAGCTGTGATTGGCATAGTCTTGCACCTGTCTTGCACCTAAACTGTGGTCAGGTGCAGGCTGTAGCCAATTACAAGCTTCAGGCCAGTGGAAAAGTGCATTGTGGTCCATTGTGGGCGAACATGCTGCGAACACGTGGAAATGTTCGGAGTTTGCGAACAGCCGAACGGCTGATGTTCGATGCGAACTCCGAACAGGTCAACCCTAGTCAGGATCTCACCTCGTTGCCCCTCCGCCTCCTTGTGGAGATCCCCACTGGGTTGTCGAATGCTGCATGCTGTGAGGATGGAGGGCCCCCATTTCCCAGTTGCTACAGAGGATGGTGTGGAGGAGACGGACGGTGAAGGCAACACCTGGTGTCGGGATGTCCCACGCCCCACTGTAGGAAAGATGGATGTGATAGCGGGCTTGGATGCCTGTCTGGTGCTTTTGGGGGGGTAGATTCCAGCCCACTCAAAAGGGAACCTGGCAGCATCTGCTGGCCATGCTGTGGGACTATGGAGGACCGGAGGCTTCCCGTCCTTGTGAGCCTGTGAATGTCTTACCTTTACAATGCGCAGATGGCTGGGAGAACGAAGATGATGGGGTGCGTGGTTCTGTTGGAGGTCCATTCGCCGAGCTGATGTGGACCCTCTGCCTTCGGGAGCGGCTCCAGGTCTGAGTGGTGGGGATATGCTGGCGCCTGATGAGCCAGATGGTGGCATGACGGTTCCTGAGACAGTTGCCGTGTGTCCCCCTGAGAAGTCTGCCATGGTGGTGCTGCTGAGCATTGGAGGGCTGTCTGCCGGTGGGCTGCAGTGTCGACCGTGGTCCTACGTTGTGGCTCCTTCCGCAGCTGGAGCTGTCTATTGGGGCTTGCCTTCCGGAGTCCTTCGAGAAGTGACTGAGCCCTGTGGAGCTGCACAACCCGCCTTTTGTTGGACATGGGCTGGAATAGACTGTCCCACTTCATTTTTGGTTCAAGGCCTATTCCTTTTTGATGTGCCCCCATGCTGTCCTTTTCCCCTTATCTCCCCCCCCCCCCCCTCCTGCTAGCTGAGACTTTTTTTTTCTCCTGGAGACTTCTGGAATGTGTTTTTATTTTATTTTAAATGCAATGTTCTTTGCCTTTCGAAGATTTTCCTGATTTTGAATTTTTTTAAATTTTTGTTGGGACTCATTGAGAGTACTTCTGTTGGCCCTGCGATACCACTTTATTGCTGGTAGATCTGTGACCTTTCTAAATCTCTATAAATAAAGAAATTAAAAAAACATGTACACTCTGACAGTCGCTCGAAAGTTATATTATATTTATGTTTCCAGGCATTCTAACAGATGCAGATAGTCCAACAAATTTCCTGAAAGGTATTTGAAATTTACTTTCACGCTCCTCTCACAGGTACACTATGGTACACAATGCTAGATCATAGATGTTGAAGATGCCTGTACACATTCATGGGGTCCCATATCAATCTTGGTTCCTTCGTTCTTGTAGTGATGGAAGCTCATCCGTAGCAGTCTTGCAGAAGACAACTGAATTGTGATCACTTCTATTGGATACAAACAAGAGAGGCTAATATTGCTCAATTTCCATAATCTGTCACAGAGAATAGGGACACACATATTCCCAGCATCAGATGAGTATTTGGACCATCATACTATAGGGGTTATTCAGAGACCGCGATCTGGCCCCGAAATGTTACCCAACAGGGAATTTCCCCATACGGGGACATTTTCGGGCCATTCGGCTATTCAGAGAGCAGGAAGTATGATGCTGTTCGAAGTTAGTGAAATCCCCTATAGCGAAGCAATGGTTAATCTATTCAGAGAACAGACACCGAACAGCAGTGAAAAGTTCCCTCAGTGCCCTGTTGTTGGGTGGTTTCATTCAGCAGGTTAAATCAGGCGAATCCCATAGGTTTCAATGTTAAAAATGGTTCAGTTTTTATCCAATATCTAATAAACCGTTTATTATTCTAATCTGCAGGAAAAAGTCTCTTTATTTATAGATTTTTTTTAGGCATTTTTTGGGATTTATTCGGCAATTTTTCCCCCCGATTTTTCTTAAAAGTATTGATTTTTTTCCAGTAAGAGACCTTTTTAGAATCATTCATAGGACCTTATATGGAAATGCCAGACATTTTCGTTCAGTAGGTTTTTTGCAAACAGCATTTCAATTTTGACACTTTCAAGCGTATTGTTTTTTTTAGTTTTTTGCTTACCTGTCAGGCGACTTGTTGGCTGCATTTGGCGGCCCTCCGGCGGATGTTCGGTGGGTTACCAGCGGATGTTTGGCTGGTTGGAGGCAGGTTTGCAGCAGCATTCGGCAGCCAATTCCCTGCAATTCGGGGACCCTGCGATGAATGTTGAATTCACCGCAGGGTGGGGATATTGGATTCCCCGAAGTGCAGGGAAGGAGAGCGTACCGAAATGTCGGCGACATTTCGGTACTCTCTGAATAAACCCCTATGAATCCTTTCTCAGGTATCTGCCGGCTCATCTTGAACAATCCTAAAAACAACTTTGGTTGATAGCGAATCGGAATACAGCTCAGTATTTTAAATAAAATGTATTTTTCCACATTTAAAAGGTTTTTCTTGCTCTCCTATTGGTTATGTCAATAAAAGTCTGACACATGTATATATGTTTTTGCATGTTTCCTGATCGGTTCATATCAGATAACTAATTCCACAAATTTGATTTTCTAGAACATCTGTGTACTGTGTGTCCAAAAATAAAATAAAACCCTTATCCACTTATAATGAAACCGTAACAAGTAAACAGAAGAGAACACCTGCACTCTGATCCCGCTTCGCCCACTCACACCCCTTGTTTACCTCTGAAGTGCTCGACAGTACTGTATTTGTTATGGTGTAACCAAAGCTGACCACCAGGACTATAACAGACAGTTTATTGCCATTTTATATATAATGTATATGATTCAGAGATAAATAAAGTTTTTTTTTCTAAATTTCACGTATTTGCTGCAAATCTCATTGATTTGTAACTTCCCACACAGAGCCCTGCCCTGGACATGGTTAAAAAGCTGACATCTACCAATCAGTTCCCGATACAGTGACTGCCTTTTATCCCTTAGATCAGTGTTTCTCAAGTAGTGTGTCGCAACCAGGGGCGAACTGGGTCGCGGGGCACGTGCCCCCTGAAAGAGGGGTGAGGTAAAAGGAGATTGAAGGGGGAGAGAAAAGGAGCATGGAAGAGGAGAGAGAGTGGAGAGAGAGGTGCAAGCTGATCCCAGCTTGCGCCGGCTGCCTCAGCATGGTAGGAACAGACTGGACATTGAACATGACCTAAGAGTTGCTTTGTCTACCATCAACCCAAACTTTGAGACACTTATTAAGAGCAAGAAGCTTCCTCAGTTTTCCCATAAGTTCTAATTAATTTCATATGTTTCAATTACAGTTTATTTTATTGTGTTTTTGCCTCCACAGCGCTTTCATTTTTACTAGTTCTGTGATTACTGCACTATCCATTTTGGAAAGAATCCCTGCTTGTTTACAAAATTGTTTAAAAAGTGCATACATCGTAGAATATTGCACACGTTGTTTTGTGGAATAAATTGTGTTTCAGAAATTCAATTATTTGTGGGTCCTGAGGGTCCACATGTTGAGAACCACTGCCTTAGATCACAGGTTCCCAACCCTGGTCCTCAAGTCCCCCTAACTGGCCAGATTTTAAGGGTTCCCTTAGGGAAATGCAGACTGATTCCTGCAATCACTGAGCATCAAATCATATTACATGTGCTTCAGATATCTGGCAAACCTGGTCTGTTAGGGGGGGACTTGAGGACCAGAGTTTGGAAAGACGGGCTTAGAGAGCAAAGCATTATAATTATTTTTTTATTTATTAAGCGCCAACACATTCCGCAGCGCTGTACAAAAGATACAATGGGTAAAGACAGGACAATTCTAACATACATACAGGAGACAGGTCAGTATTCCTGCCTGCAGATACAGGAGGACGTGAGGGTCCTATTCCTGTGGGAATTTACAATCTCGATGGGTGAGGGGATTAGAAACAGGAAGGAGGGACTGCAGTGATGAGTTAATAGAGGAAGAGGAGGTGAGGACCATGTTAGGGGTTGGTCGGATGTCTTGTTACCGAGTCAGGTGGTGGGCTTTCCTAGACAGAAGGGTCCTTAGGGACCGCTTAAATTAAGACAGATTTGGGGACAGTCTGATATTGCGAGGAAGCGCGTTCTATAGGGTCGGCGCCGCACAAGTAAAGTCCTGCAATCTGGCATGTGAAGAGGTAATGGTGGACGATGCCAGGCACAGGTCATTGTTGGATCTTAGGGGACAAGCTGGGGTGTATTTGGTGACTAGTGAGGACAGGTAGTGAGGAGCGGCGTTAGTTTGGACAGGTAGTGAAGAGCAGCGTAAGGACAGGTAGTGAAGAGCAGCGTGAGGACAGGTAGTGAAGAGCAGCGTGAGGACAGGTAGTGAGGAGCGACGTTAGTGAGGACAGGTAGTGAGGAGCGACGTTAGTGAGGACAGGTAGTGAGGAGCGACGTTAGCGAGGACAGGTAGTGAGGAGTGGCGTTAGCGAGGACAGGTAGTGAGGGGCGGCATTGGCGAGGACAGGTAGTGAGGGGCGGCGTTAGCGAGGACAGGTAGTGAGGGGCGGCGTTAGCGAGGACAGGTAGTGAGGGGCGGCGTTAGTGAGGACAGGTAGTGAGGAGCGGC
Source organism: Leptobrachium leishanense (assembly GCA_009667805.1). NCBI lineage: Eukaryota > Metazoa > Chordata > Amphibia > Anura > Megophryidae > Leptobrachium > Leptobrachium leishanense. Next base: position 67,189,436 of record CM019066.1, read on the forward strand.
GTTAGTGAGAACAGGTAGTGAGGGGAAGTGATATTGCGAGGAAGCGCGTTCTATAGGGTCGGCGCCGCACGAGTAAAGTCCTGCAATCTGGCATGTGAAGAGGTAATGGTGGACGATGCCAGGCACAGGTCATTGTTGGATCTTAGGGGACAAGCTGGGGTGTATTTGGTGACTAGTGAGGACAGGTAGTGAGGAGCGGCGTTAGTTTGGACAGGTAGTGAAGAGCAGCGTGAGGACAGGTAGTGAGGAGCGACGTTAGTGAGGACAGGTAGTGAGGAGCGACGTTAGTGAGGACAGGTAGTGAGGAGCGACGTTAGCGAGGACAGGTAGTGAGGAGTGGCGTTAGCGAGGACAGGTAGTGAGGGGCGGCATTGGCGAGGACAGGTAGTGAGGGGCGGCATTAGCGAGGACAGGTAGTGAGGGGCGGCGTTAGTGAGGACAGGTAGTGAGGAGCGGCGTTAGTGAGAACAGGTAGTGAGGGGAAGTGATATTGCGAGGAAGCGCGTTCTATAGGGTCGGCGCCGCACGAGTAAAGTCCTGCAATCTGGCATGTGAAGAGGTAATGGTGGACGATGCCAGGTACAGGTCATTGTTGGATCCTAGGGGACAAGCTGGGGTGTATTTGGTGACTAGTGAGGACAGGTAGTGAGGAGCGGCGTTAGTTTGGACAGGTAGTGAAGAGCAGCGTGAGGACAGGTAGTGAAGAGCAGCGTGAGGACAGGTAGTGAAGAGCAGCGTGAGGACAGGTAGTGAGGAGCGACGTTAGTGAGGACAGGTAGTGAGGAGCGACGTTAGTGAGGACAGGTAGTGAGGAGCGACGTTAGCGAGGACAGGTAGTGAGGAGTGGCGTTAGCGAGGACAGGTAGTGAGGGGCGGCATTGGCGAGGACAGGTAGTGAGGGGCGGCGTTAGCGAGGACAGGTAGTGAGGGGCGGCGTTAGCGAGGACAGGTAGTGAGGGGCGGCGTTAGCGAGGACAGGTAGTGAGGGGCGGCGTTAGTGAGACAGGTAGTGAGGAGCGGCGTTAGTGAGAACAGGTAGTGAGGGGAAGTGATATTGCGAGGAAGCGCGTTCTATAGGGTCGGCGCCGCACGAGTAAAGTCCTGCAATCTGGCATGTGAAGAGGTAATGGTGGACGATGCCAGGCACAGGTCATTGTTGGATCTTAGGGGACAAGCTGGGGTGTATTTGGTGACTAGTGAGGACAGGTAGTGAGGAGCGGCGTTAGTTTGGACAGGTAGTGAAGAGCAGCGTGAGGACAGGTAGTGAGGAGCGACGTTAGTGAGGACAGGTAGTGAGGAGCGACGTTAGTGAGGACAGGTAGTGAGGAGCGACGTTAGTGAGGACAGGTAGTGAGGAGTGGCGTTAGCGAGGACAGGTAGTGAGGGGCGGCATTGGCGAGGACAGGTAGTGAGGGGCGGCGTTAGCGAGGACAGGTAGTGAGGGGCGGCGTTAGTGAGGACAGGTAGTGAGGAGCGGCGTTAGTGAGAACAGGTAGTGAGGGGAAGTGATATTGCGAGGAAGCGCGTTCTATAGGGTCGGCGCCGCACGAGTAAAGTCCTGCAATCTGGCATGTGAAGAGGTAATGGTGGACGATGCAAGGTACAGGTCATTGTTGGATCCTAGGGGACAAGCTGGGGTGTATTTGGTGACTAGTGAGGACAGGTAGTGAGGAGCGGCGTTAGTTTGGACAGGTAGTGAAGAGCAGCGTGAGGACAGGTAGTGAGGAGCGACGTTAGTGAGGACAGGTAGTGAGGAGCAACGTTAGTGAGGACAGGTAGTGAGGAGCGACGTTAGCAAGGACAGGTAGTGAGGGGCGGCGTTAGCGAGGACAGGTAGTGAGGGGTGGCGTTAGCGAGGACAGGTAGTGATGGGCGGCGTTAGTGAGGACAGGTAGTGAGGGGCGGCGTTAGCGAGGACAGGTAGTGAGGAGCGGCGTTAGTGAGGACAGGTAGTGAGGGGCGGCTTTATTGAGGACAGGTACCGAGGAGCGGCGTTAGTGAAGACAGGTAGTGAGGGGTGGCGTTAGTGAGGACAGGTAGTGAGGGGCGGCGTTATTGAGGACAGGTAGTGAGGGGCGGCGTTATTGAGGACAGGTAGTGAGGGGCGGCGTTAGTGAGGACAGGTAGTGAGGAGCGACGTTAGTGAGGACAGGTAGTGAGGAGCGACGTTAGTGAGGACAGGTAGTGAGGAGCGACGTTAGCGAGGACAGGTAGTGAGGAGCGACGTTAGCGAGGACAGGTAGTGAGGGGCGGCGTTAGCGAGGACAGGTAGTGAGGGGCGGCGTTAGCGAGGACAGGTAGTGAGGGGCGGCGTTAGCGAGGACAGGTAGTGAGGGGCGGCGTTAGCGAGGACAGGTAGTGAGGGGCGGCGTTAGCGAGGACAGGTAGTGAGGGGCGGCGTTAGTGAGGACAGATAGTGAGGGGCGGCTTTATTGAGGACAGGTACCGAGGAGCGGCATTAGTGAGGACAGGTAGTGAGAGGCGGCGTTAGTGAGGACAGGTAGTGAGGGGCGGCGTTAGTGAGGACAGGTAGTGAGGGGCGGCGTTAGTGAGGACAGGTAGTGAGGGGCGGCGTTAGTGAGGAAAGGTAGTGAGGGGCGGCGTTAGTGAGGAAAGGTAGTGAGGGGCGGCGTTAGTGAGGAAAGGTAGTGAGGGGCGGCGTTAGTGAGGACAGGTAGTGAGGGGCGGCTTTATTGAGGACAGGTACCGAGGAGCGGCGTTAGTGAGGACAGGTAGTGAAGGGCGGCATTAGTGAGGACAGGTAGTGAGGGGCGGCGTTAGGGAGGACAGGTAGTGAGGGGCGGCGTTAGGGAGGACAGGTAGTGAGGGGCGGCGTTAGCGAGGACAGGTAGTGAGGGGCGGCGTTAGCGAGGACAGGTAGTGAGGGGCGGCGTTAGCGAGGACAGGTAGTGAGGGGCGGCGTTAGCGAGGACAGGTAGTGAGGGGCGGCGTTAGCGAGGACAGGTAGTGAGGGGCGGCGTTAGGGAGGACAGGTAGTGAGGGGCGGCGTTAGGGAGGACAGGTAGTGAGGGGCGGCGTTAGCGAGGACAGGTAGTGAGGGGCGGCGTTAGTGAGGACAGGTAGTGAGGGGCGGCGTTAGTGAGGACAGGTAGTGAGTAGGGATGAGCGGTTCGGGTTCGGACGGTTCGGAGTTCGACCTGAACTTGGCCTGGTCGATGAGATCGCGAACACCGAACATTTCCGGGTGTTCGCCGCATGTTCGACCACAATGGACCACAATGCATTTTCCCACTGGCCTGAAGCTCGTAATTGGCTACAGCCTTGCACCTGACCACAGGTCTGGTGCAAGACTGGTTCAACACTATGCCAATCACCGCTCAGAGTCCTGATTGGGCAAATTTTGCCCAATCATGGGCTCACAGAGCTAAGTCCCGCAGCACACTATATAACGTTTACACGCGCCGATTCTGCACGCATTTCAGAGGAGATTTCAAAGGAGATAGTTGTGTCTTGTTACTGCCGGTCTGCCACGCTACTGGGGGGGGGGTCTGGGGGGTCTCATTTCTACCAAATATCAGGGAATTTAGGTGATGTGTGTCTTGTCACTGTGCCAGCAAGTTTTTTTGGGGTTTACAACTTTCTTTAAAACATTTGTGAATTGAGGTGATCTGTGTCTTGTCACACATCCAGTACCACGCAGTATTTTGGGGGTCACAAATTTCTACAAAACATTTGGGAATGGAGGTGATCTGTGTCTTGTCACTGCCAGCAAGTATTTTGGGGGTCACAAATTTCTACAAAACATTTGTGAATTGAGGTGATCTGTGTCTCGTCACACATCCAGTACCACGCAGTATTTTGGGGCTCACTAATTTCTACAAAATATTTGTGAATTGAGGTGATCTGTGTCTCGTCACTGGCTGCCAGCTATCCGTGTGTCTCACTGAGTTATACCAGAGTTCTTTAAATCTTTATATATTAATCTATATATCACTCACCATGTCTGAAAGAACAAAAAGGACAGGCAGACGCTCCCAGACACAGATAAGAGGGCAAGCAGCCCCTGTGTCGGGAGGCTGTGCCTCTGGTCGTGGTGGACGTGGTGCATCCTCTGCAGGGGCACGCTTGTCCTTTCTAACTGGTGCTGGCCGTCTTAAGCAGCAGCAACATACAGAGGACTTGGTGGATTGGCTAACCAGGCCATCCTCATCCTCCGAGTCCTCTGCCAGCCAGGCTTCTAGTGCTTTACAGTCCACCTCAGCTGCCAAAGCATCAAATGCAGCCTCCATGTCCACAGCTACTCCTGCCGTAGCCTCGCTATCACACACTGAGGAGTCAGCTGAATTGTTTGACTACAATGAGAGTGACATGCTGCTTGAGGATGCGCAGCAAGTACAGTGCTCTGATTCAGTCTCTGAGGTTGAGGAAGGGAGTATAATCAACCTAGAGGAAGGGGGTGCCAGTGATGACACACAAATAACTGGCACTCATGTTGCCCCAACAGCTGCAGCATACTGCCAAGTTGGCTCCAGTGACGAGGAGATAGGGGGTGAAGATGACAATGATGAGGAGGTCACTGACTCCACCTGGGTGCCAGATCGAACAGAGGAATCAAGTGAGGAGGAGGGGGAGGAGGCGGCACAGCAAACACAAGGCACAACATCCTCTGTGACCAACCGTAGCACTAGCCAGTCCAAGGCATCACATGTCAGAGCTGCTCCGGTGCAGAGCGCTGTTGTCTCAAAGAACACATGCAGGAAGTCTGTCTGGGAGTTCTTTAAGAAATGTGTAGTAGAGCGCAGCGTTGCTATTTGTAATCTATGTCAGATGAGGCTTAAGCGTGGGAAAGATACTGGACACTTGGGTACCACGTGCTTGAGGCGACATATGAACAAGTGCCACACATCCCGTTGGTGCAAAACGTTGCGTAGGTCCTCCTCCTCATCTGTCTCTACCCCCACTGTATGTCCTGCCATGTCATTGCCTACAACCTCCACCGACAGGGATGATGCTACAGTAATGGATGTACCAGGTCCTTCCTCACAATGTGACATCATCCCAGTAGCTGAAGATTTACGCAGTCAGATTACATTGCCGCAGCGAAAGAAAAAATATAGTCCCAACCATCCCCAAGCAAAGCGTCTAAATGCCAGCTTAGCAAAATTACTCGCATTGCAGCTGCTGCCTTTCCAGCTGGTGGACTCTGCTCCCTTCCGTGAATTTGCTGAATGTGCTGTACCACAGTGGCAGGTTCCAAAACGCCATTACTTTTCACGCAAGGCCATTCCAGCACTATACCAGCACGTGGAAGACAATGTTATCCAGTCATTGGGAAAGGCAGTCAGCAGCAAGGTGCATGTGACTTTAGACACGTGGTCCAGCAAGCATGGACAGGGTCGTTACATTTCCTTCACGGCACACTGGGTAACTGATTGCAGCTGGGAGTGATCCAAGACGGGGCTCTGTGCTGGAGCTTGTTCATCCACCACGCCTCCAGAAAGCTGCTTGTATGAGGTCTGTCTGCTCTACCACCACCACCACCTCTTCCTCCTCCTCCTCCTCCTCCTCCTTCTCTGTCTCTGGCGAAGTGGCAGTTAAACCGACGCCTAACAGGGTCTACGCAATGGCTCAAGCAAAAAGATGCCATACTGTGCTTGAGCTGGTTTGTTTAGGGGACAGGAGCCACACCGGGTCAGAAATTTTGTCAGCTCTGCAGGGGCAGGTGCAGAGATGGTTAACACCACGCCAGCTTGAGCTGGGAATGATCGTCTGCGATAATGGCAGCAACCTTCTCTCCGCCCTACGCAAGGGTAAATTGATGCATGTACCATGCCTAGCACACGTCCTAAATCTGGTGGTACAGCGTTTCCTAACCAAGTACCCAGGGCTGCCAGAGCTTCTCATCCAGGCCAGAGAAGTCTGCAGCCACTTCAGACGGTCATTCCCAGCAAGCGTTCGCATGGCAGAAATTCAAAGAGAATTTCACCTTCCCACAAACCGTCTGATCTATGACATGCCCACCAGGTGGAACTCGACATTAGCAATGCTGCAGCGTCTGCACAAGCAGCAGAGAGCCATCAACGAGTACCTGTGTGAGTATGGCACAAGGACAGGTTCAGGTCAACTTGTTTTTTCCCCCCCCCGCAGTGGCTGATGATCAAGGATGCATGCACTGTACTGTCACGATTTGAGGAGGCAACGAGGATGGTGAGCAGGGACAGTGCATGCATCAGTGACACAATTCCTTTAGTGTTCTTGCTGGAGCACACTCTGCGGGGAATTATAGATGTGGCTCTAGAGGCAGAGCAGCGGGAGGAAGAGGAGGCCTTCCCTAGCTCTCAAGGCCCCAGTCTTTCCGCAGACAGCATTCCAGCGGGTCCTACTCAGATCAGACAGGAGGAGGATGAGGAGGAGGAGGAATATTTAAGTAGTGGGGGCATTGAAGGTGGGGATTCCTCAAGGGAGGGTTTTTGTGTGCCAGAAACAGAAGGGCTAGTGCGTGGCTGGGAGGAGGAAGTGCACGATACGGTCATCCTCATTGACCAGGAAGACTCGGAAGCTAATGCCACCTCCAACCTACGCTGCATGGGCTCCCTAATGATGCAAAGCCTGCTAAAGGACCCCAGGATTCGTGCTATCAAGGAGAGGGATCATTACTGGTTGGCAACCCTTCTTGATCCACGATACAAGGGGAAAGTTGCAGAGCTCATCCTGCCCACACAGAGGGAGCACAGGATGAAAAAACTTGAGGACGCTCTAAAAGCGACACTTGTGTAACACCTTTCCAGGCACTGTTAGATTACCAAGTGCTGACACACGTGCTTCTGAGGCTGCAGGTGATCAGAGGAATAGCGGTGAAGGCCAGGGCCGCTTGACTGATGCATTTTTTTAGTCCTCGACGTCCAGGAACGTCAAATGTAGGCACCCATTGCCAGCGTCTTCACCATATGGTGCAGGACTACCGGGGCAAGGGCAGACCTGGATACCTTTCCAGCAGATGATCCACTGGCTTACTGGGTGTTGAGATTGGATCACTGGCCAGAACTTAGCCAATATGCTATGCAGCTACTAGGTTGCCCTTCATCCAGCGTGCTTTCTGAAAGGACGTTCAGTGCCGCTGGAGGTTTTGTCACAGACAAAAGAGTGCGTCTGTCCACCGACTCTGTAGACCGGCTGACATTTATAAAATGAATCAGTCCTGGATCAGCAGCTATCAATCCCTGATGCTGAAGTAATGGAATAGATCGGGGATGTCCTCTTCTGCATTCACAAAACCTCCAGCACTGAACTCTTCCACAATACCACAAAAGGGTTACGGTGTGAAGGCACTTGCTGCCATGAAAGGCACAATATTTGGCTGCACTGACGCCTGTGCCAGATTTATATCATTTTAATTTTTTGAACCGCAGGGTCCAACCCTGCACTCTTCCACAATACCACAGAGGGGTTACTGTATGATGATACTTGCTGGCCTGGCATTAAAGGCACAATATCTGGGTGCACTGATGCCCATTAACAGATAAAAAAAAACACTTTTCAATATAGGACCACATGGTCCACCCCTGCACTCTTCCACAATACCACAGAGAGGTTACTGTATGATGATACTTGCTGGCCTGGCATTAAAGGCACAATATCTGGGTGCACTGACGCCCATTAACAGATAAAAAAAAACACTTTTCAATAAAGGACGCCCATTACCCGATCAAAATTTTTTTAATATAGGACCGCAAGGTCCACCCCTGCATTCTTCCACAATACCACAGAGGGGTTACTGTATGATGATACTTGCTGGCCTGGCAGTCTTGCACCAAAGGCAGAATATCTGAGTGCACTGACGCCTTGACCAGAATCATATCTTTTCAATATAGGACCACATGGTCCACCCCTGCATTCTTCCACAATACCACAGAGGGGTTACTGTATGATAGTACTTGCAGGCCTGGCACCAAAAGCACAATATTTGGGTGCACTGCCACTGACGCCTGTATCAGATTCATATCCTCAGAGGGGTTACGGTGTGACAGCACTGTTGGGGACACTAAAGGACCAATTTTAAAGCACCTATTGTTACTTTCATCCAAAGCCTGCATATATTTCACAATAATTTAGCCAAAAAAAAAGTAAACTTTTTCTGCGTGTACGAAAATGTCTCCTCTTTTCATACAGACTGTCGCCCCAAGCAGTTGTTTATGGATAGATTAAAGGGAAAGCATTTACCGTCATATGAAACGTTTTTTTTTGTTTTTAAGTGTTTCTATACATCCTAGAAATCCGCCACTTCACGGGCAAGTTATGGGGACCTCCTAGGCACGATATTTGAAGGAATTTTTGGTTTTTATTTTTAACCCTTATTTCATGGAAAACTCACTGTCCCTTTAAAAACGTTTTTTTTTAAACTTTTTGTTCTTGTTTCCTGTCCCCAGGGCACTACCCGGACCCCCATAACCCTTTTATGGCAAATATGTAGCATATATGCCCTCTTGGAGGGCACTCTAAAAACGAATTTTCAGCCCCATTGACTTGCATTGGGTTCGAGTTCGGGTTCGGGTTCGGACCCGAACAAATGGGAAGTTCGGGTTTGGGCTCGAACCGAACTCGGGGAGTGTTCGGCTCATCCCTAGTAGTGAGGGGCGGCGTTAGTGAGGACAGGTAGTGAGGGCCAGCGTTAGTGAGAGTTTTGTAGGTCAGGGTGAGTAGTTTGAATTTAATTCTGCTGTGGATGGGGAGCCAGTATAAGGACTCGGTCAGACAGAGTGACGGGTGAGATGGATAAACCTATGAGCATATGTTTTTAAATTGCATAGTTCAGCATTTCCTTCATTATAAATTGTAAATGGAGACAGGCTATTCCGACCGCATGAACTCATCATTGACACCGGTGATTCGGCACTCCCTGTGGCACCAGAGGATACCAAGCTAGCATTATAAAGACATCCTACAAGAAAGGCCAGACGAAGCAGTCTTCCTGTGCAGTGGTAAACGAGATGATGGAATCCCTCCACCACTTACAAGACCAACGCTCTTGTTACCAAATAGGACAATATGACACTTCAATGCTTATTTACCAGTTTGAGAAAAGACCAAGATATAGAACAGCCTCTTGAAGATGAGCACTCTGCGGCTGACACATCCCATAGAGATGCCCACAAAATATTACTAGTTGGGCATAACTCCTAGAGATAGCTTACTGTGGAGGTTAAAGCCCTCCATAACATGCAAAATGACCAAACAATTGGTAAATAGTAAAATTGCTATGTTAATGAAGAACATATACTACTCTGAGTTGCGCGATTTTGCTAGAGGTTTTTTATTAATATTGTGCTGTATGGAAACAAATAAATCTTACAATAATGTGAACAAACTTATCAGATTATTCTCTTTTTTTATTTATGTCAGTTAAATAATGTCTAATAGAAACTAATAAAACACAAATCAGAGCACCAAATCAAAAAAGTAATTGATCTGCATTCTGGAAATTATTATTAATTATCTTGAATACACATTAATACACAGGCAGTATACATAAATGCAATGCAAATAAAATGTAAGCAATTTGGTTACCAATAGCATTAGAACACATAGTAATATGTATTTTTTTTATATATTTGGGTTATTTATTATAAGTCTATATTTAAATATATTTCATTGGTATGTGTGCCTTCAGTCAGATTCTTTTTATTATTTTTGGTATTTTCTTCTGTAATGTAGAAAAATTAATAACACCAGCGTTAAGCACTAGAATTAGATTTTTCCCCCCCAAAAAAATCCCTTATGCAATCTGAATATCAATAGGTATTGTAAATATTGTGAAAACTCCAAATCCTAAAAAAAGTTAGGCTTGGTTTTGACAATACTCCCTTGAAACACAAAGGTTATTAGTTATGATGTAACAGGGAGGCAGAGAGTTACAATTTGTGTAGAATCCAGGACATGTATTCATTAGTCGTGGTAATGTGTTGTGATGATATAAAGCCCTGATTCATCTGGTCAAAGCCAATATATTCATATAGCGATTCTTTTCTGGGTATATATTTTTGTCCAGGAAAGTCTACCTGGAATGATCTCTGTGGGTCAAGAAAACCAGGAGAATATAGGAAAATGTGGACTGTGTCTTGCAGAAAACTCAGTTGAGAAAACCCATAGCTGGCTCAAAATTTCCACTCTCCTATACTAGGTGCCCAGTTATACAGCAGGCTTCAGAAAGGGTTTTAAACTAGCTTTCGCTACAGAAATAAATAATTTCAAGTTAACCCATTTAACATCTTTTGTTAATATTTTGTTGATACTGACACTGAGATTTATGAGATGCAGCTCAGTAATAGGGGGCACCAGGCTCTGGTGGACTTATTGTGTGTACAAGAACAGGTTTTCCATAAGGTCGAGGGGAATGTCTCCCTTTGTGATATACAAGGATCCCACGCACAACAGTTGCAGCAACCTCTCCGCTGAGCTGGAATCCCAGGTAAGGGGTGAGCTGTGGAAAAAAAAATGTAGTCAGTGGTTAGGCTTCTACGACATACAATGGTATATCAGTTTTAGCAGCAAAATGTGGGCTAGATTCCAAGGCTGGTGTAAACTAAGCCATATTTAGACTGTTGCTTTATACACAATTTTATCCATCTGTCATTATTAAATGAAAGAAGAATAAAATATCATTGCTAACAGCTATTTTAGACGTAGATTCATTATATGGTGGCACTGCGCATCCTTCCCTTTTCATAGTTACACAGCCTGAAAAAAGACCTTCGCCCATCGTGTTCAGCAGTAACTGAGGTGTTAAAGGCTGGTGTTCCAAAAGAAGGCAAAAAATCGCAGTCTGAAGTGCTTTCTAGAAATGCAACAAACTAGGGAAAATTCCTTCCCCAGAATGGCGTCAGATTTCTCCTTGTATCAAGAAGCCCTTACCCACATATTAAATAGTATAACCCTTAATATTATGTTTTTGCAGGAAGTCATCCAGTCGTTGTTTAAAAGTCTGTACAGACTCTGACCCAACCACCTCAACAGGCAGAGAATTCCACAGCTTTATTGTTCTACGAGGTATACAAAGCAATAATTTTCAGTAAGGAGCCGTAGCAGCCAAGCTGCAAAGAAAGTTTGGATATAGTGTAGGGATGCACCGATACCACTTTTTTAAGACCGAGTACGAGTACCGATACTTTTGTTCAAGTACTCACCGATACGAGTACCGATACTTTTATTTTATGTCATGTGACGCTTTCCAATAAGAACAGACCTCATATAAAGCCCCCAGGTCTCGTAGATATGCCCCCCAGCTCATGGATATGCCCCCAGCTCATGGATACTGCCCCCAGCTCATGGATACTGCCCCCCAGCTCATGGATACTGCCCCAGCTCATGGATAATGCCCCAGCTCATGGATTTGCCCCCCAGCTCATGGATTTGCCCCACAGCTCATGGATATGCCCCAGCTCATGGATAATGCCCCAGCTCATGGATTTGCCCCCCCAGCTCATGGATTTGCCCCCCAGCTCATGAATAATGCCCCCCAGCTCATGGATATTGCCCCAGCTCATGGATATTGCCCCAGCTCATGGATACTGCCCCCCAGCTCATTGATACTGCCCCAGCTCATGGATACTGCCCCCAGCTCATGGATATGCCCCCCAGCTCGTGGATACTGCCCCCAGCTCGTGGATAATGCCCCCAGCTCGTGGATAATGCCCCCCAGCTTGTGGATAATGCCCCCAGCTCATGGATAATGCCCACCAGCTCGTGGATAATGCCCCCCAGCTCATGGATATGCCCCAGCACATTGATTTGCCCCCCCTCCGCTCATGGATAATGCCCCCAGCTCATGGATTTGCCCCCAGCTAATGGATAATGCCCCCCAGCTCATGGATAATGCTCCCCCCGGCTCACCTGGCACTCTCCGCTCATACTTACCTTCCTTTAGCGATGCCGGGAAAGTCTCCGCGCGCGTGCTCTCCTTGGAAGGTCCCCAGCCGCGACCACGTGGGACCATGTGATCGCGGCTGGGGTCCTTCCAATGAGCGCACACGCGGAAACTTTCCCGGCGTCGCTCAGGAAGGTAAGTATGAGCGGAGAGCAGCTGCAGGGCCTGCCCGAATACTCTATCAGCATTCGGACAGGCCCTGCAGCTGCTCTCCTCACTTTGTTATACTTACCTTCCTTTAGCGATGCGGGAAAGTTTCCGCGCATGCGCTCGTTGGAAGGACCCCAGCCGCGATCACATGGTCCCACGTGGTCGCGGCTGGGGGCCTTCCAAGGAGCGCGCGCACGCGCGCGAAGACTTTACCGGCATCGCTAAAGGAAGGTAAGTATAACAAAGTGAGGAGAGCAGCTGCAGGGCCTGTCCGAATGCCGATAGAGCATTCGGACAGCCGCCCCAGCCCCTAGGATGCCGGCAAGCTGGCTCAATGCCGGCTTCCGGTATCGGAAAAAAATATCGGGGGTACTGCACGAGTACCAAGTACTCCTGCAGTACCCGGTATCGGCACCGATACCGATACTAGTATCGGTGCAACCCTAATATAGTGTGTTGAATCTTTAATGTTAATGAGTGAGCTGTTAAAGGGACATGCATGCTTTGCTAGTGTGCTTTTAAAAACATGCTATGCCTTTTGAAGGAGTCAGAAGTCTCATTCAGCACACATAAAAGTCAAGTAAATATGATATTTTTTCATATTTACCTGCTTTTCTTTCTTGGTGTTTTCCAGACCAACCTCAAAAGGCACTTTAAGCTAACCAAACAGTGTGTATACCTAGGTATAGATAAAAAAACACACTGAGCATGTGCGACTGAGGTGCTCCTCCTCCCTCCTGCACTGTGAGCTGAAGGGAGGGCACGGCTGAACTTTCACCCCCAGCTACTGCAGAGACAGGGAAGAAAAGACATATATACACACAGGGGAGAAAAGAGACCGTAGAGAGAGCAAAAGCACAGTGACACAACAAGAAAAGGTAAAGAGGGAAAGACAGCAAGAAAAGGTGCAGTGAGTTTGCGCACAAGAAACAGCACAAGAAAGAGTGTGAGAGTGACTGTGTGAGGGAGATTGAGTGAGACAGTAAGTATGTAAACCATGAAAGACCGCAAGTGAGCGAGTCAGCGGGTGAGTGTGTTTTGCTTTCACAGTTGCAGAGATGCTAATATTCAGTTCCTCGGTTTCCCCAGTCTGAGGTCCTGAGCTGCACAGCTTGTGTTAGTTCATACAGTCACAGGAAATTATAAAGCGCTAGCATGTTCTGTAGCGCTGTGCAATGGGAGAGGCAGAATAACAAATGTCCATACAAGTTAAACACACAGAGCAGCAGGAGAGAAGACCTTGCACAAGAGCTTACAATCTAAGATGAGAGGGAAGACACACTAGGTGAGGGTAATAGCTGATTATGTGAAGTAGTGGGGTGCATGGGGGGCTGTGGGCAAGAAATGTAGTTCATGTGAAATGATCTGTGTAATTGTGGGTAGAGAAGTGAGTGGCAGGAGGCGGGAAATAGTCAGGAAGTAGGAGCTGAAGAAACACCCCTAGCTGAGGGGCGTCGCCAGAGAAGATGAAGTGACAGAAAATAAAAAAAAATACACATTTTTAAAACTTTTATTGATTTATTCTAGTTTATCTATAGGTATAGAAGTGTTTAAATGTAAATTTAATAAAAATATTTCTAGACATGCATATCCCTTCAAGTATAAAAAGACCCACTTTATTATTATTATAATTTTTTTCTGCAGTGCATTAAAATAACCAGAAACAGAGGGTATAGAGGGCCCTGCTCAGATGAGTTTACACTTCTTAACAGTTCGTTCAGGTCAGAATAAGGCCCCTGGTGTTGAGTATTTTACGTGGAACAATATACCTTATTCTTGTGATACAGCTCTCTCTCAAGCACCTGAAGAAATATAAAAAAGACATACGGTTACAGATATAAGTCAAAGACTATTACGTGTAAGTGAACTATTAAACTGAAAGCTAACCGGCACCTATGTATATCCTAAACTTTCTCTATTAGCTTTTGGCACAGTGACTTTCTGTGAATAAATATTTGGGAGATCTTATTAAACTACAATTCACCTATGATACACAGTGGCTCCCACACATTGGCGGGTGAGCTCCACACTCATATCTCTATAGCACAGTAATCTTCAAATATCAGAACAATACTGGCTGAATACTCCGATGGTTTCATTTAAATGTTGCCATGGTGTTACGGTTCCTCTGAAATGATTTACGTCTGCCTATTCAGGATGGAAAATTGATTTTTCTTTTTAATCACTGTGATTATATTTAGTTGTACATCATTACATATTACATATAGAAATAAGCACGTCTTTGAAAAGCTTTTTCATTTGTAACTAGTGATTATGGCGGTATTAATAGGAAGCAAGGATTACATTATAGCCAGGGGTCTAGTCCTAAAAAAATAAGTGTGGAAACGCTCTCCAATTAACCATTGACATATTAAGTTTAACACGTCGCCTGTCACGGATCCCCTTGGCTCTATGATACTGGTCCCTGTGCATAGTATACTATCTACCCCTCCGATCCTTGTATGGTTGGTAAAGCTAACTTTCTTCAGGTACTTGATCTTATAACACCCAACAAGGATTAACAGGCCCCAGAATAGAAGAACACACTTGGCCCCGATAGCATAGGTCTTATTGCCAGGACAGATGGTCAGCCTTATACCAAGGGTTACACACAGAGCAGGATTGTCAGGAATAGTGAGGGTCACACACAAAGCAGGGTTCTCAGAAATAGCCATGGTCATACACACAGAGGGTTCGGTATCAAAAGCCAAAGTCATGCACATAAAGAGAAGTCACCAATAGCACTGAGGGAAGCAAACTCACATCAGGGCAGTGAGTCTGCCCGAGCAGACTGGCTTTGAACCTGGCAGCGCTACATCATAATGCTGCGCTTCGCCCCTGACCACCTACGTGACTGACGCGAGAGTGTACTTCACTCAGCACCTGGTCAGCGAGGACGGTGCTGCCGGGCGCCGGATCAAATCCCTGGCACAGGACGTGACACTACCCTACACTCAAATTTGATATTAATATTTAAATATAATGATAAGCTGGGTTTTAGGGTATGATTACCCTAATTGTATTAAATAACATTTTTATAGTGGCTTGTTAAGGAAACATGATTGAAACCTAATAAAATCTTTTCACTGTGTGGGCCAAAAGGGAACTGTGTTCCATCTGAAAAAATCATGGACAAACAGCGTTCCCAAGCGTTACTGCTCGACTTGACCCCTGATTATAGAGAGATTTTAACTCCAAGACCGCTAAAACCAATGAATGCATAATACACAAACGTTTTCCTTGTTAGCATGATTGTGCGTGTATGAGAGTCATATTCATGTATTTATTATGTGAATCTGTGCAGACATTGATGAGGAACACCTCTGGTTCATAGTCACAGATGCTCGGGATACCAGTTACTCCTTCCCTCGTCCACTCTACTTACCTGGAACTCTTTTTCTGGGTCCCAGATAACAAAGTCAGCATCATATCCGACTTTAATAGACCCTTTACTATTGTCCAGGCTGCAAAGTTTGGCTGGGTTAGAGCTCAGCAACCGTGACACGTCTGACAAGGTGAAACCTCGATTGCTTGCAGCGCTCCAGAAGAGTGAAAGCCCTGCAGAACAAAAAAGAAAGATGGAGGACCTCTCCGACATATCCTTCACTGTAACAAGATTCTTTTTTATATCTAAATTACATTGAACTGATACTAATTGTTAGTTAGGTTAGAATATTCCAAACCAGATATTTCTGAACTATTTATTCTGAATAAAACACCGATTCATATAATAGAATTACAAAACTCGCTACCTGATGTTTCACCAAACATTGTGAAGTAACACCAAACATATCAGTCTAAGTAAAAAATGTGAGGGAAAAAGAAAACTGGAGGTGTTAATTAATAACATTTGTTGACTCCAGCCTTTTTTCTCCTTTTGTCCTTTTTCTCCACTCACAGCACCTTCTGTCACTGGCCTATTCTAGGTGCAAGAGGCATCTTGAGCATCAGCACCAAGATGATTAGCACATGCACCCAATCAGATGTCTCTCAATGCAGGAGCAACGAGAGGTATCGCAGAGTTAGCTGGTTAAACCAGCTAACTTCAACCCAAAATACTGTACATCAGTGCTTGGGAATTTTTGTTCTAGGAGATAGCAACTCTGAAAGGCTCTGTCATTGGAGGGACAGCCATAAAGCAGGCAAAAACAACCTGACTTCTATTACCATGGTCCATGGCCATTAAATTACCATAAGAGGTCATGGTGGCTAGAAAGATCCTTAAAAAGTAATGACTGAAAACAACATCTGATAAATGAAGGCTATTATGGTTTGAATTATTATGTAGCTTAGTGGTTCCCAAACCTGGCCTTCAAGCCCCCCTAACAGGCCATTTTTTGCAGATCACCTTGGGGAAATCTGCAATCACTGAGCAGAAAATCATATCCCCTGTGCTGTGCTTCAGATATCTGGCAAACATGGCCTGTTAGGGGGACCCTGAGGACCAGGGTTGGGATCTGCTAGTGTAGATGAACTGGGTAATTTCTTACCTAAATACAACAATTGTGGCCAGAAACAATTTTAGGTTTGAATATGCTTTCTCTAGGCTTTTTAATAAGGTGTAAATCGGCTGTTAATTTGCTAAATTACCAGTATTTCTAAGAGATGTACTGAATGTGACTAGTGGGTTCAGCGTTATCTGTCTGAATAGGGACCTGTGAAAATCCATAAAGTCATATAAAATATGTAGGGTTCTATCACCTCCTTCAAGCTAACACTAGCATCAGCATTAGCGTTAGCTTAAAGGAGGTGATAGCGCTGCACCCACATCGTCTTCAAATCGCTAAGGGGTTAAAAAACCCATTAGCGCTCGTTAATTAGCGATTCGTAACGCGAGTTTACTGTACTTTGCTCTTTCTATACCTAACATGGGGAGCGCAAAGTGCAAGCACAGATTAACTAGCGTTAGTAACTAGCATTAGGACCAAGTGATCCTAAGAGCTGGCGCTAACGGAAAAGTTACCACCAGCTCAGAGGTGTAGGTAATGGATTGCGCTCCTGCAGAATCCATTACCTGCAGCTCAAACCCCCCCAAAAAAAATCATATACTCACCTCTCTTCCTGCCGCGAGAATGGCGGCCCGATCCGCTGCTTCAGGCGCCAGGAACAGAGTGAGACAGGGGGAAGAAAGTCCACTGTCTCCTTCTGTGATCACACCGCCGACCAGCAGGATCTCGTGTGAGGCGAGATCCTGCCTGTCATGTGACCTTGCAGCACGATCCTCCGTGGAGTCCTATGACTGTAGGGCTGCTCCCAGCATCCGCGAGCCTAGCGAACGCTAAGGGACAGGCCGCCAGACTCAGCACCTGCCCCACAATCTCCTGGGGAAACCGGGACACAAAGGGGGAGCTATTTTTTCCCCTTTGCGTCCCAGTTTTAGTGAGGGGCAGCTGATAGTGCCCAAAGTGTGACTGGTGTTCATTTTGGATCTTATGTTTTCCACCCTAGTTTCATCCTTCTTCCAGCTGATAGAGGTCGAATGCATTATAGACTGTGGAGAGTTATTCAGAAACCAACGGTGTATGCCGATGTTGCAAACATCGTCAAAAATCGCCATTGTTTCAATGCCGACAAATACCGGCGCTTCACAAAATGAAAATTCAAACAGCGGCAGGAGAAGCTTCACAGTGTAGCTTCTCCTGCTGCTGTTAGGCGTTTTTCTTCTGTAAGGTGCTGGAGTTTGTTGCCGTTGCAACCTCAGCAGTTTTGGCTTGGTGTATGCAACATCAACAAACATCGGCACGTTCTGGATAATCCGCTATATATGAATTAAGGAGCACTAGATCTTACTTACCAAGCTGTAAGGAGGAAATGCCTCCCCAGGCACCCAGAAAATCTCCATCTTGCAGTAGTTTAAGATCTGGCGTGCAGGGCGAATGATCAGACACCACCATGTCAATGAAGCCATGCTGGAGAGCATTCCATAGAGCCTCCTGAAAGACAACAAACCGGTTACAAAATCTTCTGTTGAGATAGCAGTAAATCTTTAACACAATCACACAACAGTCCTATAATAATAATTATTTTTTTATTCTTTAGAACAATTTTTAAAACATCTAATCAGATCATAAACAAAAAAAAAGTAGTCATGCAGGACCAATAAAATCAGGTAAAATATCATTGTCTGCTATAGACCCATATTCTGGAGGGGGAGGAAAAAGAAAAAAAGAAACAAAAAAAAGTGAAGTGTGGGGTGGGTCTGAGCCCTACAAAGTAAGCCATCCACAAAGGGCCGCACTCAAACTGGGGACTCACATGATGAAATAGCAGTTACAGTTACAAGTTTTATAAAGCACTAACAAGTTCCGTAGCGCTGTACAATGAAAGGCATAATAACAAATATACATACAGGTTCAACACACAGAACAGTAAGCGAGAGGAACCTGCTGAAGAGCTTACAATCTAAGAGGATAGGGGTGACACACTAGCAGGCTGGTACCCTGATATTTTTACTCATATTCACATACATATAGAACACACTGCCCTAATCCGCGTCTGCATTCAAACACATAAATAGGGGTTATTCAAAGAGAGCCAGATTTGCCACCGAATTGCACCAAACGGTGAATTTCACAGTACAGTGCAATTTTGTGTCAATTCGGCTATTTAGAAAGCTGTCAATTTGGCAAATATTGGCGAATTGCGAGCAAAATACGGCGCAATTCGTTGACCTTCGGCGGCAGTGAAATTCCCCATAGAGTTAATGGTTGCTCAATTCAGAAAACGCCGAACGGCACCGAAATGTCAGTGAATTGCCCTGTTTTTTGGTGCTTTTGTTCGACCGGTTTAAACAGTCAAATCCAATAGGTTTCAATGTAAAAATTATTTCCTGTTTTTATTCAACCGTTTATTATTTTCATTTGCAGCAAAAAGTATTTTTATTAACCCCTTCGCTGCTAAGGACGCGCTCAGCGCGTCCAACCGCAGGTATCGTTCCTTGCGGTGGACGCGCTGAGCGCGTCCTCCCTTTGGGGTCAGCGTTCGGCCGGGTTCCGGCCGATCGCTGGCCCCCCCGGTGCGGGCTGACATCCTCGATGTCAGCCCAGCACCCGGAACCGCCGCTGGAGTAATTAGGTGTCATCGCGGGGGCGCGATGACACCTAATTCAGGCGCCCCCCCCGCATGTGCGGAGGAGATGCCTGAAAGGGAGGGGGGAGGTCCTTCGGACCTCTCTCCCTCCCGATCGGCGGCGTGCAGGGGGTTAACCCAGGCACCGTTTGGAAGGGCACAGCCTGCCCTTCCAAATGGTACCTGGCATTAACCCCATGGGGGCTGGATCACGAATCGGCGCCGAAAAGCGCCGGTTTGTGATCCTTTCCTGGAGCTGGCCGACATCTTGGATGTCGGCCAAGCTTCCGGGAATGCCCCCTGAGGACTGGCGTCATCGTGCATAGCACGATGACGCCAGTCCTGGAGTTAACCCCTAACTGCCACCAATGGTGGAGATAGGGGTTCATTGGAACCCCCTATCTCCCGATCCGTGGCAGTTAGGGATTAATGTTTGGTGTTGTTGGATCGGCCAGAGCAAAAAAAAAAATATATATTAAAAAAAAATTATAAAAAAAAATAAACAAGTTTTTTTTTTTTTTTTTGTTCGTTAATGCAGCAATATTGTTCCCATTTCAATTATAATGTGAACAATAATGCTGCACTAACGATTTTTGTATGCGGTGCGTTTGTTAAAAATCGCATAATTTTCCCAAAAAAAAAATTTGGGGAAAAAAGACCCCATCTCTAATTTTTTTAACAAGCGCACCCCATACAAAATATAAACGCAATTGCTCGCATGTTAAAATGTGAAAAAAAACACTTTACACGTTGTAAATTATTGAAAATTCATATTTTATTGCATTTTTTGTTATAATATACAGACAGGTCATGACGTATACATATAATAATGACATATTATGAATCTGCCGAGTCTGACAGAAAGAACGATATATAATATGTCTGGGTCATATACTAAAATAAGCCTTCAAAACGCGTTTAAACATGATGAGCAAAATCGGTAAAAATGAGCTCAGCACAGAGGCGGGAAAAGCCTCAGCAGCGAAAGGGTTAATTTATTTTTACAAATTTTCAAGGCATTTTTCTGTATTTTTTAATTTGAAATTTTTGATTTCGATATTCTTTTTATTATTATTCATAGGACCTAATTTATTATTTACATGCATTTACATGCTTTTTTTTTTTCGTTTTAAACACTTTTTAAAAATTGCAGTTTTTTTTTTTTCTTTTTCTTTTACCCCTATTCGGCGGCTGATCGGCTTTTTACGGCAGCATTTGGCAGCTGATCGGAGGAGTTCAGCAGTCTGTTCGGCAGCTTTTGGAAGATCGTCGTCTGCGTTCAGCAATTTATCGGATGCGTTCAGCAGGTTTAAATCGGCAGATCCATTCGTCGAAGTTCGGGGACCCTGCGATGAAGGCTGAATTCATGGCGTGGGTCGACGAACTGAGTTAGCCGAAACGCACCGAAATGCGCCGAAAGGAAGAGCACCTTGAATAACCCCTTTAGACACACCGCTTTCTATTTAAATACACCTGTGCATTCATGTACATACTGACAAATCACATACATAGACATCTACCATGAGAGTTAAAATATATTTAGTTAATTCTAGCATTTTTAGATAACAAGATGAGTCTTATATTTGAGCTTTGTCTAAGGCACCAGAACCACTTCTATAGTCTGTTACATAGTATACATACTTTATTCTACTGAGGGGTCAGGGATAAAAAGACCTCAGTTTTCTGGGTCCCAGTAGCCTTGCACATACAAAGAAATAACCATTTGTGCATTAAGGTTAATAATAATTCAATTTATAATGATGTTGCTCTGTAACAGGTCATTGCATTTTGTTATGTAATGTTTTACCGGAAACTTACATCTGTAACGCAAATCGTTCTCAGACGTTCTTTCCTTTATCTAAAACATTTCTTTAGACTAGGTATAAAGAGGATTTCCTGATGGGTTGTTGTTCAACCACTGTTATCCCAAAATAACTTTATTGGACTAAGAAATATTCTGACAGTATGTGTGAGTGGCAGAGGGGGATCTAGAATTAGGGAAAATAATCAGCCTCCTAAGGCGTTGCTCAAACGGGGCCTCGTGTGATGGAATTTGTGTGCAGTATCAGGATGCTCATGGCATTCGGTGCACTTCTACTTTCACATATACCCATCTAATAAAGACTCACAGTTCTTTAGGTAATTAAAATATATTCAGAAAATTTCTGCATTTTGTTGTATAACAAGAGGGACCTCATAGAGTAGATTTGCATTAGGCCTCAAAACCCCTTTGTTACCTCTATTTGGTGGACTAATATCACTTGTGCTTCATGGTTCTGGCAGTGATAGTAATAGTTCAAGGTAAGAACTTGTTACAACTACAATACTGCGATGCAGAGTTATTGCCACGGTGCGAGATGCTTCGTGCTACAGATCGATGAGTAACAATGTGTAGGATTGTGTCACATGTCAGTTATGTCAACCAAATACAGTGGTTAAATTCGGTGGCAAATAAGAAGTTAACCTGTGTTCCTGGGCAGGGCCGGCCCATCCATGGTGCAGTATGGAGCAAGGGCTCCAGGTGGCAGATTTTTCAGGGCGGCACATTTTTGAAGCTGGCACCCCGGCGCTACTGCACTATTTTTTTTTCCAAAAATTTTTTTACCAGCGCATCCGGCGCCTTCTATGAGCAGTGCCGCCGGCTAACTGCACACACAAGCGCCTCTTGAGATTAAGGTGCATGTGGGCCGGTTCCTCATCCTCCTGCTGCGAGTGCGACTGCGTACGCCAGCCGGACCAGACGTCTCTCTCCCGAGTCCCACCTCCCGCCGGCACGCATCACTGCCAGGCCAGCCACCAGCCAGGAAATCCATGACCACTTACAGAGAGGGGGGAATGAAGCAGAGCCCGGATCACCAGAGCCTGGCCAGGCTGATCGCCACCCAGCACCTCAGCTCCCAGGGAAACAAGATCAAACCCTGGCCCTGCAAGCAGAGGTCTGAGGGGCTGAGAGGCAGCCCAGTGTGAGTACTGTACATGGAGGGGGCACTCTGGACACTGATACCCTGACCTGGGAGGGGGGGTACTGACACTACTGTGCCCTGACCTAGGTGAAGGGGGGCACTGACCGAGAGGGGGGCGACACCCTGACACCCTTCTGTCTCCTGACCTGGGAAGGTAGGGAGGACACCGACCCCCTGCTGTGCCTTGACAGCCTGCACACACACAAACCTCATGGATATGGCCTCCAGGTTCCCTGGACATGCACATTTTCATGCTTTCGGGCTTTGCATGAATAATACAATCACATTATATGAATGTGGGCAACGCTGACAAAGCTGTGTTTCTGCTAAATACAACTTTGCTTTATTTGGCACGGTTAAACTTGGCATGGTTGGCTCTGCTAATATTATGGTTTGAGCAGTGTACCCCTCTGTACTGCGGCCAATTTGACGATGGTAACCCAGATAGCAGTTTTATTGCAGTGGATTCTGATACAGAATACATAATGCTGTGGATTCTGTGATACGCTCATACACACCTCACATTACTGTGAGTTTTATTTCTGTGGAACTCTGTGATATGCTCATACACACCGCCTATTACTGACTTTTATTGCCGTGGAGCTCATATGATCATACATGTCACTGGTTGTTTTGGGGTTTTTTTTGGGGGGGGGCAGCATTTCATCCATTGCTCCAGGCAGCACTGTGGCTTGGGCCGGCCATGTTCCTGGGTAATAACAGATGATCAAGGCAAACTGCACCTAGCTTTGAGAATAAAAATGGGTGCATTTGTGCAAGTGAATTAAATGTTAAAATATATTCTATGCTTGTTAACTGCCCGATAGCCGCTGCTTTAAATGTCAATACCAGTCTGCGGATTTGTGGCACTGTCTGGGGGCTTGCCCATTTATTCAAACCGTTTGGGGCTCAGTCCGTAAATTTGGGTCCTCAGTTTATCGACTCCTGATCCCTGCGACCCCTGAATGGGCCATTTTTAATCATTATGCCACCACTCCGACGCAGTCCGTTTCTAAAACACATAAATTTTTGCTCTGCATGCTGGCAGACATGGGAAAGAAGGCTGTTTTAACGCAGTGGATATCCCCAATGACTCCATATTTTCACATGGTTTATGATAGACTATACTCCATGTTGTTGCATGATTGGATGGAGGCCTCTTTACTAGGGATGTGCGTTTTGGGTTTCGGAATTTCGGAATTTTCACGAAATTTCCCGATTCGTGTCTTTGGATTCGGCCGAATTTCCGAATCGGGTCCCGATAGATCCGAAAAGTTTTCCGAGCCGAAACGAAAAAGTTTCGGATTTTTCGAATGGACTTGAAATGTGTCAAATCGAAAATTTATTTTTGCTCTATTCATGATTTCGGTTCCATTCGTGATTTCGGTTCCATTTTGGTAATTCTGGAAATCGTATATTTAACTATTATCGGTTATATCGCTGATTCTGTAAATTTTGTATTTGTAAATGCGTATCACTTGTTTCTTGTGGCATTCGGGTCAGTTTAGCGTTTTTTAAATCGTTTTGTTCATTTTTTTCGTTCCTTGGCTTTCATACCATTTTTATATGATTAAATAAAGTTGTGAAATGTATATTCAATTATTCATAAGAAAAAAAGGATCTTTATTTAATAAAAAAAAACACGATAGAATCGCCAGAATTATCGTAGACACTTTGAAACAAGGAGAACAGACGTTCCGAAAAAACGAAAATTTCCAAAATTTCCGAAAAGTCGATACAAAAAACGAGCAAAGTGACCCGAAAACACGAAAAATGGTCGATATTCCGAAAAAAAATGTACACGAAAAACGAGCCGAACCGAACCAAATCGAAACAGAAATCGGTCGAAACGAGCCGAATCGAAAATTTTAAACAACCGAACAAATCGAACCGAATCGAACCGAAAAAAAAATTGGTGCACAAGCCTACTCTTTACACCAAGAGGACAAAACAAAGGTGTTTTTTAATAACTGGTCACCCCTTATATGAGGCCAGTACAAAAAAGGTGTTGAAAAATATGTCTCTTTATACCTCCTGGTTTATTTATTTATTTATTTGCAAAGTATTTTACCAGGAAGGATACATTGAGATTTCTCTCATTTTCAAGTATGTCCTGGGTTCAAGAACATTAAATTGTTACAGAAATACGAAGTAATAAAATGAAAGATATTAAAAACAAAACACAAATATACAGATTAACACAGAAAATAAATATGTAGGAAATAAAGTCATTATGTTACATGTTTACAGGTGCATTCTGTATTGAGGTATGTTAATAGGGAGCTCTTGAGGAACTTAAGACTGGGGCAAGATTTGATTGCGTCTGGGAGATTATTCCATAATTGTGGTGCTCTGTAAGAAAATGAGGATTGAACCACTTTATTTTTGTATTGTGCTACTGTAAGTAAGGTGCTGGTCCTGGATCTGAGGTTATAGGACGAGGGAACTACTGGGGAAAGCAGTCTATTCAGGTAGGGTGGTAGCTTCCCAGAAAAGCTCTTAAACACCAGGTTGGAAAGGTGAAGAGTGCGTCTGGATTCCAGTGACGGCCATTATAGCTCTTTTAACATGTCACAATGGTGGGTCATGTAGTTACATTGTAGCACAAAGCAGCAGAATGAGTTATACAATTTAGTAAGTTTATGAAGGTGTTGTGACGGTGGCCCCCGCACACCCCCGGCGCCTGGCAGCGGCTTCCTCGCTGCTCGCTGGCCAGGCGCCGAGTGATATCGCGGAACGCTTCCGCACACGTGGGGCGCCGGGGCGGGGCCAGGCGCATGACGCGGACCCGCAAAGTTTAAAGCCCGGCTTCACATTCTCACTGGTGCCCTGACGTGGTAGTTACTTCCCGCAGAGCTCTTGTGTGTTATTGGCAAAACGATTATTCTGTGTACCGAACCCTGGCATTGGCAAAACGATATTCTGTGTCTCGACCCCTGGCATTGGCAAAACGATTATTCTGTGTCTCGACCCCTGGCATTGGCTAAACGATTATTCTGTGTACCGAACCCTGGCATTGGCAAAACGATATTCTGTGTCTCGACCCCTGGCATTGGCAAAATTATTCTGTGTCTCGACCCCTGGCATTGGCTAAACGATTATTCTGTGTACCGAACCCTGGCATTGGCAAAACGATTACTCTGTGTACCGCACCCTAGCATTGGCAAAACGATTACTCTGTGTACCGAACCCTGGCATTGGCAAAACGATTATTCTGTGTCTCGACCCCTGGCATTTGTATCACTCCTCTATTCTGGTACGGAGGTCAGTCCGTGTGGCACCCCAAGCACACCAGACCACCCCTTGTATGTTGTATGTGCTCTGTACTACCATCCTAGTAGCCTGTCTAGACGTGCCGACCACTCTAAGGATCGGAAGGGTAGTGAGCGGTCTGCGTAAAGGGACCACCATCTTGGTAATCAGGGGGATCCGTGACATTACGTCAGGGCCAATGGATCCCGCAGACCTCTCATCTCAGTTGACAAGAATTGCAGCCCGACAAGAAGAGCAGGACCACAGGATGGACCAAATTGCTCTTGCCCTGCAAACCCTGTTGAATCGATCCACTACTGGTGCTGCAAGTCCTCCAGAACCAGTAGTACCTAGGGCCAGTTCGGCCTCACCCGAAGGGTGTAGGCTCAGTATGAAGGCGCCCGTACGCTATGATGGTACGCCTAACCTGTGTCGGGGTTTTTTGACCCAACTAGAGATTCTATTCGAGAACAATCCAGGGTCCTGTGTATCCGATAAGGCCAAAGTAGGCTATCTAATTAACCATTTAACTGATAAAGCGTTACTGTGGGCCACGCCATTGTGGGAAAACAAAAAGCCCGTCATATATGACTATGAGGGCTTTACCTCTGAACTAAAACGTACGTTTGATCCCTCTAGAAGGGCCACCAATGCAGGCAGGTCCTTATTCCACATTAAGCAAGGTAATAGGAGAGTCTCCGACTATGCTATAGAATTTAAGACCTTGACTTCTGAGGTGCACTGGCCTAACGACGTTCTAACCTTGGCATTTACCGAAGGCCTGAACGAGGCCTTGATGTTTGAGCTGGCTCCCTTGAAGTTGCCAGAACATCTGGACCATTTGGTTGATTTCTGTATTGCCATGGACGACCAAATTAGGGACAGGAGGCATTCTAGAGACAGACCCAGAAGGGTTTTGCCTCCTTTACCCTTGGTACCCAGACACACCAATACGTCAGGTACTCCAGAGCCAGTAAGAACCGATCTACCGGTCGTGGAACCTATGCAGATAGGTAGAACAGGTATTTCAGAGGCTGAGAGAACTTACAGAAGGGAAAGGGGGCTCTGTTTCTACTGTGCCGG
The DNA here is from genome assembly GCA_009667805.1 of Leptobrachium leishanense. Taxonomy (NCBI): domain Eukaryota; kingdom Metazoa; phylum Chordata; class Amphibia; order Anura; family Megophryidae; genus Leptobrachium; species Leptobrachium leishanense. Next base: position 67,215,833 of record CM019066.1, read on the forward strand.
GGCAGGGCATTTTCGTCTTCAATGTCCTCAAAGACCCAAGGGTGGCAGGGGTGACACTGGCAAGCCGGGCCAGAGAACACCTACTAGCCAGGTAATCGGTTCGCTCTATGCCTCCTTTGTCGATAACGAGAAAAAAAAAACCCGGATTCTGGTGCCCATCTCCTTAACCTGGGAGGGGGTACACCTCGAGACTGAGGCGTTCCTAGACTCTGGAGCCTCAGGCAACTTTATGGATAGGGTGTTTGCCTCCAAGAACCTCATGCCTCTAGTTCTCAAAGAAAGACCTCTACTGGTGGAGGCCATAGACGGGAAACCCTTGTCATGTCCCCATATCACCCACGACACCATAGAGGTATGCATGAAAACAGGGGTTTTGCACCAGGAAACCATACGGTTCCAGATTATCGACTCTCCCTCATGCCCCGTCGTCCTAGGGTTTCCATGGTTGACTAAGCATAACCCGGTGATTGATTGGGTCCAGAGAGACATAAAATGTTGGGGTCCCAGTTGCCAGTTGAAATGCATGGGCAGAGTCACCGTTATTGGTAGCCTTAATATCGCCACAGCACCTCCTTTATCCACAGTAGTCCCTGACTGTTATCAGGCATTAAAGGAGGTTTTTTCGAAGGCCAGGACTGAGGTTTTACCACCACATCGCCCGTATGACTGTGCCATAGAGTTACTCCCCGGTACTATGCCTCCCAGAGGACATGTATACCCCTTGTCGCAAAAGGAGAACGATATTATGGAGGAATATATAAAAGAGAATCTTGAGCGTGGATTCATTAGACGGTCCTCCTCCCCAGCAGGAGCTGGTTTCTTTTTCGTCTCCAAAAAAGAGGGAGACTTGCGACCATGCATAGATTATAGAGGTTTAAACAGAATAACCATAAGAAATGCATATCCTATCCCCCTTATAACAGAGTTGTTCGACCGACTGAAAGGGGCCCGTATATACACGAAGCTCGATTTACGCGGGGCCTACAATCTGATAAGGGTGAAAAAGGGGCACGAGTGGAAGACGGCTTTTAATACGCGTAGCGGGCATTACGAATACCTGGTGATGCCCTTTGGGTTATGTAATGCGCCAGCTGTGTTTCAGGATCTCATAAATGACACCCTAAGGGATTTTCTGCATACATTCGTCATAGTGTATCTCGATGACATCCTGATATACTCTCCAGATAAGGAGACCCATCACGCCCATGTGCAACAAGTGTTAAGGAGACTATTGAAGGCCGGCTTATACTGCAAATTAGAAAAGTGCCTATTTGATATAGAGATGGTGCACTTCCTTGGGTATATCATAACCCCTGAGGGGTTTCAGATGGATCCTGGTAAATTGTCGGCAATCCTCGACTGGCCCCTACCCCAAGGTCTTAAAGCCATCCAGAGGTTTCTAGGTTTTACCAACTATTATCGAAGGTTCATCAAAGACTTTTCGGCCTTGGTAGCTCCTCTCACGGCCATGACTAAGAAAGGGGTGGGGAATCAGAAATGGACACCCCAGGCCAGGCAAGCCTTCGAGGTCCTCAAACAGGCATTCACGACTGCCCCTGTTCTCCGACATCCTGATCCGGCTCTGCCTTTTCAAGTTGAAGTTGACGCCTCCGAGCTAGGTCTTGGCGCAGTCTTGTCCCAAAGGGAGGCACCCGACAAACCCTTGCATCCATGCGGCTTCTATTCCCGAAAGTTGTCCCCGCAGAGAGGAACTATGATATCGGAAACAGAGAGTTATTAGCAGTTATCGCAGCCTTGACGGAGTGGAGATACTTATTGGAGGGGTCTAGGGACCCCATTGTCATCATTACCGATCATAAGAATCTCACGTACATTGGTGACGCTAAACGGTTGAATGCCAGACAAGCGAGATGGTCATTATTCCTTTCAAGCTTTAATTTTGTCCTCACATATAGACCTGGGTCAAGAAACATTAAAGCAGATGCGTTATCTAGACAGTACGAATCCTATGAACATAACGTTCAGGATCAACATCCCATTGTACCTCAGGAAAGGATTATAGCCTCTACCACGATCAGTGTCTCATCCCCTCTGATGATTCGATTGCAGACTATCCAAGATAAGGCTCCGGGGGGGGCCTCCCGCGAAGCTCTTTGTACCTGAGAAGGAGAGAAAAGAAGTCCTTAAAATTTACCATGACAATAAAACCTCTGGACACATGGGGATCACCAAAACGGTGGCGAGCATCCAAAAACTGCTATGGTGGCCCACGATGCGCCGGGATATTAAAGATTACATAGCCGTATGCGAGGTGTGCACAAGAAATAAAAGTCCTAAGACAGCGCCCATTGGTTTACTCCAGCCCCTGCCTATTCCCGAACGACCATGGTCGCAGATAGCCATGGATTTTATAGTAGAGTTACCCGAGTCCAGAGGGAATACTGTTATACTCACGATTATAGATCGCTTTTCCAAAATGGGTCACTATGTTCCTCTTCGGAAGCTACCGTCAGCAGCCGAGCTGGTGCCCATTTTCGTCGCCAACGTGGTCCGCATACACGGTATCCCTCTTGGGATTGTTTCTGATAGGGGGACCCAGTTTGTCTCCAGATTCTGGAGGGGGTTCTGCAAGAACGTGGGAATAGACCTGTCCTTCTCCTCGGCCTATCACCCCCAAACGAACGGGGCAGCAGAAAGGGCAAATCAAAATATTGAGAAATATCTCAGGTGTTTCATATCTGAACGACAGGATAATTGGTCAGACCTGCTACCTTGGGCCGAGTACGCCCTAAACAGTGCCGTGAGTGAAGCCAGTGGTTATTCCCCTTTCTTCACAGTTTACGGATTTGATCCTCCCGTGCTTCCCTCTGCATTTCCTGATACCGCGATTCCTGCTCTGGATGAGCACTTGGCGTCATTGACTGAGACCTGGAGGAGGGTAAACAGGCACTAGAGAGGAACAGTATTGTCCAGAAAACGAAGGCCGATAGACGTAGGAGACCAGCACCTGTGTATCAAGTCGGGGACAGGGTTTGGCTTTCTTCGCGGAACATTAAGCTCTTAGTGCCATCGATGAAACTAGCCCCCAGATACATAGGCCCTTACAAGATACTGCGGCGACTCAGCCCGGTCTCCTATGCCTTGGCACTGCCCTCCCATATCAGGATACACAACGTGTTCCACGTGAGCCTTTTAAAAACGCTTTTGTAATCGATACACCAGGGCCCATGTCCCCCCTCCTCCGGTCTCTGTGGAGGGCGAGGAGGAGTTTGAGGTTAAGGCCATTCTGGACGCCAGGGTTTCTAGGGGGGCTCTTCAGTACTTAGTGGACTGGGTGGGTTACGGTCCGGAGGACCGCTCTTGGCTTCCGGCTACTGAGGTTCATGCCCCTCGCTTGGTGAAGGCCTTCTATTTGGCTCATCCCTGTGCCCCTGGGGGTCGTCCAGTGGCCGCCCGTAGAGGGGGGGTTCTGTGACGGTGGCCCCCGCACACCCCCGGCGCCTGGCAGCGGCTTCCTCGCTGCTCGCTGGCCAGGCGCCGAGTGATATCGCGGAACGCTTCCGCACACGTGGGGCGCCGGGGGGCGGGGCCAGGCGCATGACGCGGACCCGCAAAGTTTAAAGCCCGGCTTCACATTCTCACTGGTGCCCTGACGTGGTAGTTACTTCCCGCAGAGCTCTTGTGTGTTATTGGCAAAACGATTATTCTGTGTACCGAACCCTGGCATTGGCAAAACGATATTCTGTGTCTCGACCCCTGGCATTGGCAAAACGATTATTCTGTGTCTCGACCCCTGGCATTGGCAAAACGATTATTCTGTGTACCGAACCCTGGCATTGGCAAAACGATATTCTGTGTCTCGACCCCTGGCATTGGCAAAACGATTATTCTGTGTCTCGACCCCTGGCATTGGCTAAACGATTATTCTGTGTACCGAACCCTGGCATTGGCAAAACGATTACTCTGTGTACCGCACCCTAGCATTGGCAAAACGATTACTCTGTGTACCGAACCCTGGCATTGGCAAAACGATTATTCTGTGTCTCGACCCCTGGCATTTGTATCACTCCTCTATTCTGGTACGGAGGTCAGTCCGTGTGGCACCCCAAGCACACCAGACCACCCCTTGTATGTTGTATGTGCTCTGTACTACCATCCTAGTAGCCTGTCTAGACGTGCCGACCACTCTAAGGATCGGAAGGGTAGTGAGCGGTCTGCGTAAAGGGACCACCATCTTGGTAATCAGGGGGATCCGTGACAGGTGTGTTTGCGGGGCAGCTGCATACACTACATCTCCGTATTCAATAGCCAGCATAAGCATTTGTTGTACAATCTGCTTTCTTACCGCAGGGCTCAGACAGGATTTGTTTCTGTACAGGGAACCTAGTTTGGAATCCCGGTAGGCTGCTGCAATCTGACACTCACACACTGCAGGGAGGCTGCCCGCTGAGGCTGCCTCGGCCCCTCTGTGCGTGTGTGTTAGTGGGTTAAGGAGGAGGGGCCGGGCCAGGCTGAGTGCCTTCCAGCGAACACAAGGTGGGAAGGCACTCACGCTTGCAAGTGATGTGTGCAGGGCTGGCAGCGTGACAGTCCGAGGCCGGGGAGTCATGGAGGAGCGGGCCCTGGAGAGGTGATCTGGTGCAATATATCCATGTGAGCTGGAGGCAAATATATCCATGTGAGCTGGGGAAATATTTCCATGTGCGAGCGGGGCAAATATATCCATGTGTGAGCTGGGGCAATATTTCCATGTGTGAGCTGGGGGCAATATATCCATGTGAGCTGGGGGCAAATATATCCATGTGAGCTGGGGCAATATATATCCATGTGAGCTGGGGCAATATATATCTATGTGAGCTAGGGCAATATATACCCATGTGAGCTGGGGAAATATACCCATCTGAGTTGGGGCAATATATTCATATAAGCTGGGGGCAATATATCCATGTGAGCTGGCCTGGGGCAATATATCCATGAGCTGTGGGCAATATATAAAAGTGGAGCTGCTTATTACTGTACCGCTCTGTGATACCCTCAAACACACCGCATATTACTGTACAGCTCTGCAATACCCTCAAACACACCGCATATTACTGTACAGCTCTGCAATACCCTCAAACACACCGCATATTACTGTACAGCTCTGCGATACCCTCAAACACCCGCATATTACTGTACAGCTCTGCGATACCCTCAAACACACCGCATATTAATGGGGCTGGTATGAATTTTTTTCATGGGCTGGTTTTTATCCCAGTCCGGCCCTGGACGAACGTTTTTCCATGTGGGGGCCAAAGGATAGATTTTGGTCTAACCACATACCTAGATATTTGAGAGAAGTGACTGTGGTCAGCGTGACGTTTGATTTTGTCCTGACGCATAGATGGAGAGTTTGCAATTTATGCAGTTTAGGGACTGTCCCAAAGAGCTTTGCGTTACAGATGCTAAGAGGCACCCCTCCAATCCCCCCAACCCTCCAAATCAAATTCATACTCACTTTCTAGCCTCATGGTAATGTGTTCCTGTCCTATACTACTTCCTTGGTTATATGGGTATATGTTATTACGCTCATAATGATTGCCTACAGCGTCAGAAAAGCTAGGATACCACCTCCATTTTTGATGTGGCCTTAATTTAGTTATACAGTTGTAATGTAACAATTTTCTCTTGTCTTGCTTGGTCGGCAGGATACCGCGATGCAGCTCATCTATTCATCTGTTTTAATCTTATATGACTCTTTATCATATGTCTAAACATTAAGTAAAAGTATTTTAAATATATATATATTTTATATATCTCAGAAATTCATATAGGGCTCCTTGAGATTTGACAAATGCTACCAGGTTATAATGTTAAAAAAAACACCATGTAGAGAAACCGCTTCATATTTCAAGATATATTGAAATATTAATCAAGCATAGTAATGGAAACTCAATGGCCTTTGTGTCCTTATTGAACAGATTCTCAGTATCTAAATTGTACAATACCTTGTTACTGCGATCCCGTACTGGTGGGCAGCACTTGTAATATGTGGCCCCTGGGGGGATTTGTTCGGAGGTTAGTGAGAGGTAGTGGTGGGTCGTCTCCACAGTGATGGGCGCCCCGGCCTTTTTAGCACTTCTGATAATAGGAAGAGCTCTGGCTGAGGACAGATGCACAATATGACAGCGTACCCTATGTGCACAGAGACAAGTTGTTTACTGTATGACAAGCCACTGTATCTAGAGTTAAAACATACTGTGTCCAAATATAACCACTAGATACGCACTTATATTGCAGACAAAGATCAGCCACCACTTTTATTGCAGCAACTTCCATATGGTCCGGCCGAGAGTTGAGGAATGTTTCATACAAAACGGAATCTATGATTAAACACGAGGCACACATATGAATGGAGTTATGCATTCATTATAGGTACTGCACCACTAGAACGTAGATAATAATTGTAAAATATAAGTGTTGATATTTTACGTTTACCACTGGTCGCATGCTGGCTTTCCAGTAGTGAACCCACAATGCTGAGGTATGACATTATCAATACGGCTCACTCTGGATTGATGTTAAGTAGACTTTGCAAATATTATCTGATTTTATGTAGGTAGTATTGTACCAGACATAGCAAGTCACACAGTTTGACTTGTGCCACTTGGATTCCCTCAGTCCTCCAGATCACCCGACAGCTCTAAGATGTCACCTGGTTTTCGAGAGGTCTAAAGACTGCATTTGGAGCATCCATTTAATGTCTCTTGCAGTGCTTAAAGAGTTAAAATCAGGGCTTTATGAGCCTATACACGAGCACTGATGCAGCACTTTCATATGATCAGCCCTTACTGGATACTTGACCAGGCAGCCTGTCATATGCAATGGGATAATGCACTGTCTTTTGGAGCTTGGATATCATCAGTGGCTCAAACAACATCACGACAATACCCCCTCAGTGACCACGCTACCACCTGCCAGACCTCAGACTTGCCAAAGCTGGCAAATCAGTTGTACTCTATTCCCGGTCACGTGGTAAGCCATTCCCAGCATCTCCAGAAAATAGTTCTAGCGCAGAATCATTGACATGTGCAATGTTATCCTATAGCAAACAACAGTTATTTAAAGACGAGCGTGTTCGCCAGTGAATAGTGATAACATCTATGGTTCTCTACAGACATGCATTAGGAAGTTCAAAACATGCATTAGGAGTCAGTAAGTATCACAAGTTTATATGCATTAGTAAGGGAATTCCCACGAAGCCGCATATCTTTAGCTTCACAGGCAGGGGCCATGTTTAACAGGAACGAGTAGGAACGGCATTCCCACACTATTTTTCCAGTAGGAATGCTTTTCTTGTTTCGCGTGACACCCACGAGGAACTTGATTAGAGCGGGACCCTGTTGGACTAAAACAAGCGCCTGCACCTCCACATAGACACACTGCAGGATCAAAAAAGGAGCATGACGAATACACCCTTTTCCTGATTGTGTTTGGGTTTGTTTTGCTTTTATGCATATTGTTGGATACTCTAAGGAGTCAGGGTCCAGTTTAAAATTATCATACTATTTATTTTTTTCTAAAAAGAGGTTAGCCTAAATAATTTTTATTCATATCATTAGAGAATATATATATATAGTTTGAGGAAACTACAGAACATCAGTCAACACAATCTTGTTTCACCTCCAATGACCGGATCTCTTTTGGGATCTTCAACTTCTGCATGAAACTAAAAACATAAGGAACCAGTTAGTATTAGATGAATCCATTACCCTGCTTCTGGAACACAAACATTTTAGAAACCCACATTAGAATAGAGCACCTGTATAATATTCACTTAATCTCACTAACCATAACCCAAATACACCTATTCCTGAAATATCAAGGAACGAGCAAAAGATAGTCATGTGACGGTAGAAATCATAGGAGTGCACAGAAGGGTGAAGTGCTCCTGCTTCCTATTTTATGGTTCCCATTTACACTTTTTGAGTTTTTCCGTTATGGGTCGAGAACATGGAAATTGACAGTTTGTGATTAACATGCGGTCTGTGCATGACTATGGTAGAAACATGGAGGTATTTGCAAAGGAGTAGTAGCAGTGCCACTCACACAGCTTTAATTATAGGTTGCTCCTCCATTGCAATGCATGATAAAGCACCAAGTTCCATTTGCTTGTCTACTGTGCTAAAGTTGCCTTTAAATTCTGAAATTGTATGTTTTTATTATTCCTAGCTGATTTATAGTAATTTCTCTAGAATAATGCCGGTTATACTTACCAGAAGCACACTGTTAGTCCCTTGGAGCTCTGACATGGCTAAATGCAGATCCATTAGACTGACATGTGGGAACTCTGGGACCCCACTTGAGATGAGAAAGCATTTGAACCCTGCAACACCAGCATGGAGCATAGGGACAATCTCCACCTATAAAAAAAGGAGAAGACGATAAGGGGAAACCATAACAATATGGTGTTCACATGGCTAAAAATTATTATAACCAAATAATAGTGGAGTACCAACCTATGGCCGGAGCAGCTTGAAGGTTACCCTTTCCAGAAGCTGCTAGAAATTTGAGGAACTCCCAGTGATTCGTGGCACCATGAGAGTGGCCAAGAGAAAAATGTGCTTTTAAGGAGGATTTTTATGTATGACTTTTCACTAACCTGATCTTATCAAACGATTTAACATTATATGATTCATGAATGTGTGAATTTTGAATAATTAACAAGTGCAAGTTTTCCATTAGAGATGTGAATGGCCAAAAATTCAGTTTTTCAATTTGCAATTTTCATATATTTTTGATTGGAAATTTCACAATTTGGACTGATCCAAAAAAGTGTTGAACAATCCAATATCTGACCAATTCAGATAAATTGTTGGCACACATATTTACCCCCCTATACCTTCATCTTTACTTTTTCTCTACTACACCCTATGCAATCTATACTCCCATACCAGAAGTTAGTCCAGACAACTCCATTCTCGCAATTGTATTTTATTTGTGCATCTATTAATTTCTGGCTGATTACAGGTCTTTTAAAATTCCCACTCCCCTTCTGCTTCTCCTGATCCCTTTCTTCTTCCTCCTCCTCTTCTCTCCCCCTTCCCCTCCTGCGTTGTAAATTCTTAAATGCACACTTAGCATACAGAGACAGATCCACCAATTATCCACTCTGCTGTCCCACACCCTCCCCATCCACCCTCCCACCCAGGCCTGGTCCATAATTTCAGGCTCCCTTTCCAGCTGTTTCCACTTTTCTCTCTAATTACTCTTACTCAGCCCGAGCTTCTGGTCCTCCCATGCAATCCCCACTGTATTGTTTCTAGCAACCAGTTTCACCTTCACTCTGCTTCCATCTGTTTCACTTACCCCGTCCCTTAGATTGTAAGCTCACGGGAGGTCTGGCTGAGCACTTGGTTAAAGTGCTGTATTTCCTAGACAAGCTATCCTACGGGCAGGGTTGCCTTTTCCTTATTTATCGTGTATGTCTCATGTTTGTGCTCCACCATTGTACAGCACTGCGGAATCTGTTAGCGCTTTATAAAAACGTGTAACTGTAACTAGTTTGGTCTACTTTACGGTTAGGGATACTTTTAGGGATATTGTTATGGTTTCTGTTTGTTTTATGATTAGGGATTTTGCATTGCACAGTGAGTGCAATTTTTTTCAGTCATCGGTATACCCTATCTTATTATATACGGAATGTATTTAGATCAATTTAATAAATTTATTTCAGATTGTTACTGTCGACGGCCTTGGCAATTCGGAATTTAGAGTCTTCCGAATCGCCAATATTCGGCCAAATTTGTATATGGCCAGAGCTGATACGCACAAGTCTACTTGTTATAGTGTAGGGATTTTAAATACATAAAGGAAAACATTCTTTGAATAGGAGGTCTCATCTGTCTAAGATGGGTCAATCAGTGGTAATGGAATAGGCAGATAAAAGTTCAAATAAATAAATGTCCATTGAAGAGTTCCAATCTGTAAACACAAAAATATTCTCAGTCTCAGTCCTTGGTCTGGTTTTCTCCTAACAAATTAAACCATGAAGATGTGTTGCCTCTTTTACTAATTTTTTGGAATGATTCTAACATAACAGCGGACCAAAATATGGGCTTATTCTCCAAATTATGGACACTTTTTTATAGTGGAGGGAGGATGTGAGCAAAGTTCTTTTCTTAAGGCTTGAAGAAGAACCTTGGCATGGGATTTAATGTTGTCTTTAATTAATAAAGTACTCTTTCAGGGTTATTCAAAGAGATCCGAATTGCTTGAGAAAGGTAACCGAACGCTGAAAATCAGCGTTCGGTTACCTTTCTTGGCCATTCGGCTATCCAGAGAGCAGGCAATTCGCCAAATCCTGACGAATTGCCTGAACATACGGTGCCTGTTCGAGGGCAGTGAAATCCCCATGAAAAAGCACTGCTTCGGCTATTCAGAGAACACAAACCAGCAGTGAAAGGTTCCCGAAATGCCCTGCCATTCGGTGGTTTAATTTGGCAAGTTTATTCAGGAGAATCCCATAGGCTTCAATGTTAAAAATATTCCCGTTTTAATTCAATATCTATTAAACCGTTCATTATAAATTCTGCAGTAAAGAGTCTCTTTATTTATAGATTTTTTAGGATACTTTAAGGGACACTCTAGGCAACATGACCACCTAAGCTATTTTAGGTGGTCATGATGCCCGGAGTATTCCCTTGCCTGTCCCCCCTCCCTCCGCTCAGCCGATCTTCAGGAAAGGCTGAAAACAGCTGAGAGAGGCGGAGGAGTTTACTCCGCCCTCCCAGCTGTCAGTTAGCAGAGCGGGAATCATATTTCCCTCTTCTGCCGACTTTTGCCGAGTAGGAGACGTCATCGCGCTTTCAGCGCGATGACGTCTCCAACTCCCCGCAGAAGCTGGCGGCTCCCTCTGAGGGTTAGTGTTGCGCGCATCCTCTTGCGCGCAACACTAATCCTCAGAGGGAGCCGAGAGGAAGCCTGCCGATTGGCTGGCTTATGTGAGAGGCGCGCATGAGCGCTTCTCACGTAAACCAGAAGCATGAAGAAGGATGGAAGCGGAAGAGGAGGGAGGTGAGTATAAAAAAAAAAAAGACGCCGCTGGAAAGAAGAGGATTTTAGGGTAAGTATTACAGTTACAAAAAAAAAAAAAAATTATTAAGGGAATACGGATAGGTTAGGATAAAAAAACGGGGGGTGATTTTTTGAGTAGAGTGTCCCTTTAAGCATTTTTCTTAATTATTTTTTTTTTAAAAGTCCGTTTTTTTTGTTTTTTTTTAAGTTTACTTATATTTTCTGTAACAGCCCTTTTTATTATCATTCCCTGGACCTCCTGTGTAAATTTCAGACAGTTTCGCTCATTAGTTTCTTTGCAAACAGCGTTTCACTTTCACACATTCATACAAACTGTTTTGCTAATTTATTCACTGCCTCTTCTGCTGTGTGGAAGGCTGCGATCGGCCCCTGTTCGGGTTCTTCTGTGGTTTTCGGCAGGTCAATCCAGATGTTTTTGCGGGTTTTCGGTGTGCATTTGCTGGGTTTTGCGGTTCATTTTCGTCAGGTTTGCGGCAGCTTTTCCCTGCAATTCAGGGACCCTGTGCTGTTTGCTGAATACACCGCAGGATCACCGAAATGGGATCGGCAAAAGGAACCGAATTGAAGAGATTTTTCGAATCTCTTTGAATAACCCTGTTTGGGTTCCCCAAGTGCCGGATGTTTTTTACTTTTATTGCCCCCCCTCTGGCTTTTTTCTTGCTATGACTTTCAGTAACTCAAAACCTAGCAAGAATCTTTTAATGTATATTGACACCATTGTTGGGAGAAAAGCTTCCACTTGCCTGTTATTTACACACATTTTTCCTTTACTATCCCAACTGCTAAAACATAAATACATAAAAGAAAATTAATTATTGTTTGTTTATTGAGCCTAAATTACACACAACACACAAGCAGACTATTACTTTTACCTGATTGTCAGGAATTATTCCGCCCCAAAATGCTACGTCCACAAACAATTGTCCTTCTGCTGCCTCCAGTTTGGTGAGGAAATTATTCACAGTTGTAGTGGGTGGAAGACTATTTCTGAAAAAAATACGAGGACTTAAACAATTTTGCAGCAATTCTCATGGCTTAATATGTTTAGACAACTAAAAATTAAACTCCGTTGGGTCTATCACGTGGTGATGTCTTCTTCTGGAAATCGGAGTTTCCTTTATTTATTTCACAGACAGGATTATTCAAGGTAGATATTTGCAAATCCTCCACATATATGTACTTTGTGCCAGAATGCCTAAGGGTACAATAGCAGATGGACACAATACTGCTCTAGTGTACCACGAAATACTGGCAGCGGTGGCACACCCTTCTGCTTGCATTCCCGTCTGGAGTCCATGGAACTATTTGTTCTCGGTCTCCTTTCATTTTTGGCAAAAGGAGGTGGATTGTTGCAACTAAACATGTACAGATGCCACATCTAGACAATGAACCAGGCCCAAATGCGGTCTCCATATTATATATATATATATATATATATATATATATATATGTCTATTCAGAGAAAGGTGAAAACCAGGAGAACTGGCAGGAGAAGAGAATAATCTAGGCCAAATAGCCGATTTGGAAAGTGAGACAAATGGGAGAATTTTTTCTGGTTTGGCTATTTTGACCTAGAATTTTCTCTTCTCCAGTCATTCTCCTGAGTTTCACCTTTCTTTGAATAGACCTGTAAATGTCAAATCATTGACAGATTAATAAAACAACTCAAGTAGCTTCACCAGGGTAACTTTGTTGGATACCTACATACATTTCAATATATATTTTTTTCTTATTCAATCATTTTAGATTTTGCATATTTACCATTATTATAACGTTTGTGATATATCTATATTCGCATAACTTCTGTATTACCCGATGGAGTAACTTTTCCTCTCTACAAAGGCATAAAAACAACAAAATAATACACACAAATTCCTTTTTTGTAGACTCTTACCAAGCTCAAACACCATGTGTGCCACTAGGTGGCAGTCAAACTCAGCATAATTGTTTTTAAAAAAACACACCTTTTTTAAAAATAAATAAATCATAAATTAGAAATAGAAAAGAAATAGATGTTATCAACAATGATCATGGCCATAATGGGATCACAACTGGCCCTGGCATTTAATCACCAATGCAACCAATATCCCAGGAATCTATCGCAGCAGCACTAAACAGTAAATATACTTCATGAAAATATCTATGTGTTAAACTTCGATAAAGATAATGAACAGTGTTGAATTCAGATTTTGAAGGTACGAAGAATTTGATGCCTTATTGTTGGGTCAGGAGTTTTAATTGGGAGTGGATCATTGGACTTTAATTTTATTCTATCGGCTGTTATGTCAGAAAAAATATATCAGTGAGATTTGACTGATCTTTTTTCAAAATGTCGGCTGAATCAATTGAATTCCTTCCAAAAAAATTCCCATTTTAGAGGAATAAAAAGCCCACAATAATCCTGAAAAAACCCACATTTGATATCTGAAATAATCTCTAACAGACCCCTGTTAGTACCCCTATCCCTAAAAGTTACCTTTAAAGCAACCACTAATGTCTGGGACTTTTAGGCTGGGGTCAGACCAGCGCACTGTTAACGTGCGTTCTGGCGCACATAATTACGGCCGCACTAGCAGCAGATGACGGGCAATGACGGACAATATACGATGTACGGCCGCACAAAAGTCCGGCCGTGCAACGCAAGTGGAATTTGAACGCATTTTTCGGAGAACGCTGAACCGCTAGTACTGACGTACTGAGTGCGCAGCTGCGGCATAGCGGCGTGTGTGCGAGATTAGGAGACGTCAGACACTGCTAATGTCCAGCCTACATAACGTCCAGACGCAAAAAGAGTTTTATAGACGATCCGTACAAAATCACGACCAACAATGCGCGTCGTCTGACCGTTTTTGCACATTCCGTGAAAAAATACGTCAATGCGTTCGGACGCACTTTTTCACGTTCGCGGGGAAAAATGCTTTCGTCTGACCCTAGCCTTAGGGTTAGGATTATTTTTAGGTTTAGTTTTTTTTGTGCTAAACCAATATTAACATTGAGGGTTTCAGTGTGATTTTCGCATGTTCCCTGCCCAAAGAGCCATTTATCAACACTACTGTTAATCCCAAAATTTCCAATAGCAACTATAGGCACAAGTGCTGATAAATCAAAATGCCCTTAATTAAATCTCCCAATCTGAAATAATGGCCGAATTGAGGCTGAAGAAGCAGGGGTCAAGCCGAGCAGTAAAATGTGGGAAAGCACAATCCTCCACTATTTTTTCTGGGGTCCTGAGTTCCCATTTGGGCCACACTTTAAGTGATCATTCATATATTTCTTTATTAATGCACAATAAATATAATATTTATTATGATTATCATAACTACTACCTAAAGCCCAGTTGAGAGGGATATTATATATTACGGGTAAAGTCCGAATTCCAGGTAAATTTAGGATTAGCGGGTTAAAACTGATATTACCAAGTTAGCTTTGAGTAAAGCTCGAAACTAAATAAAACATCAGGCTTTACCCAGGTAAATCCAGATCTACCCAAACACCGCTGGATAATAGTTATTTATAGGGTTAGAGTCAGGTTTGGGGTTAGGGTCGGAGTGAAGGTAGGCCATGGATATGGGTAATCCTAGGATTTTGGTCAACTGTAAGCCACACCAATGTCTCAGAAAACACATTACACAGTGGCGTGTGGTTGGATCTGGGTTTACTCGGGTAAAGCCTGATGGTCGATTTCTCTAACGGACTCCTGGTACTCCAGCTGAGCACTGCCATCAATTTCTGCTTCCTTTTCTATTTACCAAGTAGATTATAGCCAATGGTTATAGCAGTTGAATGTAGCAAGCGATTATAGCCTTGGACCCCACACATCATGAGTCATTACTACATCTAAGGTTCAGAATGAAAGCTTTATCACAGCCAGGCAGGGATATTTAAACTAGACAGGGGTCATTAACATACAATTGCACAAACACAGTAAATACAGTTCTCCATACATCCAGCCATAGCCCACTCCGGTGACCTTGTAGTTGTGACAGAGCCCAAACCAAACAGTGTGTTAAACAATAAGCAAATCATCATTGAGTAACGGAATATAAGAATAAGTTTTGACTTTGTAAATGTCAAAGACATTTTTCTCTATTCAAACAAACAGGGAGACAGAGATGCAACAGACTGACACAGTGAGGGGAACTCCATGACATGAGACTTTAAAGAATCAAACCACTCAGATCTGTCTGGGGGGGGGGGGGGTTGGAAAGGACTCTCATTGGCACACACAATAACAACATCAACATTATAGATTTAACAGGCAAAGGACATTTTACACAGAAACAAAAATGTAACAAAATTGAGGACAGCTCAAGGGCTCCTTGTTACAATATCATTTTGTGCTTTACCCAAAATGCTGCTTGGTATTATCAGTTGTACCTGGGTAATCCTAGGTTTATCACAATTTCTGACTTTACCCATAACATATACAGTATATATGTAACGGTAAAGCCCGATATTGAGTAAAGCTCACTTTATCCAGGTAAAGCTGCAAAATTTTTATTTTTGGGCTTTACCTGGGTAATCTGAGGACTATCCACCCCCATCTTGGGTAAAGATGATTTTTAGGGTTGGCAATGGTTTTGATTAATTCTAGGATTGGAGTGAACTGTATGTCACTATAAGGTCCCAGAAAAAAAACAGTTAGCAGTGGTGCTTGGGTAAATCATGCTATACCCAGGTAAAGCACACTCCCTCCTTCTACAGACTCTCAGCTCTCTTGGTCTCTGACACTGCGCTCTCTTGGAATGACTCTTATTTGTCTAACAGGTCATTCTCTGTCCTTTGCTGGTAACTCTTTTTCAATGCCTTTATCAGTTGGCGTACCTCAAGGCTTGGTCCGAGGTCCTCTGCTCTTCTCTATCTACACCTCCTCCCTGGGCAAAATGATTAACAGCTTTGGCTTTACTTAGTTACCACCTCTATGCTGCTGATATTCAGATCTACCTTTCCACCCCTGATCTCTCTCCTCCTGTCCTCTCCAAAGTCAGCGACTGTTTAGTTGACATCTCCTCCTGGATGGCCTCACACTACCTTAAAATTAACATGTCCAAGACTGAGCTCCTACTAATTCATCCCTCTAATGCCTCCCCGCCTCCTAACTTCTCTATCGTGTCGATGGTATCACTATCTCCCCATCAAGCCGGTTTCCCTGTGTCTGCGTTACACTTGACTCTGCTCTTTCATTCTTCCCCCACATCCAGTCTCTTTACTCCTCCTGCCGCCACCAACTACGTAATATTTCCAGAATTCAGCCATTTCTTACCGCTAACACCAACAAAACAAAAGATACACACCCTTGTAATCTCCCGACTTGACTATTGCAATAATTTTCTAGCTGGGCCCCCTCTCTCCCACCTCGCTCATCTACAATCAATTCTAAATGACTCTGCCAGGCTCATCCATCTCACCCAGTGCTCTGTCTCTGCGAGTCCCTTCACGGTCTTCCAATCCACTGCAAAATTAAATTCAAAATCCTTACCCTGACCTACAAAGCTCTCACTAACTCAACTCGCCACTACCTGTCCTCATTAGTTACCAAATACAACCCAGCCCGCTCCCTATGGTCAAACAGTGACCTGCAGAAACATTGCAGAACATTTGGGTGCAGAAACATTGATGAGTTCCCTCACTTACGTTTGTAGGACTTGACCACTTTGGAAAAGCAGGAAAATGTTGTCAATCATGCCCTCAATCGAGCCCTTAATGTTTCAATAAGGACTTGCTGGGGGGGCGGAGCTAGCGCCCAACCAAGATGGCCGCGTGATCCCGGGGCTCCCGCACACCTAGCACCAAAGCCTTTGGTTTGAGCACCCCTGAGCCGATCTTTCTCTCACAAAAAGCCTCTTATAGCTCCAGCAGCATGCCAGCCTCCAAACCGCTAAAAAAAACGCGGCCGCCGGACCCATCCGTAGCCCAGCATTTCGTCCCAGCTAAAAAGCAGGCCGAAGCCTCCCAAGATGGCGGCCACGGTGAAACGCTGTACCCGGAGGACGAGTTACCCACCCCAGCGGACTTAGCGGTTCCGGCCTCGAGGGGAGACGTGGAACGCCTCTTTACCAAAATGTCCCAGATGCAGACCTTTCTGGCGGGTGAGGTGGCGAAATTGGGGACAGAACTGCGGGGAGAGATTGATTCGCTGGGCGCACGCACGGCTGAACTGGAAGACCAGGCCGCAGAGATAACACAGGCCCATAACGACTTAGCGGAGGGCACCGGGGACCTAGCTAAAAGAGTCTCATTTTTGGAATCCAAGATGGAGGACCTGTCTAATCGCTCCAGGAGAAATAATATCAGGTTGAGAGGTCTCCCCGAAACTGTGTCACCTAAGGATCTCAATGGGACGGTGCTGGGTATACTACGTCGCCTTGCACCGGATACACCGGAAGCCAGCTGCTAATGGATCGGATTCACAGAGCCCAAAGACCCCCGAATCTTTCGTCTCTTATTCCACGCGACGTGATATTCCGCATGCATTACTTCACGGCGAAACATCAGATCCTTCAAGCCGCACGCACCTTCCAACTGGATTTTGAGGATAAACCCCTACAGCTGTTCCAGGATTTGGATCCCGCAACCCTCGACGACGCAGGGCTTGGCGCCCCATTACAGAACACTTATCTGCTCACGACATCCCATACACGTGGGGATTTCCCTTTCGCTTACAAGTGTCGGTTGGCGGGCCGGCAGGTGGCCCTCACCCCCTCCTCAGATCTTGCCGCCTTCTGGGCCGCAGTGAAGTGCCCACCTCTGGAAGATTTTGTCGCCCCCGTGCTCCCGCCTTCTTCCTTCCCTCGTCTACAGCAGCGCTGGACTCGAGTTGGCATCACGAGCGGAGATGGCTGAGGATGTTTCTGTGGCCTGGAGGCCCGTTCCTTCTTCTTCTTTTCTCCTTCAAATTCTCCCTCATTGGAGGGTTGTTGATCAGGAGTCCAGATGGTGGTGGGTCACCATATGATCCACACGGGAGGTCTGTGTGCTGCTGCTTTCCGGCTTTTTCTTTTCTTTTGTTTTAACTGCCCTTGGCTCAGGGCCATTTACTGATGTCACTGATGTTCACTTGTTATTTGATTTAAAGCTTCTGGTATGCCTCATTGAGTTTCTACTGTCGGACGGGGGCCCCCCCTGGGGGAGGGTTCCGCCCTGCCGGTTCTGCCCAGGGCGGGTTGGGGGACCCTCCCTCCCGGGGTTCTCCCCTCTATCGGTTATAATGCCATATCCAGTTATCGCTAGTGTCTCTCAACCTTGGTTGGGTGAGGGGGTGTGGGGGTTTGGGGTTTGGGGAGTTTTTGGTCTCCGTGTCCTCCCCTCCAAGGTCGGCCTGGCACTCCATAAGTCCAGGCGCTTTCTGTGTATGTTGTGTCTTTGTCTTACGTTGTTGGTGGGTTTTTGTTTCCTGGGCGTGCCACCCGCTCCTTTGCTTTTCTCTTTTCTATTCTGTCTCTCTTCATCTCTCTCTCTCTACCTCCTCTCTTGCCCCTGATTCCAGTTTCCCTCTCTTGCCCTCAGTTAGAGATGGGGGGGATATCTGTGGTGCCCTGCTCCCTTTCGCCTCCCTCCTGTTGACTCTGAATGGGGGATAACGGTTTAAAGATCTTGTCCCTTAATGTTAAGGGATTAAACACACCCCAAAAGAGGCGGTTGTTGTTAAGGGAGCTTAAACGATCCGCGTGCCATATAGCATTGATCCAGGAGACCCATTTTGCTTCCTCCCGCCAATTTTCATTAAGAGACAGAGCCTTCCCTGTTACCTACATGGCATCATCTCCACAAAAGAAAAAGGGAGTGGCTACTCTGATCCACTCCTCCTGTCCCTTTAAAATTCACCTTGAAGTTTCAGACCCAGCTGGACGTTATTTGATGCTAGTGGGACAGATAGCCTCCACCACCCTAACCTTATTTAACATTTATGCTCCTAATGGTTATGACCCTGACTTCTGGACAGAAATATCTTCTTTACTGACAACAAAAGCTGACGGTCGAGTTATTTTTGGCGGGGACTTTAATGCCGTCCCTCAGCCATCTCTGGACAGAAGGCATCGGGGGACTCCTCGGGGACGCCTTCGGATACCCCCAGGATGCTTCCCTGGAGTCCTTTATGCTTGACCACTCCCTGGTGGATGAATGGCGCCTCCATCACCCGGGTGATAGGGACTTCACCTTTTTTTCCAACCCCCATCACTCTTACTCCCGCATAGACCTTTTCCTGGTGTCCCTGTCGACGATGCCTCTAATTCCGACCTCAAGCATAGGCGAAATTACGTGGTCGGACCACGCTCCAATCTTCATGACGTTATCCATACCGTCTTACATGCCGGCGTGGTCGTGGCGTCTGAATTCCTCTTTACTACATAAACCCGAACACATCTTAGAACTGCAGCAACAACTTAGAGACTACTTTCTGGAAAATGACTCACCCACCCTTTCCCCCACCACCCTGTGGCTGGCCCATAAAACGGTGATCCGGGGCCATCTCATACAATTAGGTAGTAGACTCAAAAAACAAAAACTAGCTTCCCTGGTTTCTTTGACCAAGGACCTATCTAAATGGGAAACCCTGAACAAACTCTCACCCTCAGACGTCTTGACCGCCCAGATTAAAACGATCAGGACCGCCATACGTCAATTACTCTCGGGAGGACGCGGCCCGCTCATTGGCTTGGTCCAAGAGAACCTATTTTGAATTTGCCAACAAATCTCACACCCTTTTAGCGTCTAAACTTCGCAACCAAACTAGGTCCAAACATATAACGGGAGCCAGAGATGGGGAGGGAGTCCTGCACACATCCCCAGCTACAGTTAATAAATTGTTTACCTCATACTTTCAGACATTATACAACCACTCCCCGACCCACGTTTCCGACTCTATCCCATTGGGCCAATCGATTGACCGTTTCCTGTCGAGTGCTCCTCTCCCCCGGCTATCCCCCGCACAGAGACAGGCGCTTAGACACCCCCCATCCGAGGAAGAGATAGCTGAGGTTATTAAGGCATTCAAACCTCACAAGGCTCCTGGCCCGGATGGGTTCTCTGCCTTTTACTATAAAACCTTTGCACAAACTTTGTCTCCACACTTACACAAATTCTATCTGTCTCTGTGGGAGGGTGCCCCGGCCCCAGCAGATTTTCTCCGCTCAGACATAATTTTAATTCCAAAGGAAGGAAAGGACCCGTCTTACCCGCAAAATAACAGGCCCATTTCCCTTTTGAATGTTGATTATAAAATATTCACAAAAATACTGGCAAATAGACTGAACTCCTTTTTAGCTTCCATCATTCATCCGGATCAGGTGGGGTTCATCCCGGGCAGGCATGCATTTGCTAATACCAGACGGGCTGTGGTGCTGATGGAGCGAATGACTGACACCCAACTGCCCTCTCTGCTCATCTCTTTAGATGCTGAGAAGGCATTCGATCGACTGGAATGGCCCTTTTTATTTCGACTTTTGGCCACGTGGGGCTTCCCGATGTCCTTTATCTCGATCTCCGATCTCTGTATGATTCCCCTACCTCAGCTGTCATTACACCGGGTACTGTTCCCACGAGTTTCTCTGTAGGAAATGGGACGCGACAGGGATGCCCTTTGTCCCCCCCCTCTTTGCCCTATCTCTCGAGCCCCTCTTATCGGCCATTTGCCACTCCCCCCATATTGCGGGAGTAACTGTGTGGAGGGGAGGAATACAAGGTATCGGCGTACGCCGATGATGTCTTGCTCACTCTTAGCCATCCTCCGCCTCCATTCCTCATCTGCTCTCCCTCCTGCGCGACTTTTCAGCAGTCTCGGGTTATAGGGTTAACCTAGAAAAGTCAGTTGCTATGCCCTTTTCCCTGTCGGACTCGATCTGTCAGGAAATTGAGAGATCTTCGGGCTTCCGTTTTACTCGCTCCTCTTTGAAATACCTGGGAGTGTGGCTTACACCTGATGTGAATGGATTGCACTCCCTAAACTATGAGGCAATGTTTAAACTTCTGGGCGAGGACCTGGAGAGGTGGGGGAGGGAGGGGGTCTCCTGGATCGGCAGGATTAATTGCATAAAAATGAACCTGCTTCCGAGATTATTATATCTATTTCAGCCCTGCCGATCTGGGTGTGCCCTCGATCTCTTCGACAGCTGCAGTCCCAAATTGAGGGTTTTGTGTGGGCGGGGGGCAGGAGAAGGTTTCTAAATATGTCCTTATACCGCCCTAAAGAACGAGGGGGTCTGGGCCTTCCGCACTTGTATAAATATTTCCAAGCGGCTCAGATTGCTCAGTTTGTAATGTTTCATCTGCCCCAACACTCCCAACGTTGGGCCGATTTGGAATCGGATCTATTTGCACCAGACCTCCCGCAATTTTATTTTTGGCTACCCAAAGAGTTCCGCCCGCTATTGCGGTCCACCTGTACAGCGACTCTAACCTCACTGAGGGTTGGGACTCCGTCCGCGGACAAATTTCACCTCTGCTCTTGCTATTCGCCTCTAATGCCATATTTACGCAACAGAGCTTTTGTTCCGGGATTGTCCCCCTCCGCCTTTACAGCTTTCGAAAATATCGACCTGCAGAGGATTAAGCATTTCAGATCTTCAGGAGGTGACTGGTTCTCTTTCTCGGACCTGCAATCGAAGGGTGACCTTCGGACCTTCGACCACTTCAGATTCCTACAGATACGGGACTTTTTATCTCAACATAACATTTCACGAGCAGCTAGTCAAAAATTGACGTTTTTCGAATCCATGTGTGACTCCGGAAGGGCTCCAAAAGCTCTGATTTCCACCTTATATAATCATTTTTCATGCGAGGATGCCTCCTGGCTGACCCCTGGATTCATTGCCCGCTGGGAAGCGGATATCGGGGAGGAGTTGGAGGGGAGGAGTGGCAAGATATGGTGGAAAATATTGCAAAAGTGTCTATATGTGTTACGCTGAAAGAACAGGCATATAAAACGTTGTACCGATGGTATGCCACCCCAGTCTTGCTCTCGCATCTGCAGCGGGTACCCCTGATGTTTGTTGGAAGGGCTGTGGGGCTCGGGGTACCCTGTTTCACATGTGGTGGCTGTGCCCGAAGGTGCGCTCTTTCTGGGACCGGATTGGTGATTTATTAGAGGAGGTATTTCAACAACTTTCCCTCTTGATCCTGGGCCTTCCTGCTCCATAGCGTCACGGCATCCCTTCAGGGGCCGGATTGTAAACTCTTTCACAGAATAGTGTTGGGCGCTAGGAGAGCTCTCGCTAAACACTGGCGAGCTGGGAGGTGCCTTCCGTTGAGGTGGCCCGGGCTTATATAGCCGAGGCGCATCACATGGGATAAACTTCAGCGGTGTTCCACAACTCTCTTCCTCGTTTTACAAAAACCTGGCAGTCGTTGGGAAGAAACTAATTTTAAAGCCAGATTCATACCTAAAGTGTCACGGATCCCTCTGATTACCAGAAGTGTGGTCCCTTTACGCAGACCGCTCTCTACCCTTCGATCCTTGAATGGTCGGCGAAACTAGAAGACAATTAACCAGACAATAGATAGACAAGGGGTAACACCAGACAGAGGTATGGAATAGAGTATCGTCACGAATCCTTCTGACTACCAAGATATATATCTCTTTCTGTAGCTCCCTTTCTACTCTTCCGATCCTTGAGTGGTCGGCAAAGCTATGTATACAATGAAGCAGGTAACAGACAAAGAAAGGGAAATACCAGACAGGGGTACAGAACAGATCACAAGTCCTCCCTAGGACTTTAGTAATAGCAGAGGTAATCTGATGCGTGCTTAGGGTGCCACATAGACTGACCTCAGTACCAACGTTAAGGGCAGAACCTAGAGCAGAGTAAATGCCAATACCAGGGGTCATACACAGGGGGGTTCGTTTGCCAATACCAGGAGTCATACACAGGAGGTTCGTTTGCCAATGCCAAGGGTCATACACAGGAGGGTTCGTTTGCCAATGCCAAGGGTCATACACAGGAGGGTTCGTTTGCCAATGCCAAGGGTTATACACAAAGGATTCGTGTTTGCCAATGCCAAGGATCATACACAGGAGATAGCCCAAAAATCACAAGAGCTCTGCGGGAGGTGAATACCACGTCAGGGCACCGGTGTATGGGAGAGACTGGGTTTTAAACCCGGCGGGTCCGCGTCACAGCGCCAGGCCCCGCCCCTCGGCGTCCCACGTGAGCGGGCCCGGAAGCGCTTACATTCGGCGCCTGGCCAGCGAGCAGCGAGGAAGCTGCTGCCAGGCGCCCCATCCCCTGAGCCACCGTGACAGAACCCCCCCTCCAGGGGCGGCCACTGGACGACCCCCAGGGGCACGGGGATGCGCTAAATAGAAGGCCTTCACTAGCCTAGGAGCATGGACTTCCGCAGCCGGTACCCAAGAACGATCCTCCGGACCGTACCCCACCCAATCGACCAAATACTGCAAGGACCCCCTAGACAGCCTGGCACCCAGAATGGCCTGAACTTCGAATTCCTCCTCGCCCTCCACAGAGACAGGAGGCGGTGGAGCATGGACTTTGGTGTACCGGTTACATAACAGCGGCTTCAAAAGGTTCACATGGAATACATTGTGTATTTTAAAATGGGGGGTAACGCCAAAGCATAGGAGACAGGGTTGAGTCGCCGTAGTATCTTATAGGGGCGATATACCTAGGAGCCAACTTCATGGAAGGCACTAAGAGCTTGATGTTACGTGAAGACAGCCAAACCCTGTCCCCAACTTGATACACTGGTGCCTGCCTCCTTGTGTCTGTCGGCCTTAGTTTTCTGGATGGCACTACTTTCTCCAGTGCCCGTCTCACTCTCCCCCAAGTCTCTTTCAATGATGCCAGTTGTTTATCTAAAGCAGGAATCGTGGAATCAGGAAACGTATCGGGGAGCACGGGGAGGATCAAAGCCATAAACAGTGAAGAAAGGAGAATGACCTGTGGATTCACTTACTGCGCTGTTAATAGCATATTCTGCCCACGGTAGCAGATCTGACCAGTTATCTTGTTGTTCTGAGATGAAGCACCTGAGATATTTCTCTACGTTTTGGTTTGCTCGTTCTGCTGCTCCGTTGGTCTGGGGGTGATAGGCCGAAGAGAAAGAGGTCTATCCCCACGTTCTTACAAAACCCTCTCCAGAATCCTGAGATGAATTGGGTCCCCCTATCAGAGACTATCTCCCGAGGGACACCGTGAATGCGGACCACATTGGCAATGAATATGGGCACCAGTTCAGCTGCCGAAGGTAGTTTCTGAAGAGGAACATAGTGACCCATCTTGGAAAATCGATCTATGATCGTAAGTATCACTGTATTCCCTCTTGACTCAGGTAACTCTACGATAAAATCCATGGCTACATGTGACCAGGGTCGTTCGGGGATCGGCAAAGGCTGGAGTAAGCCAATGGGTGCTGTTTTGGGACTTTTCTGCCTTGTGCACACTTCGCACACGGCAATGTAATCTTTGACATCTCGGCGCAATGTGGGCCACCAGAGGAGTTTACTGATACTAGACACAGTCTTGGTGATACCCATATGCCCGGAAGTTTTATTATCATGATAGATGTTAAGTACTTCCTCTCTTTCGTTCTCAGGTACAAAGAGTCTCGCAGGAGGTTTTCCCCCAGGAGCTGCGCCCTGGACGGTCTGCAACCTTTTCATTAGAGGAGACGAAACACTAATCGTATCGTGGTAGCGGCTATAATCCTCTCCTGGGGTACAATGGGATGCTGATCTTGGATATTATGTTCATAAGACTCATACTGTCTCGACAATGCGTCTGCTTTGATGTTTCTGGACCCAGGTCTATAGGTGAGTACGAAATTAAAACTTGAAAGAAACAATGACCATCTCGCTTGTCTGGAGTTTAAACGTTTGGCATCTCCAATGTACGTGAGATTCTTATGGTCGGTTATGATAACAATGGGGTCCTTAGACCCTTCTAATAAGTATCTCCATTCAGCCAAGGCCGCGATGACTGCTAACAATTCTCTATTTCCAATGTCATAGTTCTTCTCTGCCGGACAACTTCCGAGAATAGAAGCCGCATGGATGCAAGGGTTTGTCAGGAGCCTCCCTTTGGGACAAGACTGCACCAAGACCTAGTTCGGAGGCGTCAACTTCTAATTGGAAGGCAGAGCCGGATCTGGATGCCGGAGAACAGGGGCAGTAGTAAAGGCTTGTTTTTAGTGCCTCAAAGGCTTGAGTGGCTTGAGGTGTCCATTTCTGATTTCCCACCCCTTTCTTTGTCATAGCCGTGAGGGGGCCACCAAGGCCGAAAAATCTTTAATGAACCTTCGGTAATAGTTCGTAAACCCCAGAAACCTCTGAATGGCTTTAAGTCCTTGGGTAGAGGCCAGTCAAGAATAGCTGAGAGCTTCTTGGGATCCATTTGAAAACCCCCAGGAGTTATAATATAACCAAGGAATTGCACAGTTACTATGTCGAATAGACATTTTTCTAGCTTACAGTACAATCCAGCCTTCAATAGTTTTTTCAACACTTGTTTCACGTGGACATGATGAGTGTCCACATCAGGAGAGTATATCAGGATATCATCCAGATATACTATGACGAATTCTTGCAGAAAGTCCCTTAGAGTGTCATTTATAAGGTCCTGAAAGACGGCTGGCGCATTACACAACCCAAAAGGCATCACCAGGTATTCGTAATGCCCGCTACGTGTATTAAAAGCCGTTTTCCATTCGTCTCCCTTTTTAACCCTGACCAGGTTGTACGCTCCGCGTAAATCAAGCTTAGTATAGACACGAGCCCCTTTTAATCGGTCAAACAATTCTGTTATGAGAGGTATGGGATATGCATTTCTTATAGTGATCCTATTTAAACCCCTATAGTCGATGCAAGGTCGCAGATCTCCCTCTTTCTTGGAAACAAAAAAGAAACCTGCTCCTGCTGGAGAGGAGGACCGTCTAATGAATCCTCGTTCCAGATTCTCCCTTATATATTCCTCCATAATGTCGTTCTCCCTTTGTGACAAAGGGTATACGTGACCCCTAGGAGGCATCGTACCGGGGAGCAAGTCAATGGCACAGTCATATGGACGATGTGGTGGTTAGGACCTCAGTCCTGGCTTTAGAGAACACCTCCTTTAATGCCAGGTAACATTCCGGAATCTCCGTGGACAAAGGAGGAGCTGTGGCAATATTGAGGCTACCAATCACATTAACTGTGCCTAGGCGCTTAGACTGACAACTCTGACCCCAACATTTTATGTCTCTCTGGACCCAATCGACTACTGGGTTGTGCTCTGTTAGCCATGGAAACCCAAGGACGACAGGACATGAGGGTGATTCAATGATTTGAAATCTTATTGTCTCCTGGTGTAAAACTCCTACTTTCATACATACATCGACTGTATCGTGAGTGATATGTGGACATGCCAGGGGGTTACCATCTATGGCCTCCACCCTTAGAGGTCTTTCCCTGAGAACCAGTGGTATGAGGTTTGGGCAGCAAAATTCTTATCCATAAAATTGCCTGAGGCCCCAGAGTCCAAAAACGCCTCAGTCTTGAGGTGAACCCCCTCCCAGGTTAGGAGACCGGTAACAGAATCCTGGATTTTTTTTCTCATTATCCACAAAGGAGGCACACAGAGAACCGACAACCTGGGTGTCTCCTGTTCTGAATCCCACTCTGCTATGTTCAGCTCTGCCAACCCTGGTCTCTGAGGACATTGAAGGCGGAAGTGATCTGCCCCTGCACAATAAAAGCAGAGCCCCTTTTCTCTTCTGTGAGCTTTTTCTGCTTCTGAAATACCTGTCCTCCCTATTTGCATGGGTTCAACGACCGGTAAATCTGTTTTTACATTCTCCGAACCACCTGATGTACTGGGGTGTCTGGGTAACGAGGGTAAAGGAGGCAAGACCCTTCTGGGTCTATCTCTGGGGTGTCTCCTTTCCCTGATTTGATCGTCCATGGCTATACAGAAATCTATCAGGTGGTCCAGACTTTCTGGTAATTTTAAGGGAGCCAGTTCAAACATAAAAGCCTCGTTCAAGCCTTCGGTAAAGGCTAAGGTTAAAACGTCGTTCGGCCAAAGTACTTCAGAAACCAAAGTCTTAAACTCTATGGCATAATCGGCGACCCTCTTATTACCTTGTTTGATGTGAAACAAGGACCTACCCGCATTGGTAGCCCTTCTAGAGGGATCAAAGGTACGTTTTAACTCAGAGGTAAAACCCTCATAGTCATAAATGATGGGTTTCTTATTTTCCCACAACGGCGTAGCCCACAATAAAGCTTTTTCTGTTAAATGATTAATCAGATATCCTACTTTGGCTTTATCAGACATACAAGAACCTGGATTGTTCTCAAACAAAATCTCGAGTTGAGTCAAAAACCCCCGACATAGGCTTGGAGTACCATCATAGCGTAGGGGTGCCTTCATACTAAGCCTATGTCCTTCAGGGGGGACGGGACTGACCCTAGGTAACACTGGATCTGGAGGGTTTGTGATACCTGTATTGGACCGATTTAACAGGGTTTGCAGAGCGAGAGAAATCTGGTCCATCCTATGGTCTTGTTCCTCTTGTCTGGCTGCGATACGTGCCAGCTGGTTAGAGAGGTCTGCGGGATCCATTGGCCCTGACGTAATGTCACGGATCCCTCTGATTACCAGAAGTGGTCCCTTTACGCAGACCGCTCTCTACCCTTCCGATCCTTGAATGGTCGGCGAAACTAGAAGGACAATATAACCAGACAATAGATAGACAAGGGGTAACACCAGACAGAGGTATGGAATAGAGTATCGTCACGAATCCTTCTGACTACCAAGATATATATCTCTTTCTGTAGCTCCCTTTCTACTCTTCCGATCCTTGAGTGGTCGGCAAAGCTATGTATACAATGAAGCAGGTAACAGACAAAGAAAGGGAAATACCAGACAGGGGTACAGAACAGATCACAAGTCCTCCCTAGGACTTTAGTAATAGCAGAGGTAATCTGATGCGTGCTTAGGGTGCCACATAGACTGACCTCAGTACCAACGTTAAGGGCAGAACCTAGAGCAGAGTAAATGCCAATACCAGAGGTCATACACAGGGGGGTTCGTTTGCCAATACCAGGAGTCATACACAGGAGGGTTCGTTTGCCAATGCCAAGGGACATACACAGGAGGGTTCGTTTGCCAATGCCAAGGGTCATACAACAGGAGGGTTCGTTTGCCAATGCCAAGGGTTATACACAAGAGGATTCGTTTGCCAATGCCAAGGATCATACACAGGAGATAGCCAAAAATCACAAGAGCTCTGCGGGAGGTGAATACCACGTCAGGGCACCGGTGTATGGGAGAGACTGGGTTTTAAACCCGGCGGGTCCGCGTCACAGCGCCAGACCCCGCCCCTCGGCATCCCACATGAGCGGGCCCGGAAGCGCTTACATTCGGCGCCTGGCCAGCGAGCAGCGAGGAAGCTGCTGCCAGGCGCCCCATCCCCTGAGCCACCGTGACATAAAGGGAGCTAGATGCGGGAGGTTCCTCCTTTCTTTCTTTCTATCTTTCTTTTTTTCTTTTCTCTGTCCTTATCTTTCTTTCTTTCTCTCTCCTGTCGTACGTGGCTTATTGTTTCGTCCTGTCCTGTCGGTTACGTGGCATGCCAAGCGCTTGGCATAGGGGCTGATCTGCTACATTTCATCCGAACTCAACCAGTATGCTTATTTGTTCCACCTTTGATTTTATGAGTTGAGCCAGACCATGTTTTATTCGGCTTGCCCTCTCTGCCCTGCGAGGCGATGTCACAGGTGGCTGTTTTACCTGTTTGTTTTGTGTTTAAAAACATTTTCAAAATAAAGAATATTAAAAAAAAAATAAGGACTTGCTGTTTTAACTGGGAGCTAAGGAGTTAGTACCTTCATTCTTGGTGCTGTGAACCCCATGTTTCATGCAGGCTTTAATGTAATAGTTTCTTAAATTATCTAGATTGCAAGTTGTGTCTTAAAGGGAGACTAGTCAACATGAGTTCTTAAGCAAATTGAAATGGCCATGGTGTCTGTGTCTCCTATAGTGGCAGTGTCCCCGATTACTGAAGGCTGTCAGTCAGCTTCTGCTGGACAGCTTTTGGGGGGGGGGGGCTTGGATCAATTTCGGTTATTTCAACCCACACATTCCACCAATGCCTCTCAATTCCAGAGTGGTAAGATGTGTGCTGCAGAGTGCTAGTCGTGCACATGCAGACCCGTTAAAGAAGAGGAAGAGTTCCCAGAGGCACCAGGAAACGAATGGTGTGAGTTTTATACATGCTAAGCTAAGAATGTGTTTTTTTTTTAAAGGGGTCAATAAGTATAATAATTTTTTGAGTAGTGTCTAATGTCTCCTTTTGTCGAAGCTTTACTTCACACACCCATCACAGGACAACCTATCATATTTTTCCTAGGCTACTAACATTTGGGGGACTGATGGAATTGTGTGGTGGTTGATCCCTAGCTCTGTGTTTAAACATTCTCTGCATATTCCAGGCCAGTTGCATCCTATACAATGTATTCATTATTATTACAGTATCTTATCATACATACAGTGGCATGTCTACAACAGTGGTAATGCCTCCAGCAGCCGCAGCTTGTGTGGCGGTATAAAAACCCTCCCAGCTAGTGCGTCCCGGCTCGTTGATATGTACATGGGGGTCAATAACGCCTGGCATGACCACAAGGTTTCCAGCATCCAGAAGCTGTAAGATAGAAGCAAAAAATTCAAATTCCAATAATATAAATCTGAATTCTTGAAATTCTCATGAAAAAGCCATACACAAAAATCATGTAGCAGAATGACGAGATGTACCTAAATTGCGACGAAATCGAAAATATACCTCCAGCCCCCTAATAAAAAAATTAGGAAAATTCTGAGTTTTAATTATGTAATATCCGCATTTTTGTGTGTTACCTGTGATGCTTTTGCTGGCTGTAACTTTCCCCAGGCATCAACGCTTACAATCTTGCCTTCTTCTACAAGGATATCAGCTGGAGAGACATCTTTGCCAATTAGGACTCTCTTACTTCTAATAATGGTGACCTTAGTTCCAAGATTCACATCCATGATTATCCCTGAGAGGCAAACGATACCTATATTAAGCGGCAAGCAAAATGTGATGTGCTCTTTGAATCAGATGAAATAAAATTTTTGGACTATAAGGGAGCTCTTCTGAAAATCTGTTTTTTTCTGATATTAATGGAAGGACAGAGAAACCAAGAGAAAAAAAAGAGTGCGCCACACACAACGTATACACATCAATGTTTGCTGGCAGAAACCTATTCCTACGTTCAACTGACTAGCTCCATGTAGCTGACTGAGCAATGCCTTATTTTCATAGATTACTATATTGTGGATAGATTCATACACATTTCTTCCAACCTAGAATTTTTATTTTTTATGTCATTTATTTCCATGCAGTCATACAGGCCGGCTGCCAAAAAAGTTTCTTCCTGTAAAATGCTAAACCTATATCTCACCATATTGTTTTCCTAATTTTAGGGAAGTCAATGGTTCCCTACTGAGAGAAAGTAAAAACTAGGCATGTACTGCACAGACATTTTGAAAGCATAAACAGATTTTAACTCATGTACCCTCTCTATACTTTCCTCTTTTGTCTTACCCGCTATTTACCTCCAACAAATACCCCTCCTCTATATTACCTCCTATACCATGCTCAGGGCCGGCCCAAGCCACTGTGCTGCCTGGAGTGCTGGACGAATTGCTGCCCCCCCCCCAAAAAAAAAACATGCAACGGGTATGAACTTATTACAAAGCTCCACAACAATAAAACTCAATAATGTGCGGTGTGTGTGAGCATAACAGAGCTCCACAGCAAAAAACTCACTGGCTGCGAGTGGCTGTGATAGGCTGCAAAATAACAACATGCACAGTGAGTGTTATATAGAGATATGACCTGTCAGTCTGGAAATTGATAGCTGTGTGTACAGGGGTCAGGGGTCTCAGTCTGGTAAATGACCCCTCAACCCAGACAGTGTGAGTGTTACACACAGGTCTGAACCTCCCTGCCTGGTACTGGTAAAGGCAGTAGTAGGTGCAACAGGGCCTCTCTCCCTGGAACCCGTCATCACTCGCTCCCCAGCTCGTCTCCATCCACAGACTCAGCCATGGAGCCCTGACCCTGCAGCATCCCGGATCCTGGCCAGCACCGCATTCCCTGCAGGGGCCAGACATCAAGTCCCTCCCTCGGAAACAGGTCTAGCTCAAAATCTGTTCTCCCGGAAACAACCAACACATTAAACAAAGCCCCCTGGATACACACGGACAGGCTCCAATATTATTCAGGGGTTCAGACAGGTCTGGAGCACCCCCATATCTCTAATCCAAGATCCGGTGTATCACTCATTGGGCAGAT
Source organism: Leptobrachium leishanense (assembly GCA_009667805.1). Lineage (NCBI taxonomy): Eukaryota > Metazoa > Chordata > Amphibia > Anura > Megophryidae > Leptobrachium > Leptobrachium leishanense. The sequence goes on from CM019066.1 coordinate 67,247,177, forward strand.
GAAGCGGACAGTCTCTCCCTAATAAGGGGTGGGCGAGGCCTGTTGAAAGAGGTAGGCACAGCCTGCTAGAGGGGTGGGCGCGGCTGGCTTTCTCCACGAAACACCAGCCTGCTGGAGGGCCGTGCCTTGTTCGGGCCGAGCACTCTCCATACCATGGCCTTTGCCAGGGTGGCAAAATGCTGCTCCTGACAAAGGGCCGCCTGGAGCGGCTGCTCCACCCTGCTCCATGGACGGGCCGGCCCTGACCATGCTCTATATCCCCATATGTATTGTTAGGGGTACTTCTAGGCTTAAGATAAAGTTTGCTTTTAGGGTAAGTGGTAGGGTTGCTTCTAGGGTTAGTGTTTTGTTTATGTATAGGGTTCTATTTGGGGTTAGGATTACTTGTATGGTTATATTTACATGAGTGGTTAGGATTTCTTCTAGGGTTAGCATTTGGTTTACATTTAGAGCTAGGGTTACATTTGGGTTTAGGGTTAAGTCTACACGTATTTAGTTTTACTTTTAGGGCTAGGGTTACATTTAGAGTTAGGGTTAGAGTTTCTCTAGGCTTACAGTTACTTCTACGATTAATTTTTGCACAAAAAATGCAATTTTTTTTTCAGTAAGCTAAATGATTAAGAACTGATTTGAAAATTTTTGGATGGGTTTGTAATCATTCATTTTGGATGTTTTCCTTTCGGCCATTCAGAATTTCGGATGCTCCCAAATTGCCTAAATTCCGATTTTCCATCCGAATTTGAATTCAGATGGACAAAACGCACCTGTCTAGTAACAATCCTATTGCACAGCCTTGTGTAGGTAGACTGTTGCTAGAACCCATTTGCAGAAAATAACACAGTTATTATATTAAATATAATATTAAATTATTTTATCACAATTGCAGACAGATATACAGTATGTATGTTCAACATAAACTCCAAAACGAATCAGACTAAAGTACTAGAGTCCACATGCACACTTAAAGGGCCATATTACATAGTTGGTGCTAACTTAACCAGAGCTGCTGTAAACTTCCCAGAGCCATTATAGCCTATGGAGGTTTTAAGTTTACAACAGCTCTGGTTAAGTTATATGGCCCAACATGTCTTTGTCCTGGATGAACTACGATGAGGAGTTTTCAAAAGCTGGCTTGCAGTGGTAAGAGTGAATAACGGAATGCAAAGTGGAGGTAATATGAGCCAAAGAACAAGAAAAAAGGTAAAATCAAGAGGCAATCAGGAGGCCAGACAGACTTGCAAAGAAAATAGTAGATATACAGGGAGAATGGTAAAAGATATTTCAATAAAAGTAGGATGAGGAGAGGCGCCCGGCTCACAACTACTGCAGAGGCCCTGGGGATATGGTATTTTTGAAGAGTCCACACTAAAGGGGTTAATCATTAAACGCTGGTGTTCGCGGCTGTTACAAATACCACTGAAAATCGCCCGTAATGCACAGGGCCGGCCTTAGGCCGCCCTGTGCGATAAATCTTCACAGCGCCCACAGTAGCCACACCCCGTATCATAACCACGCCCCTTTAGCCAAAACCTCCCACTATTTAATACAACCATTCTTAACCCCCAAAAATCCAGATTAGCAAGTATGGTGAAATAAAACTTTTTGGGCTAGATTACATACTGAATGCTAACTGTAGCGTTCGGATATGTAAGCATTAACGCTGGGGAAAGTGAGTTTAACGCATGCCCCCATATTGCATTCCTAAAGCTAAACCCCTTAAAAATCTGGTAGCGCTTAGATGTTTGTGCTAGTTTGCGTGAGTTTACTGTACTTTGCGCATCTTATACTTAACCTGGGGAACGCAATCAGTAATTAGTGATAGGATAAGTAAGGTATTACAAAGTCCTAACGCTAATTACCGCACTGATAGGTTAAAGAAAATTTTAGCTACTGTACTCCTAATAGCTGGTGTTAAATCACTCAGTTTATGCAGAATTACTTAGCACCCCCTAAAAACCTCCCCAATAAATCCAATACTCACCTCACATCCTGCAGCGAGAATGTTAGCTTGATCTGGTGCTTGTCCTGTCCGCGGCAGAGTGAGACTGGGGACAGTCCGCAAGATCGAGATCGTGCAGGGTTTGCGGCCAGGTCCTATGGACTCCAGGAAGTGATACACACAGCAGTGCAGAAGCGCTACTACATTGTGTATGAGTGTATCAGAGAGCTCCACAGCAATAAACCTCACAATAATGTGCGGTGTGTATGAGCGTATCACTGAGCTGAACAGCAATAAACTCACAATAATGTACAGTGTGTATGAGTGTATCACAGAGCTCCACAGTAATAAAACTCACAGTAATATGCGGTGTGTATGAGCGTATCACGATATTCCACAGCAATAAAACTCACAATAATGTGCGGTGTGTATGAGCGTATCACAGAGTTCCACAGCAATAAACAGCGTGCACATCCCTAATAAACGGCATTTCGCAAAACTAAAATCCAAAATGTGATAGATGAAGATTCTTCATTTGTAACACCAGAAAACAGCAAGGCTTAGTGGCTAACACCTTTCGTGGAAAACATTCCTATTTAGTAGGGATGCACCGATACCACTTTTTTAAGACCGAGTACGAGTACCGATACTTTTTAAAAGTACTCACCGATACCGAGTACCGATACTTTTATTTAATGTCATGTGACGCTTTCCAATAGGAACAGACCTCATAAAAATTTATATGAGATTGACCACAGCTCACATGGATTTGCCCCCAGGTCTCATGGATTTGCCCCCAGCTCACATGGGTTTGCCCCAGCTCACATGGGTTTGCCCCAGCTCACATGGATTTGCCCCCAGCTCACATGGATTTGCCCCCAGCTCACATGGATTTGCCCCAGCTCTGATGGATATGTCCCCCAGGTCTCATGGATTTGCCCCCAGGTCTCATGGATTTGCCCCCAGGTCTCATGGATTTGCCCCAGGTTTTATGGATTGGCCCCCAGGTCTCATGGATTTGCCCCCAGGTCTCATGGATTGGCCCCCAGGTCTCATGGATTTGCCCCAGGTCTCATGGATTTGTCCCAGGTCTCATGGATTGGCCCCAGGTCTCATGGATTGGCCCCCAGGTCTCATGGATTTGCCCCCAGGTCTCATGGATTGGCCCCCAGGTCTCATGGATTTGCCCCAGGTCTCATGGATTGGCCCCCAGGTCTCATGGATTGGCCCCCAGGTCTCATGGATTTGCCCCCAGGTCTCATGGATTGGCCCCCAGGTCTCATGGATTGGCCCCAGGTCTCATGGATTGGCCCCCAGGTCTCATGGATTGGCCCCCAGGTCTCATGGATTGGCCCCCAGGTCTCATGGATTTGCCCCAGGTCTCATGGATTGGCCCCAGGTCTCATGGATTGGCCCCCAGGTCTCATGGATTGGCCCCAGGTCTCATGGATTTGCCCCAGGTCTCATGGATTGGCCCCCAGGTCTCATGGATTGGCCCCCAGGTCTCATGGATTTGCCCCAGGTCTCATGGATTTGCCCCCAGGTCTCATGGATTGGCCCCCAGGTCTCATGGATTTGCCCCAGGTCTCATGGATTTGCCCCCAGGTCTCATGGATTGGCCCCCAGGTCTCATGGATTGGCCCCAGGTCTCATGGATTGGCCCCCAGGTCTCATGGATTGGCCCCCAGGTCTCATGGATTGCCCCCAGGTCTCATGGATTTGCCCCAGGTCTCATGGATTGGCCCCAGGTCTCATGGATTGGCCCCCAGGTCTCATGGATTGGCCCCCAGGTCTCATGGATTTGCCCCAGGTCTCATGGATTGGCCCCCAGGTCTCATGGATTGGCCCCCAGGTCTCATGGATTTGCCCCAGGTCTCATGGATTTGCCCCAGGTCTCATGGATTGGCCCCCAGGTCTCATGGATTTGCCCCAGGTCTCATGGATTTGCCCCCAGGTCTCATGGATTGGCCCCCAGGTCTCATGGATTGGCCCCAGCTCTCATGGATTTGCCCCCAGCTCGAACGCTGGCCGTGTGCATGTAAAGCACACGGCCAGCGTTCCCCTCCGGCGCGCCAAATACTCACCCTTCCTGAAGTTCCGGTCGCTGGGCAGTGATGCGGTCACGTGGCCGCCGGGCGCATCTGTGACGCTGCCTCCAGCCGAGAGGCCGCGTCACAGGAGCGCCCAGTGGCCGCAGGAACGCATCACTGCCCAGCGACCGGAACTTCAGGAAGGGTGAGTATTTGGCGCGCCGGAGGGGAACGCTGGCCGCGTGCTTTACATGCACGCGGCCAGCTTCCCCAGCCCTGCGGATACCGGCAAGCCGGCCCAGCGCCGGCTTCCGGTATCGGCGGGATGTATCGGGCCGTTTGCACGAGTAACAAGTACTCGTGCAAACGGCAATATCGGCCCCGATACCGATACTAGTATCGGTATCGGTGCATCCCTACTATTTAGGGAAGCCTACCACCCAACTCACTGACGCAACCATCAATCACTCTCACCTTACAGTCCTCTCCTCCTGTTTCCAACCCCAACCCTCCCAGATTGTGAGTTCCTACGGGAATAGGGCCCTCATCTCCTCCTGTACTGTTTGTCAAATGTTGTTCAATGTATTGTAACCCTGTCTATACTGTGCCTATTGTACAGCGCTGCGGAATATGCTGGCGCTTTATAAATAAAGAATAATAATAATAATAACATGCTGATTCAGATGCTTCTGGACCAACATTAGGGAAGTGCAATTTGTTTAGTTCTGAATTGAATTTCGTACGAAATTGACTATTTTCGTTCTTTCAGGAGCATTTCTGAAATGGAATATTGGCCGCCCGAAATTCCGAATCAAAGTTTCAACACAAACCAAATCATTTCGTTATGGGACCTAAACGAAATAAAACGGAACGCAAATTATACGAAATGCTGAAAAAAAGTAACCAAAACGATCTGACATGAAAAAAAAAAAAGGAACAAAATCATCTAAAACAAAAAAAACCCGGAACATGTCACTTTATAATTAATGCAGATGCTGTGCCCCTATATAATATGTATTACTGGTCACTTTATAATTATTAATTAATGCAGATGCTGTGCCCCTATATAATATGTATTACAGGTCACTTTATAATTATTAATTAATGCAGATGCTGTGCCCCTATATAATATGTATTACAGGTCACTTTATAATTATTAATTAATGCAGATGCTGTGCCCCTATATAATATGTATTACAGGTCACTTTATAATTATTAATTAATGCAGATGCTGTGCCCCTATATAATATGTATTACAGGTCACTTTATAATTATTAATTAATGCAGATGCTGTGCCCCTATATAATATGTATCACAGGTCACTTTATAATTATTAATTAATGCAGATGCTGTGCTCCTATATAATATGTATTACAGGTCACTTTATAATTATTAATTAATGCAGATGCTGTGCTCCTATATAATATGTATTACAGGTCACTTTATAATTATTAATTAATGCAGATGCTGTGCCCCTATATAATGTGTATTACAGGTCACTTTATAATTATTAATTAATGCAGATGCTGTGCCCCTATATAATGTGTATTACAGGTCACTTTATAATTATTAATTAATGCAGATGCTGTGCCCCTATATAATATGTATTACTGGTCACTTTATAATTATTAATTAATGCAGATGCTGTGCCCCTATATAATATGTATTACAGGTCACTTTATAATTATTAATTAATGCAGATGCTGTGCCCCTATATAATATGTATCACAGGTCACTTTATAATTATTAATTAATGCAGATGCTGTGCCCCTATATAATATGTATTACAGGTCACTTTATAATTATTAATTAATGCAGATGCTGTGCCCCTATATAATATGTATTACTGGTCACTTTATAATTATTAATTAATGCAGATGCTGTGCCCCTATATAATATGTATTACAGGTCACTTTATAATTATTAATTAATTCAGATGCTGTGCCCCTATATAATATGTATTACTGGTCACTTTATAATTATTAATTAATGCAGATGCTGTGCCCCTATATAATATGTATTACAGGTCACTTTATAATTATTAATTAATGCAGATGCTGTGCCCCTATATAATGTGTATTACAGGTCACTTTATAATTATTAATTAATGCAGATGCTGTGCCCCTATAAAATATGTATTACAGGTCACTTTATAATTATTAATTCATGCAGATGCTGTGCCCCTATATAATGTGTATTACAGGTCACTTTATAATTATTAATTAATGCAGATGCTGTGCCCCTATATAATATGTATTACAGGTCACTTTATAATTATTAATTCATGCAGATGCTGTGCCCCTATATAATATGTATCACAGGTCACTTTATAATTATTAATTAATGCAGATGCTGTGCCCCTATATAATATGTATTACAGGTCACTTTATAATTATTATTAATTAATGCAGATGCTGTGCCCCTATATAATATGTATTACAGGTCATTTTATAATTATTAATTAATGCAGATGCTGTGCCCCTATATAATGTGTATTACAGGTCACTTTATAATTATTAATTAATGCAGATGCTGTGCCCCTATAAAATATGTATTACAGGTCACTTTATAATTATTAGTTAATGCAGATGCTGTGCCCCTATATAATATGTATTACTGGTCACTTTATAATTATTAATTAATGCAGATGCTGTGCCCCTATATAATATGTATTACAGGTCACTTTATAATTAATGCAGATGCTGTGCCCCTATATAATATGTATTACAGGTCACTTTATAATTATTAGTTAATGCAGATGCTGTGCCCCTATATAATATGTATTACAGGTCACTTTATAATTATTAATTAATGCAGATGCTGTGCTCCTATATAATATGTATTACAGGTCACTTATAATTATTAATTAATGCAGATGCTGTGCCCCTATATAATATGTATTACTGGTCACTTTATAATTATTAATTAATGCAGATGCTGTGCCCCTATATAATATGTATTACAGGTCACTTTATAATTATTACTTAATGCAGATGCTGTGCCCCTATATAATATGTATTACAGGTCACTTTATAATTATTAATTAATGCAGATGCTGTGCCCCTATATAATATGTATTACAGGTCACTTTATAATTATTACTTAATGCAGATGCTGTGCCCCTATATAATATGTATTACAGGTCACTTTATAATTATTAATTAATGCAGATGCTGTGCCCCTATATAATATGTATTACAGGTCACTTTATAATTATTAATTAATGCAGATGCTGTGCCCCTATATAATATGTATACAGGTCACTTTATAATTATTAATTAATGCAGATGCTGTGCCCCTATATAATATGTATTACAGGTCACTTTATAATTATTAATTAATGCAGATGCTGTGCCCCTATATAATATGTATTACAGGTCACTTTATAATTATTAATTAATGCAGATGCTGTGCCCCTATATAATATGTATTACTGGTCACTTTATAATTATTAATTAATGCAGATGCTGTGCCCCTATATAATGTGTATTACAGGTCACTTTATAATTATTAATTAATGCAGATGCTGTGCCCCTATATAATATGTATTACAGGTCACTTATAATTAATAATTAATGCAGATGCTGTGCTCCTATATAATATGTATTACAGGTCACTTTATAATTATTAATTAATGCAGATGCTGTGCCCCTATATAATATGTATTACAGGTCACTTTATAATTATTAATTAATGCAGATGCTGTGCCCCTATATAATATGTATTACAGGTCACTTTATAATTATTAATTAATGCAGATGCTGTGCCCCTATATAATATGTATTACAGGTCACTTTATAATTATTAATTAATGCAGATGCTGTGCTCCTATATAATATGTATTACAGGTCACTTTATAATTATTAATTAATGCAGATGCTGTGCCCCTATATAATATGTATTACTGGTCACTTTATAATTATTAATTAATGCAGATGCTGTGCCCCTATATAATATGTATTACAGGTCACTTTATAATTATTAATTAATGCAGATGCTGTGCCCCTATATAATATGTATTACTGGTCACTTTATAATTATTAATTAATGCAGATGCTGTGCCCCTATATAATATGTATTACAGGTCACTTTATAATTATTACTTAATGCAGATGCTGTGCCCCTATATAATGTGTATTACAGGTCACTTTATAATTATTAATTAATGCAGATGCTATCCTTTTTTCCACCATAGTTTTTAAAGTTATTTTAAAGAAACCAGCCTTTTCTCTACCATAACTTTCAATGTCAAAAAAATCCCAGTTTTTATTAAATATTTCTCTTAAACCGTTTAATACTTTCAATTGCAGGAAACAGTCATTGTTTTAATTTGTTAGGATTTTTTTCATTTTTCGGGAATTTTTGGGCTAAAGTTTCATAAGTAATTTTAAATGTAATAATGAGGTCTGTTTTTCTTTGATGAACGCATGCAGCTGGATTATTTTCAGCAAGATACAGAAAGCTATGGTGGAAAAAAGCCTAGTGTCTTTAAAATAAGTAATGAAACCTAAAGATTAACCCAAAAATTTCAAAAAATCCCAAGAAATATAAATAAGTAAAGAGACTTTCATTTTATTGGTAGTAATCTGTTTCCTATTCTGAAATAACCAATAAAAAACAAAATAAATCATAAAACGTAATACAAATCAATCCAGAATACAAATAAATTACTCACAAAAACAGGAAAACAAAATAACCAATTGTCGAAACAAAAAAAAACGAACTGAAAAAAAACGGCGTGCACATCCCTAACCAACATCATCTGGACTAGTTAGCATCAGATGTAGATCTTTACTTGGAGTCCTTGGTGATGCAGAGCCTCCAGTGGTGCAGAGGGTTAGGGAAATGTACTAGTAAAGTGGGTTGACATGTTGAGGCCACCCAGATCAGGAAGCCATGATATCTTCATCTAGAATCTTTAGATTTATTGGTTTAGAAGTGCAGTTTACTTATTGTATCAAAGGCTGATGATTATGTTCAAATGAAATGTGTAAACATTACCATTGCCATAAAAATGGTTACACCAAGAATGAGACTCCACCACTGCTAAGTACTAAGATTTGCAGCTCTAGACAATGTTGCAAGAACCTGATAATCTTATTTACTCTAATCATCCATTATCTAGAGTGGAGTTTGTATGACATGAAGCTAATCTGCAATTCTTTCAGAAACGGATCCTCATACACACTGTCAGGCTGGGTTCACACCTGGGCGTAGCGCTGCGTCACGCATACAAAAAAAACGCGTTGCAGCGCGTTCGCGGCTATGATATGGCCGCGAACGCGCTGCTGTATGCCCGAAAAGAAGCTCCCGAACTTCTTTTTGCGTTGGCCTTTTTAACGCGCGTTCCTGCACGCTTTAAAACGCTTAGGTCTGAATGGGTCCCATAGCAAAGCATGGGATTTCCCCGTTCCCGCATTTTAAAGCATGCACGAACGCGCGTTAAAACGGCTAGGTGTGAACGGGGCCTCAAAGTAGAATTTATGAGCGACAGACAACATTAATGTGTTTGCAAAAGTGTACAAAAAGATCAAGAAAAAGCTATGCAAAAATACTTCATATGGCAGTTAGATTATCTTTAAAACAAATAATATTTTTTTATCATAAACAAGGTTGTACAGTCGGATATCGTGCCTGCTAGATTACTTCCATGCTAATTGGAAATGCAACAAAATCCTAATATGTGGCTTTCAGGGCTTCACCTCTACATTTTAGCATAAATTGATTAATATTCATACTAATAACCTGAAATTAAATAACATAAATTATTGTGTGCCATTTACCTTTTTTTATGGTTGATGGATAGACCAACTTTTGGTTTGTACAGGGGAGTCTCTTTTTGCTGTTCTAAAATAATAAAATAAGCCTTTTCACTCTCCCTCCAGTATTTTTTTTTTTTTTTTAAATTCTTTATTTTAAAATTTTTCATAACATAATAGAAGGCACATCTACATGAAGACCCCGCAGGGTCAATACGAGAAACAGTAAACCCATAAAGATAACATTTCGCTCTTCAAGGAATTATAAGGGTGCATATAATTCAGGATTAAGTCACTCATATCAAAACAGAAGATACATCATAAGCAGGTCCCCGGAGGGCCAGTACAAGGAACTGTAACCACCTAGGAGGTAACACATTGCTCTTCAGAAAAATATAAAGGCAAAGATAGTGCAGAAAAAAAAAAAAAAAAAAAAACCTATCGTAAAATAAGAGTGTATGTGGAAAAAGATGTAAGAGAAGGACCAAAAGAAGTGGAGGGCACTCCCTCCAGTATTTTTTTTAACTTCTGCCCCCCAGATAAATAACACTTACGGTACTGATAGAAAATACCAAATATAGCTCTTTATCTCCTTATTTCGCTTCTAAGACTACAACCCAAGCTCCTGTACCTTCTCTTGATGTCTTTACAGTCCAGTTTGTGTAATTCTATTAATCTTTATCTTGTGCTTTCCTATCCACTCTGCTGACTGGTTTACTTTGAAAGTTAATGATTTATCACTTTGAACAAGAACCATAACGATTATGCAAAAAAGAACTATTCTGGGCCAAAGTACTAATATTTAAACAAGCCGGAGATGACCACACTCATATACGGATTGTGGAGGTAGACATGGGAAAAACTCTGTGCCTAGTTTAACAACTAACACAGGGTTATTCAAAGAGAATCGAAAAGTCACCGCACGTTCGGTGACTTTTCGTTCTCTTCAATTCGATGTGATTCAGCGATCCCATTTCGGGGACCCTGCGGTGTATTCAGCAAGCACCACAGGGCCGTCTTAGTGCAGGGAAAAACCGCCACAAACCCACCGAACACTCACCGCAAAATCCGGCGAACGCTCACCGAAACCCGCAAAAAAATCTGGATTAACCCCGCCAGACACGCCGGAGAAACCCGAGCAAGAGCCGATCACAGCACAGAGCAGCCGCCGGAAAAACCCAACACCGCAGACGAATGGAGTGAAAATAAAAACACACAGTACGCTTGAATGTTAAGTGAAACGCTGTTTGCAAAGAAACTACGGAGCGAAAATGTCTGAAATTAACATATGAAATCCAATGAATGATAATAAAAAGGGCTGTTACAGAAAAAAGAAAAAAACGATTTAAAAAAAAAAAAGGAAAAGAAACCTTCGCAAAAAAATCCTGAAAAATGCCTCAAAGATCCTATAAAATCTAAAAATGAAGAGACTTTTTACTGCAGAATAAAATAATCAACGGTTTATTAGATATTGTATTAAAACAGGAATATTTTTAACATTGAAGCCTATGGGATTCTCCTGAATAAACCTGTCGAATGAATCCACTGAATGACAGGGCATTTCGGCAACCTTTCTCAACTGTTTTGGGTTCTCTGAGTAGACAAAGCATTGCTTCTCTATGGGGATTTCACTGCCCTCGAACAGGCACCGTATGTGCAGGCAATTCGCCAGGATTTGGCGAACTGCCTGCTCTCTGGACAGCTTAATGGACAGGAAAGATAAGCGTACGCTGAATTTCAGCGTTCGGTTACCTTTCGGCCACAATTCGGATCTCTTTGAATAACCCTGTTAATTTTTTATATAAACATCCGTTTTAACACTGAGCAATGATTAAAGTTCTCATGTCCAGGTGCACTTTATATGCAATATCCCACAAAAGGCGGATATCGCAGTGGTCTTAAGAATGAGCACTAATATTATAGGCTTCCATGGACAGAGCATTCTGGGACCATTGTGCAGTGCTGCACGGTTGACTTTCAGCAGTGTTGTTGGCGAACTTCTAAATATGTAAATGAGTTAGTACTAAAATTTAAGCAATAAAAGTAAAACTAAAATCTAGTATAGTGATAGAAATTTGTTTATGTAGTAGCACGGCTGTTCCGCTACCAGCTGTCACTCACCCCAGCGACATTTTTTGCTAAGGCAGTGGCACGGTCTAATTTTCATGTAGAAAAGGAACAATGCTGCTGCCATTACTCACCTTCTCATCTACCACTGAAACAACAAATACAGCGCGCCACACGGATGCAGTTCCACGGAAACAATTAATTTAACGTCAGCAGACAAAAAAAGCGATGTTTCGGCCACCAAGGGCCTTAATCATGCATTGCTCCAATGGAAAGTTCAAACCTATAAATCTCCTGTCCACCACTCAAATATCACCTGAAAGTGGAGTTAATTAAAACGAGGAATTTAACCCCTTACTACATCTGCCATCTGGCACACCTTTATTTTGCTACACAACAAACACATTTCAACACATCTAATTAATGATTGTACAATGTTTTGACGCTGCTCACTAGTTCACATTGATCAGATTACTTTACTAAACAAAGATAAGGACAAGGAAAAACAATAAATAATCAGATTTACATAAAAAAAACCATATCTAAATTAAATTCTCTATTAGGGCCCCTTGGCCACAGTGTGTCCAGTTTATGAATCCAAAACTTTTCTTTTATCAGAATCTTCCTACGGTCGCCTCCCCGTCTCAGTGGTGGTTCCCAGTCCACCACCTGGAAGCGTAATAGAGACACTGCATGATTTGTTTGAGAGAAATGTTCAAGAACTGTGGTATACATTGTGCATCTTCGTGAGTTTTACTCTTCTCATTTACCACGCCAGGAGCAAGTTCAGTGTTTTATACATAGCCAGAATATTCACAAAACGCAATGCATCGTACCGGCTGGATGGAGTAGAGGTAACATCACTGCTCTATAACCAGGGAGACACAGGTTCAAATCCTGGCCAGAGCACCTCTCCAGTGTGTGTCCTTGGACAAGACACCTAACGGTACATACTTGCCTACCACACAATGGGCCATATTACAAAGTTGGTGCTAATTTAACCAGAGCTGTTGTAAACTTACCAGAACCTTTATAGCCTAGGGTGCTGTTAACCAGAACTGTTGTAAACTTAAGTTAGCACCAACTTTGTAATACTGCCCAATATTGGCTGCATCTCTGCCTTTCAACCGTAGAGAAGCAGGTCAAAAATCCCATTCAGCACATCCCTCCAATACAACTGTGGAGAAGTCTCAACTTTACAAGAAGTGGGTTTAACATGACCACCAGGTCGCTGATCTACAATAATGGAAAGACGGCTTGATCCCATTCAGAAGACACCAGTGAGTGTCCTTGGGCAAGACACCTAATGATACGGATGCGCCTACCTCACTAAATACTTGTACATCTCATAAATTGTAAGTTCCCTTGGGAACAGAGTCCCCCTGAATCAGGTCATCATACTTAGGCTCTGAACTATGTGAGTGGCCATTTGTCCGCATATGATCACAATAAGTCAAATTGTGTTTATGTACTGCGCAGTTGTGTCTGTTCTGATTTTTATTCCATCTGCTCAAGAATACCAGTTCTTCGTGATTCCTTTTTTGGTAATATCCTCTTGTATGTACACGTTTTGAGGTGTGGTTACTATTGTATTTGTACACACATAATTTTGTTCATTTTATAGATTGCACGTCTTTTACCACTTATCTATGGGCTATATACAGGCGCTTTCCTATTTTCTTGTGTGTATTACATGTGTACAGTTGAGGCTTTGCAGACGTTAGGCAGATAATTTATGAATATCGTGAATAGCAGGGGGCAGAGTATTGAGCCTTGGGGTACACTGCACGTGACTGGGAGGGGGAGGGAAGTGCTGTCAGAAATGGACACATATTGCGGTCGATCGGATGCATACGTCTGAAACCAGGTTAGTGTGCGATCGCCAATCCCGGAGTTTAAGTTTTTGTAATAGGATGCTATGGTCTGCTCATATCAAAGGCCTTGGCAAAATCAAGGAAGATGGCTCCAGTTAGGTTTCCTTGTTCCATGCCAGCTTGGATATCAATGTAAACTTTTAAAAGAGCAGTTGTAGTTGAGTGGACGAAAGCCGGATTGATCTGGGGTTAAATAGTTGGAACATTGAATATCATCATATAATTGTATGTAGACAAATTTTTCCAAAATTTTTGACATAAAAGGGAGTAATGATATCGAACAGTAGTTGGATACCAAAAGTATTGTCACCACTTTTATGGAAAGGTACCAACCTCGCAGTCTTCCAGAGTTTGGGTATGTATCCAGTCGCCATTGATTAGGGTTGCAACAGGTTTAACTAATAAAATTAACCAATAAATGTGACAAATGGAATACCATAGGAAAAGAGTACTCTGTTCAAGTGCTTACACTCTTAAAAGTGTGAGGTGACACGTTATATACAAGTTTCCAAAACCCCAGAGTAATATGGTGTAATGATACCTTTACGTTGTACTAACTTGATACATAAATTCAATATTTTATGTGCCGCAATTCAGAGGTTTTTGCCGACGTCCAATACCTGATTCAGTGACTCCAACTTTCGCAAATTACGGTGACCATTTGCTAAATAGGGAATTCACCATATTTTTGGTGAAATGGATTCCACGAAATGCGACAAAAAGCAAAGGATCTAAAGATGAATAGACCCTAGAGTCTAACTTCCATAATAACCCCTAAAACTCCATTAAAGCAGGAAAATACAATAAAAATAATAGTGTGGCATGTAGCCTACCCATTAACCCCATAAACTGCCATTAATCAAGGTAAAGCATTAAATGAATAGACGGAGTGTCAGGTTCCTGAACCATGCCTTGACAGCCCCCTTCAAGTATTGTGCATCTGATCTGTGCCTGCACTTGAAGGCAGCTTCATTCCTGTGCTGCTCATTTCCAGCGCTGAGATCCAGCACATATTCAGTTAAAGCACACACACACACCATAGGTCACACGACTTACCTGAATAAAGGGCCACGCCCTCTCTCCTCCTTTCTCCAGCACTGCCAAACCACTACCAGTGAGAGAGAGGACCTATGCTGTGGCACTCCTACGTTATCATGAACCCCAAACCCCAGCCTTTCCTGTGTCTATACCCTCCAGTATCCAGAATGTCAAAGATCCCTTTGTCCTGGTTTGTTTCCTGCTTCCCAATTGTCAAGCCCTATACGTGTCTGTTCCTCATCTCCACACCAATTGTTCAGCTGCTTCCTACAGCAACTCACCACTCACCCCTGTACTGGTGCATCACCGCATCCTGGGCTCAGTAACCTGCCACCTCGGTACCGCCCTGGTACAATACCTGACAGTAAGGCATGTAGCCTACCCATTAACCCCTAAAATGGCATTAAGGGAAAACATGAAATGAATACACTGTGGGCCAGGCAGCGTATCCAGTAATGATGGGGGATGAGCTGCTCGGTTCGGAGTTCGGGCCCAACTTAGCCTGTTCGGTTAGATCGCGAACTACGAACATTTCCGGGTGTTCGGAGCAAGTTCGACCACAATGGCCCACAATGCACTTTCCCACTGGCCTGAAGCTCGTAATTGGCTACAGCCTTGCACCTGACCACAGGTCTGCTGCAAAACAGGTTCAACAGTATGCCAATCACGGCTCAGAGTCCTGATTGGGCAAATTTTGCCCAATCATGGGCTCACAGAGCTAAGTCCCGCAGCACACTATATAAGGTTTCCACGCATAGCTTCAGCACGCATTTGAGAGGAGATGTCAGAGGAGATTGTTGTTCTGTGTTCTTACTGCCGGTCTGCCACACTACTGGGGGGG
Organism: Leptobrachium leishanense; assembly: GCA_009667805.1. Classification (NCBI taxonomy): domain Eukaryota; kingdom Metazoa; phylum Chordata; class Amphibia; order Anura; family Megophryidae; genus Leptobrachium; species Leptobrachium leishanense. The sequence goes on from CM019066.1 coordinate 67,262,725, forward strand.
GGGTCTGGGGGGTCTCATTTCTACCAAATATCTGGGAATTTAGGTGATGTGTGTCTTGTTACTGTGCCAGCAAGTATTTTGGGGGTTACAAATTTCTTTAAAACATTTGTGAATTGAGGTGATCTGTCTCTTGTCACACAGCCAGTACCACGCAGTATTTTGAGGGTCACTAATTTTTACAAAATATCTGGGAATTGAGGTGATCTGTCTCTTGTCACTGCCAGCAAGTATTTTGGGGGTCACAAATTTCTACAAAATATTTGGGAATTGTTATAATCCGTGTGTTCTCACTGGCTGTCACCCATCAGGGGGTCTCACTGATTTATAGGAGGTTTCTGAGATTTGTAATCTGTGGCTTCTCACTGCCACCCATCAAGGGGTCTCACTGATTTATAAGAGGTTTCTGAGATTTGTAATCTGTGGCTTTTCACTGCCACCCATCAAGGGCTCTCACTGATTTATAAGAGGCAGTGGCGTCACTAGGGTTGGTGTCACCCGGTGCGGTAACTTATGGTGTCACCCCCCCCCCCCCGAGTTTTAAAGATTTTTTTTTTTTAACTACTCTTACTCCTAAAATCAGTACTCCCATATAACACTGAATGCTCATACACACAGCGCACATTACTGTGAGGTTTATTGCTGTGGAGCTCTCTCATATGCTCACAGAACTTTTTTCAACTGCCAGCAAGTACGTTGCCTGTTCGAAGGCAGTGAAAGCACACATGGATATATATTGCCCACAGCAGCTCTGGATATATATTGTCCCCAGCTCACATATGGATATATTGCCCCAGTTCACAGTTATATATTGCCCCCAGCAGCTCACCCATGGATATATATTGCGCCTCAGCTCACATATGGATATATTGCGCCTCAGCTCACATATGGATATATTGCGCCTCAGCTCACACATGGATATACTGCCCCAGACCAGCTCACACATGGATATTGCCCCAGCTCTCATGGATACTGCCCCCAGCACACATGGATATACTGCCCCAGCTCCTCTCATGGATATACTGCCCCAGCTCCTCTCATGGATATACTGCCCCAGCTCCTCTCATGGATATACTGCCCCAGCTCCTCTCATGGATATACTGGGGCTATCCTAAACAAAAGATAAATCCAGGTAAAGTATCCATGTAATTGGGAGACTAGATCTTTTCATTCCAAACGGACCCCTCTTTTCATCTCACCCCCACTCTCTTCATTTCATTCCAACCCCCACCTCTCCTTATTAAATTCCAACCCCCCACCCTCTTCGTTTCATTACAACCCCCACCCTCCCCTTATTAAATTCCAACCCCCCACCCTCTCCATTTCATTCCAACCTCCCACCCTCTCCATATTAAATTCAAAGCCCCCACCCTCTCCATATTAAATTCAAAGCCCCACCCTCTCCATTTCATTACAACCCCCACCCTCTCTATATTAAAAATTCAAAGCCCCCCACCTATCTTTATTAAATTCCAACCCCCCCCCACTCTCTCCTGATTTCATTCAAACCCCCCACTCTTTTTGTTTCAACCCCCCTGTCAGTTTTTGGAGACAGGGGGGGGGGCTCAAGTAGAGCAAGCGGCCAGCAGGGGAAGGGGGGGGCCCAGGGACTCCCAGCATACTCCTTCCGATGATGGGCAGAGAGGGACCGGGCCTGGCGGGTAACGAGGACAGGAGGCAGGGAATGGTCGGGTGTATGTGACATTCCCCGGAGCTCCCGGGGGAAGGGGTGCCGCTGCTTACCATCTGGGAGGGTTGCTGCTTGCTCCACGGTCATAGCCCAGCTCCTCCTCTTGCAAGCTCAGGCGTGTGAGGCGACAGGGCTGTCAGGGTGGCACGGAAGGATCAGCCACATCGTGCCACCTCTCTCCTCAGCGGCATCTGCGTGGTGGAGACGGAGTGCTTGGGGGGAAGTGACGTTATATCACTTCCTCTGAGCGCAGACAGTAATAGCTGCGCGTGAACGCTTGGCTGCGGGGTTTTTTCGGAACATGGGGGCGGCGGGTCCCACTAGATACCCCACTGGGTGTCACCCTAAAGGCGGGTGTCACCTGGTGCGGGCCGCACCCCCCGCCCCCACGTTACGACGCCACTGATAAGAGGTTTCACTGCCACCCATCAAGGGGTCTCACTGATTTATAGGAGGTTTCACTGCCACCCATCAAGGGGTCTCACTGATTTATAACAGGTTTCACTGCCACCCATCAAGGGGTCTCACTGATTTATAACAGGTTTCACTGCCACCCATCAAGGGGTCTCACTGATTTATAAGAGGTTTCTGAGATTTGTAATCTGTGGCTTCTCACTGCCACCCATCAAGGGGTCTCACTGATTTATAGGCAGAGGCAGAGCAGCGGGAGGAAGAGGAGGCCTTCCCTAGTTCTCAAGGCCCCAGTCTTTCCGCAGACAGCATTCCAGCTGGTCCTACTCAGATCAGACAGGAGGAGGAGGAGGCAGAATATTTAAGTAGTGGGGGCATTGAAGGGGGGGATTCCTCAAGGGCGGGTTTCGTGTGCCCAGAAACACAAGGGCTAGTGCGTGACTGGGAGGAGGAAGTGCACAATGGGGTCATCCTCATTGACCAGGAAGACTCGGAAGCTAATGCCACCTCCAACCTACGCTGCATGGGCTCCCTAATAATGCAAAGCCTGCTAAAGGACCCCAGGATTCGTGCTATCAAGGAGAGGGATCATTACTGGTTGGCAACCCTTCTTGATCCACGATACAAGGGTAAAGTTGCAGAGCTCATCCTGCCCCCACAGAGGGAGCACAGGATGAAAAAACTTGATGACGCTCTAAAGCGACACTTGCGTAACACCTTTCCAGGCACTGGTAGATTACCAAGTGCTGACACACGTGCTTCTGAGGCTGCGGATGATCAGAGGAATAGTGGTGAAGGCCAGGGCCGCTTGACTGATGCATTTTTTAATTTTTTTAGTCCACGACGCCCAGGGACGTCAATTGTAGGCACCCATTGCCAGCGTCTTCACCATATGCAGGTGCAGGACTACCTAGAGGCAAGGGCAGACCTGGATACTATTTCCAGCAGATGATCCACTGGCTTACTGGGTGTGGAGATTGGATCACTGGCCAGAATTTAGCCAATATGCTATGCAGCTACTAGGTTGCCCTTCATCTAGCGTGCTTTCTGAAAGGACGTTCAGTGCCGCTGGAGGTTTTGTCACAGACAAAAGAGTGCGTCTGTCCACCGACTCTGTAGACCGGCTGACATTTATAAAAATGAATCAGTCCTGGATCAGCAGCTATCAATCCCCTGATGCCGAAGTAACGGAATAGATCAGGGATGTCTTCTGCATGCACAAAACCTCCAGCACTGAACTCTTCCACAATACCACAAAAGGGTTACGGTGTGAATGCACTTGCTGCCATGAAAGGCACAATATTTGGCTGCACTGACGCCTGTGCCAGATTTATAACATTTAAATTTTTTGAACCGCAGGGTCCAACCCTGCACTCTTCCACAATACCACAGAGGTGTTACTGTATGATAGTACTTGCTGGCCTGGCACCAAAAGCACAATATCTGGGTGCACTGACGCCTTTACCAGATTCATATCTTTTTAATATAGGACCGCATAGTCCACCCCTGCATTCTTCCACAATACCACAAAGGGGTTACTGTATGATGATACTTGCTGGCCTGGCACTAAAGGCACAATATCTGGGTGCACTGACGCCTTGACCAGAATCATATCTTTTCAATATAGACACCTATGTATGTGGGAGACAGGTGATGAAAGGTGTAATGGAGGGACTGAAATTTCTATTTTGATCAGATTGTTATTTTCCTATCGAGTATACTTTTCTTGCCGAAGCTGAAAATATCTATTTAGATCATAGGTGTTTTTCAGCTAACCGTGTTACAGTTCAATATATAATCTCGAATGTGAATGCTCTGAAGTAAAAACTGTGACCTTCAGAGGAAAAACTGCATATGGATTGTAATCGAGCTGTAAGAAGCAGGACTCTGAAGGTAATGTGTTATTTATGTTCAATATGCTCAGCGATGCCATGCCAGAGTTCAATATGGTTAAGGTTAGAGGATAATATGTGCACTGCTATTGAGATCAATAGTGTTACCCAAGCTGCTTTCTGAATGCTTTAGTTTCCCACAGGTAACACTCCAATAGCGCTTTTATTTTTTAAAGTATTTTACCAGGAAGGATACATTGAGGTTTCTCTCGTTTTCAAGTATGTCCTGGGTGGCGAGTATGTACCATTAGGTGTCTTCCCCAAGGACACTTACTGGAGAGGTGCTCTTGCCGGGATTCAAACCTGTGTCTCCACGGTTATAGAGCAGTGATATTATATCTACTCCATCCAGCCGATATATTTAAAGACATACTGACAAAAAGTATGTGACCCCTTTGAATCTGGTTCTCTGTATTAATTGGACATAGGTATAAACAAACACTATCGGCTAAATTCGCTAGTGAACGCTAACGGTAATGTTCGGATACGTAAGTGTTAACCCTACGATAAGTAACTTTAACGCATGCCCCCCTATTACTTTTCTAATGCTAAACCCATGAAAAACTCGTTAGCTCAATGGCTAGCATCCACAAACTTACTGTACTTAGCAAATTCTATGCTTAATATAGGCTAAACAAAATTTTAAAAAGCTGGTGCTAACTGATTCTGCTTTGGCGAAATCATTTAGCACCCCCTAACCCACCACCCAATAAATCTGAAACTCACCTATCATCCCAAAGGTGAGAATGGTCGTCCAATCCACTACTTCTCCTGGCCGTGAGCAGAGTAAGACTGGGGACAAATATTTCCCAGTCTCCCGCCGTGATCTTGCGGCACGGAAGCGCAACCCTCCTTAGAGTCCTATGGACTCAAGGAAGGGCTACCTAAAGTATCTCAGTGGTTAGCGATGCTTTCCGGGGCAAGGTGCTGAGACAGCTCCTGCCCCAGAATATCACACTAAAATGGTAACGCTAGCATCCCCATTTTAGCGTTACCTAGGGAATAGGGCCCAAAGTGTTTAAGAGAGCAACACACTATTATAAATGTTCATGTCTTTACTGAACACAATCCATTAAACATTCACAGTGCAGAGGAAAAAAGTGAACACTTGAAATTAATAGGTAGTAGATCCTCCTTTGGCAGCAATAACCTCTGCAAAGCCTTTCCAGTAGCTGCAGATTTGACCTGTGCAACGTTCAAAAGGAATTTTGGAACAGGCTTCCTTATAAGACAACTTTATCTGTGACATATTCTTAGGATGTCTGATGTGAACATGAAGTTAAGGTCTGGGTTCTGACTGGGCCACCCAAAATGGTGGAAATTCATTTTTTTAAGCCATCTACAAGTTTACTTTGATGTTTAAGATCATTGTCCTGCTGCATCACCCAACTTCTAATAAGCATCAACTGGTGACAGTAACAGATATCAGGGTAGCTGTGCAAGTTCTTCCCTAACAACTGATCCCTATACGCAGAACACCTATCCTACTCTTCCGATCCTGGAGATGGTTGGCACAGCTACCTATTACCAAAACACAGAGGAGGAACTTTAGAGAAGTATATATACACACACAGGTTTAGCAGTAAAGGTGAACATTGCTGTGAGACCAAGAGAGTCTTGAACCAGACAGACTGGGTAAATAACACGAATACCCAGCATGCGTTAATAATAGAATATGTCACTGGGATATCAAGGATAGTAATGCCAGAGTATTGCGTCAGCCGTACGCCAGGGTCATTTGGCATGTGGCTGACACGCATTCTGGCAGAGTCGGTAACCAGATCGGGTAGTCAATAGGGAAGCCAAAGGGTTAAACACCAGAAGGGGGTCGGACAAGCAATGGTCATACACAGTATAGCAAAATATGGGTGAGCACTGAGAGGATGTGAAAACCATGTTAGGGCAACTAGCGGATTTCATGAGCCTGGTTTTAAACCCACACCCCGTTGGCGTGCCTGGCCCGTGAATGCGAGGAGCTTCTTTATCAGTCGGGGCCTGGCCAGCGAGGAACATGCTGCTGGGCGCTGACTACTGAAGACAGCATGGGATGTGACAGTCACATTTGAGAATTTTTAATGCCAAGTGGACCAGGCACCGAAACAGTACAGCAATCCAAAATCATGATGCTCCTACCACTGCACTTAATCATTGGTCTACAGATGATGTTTTCATGTTGGTGTCCGGTGCCCCTTTCTTCACCATACATATCGCTGAGTATTCGTCGCAAGCAACTCAACCTTCTTTCCATCATTCCCCCGAACGTTTTTCCAGTAGCATTGTGGAGTGTCAAAAGGTGGTCTTTGGCAAATTTCAGTCAAGGAACAAGGTGTTGTGGGTTTTAAGGGTTTTTTTTTGTTTAAAAGTGGCCATGGACACCATGCCTGTTCAATGTTTTCCATATAGCAGACTCATGAACGAGATGTTAACCAGTTCCAATGATTTCTTCAAGGATTAAGCTGTCACTCTAGGGGTCTTTTTTACTTCAATAAAATATGTGCGGTATACCCACTGTGCTAAATTGTCTTCCTTTTATTATACTTTGTCTAACAGTGGATGGATGAAGATTTAAGCTCTGCAAGATAACTTTGTAAACGATCCAGCTGCATGCAACCCAACAACTATTCCTGATCGCATGTCTTCTGATTTTTATTTTTTCACGAGACATGGTTCACGTCAACAGATGCTTTTTGTGAAAAGCAAACTCAAGAATGTTTGAGATCATTTCTTTAAAGTCAAATCAACTCTACACACCTTGAAACTCACACCTTGAAACTCGCTTATTACTAGGACACCTGGGGTGTGATTTAATTAGATCACGCACTTTTAAAAAATAAAAAAATTGTGAATTTTTTTTCTTCCAAAAATCAGCTAAATCAATCAAAAATTCAGTTAGAGCCAAAATTTTAAAAATTACAGTGTCCCCAAAAAGGGCTGGTAAAACACAAATAAGCATATTTTTGATATTTTCTTTAAAATGCTTACCGATAAATTCAAATTAAACCACTACAGTCAAAATGTTCATTAGCAAACATAGGTGTGACTGCCAATAAGTGAGCTGAAAGGTTACGGGACTCAAACTGCTGGTCTGCCCTTAGATAAATCTGCTGAATGGAAAAGTAGCGGAATTGCAGAAAAGACCCAGTAAATTTCATTGATCAGAACTGAATTAAAAAGGGACACTCTATTGAAAACAAAGTTTCCTTTTTTTGCCCCAAAATAAATTTGGCAGAGACTGTCATGCGCCGGTACCACGGTGGCACCTCTGTCAAAGATTCAGTGTACGGGGTGGTCAATTCAAGCCCAGTATGCAGTGATAAGGAGGCGGATTACAGGAGTAATAAGCAACAGAAGGTTTATTTGAACAGGGGACAATAATAGCACAGATAAACCAAAGGGGACAATGAATAATGTATAACAGCTTGGAGAGACAGGAATGGGACTTATTGGATATACACAATATTAGGGAAAAGAATACAAAGCAGACAGGACTGAGAAACAAGTAGGTGGACAGAAAGATGTACAGAACACCAAAATAAAAGACCAGGAGAGCAGGACAGAAAGAGGGCAGACTATAAACAGAAATTAGGAGACAATACTGCTTACAGTATTTGCACTAGAACACTTCCTATTCTACCTGTGTTCAGTAAGAGGGGAGACAGGAGATGTAGAAACACAGGGCACGGACTGGGTTCTTTGGAGGTGCTGCTGCAGAGGCCTGAGGCCCATTCAATATCTCAGCAGCTGCTGAATTGCTGCAGCGCAGCAATTCAGTTTGGTGCAGCAGTGTCATTGAACGCTTTGGAATGCGAATTTTGAGTCCAAAATGGCCGACGATTTCTTAATGAAAAATTCTGATTGTTTTTCGGATCACTCGGACAAAATATGATAAAGAAAAGCAGTCAGCACAATTCCGCTTTGTATGCACACACCACAAATGATAGTTTTTAATGAATAAACGTTATGTTTACTTCTGAAACAATATATAAATTGAACTGTAATATATGTCTATGTGCAGGGGGAAATAATAAATAAATATTTTGTGCTTTGGTGAACAAAAACCTCAAAATTAACATTGCTGTACGGAATAATTACTTGCTTCGTGGCGGCGGCCATCTTGCTGTACGGAATTGTTACTTGCTTCATGGCGGTGGCCATCTTTAATACGTCACACTCAGCTACTCGCAGCATCTCCTCGGGTCACTGCAAGTGCTAGGTTAGCACTGCTGAGCGCTGAGCGGTTGAATGGCGTTCAATGGCAAGTTGCTAACTTAGCACTTGCAGCGGCTGAGGTATTGAACGCGGCTCTGGAGATCCTGCAGAGGCCTGGGAGGCAGTGGCGTAGCGTGGGTTGTCAGCACCCGGGGCCAGCCAAGAATTGTGCGCCCCCCCCCAACCTGTGGACACGTTATCGATATTGCCCCAGCTCTCACATGAATATTGCCCCAGCCAGCTCTCACATGGATATTGCTCCAGCTCTCACATGAATATTTATTTATTTATTTATTTATTTATAAAGGATTTTACCAGGAAGGATACATTGAGATTTCTCTCGTTTTCAAGTATGTCCTGGGTTCAAGAACATTGAAGTGTTACAGTTACAGAAATACAAAGTAATACAATGCAAGATATTAAGAAAACAACACATATACAGATTAACAGAAAATAAATATGTAGAAAAATAGTCATTATGTTACATGTATACAGGTGCATTCTGTATTGAGGTATGTTAGTAAGGAGCTCTTGAGTGACTTAAGACTGGTGGAAGATTTGATGGTGTCTGGGAGGTTATTCCATAATTGTGGTGCTCTGTAGGAAAATGAGGATCGAGCCACTGTCTTTTTGTATTGTGGTATTGCAAGTGAGGTGCTGGTCCTGGATTGGAGGTTATAGGATGAGGGAGCTGCTGGGGGAAGCAGTCTATTCAGGTAGGGTGGCAGCTTCCCAGAAATGCTCTTAAACACCAGGCTGGAAAGGTGAAGGGTGCGTCTGGATTCCAGCGATGGCCAGTTTAGCTCTTTTAACATGTCACAATGGTGGGTCATGTAGTTACATTGTAATGCAAAGCGGCAGAATGAGTTATATAATGTAGTAAGTTTCTGAAGATGTGTTTGTGGGGCGGCTGCATACACTACATCTCCGTAATCAATAGCCGGCATAAGCATTTGTTGTACAATCTGCTTTCTTACCGCGGGACTCAGGCAGGATTTGTTTCTGTACAGGGCGCCTAGTTTGGGGTAAAGTTTAGATGAGAGTTTTTCGATGTGAGGGCCAAAGGATAGATTAGGGTCCAACCACATACCTAGATATTTGAGAGAAGTGACTGTGGTCAGCGTGCCATTTGATTTTGTCCCCACATAGATGGGGATTTTGCAATTTGTGTAGTTTAGGTTTTGTTCCAAAGAGCATCGTTACAGTTTTGTCATTATTTAAAAAAAGTTTGTTGTGTTTGATCCACTTTTCTACCTCTGTGAATTGTTCTTGCAGCACTGCTTCCAGCTGCCGGAGAGTTGGTTTGCTGGTATAGATTACGGTGTCGTCTGCGTACATGTGTACAGTTGAGGCTTTGCAGACGTTGGGCAGATCATTTATGAATATTGTGAATAGTAGGGGGCCGAGTATTGAGCCTTGGGGTACACCGCAAGTGACAGGGAGGGGGAGGGAGGAGCTGCCAGAAATTGACACATATTGTGATCGGTCAGATACATATGATTGAAACCAGGTTAACGTGCGATCACCCATGCCAGAGTTTTTTAGTTTTTTCTAACAAGATGCCATGGTCTACTGTGTCAAAGGCTTTGGCAAAATCAAGGAAGATGGCTCCAGTTAGGTTTCCTTGTTCCATCCCAGCCTGGATATCATTACAGACTTTTAAAAGGGCGGTTGTAGTTGAGTGATTTGGACGAAAGCCGGATTGATCTGGGTTAAGTAGTTCCAATATTGATAATAATCACGTAATTGTGTGTAGACGCATTTTTCCAAAATTTTTGACATTACAGGGAGCAACGATATCGGACGGTAGTTGGATACCAAAGTACTGTCACCACTTTTATGGATAGGTACCACTCTCGCAGTCTTCCAGAGTTTGGGTATGTATCCAGTCGCCAGTGATTCATTGATTAGGGTTGCGACAGGATTTGCAATTGCCGGTGCACTGATTTTCAGCAGCATTGCTGGTATTTGATCAGGTCCAGACTGGTATTTCATTTTTTGCTTACGGAGAAGTTTAGTAACAACACTGACAGGCACTGGTCTAAAACTGAATTCCTGTCTGATACAGGGACTTTGCACAGTTGGAGGGGCCTGATCTGCATGAGGCCTTTCTGATTGCATGTCATTTCCTAGCTTGGCAATCAAAGTGGTGGCGCATCCAACAAAATAACCATTAAAGGCATTTGCTACATCTAGGGGGTGTTGCAGGGTTTTGTTGTTTACTTACAGTGGCGTAGCGTGGGTTTTCAGCGCCCGGGGCCAGCCAAGAATTGTGCGCCCCCACCTGTGGACACGTTATCGATATTGCCCCAGCTCTCACATGGATTTGCCCCCAGCTTATGGATTTGCCCCCAGCTCATGGATTTGCCCAGCTCATGGATTTGCCCCAGCTCATGGATTTGCCCCAGCTCACACATGGATTTGCCCCCAGCTCATGGATTTGCCCCAGCTCATGGATTTGCCCCAGCTCATGGATTTGCCCCAGCTCACACATGGATTTGCCCAGCTCATGGATTTGCCCCAGCTCATGGATTTGCCCCAGCTCACACATGGATTTGCCCCAGCTCACACATGGATTTGCCCCAGCTCATGGATTTGCCCCAGCTCACACATGGATTTCCCCAGCTCACACATGGATTTGCCCCCAGCTCACACATGGATTTGCCCAGCTCATGGATTTGCCCAGCTCATGGATTTGCCCCCTCATGGATTTGCCCCCAGCTCATGGATTTGCCCCAGCTCATGGATTTGCCCAGCTCATGGATTTGCCCCAGCTCATGATTTGCCCAGCTCATGGATTTGCCCAGTCATGGATTTGCCCAGCTCATGGATTTGCCCAGCTCATGGATTTGCCCCCAGCTCATGGATTTGCCCAGCTCATGGATTTGCCCCAGCTCATGGATTTGCCCAGCTCATGGATTTGCCCAGCTCATGGATTTGCCCCCAGCTCATGGATTTGCCCCCAGCTCATGGATTTGCCCAGTTTACACATGGATTTGCCCAGTTTACACATGGATTTGCCCAGCTCTCACCTGGATATTGCTCCAGCTCCGGCAGGGGTTGAGGGGACCCAGATGCCGGGCAGCGCCGGAGTGCCTGCCCGGTCCTGAAGAGTCCGTCCTGTTGAAGGGGATGCGGCTGCGTGCGCGCGAAGGTCACGCGGTCCGGCCAGTCAGGTGGTACAGAGACTCAGTACCACCTGATTAGCCGGACCACGTGACCGGCTGCGCCTGCACGCAGCCGCTTCCCTTTAACAGGACGGACTCTTCAGGACCGGGCAGGCACTCCGGCGCTGCCCGGCATCTGGGTCCCCTCAATCCCGGGCCAGTTTTAGGGGCGCAAATGCGCCCCTAACAAAACTGCGCCCGGGGCCACGGCCCCCCAGCCCCCCCACGCTTCGCCACTGCTTTGACAGCAGCTGGCTGGGAGTGGACTGGGGGTGCTTGTATGTTACTTATGGTTCTCCAAAAGTTTCTAGGGTTTGATATGTTATGGTTTAGATTTTCATTGAAGTAATGGGCTTTAGCCATTTTTGTTTGTTTTGTGCATTCATTCCGGCATTTTCGGTATTCGCAGTGATCGTTCATGGAACCAGTACTCTTGAAATTTGACCACAGTGAATCTCTAAGACGGTACATTAGTGTAAGATCAGCTGTAACCCAGGGGAGATGGGTCCCTTTTACTCGCACTTTACGCAGCGGGGCATGGGAATTCCAGACTTTCAGGAGCTCAGACTGAAAGTATTCAAATGCACAGTCTAGGTCTGGGATTAGGTTTAGTCTGTACCAGGGGAGCTGTTTGAGATCACTTAGGAAGGATTCAAGAATAAATTTCTTGAAAGACCTGGTGGTTATTACATATATTGTGAATTTTAGAGCTATTTTTGCTCCTTTATGATTTTTAGAATTCTTGTGCCCCCAGGAATATTTTTATATTGTTTATTGTCCTCCTAGTAGGGGTTTCTTAGATTCTCTCTGATGTTTATCCAGCCTTTTGGAGCCTTTTTTGTTATGCTACACGTTCTTTTAGTATTATGTGTGGAGTGTATGATTTACGTCATGTATTAACGTTGCCCCTCGGCATATGTGGCGCTTTTTTTCCTCCCGGTTTTTTTAAACACCCTTGTGGTTAGGGTTCCTCCCAGCTTTGCTCCTTTAAGGAGGGTGGAACGTCCGGCATAATATGGATGCGGTGCTCCGAGAAAAATAGATGAGAAATTTCCGCGATTTCGAGGAGCAGACAGAAGTACATGCGCTCCAGGGTGGAACGCGGAAATGGATGTTAAACCCGGTGGAATTAATGCGTCTTAGAGTGAGCGGAAGTATATGCGTTCCAGGATGGAACGCGGAAGCGGATGCTAGTGCCGGTGGAACTATGGATTACGAGAATGGGTCTTTATATATATAGATTGACCCATAATCGGTTGCACCTGCTCCCATTCACCTGAAATGTATGGTGAAGACTAATTATCTGGAATCATTAGACGCCCTGTATATTGGGCTATAAATACTAATCATGTCAGGGGGAGCGCACCTATATTAGCGCCTTTCCCACTTATTTGTGTTTTTATTTTATTTTTCTTTCACAACTGATGAAGCCCTAAAGGGTGAAACGCGTTTTGTTATATGTTAATAGTATTTTCTGTTTTTTATTTTTATGTTTAATAAACATCCAATTAGGATTAAATTCCTTCTCCATTCACTGAGTCTTGTAGATTCCTACAAGTTATTATAGGATATGACCTGTTAAATATCCAGGACCCTAAAGGAATATCAAGACCTGAGAGAAGTCAGTTATTGAAGATTACTGGCATCCAAATATTGGAGAACCTAAGGACGATCCAGGATCCTGAAAGGATATCAAGGCCGTAAGACGAGTCTATCCCTGAGAGCTATCGGTGAGCCACGTAAACACCCACAGGCGAAGCGATCGAGCCTAACGAGGCTCTGGAGAGTGTGAGTGGATCCATCTCCCCCCTTCATTCCCCTATTTCGTTGTTATGACTGGACTTCACTATCATATTTTTCCTTTGTTCTAGGAACTTTTTCATGAACTTTCAATCAGCCTATACAGTCATCAATATTGTATGGTACCTTTTTGTATTAATTGATATCTCATTGTATTATTAGATATTTCCCCTAGACCGCGTACGCGGACACGCCGATCACCGATTTTTCTTTTTTCTTGTTGGTTAGTGCGGGTTGGGACCGCACTTTTGGTGCCTTGGGCAACGGGGTTATATTTTCCACTTTTGCTCTAGTGTCTGTTCCTCACATTTTCTTGTTATAGGTCTGGGATTAGGTTTAGTCTGTACCAGGGGAGCTGTTTGAGATCACTTAGGAAGGATTCAAGAATAAATTTCTTGAAAGACCTGGTGGTTATTACCTTTGGGGGAGATTTCATTGCCTTTATTTTGCGCACGCAGTACACTAGACAATGGTCACTAAAGCTATTAGCAAGAACACCTGCCTCCTGTATTCGATCAGGAGATGAGGAGAGAATCCAGTCCAGCAAGGTATGGTTAGGGCTTTTCATATTAATGCGAGTGGGGGAGGAGATTAATTGAGTTAGCTGCAAAGTTTTAAACAGTGAGCAGTGTTTATTGTTTTTAGGATTTAGCCCATCTGTATTAAAATCGCCGAGGACCAGCATTTCACTTTTTTGGTTTTGAGCAAGTAGGTTATTAAGGATTTGAGATATGTCAGAGAGGGAGTGCACTGGAGAGCTCGGTGGGCGATAGAATCCAGCAACAATGATGGATTTACTGAATGGAATCTCAAGTAAACCAGAGAGGAAATCAAAGGTGACAGGGGAGCTAGAAGTCTGTAAGGGGGTGAACTTTATGGACTCCTCAACATAAATAACAATTCCCCCTCCTCTCTTTGCTCTGTCCTTTCTATAACATGAATACCCCTGTATTGATATGGCAGAGTCTGGTACTTTTGGGATTAACCATGACCATGAATATTGCCCCAGCCAGCTCTCACATGGATAAATATTGCCCCAGCTCATACATGAATATTGCCCCAGCTCACACATGGATTTGCCCCAGCTCACACATGGATATTGCCCCAGCTCACACATGGAATTGCCCCAGCTCACACATGGATATTGCCCCAGCTCACACATGGATATTGCCCCAGCTCACACATGGATATTGCCCCAGCTCACACATGGATATTGCCCCAGCTCTCACATGGATATTTCCCCAGCCAGCTCTCACATGGATATTGCCCCAGCTCACACATGGATATTGCCCCAGCTCTCACATGGATATTGCCCCAGCTCTCACATGGATATTGCCCCAGCTCACACATGAATATTGTCCCAGCTCACACATGGATTTGCCCCAGCTCACACATGGATTTGCCCCAGCTCTCCCATGGATATTGCCCCAGCTCACACATGGATATTGCCCCAGCTCACACATGGATATTGCCCCAGCTCACACATGAATATTGCCCCAGCTCACACATGGATATTGCCCCAGCTCACACATGGATATTGCCCCAGCTCACACATGGATATGCCCCAGCTCACACATGAATATTGCCCCAGCTCACACATGGATTTGCCCCAGCTCACACATGGATATTGCCCCAGCTCACACATGGATATGCCCCAGCTCACACATGAATATTGCCCCAGCTCACACATGGATTTGCCCCAGCTCACACATGGATTTGCCCCAGCTCATGGATATGCCCCAGCTCATGGATTTGCCCCCAGCTCATGGATTTGCCCCCAGCTCTCACATGGATTTGCCCCAGCTCATGGATTTGCCCTCAGCTCATGGATTTTCCCCAGCTCATGGATTTGCCCCCAGCTCATGGATTTGCCCCAGCTCATGGATTTGCCCCAGCTCACACATGGATTTGCCCCAGCTCATGGATTTGCCCCAGCTCTCACCTGGATATTGCCCCAGCGGCAGCCAGCTCTCACATGGATACTTGCCCCAGCTCCGGATCCAGCAGGGGTTGAGGGGGCCCAGATGCCGGGCAGCGGGAGTGCCTGCCCGGTCCTGAACAGCGTGTGAGTCCATCCGTGTTGAAGGGGAGGCGGCTGCATGCGTGCGCAGGTCACGCGGTCCGGCAGGTCAGGTGGTACAGAGACTCAGTACCACCTGTTTAGCCGGACCACGTGACCGGCTGCGCCTGCACTCAGCCGCATCCCCTTCAACACGGATGGACTCACTGTTCAGGACTGGGCAGGCACTCCTGCTGCCCGGCATCTGGGTCCCCTCAACCCGCGGGCCCTTGGGTGGCGCCCAAGGGCCCGGTGGGTCAGTCCGGGCCTCAAGTTTTAGGGAAGCAAATTTCTTTTGAAATTATGCGCCCCTAACAAAACTGCGCCCGGGGCCACGGCCCCCCCAGCCCCCCCATGCTACACCACTGCTGGGAGGTGCTGCTGCAGAGGCCTGGAGGTGCTGTAGAGGCCTGGAGGAGAGGCCTGGAGGTGCTGCAGAGGCCTGGAAGCTGGGGTCACGGCAAGAGACAGTTCTAAGAGAGAAAAAGAGAGCTGTTGGAGGAAGCACTGAGTAAATCTCAATGCACCAGCATTGGGCTATGGCAGTGTCTGGCTTAAATGAAAGTCTTAATTGGTGCACCTGTGGTGCCACGTGCCAGCAAGAATGAAAGAAATCCTGGTGAGTTTTAACTAGTGCTGCCAAGAGGATTATTGCTTTGAAGCAGCACCGGTTCTGTTCTTCTTGCGCCGCCTGCGACATGGGGCATGACAGAGACTGCTGACAGCCTCTACCCAATTATTATTTTTTTGTATCTTCTTTGTTTAACCCTTTCGCTGCTGAGCCATTTCACACCTGTGTGCTGAGCTAATTTTTACCTGTTTTGCTCATCATGTTTAAACGCGATTTGAAGTCACATTTTATTATACGACCCAGACATATATTTTTTTTTCCGGCAGACTCGGCAGATTGATAATATATCATTATTATATGTATACTTCATGTCCTCAAAAGAAGATAAATAGATGTGGGGAGCAGGCAGAACTGACCTTTTTAAATAAACAAACACCGTCACTGGAAGCATCCGGATGCAATTCTCAAATCCACCAACATAACATCAAATAGAAAATGAGATGCCCAGCGCTCACGTGATGTCAAAAAAGTTCATTCATACATGAGTATGGAGAATGTTCTGCTTGTAATAACAGTATGCATATGAATGGTCTTGAAATGTCCAGAGATATGCCTAGGAAAAAAGTGGGAAATATGCACAATAGTGGCCAACAGTAAATACATAAAGGATGGACAATTCCACTCACACTTTTCTGAGCCTCTCTTGGCTCGACGACCTCACCTGCGGGTGTCTTAGTTGACTCACCCGATAGCCCAAACCGAATCAGAAATCCAGGAGTCCAGGTTGCTTTGATGGTCTTAAGATCCCAGGCGATCGAGCATGTGCACGAAATGGAGACCTTATGCGATTTGGTTCCTTTAAATGCTGCTTTAAAAGGTTCCTTTAAAAGTGTGAGTGGAATTGTCCATCCTTTATGTATTTACTGTTGGCCACTGGACTTCACTATTGTGCATATTTCCCACTTTTTTCCTAGGCATATCTCTGGACATTTCAAGACCATTCATATGCATACTGTTATTATAAGCAGAACATTCTCCATACTCATGTTTGACATCACGTGAGCGCTGGGCATCTCATTTTCTTTTTGATACTTCATGTCCTGCCTGAATATTATAACAAAAAATGCAATAAAATTCGAATTTTTAATCATCTACAGCGTCTAAAGTGTTTTTTTTTCTTCACATTTTATCATCTGAGCCTTTGCGATTATATTTTCTATGGGTTGCGCTTGTTAAAAAAATTAGAAATGGGGACTCGTTACATTTTTGTGGGGATTTTTAGCAAACCCCGTTAGTGCAGCATCATTGTTCACATTATAATTGAAATGGGAACAATATTGCTGCATTAACCCGTTCACTGCGGAGGACGCGCTCAGCGCGTCCACCTGCAGGTAACGTTCCTTGCGGTGGACGCGCTGAGCGTGTCCTCCTTTTTGGGCCAGCGTTCGGCCGGGTTCCGGCCGATCGCTGGCCCCCCCCGGTGCGGGCTGACATCCTTGATGTCAGCCCAGCACCCGGAACCGCCGCTGGAGTAATTAGGTGTCATCGCGGGGGCGCAATGACACCTAATTCAGGCCCCCCCCGGATGTGCGGAGGAGGCGCCTGAAAGGGAGGGGGGGAGGTCCTTCGGACCTCTCTCCCTCCCAATAGGCGGCGTGCAGGGGGTTAACCCAGACACCGTTTGGAAGGGCACAGCCTGCCCTTCCAAATGGTACCTGGCATTAACCCCATGGGGGCCGGATCACGAATAGGCGCCGAAAAGCGCCGGTTCGTGATCCTTTCCCGGAGCTGGCCGACATCTTGGATGTCGGCCAAGCCTCCGGGAACTCCCCCTGAGGACTGGCGTCATCGTGCATAGCACGATGACGCCAGTCTTGGAGTTAACCCCTAACTGCCACCAATGGTGGAGATAGGGGGTTCCAATGAACCCCCTATCTCCCGATCCGTGGCAGTTAGGGGTTAATGTTTGGTATTGTTGGATCGGCCAGAGCATGGCTGTTCCAACAATACCAAACATGAGTATGAAAAAAGTTTTTTAAAAAAAATAAAAAATAAAAATAAAAGAATATTTTAAAAAAAAATTATAAAAATAAATAAACAATTTTTTTAAATTTTTTTTGGTTCGTTAATGCAGCAATATTGTTCCCATTTCAATTATAATGTGAACAATGATGCTGCACTAATGATTTTTGTATGCGGTGCGTTTGTTAAAAATCGCGTAATTTTCCCCCAAAAAAATGTAACAAGACCCCATCTCTAATTTTTTTAACAAGCGCACCCCATACAAAATATAACCGCAATTGCTCGCATGTGAAAATGTGAAAAAAAAACACTTTACACGTTGTAAATTATTGAAAATTCATATTTTATTGAATTTTTTGTTATAATATACAGACAGGTCATGACGTATACATATAATAATGACATATTATGAATCTGCCGAGTCTGACGGAAAGAACGATATATAATATGTCTGGGTCATATACTAAAATAAGCCTTCAAAACGCGTTTAAACATGATGACCAAAATCGGTAAAAATGAGCTCAGCACAGAGGCGGGAAAAGCCTCAGCAGCGAAAGGGTTAATAAAACAAAGAAATATGTATTTTTTTCATTTATATATTGTTTTCATTATGTATAACATGGCCATGTTTGGTCGTTCCAATGATACCAAACATTAACCCCTAGCTGCCATGGATCGGGAGATAGGGGGGGTCAATGAACCCCCCACCCCCTATCTCCACCATAGGTGGCAGCTAGGTGTGAACTCCCAAACTGACATCATCGCGTCCTCGCGCGTTGATGCCACTAGGCAGTGGGAGATCCTGGAAGCTTGGCCGACATCCAAGATGTCGACCAGCTCCGGGAGGGGACCGCGATCCGGTGCCTGTTGGTGCCGAACTGCGATCCAGCCTCCAAGGGGTTAAAGGCAGCCACCGCTTGGAAGGACAGGCTGTGCCCTTCAAAGCGGTGCCTGCCTTTTTTTCCCCCCTTACCGATGGGGAGGGAGAGAGGTCCAAAGAACCTCCCCCCCCCTTCAGCCACCTTCCCCGCACTGGCGGGGGGTGGCTGGAATAGACATCATCGCGCCCAGCGCGATGACGCTTTTCGTGCGGTCGGGGTCCCAAAGGCTGAGCTGACATCCAAGATGTCAGCCCGCACCAGGGGACCGCAGCGATCGGCCGGAATCCCGGCCGATCGTGGCTGCAATGGGAGGACACACTCAGCGCGTCCTCCTCAGCCAAGTCCCCACACGGCTGGACGCGCTCAGCATGTCCTCCGCAGTGAAGGGGAGATTTTTCTCCCCTTTGTCCCTCGCTGTGCATACAGCTATCTAACGCAATTTGCGCTCCTGCACAACATGCTTAGTGTAGGAACCGTAAATTCTGCCCCGCTTCGGGACGTACGCGCTTTACGTACACAAGTTCCATAGTGGCTGCGCAGAACAATGGATTATAGCTGCCTCTTTGAGACCGCTCACCACAGAGGGTGGTCATACAGATTGTGCCGGCGTCACTAGTGACTGATCTCGTGACTGGCAGCCAGAAAATTCAAAATCCCAGCTGCTGGTGACGCTGGGTGGGGTGGAGGCATCTTTTCCACTTCACCTAGTGTTTTCTCCACATTGGGGCATCTGTGAAGGTAAGGGAGGCGAGCAATCCTCATTCTCACATCCTGAGAACTATAAAACAATGACGTGGTCAGGATGAGTAGAGTGTCCCTTTAAAACGACTCCAGGTTTGCCAATTTCCAATTCTAATTAGCTTTTGTTGAAGTCATTAGCCTAGGGTTTCACATTTTTCCAACCTATTCTGTGATTATTTGAATTATATACTCAATATGTACAAGAACAATACAATAGTGTGTTATTTCTTAACGATTGGGTTTCTCGATTATTGTAACGTAGATGAACATCAAACCAGATTTTAATGGAAATTTATACATAAATGCAGTCATTTCTAAAGGGTTCACATACTTTTTCCTGCTACTCTATAGGGGTTATTCAGAGAGCCCCGAAATGTCACCAACATTTCATTGCACTTTCGTTCCCCACACTTCATCAAATCAAATTCACTGATCCTGCATTCAGCATCACCGCAGGGTCCCTGAAGGGCAGGGAAAATCCGCCAAAATAAACACCGAATCGGGGAAAAATTATTGGATCCGATAAGCCGCCGAAAACCCGTCGAACTTGTCCGAAAACAGCCAACGATACTCCGAAAACACGTCGACCAGCCGCCGGAATAAGGCGACAAGCCGACGAACAGGGTAAATAAAACCAAAACACTAAACGATTACATAGTTACATAGGCTGAAAAAAGACATGCGTCCATCAAGTTCAGCCTTTGATATCGATTGAAATTAATAAAATTTTAAACACTGTTTGCAAAAAAATTACTTGATGAAAATGTCTGGAATTAACATATAGGGTCCTATGAATAGTAATAAAAAGGTGGTCTGTTACAGAACCCCCCCCCCCCCCCGCTATTTAGAACAAAAAAAATTTTTGGATGAAAAAATCCCGACAGATGCCCAAAACATCCTACAAGAAATAAATAGACCTTTTGCTGCAAATTAAAAGAATGAAGGTTTAATAGATATTGGATAAAGACGGAATATTTTTTACATTGAAGCCTATGGGATTCGCCTGACTAAACCTGCCGAATGAAACCACCGAACAGCAGGGCATTTCACTGACAATTCACTGCTGTTAGGTGTTTTCTGAATGGAGTAACACCATTGCTTCTCTATGGGGATTTCGCTGCCGTCAAACAGGCACCATAATTCACTAGCAATTCGTCAATATTTGGTGAATAGCTGAATGGCCCAGAAATTGCACCATACAGGGAAATTCACCATTTGGTACAATTTCGGGGCCAGTTCGGCTCTCTCTGAATAACCCCTTATATAAGATAGCAACAGTATTTCAATGAAAAATACTTTAAACTAAGCAGCAGCCCAGTGTTCTACACACATTCACTGCCAATTCTGAAGATTTCAGATTGACCTGAGGAAGGGCCCTCTAAGGCTAATGTCAGACGAACGCAGTCTGAGCGAACTCTGCGTGCCTAACGGACATACGTACTGACGGAAGATACTGTAGACACCACATGGTCCAGTTTTTTTGACGGATGTAGAAAAAGGGAAATATGGGAATCAAAATTAATTAAAAGACAGGTACAGTCAGCCAGACCATAAAAACCTCTGAGTGTCAACGTGATGGACGTCGCAAATGCGCTGCGTCTGACATCGCGTCATCATCAAGGAAACAAGCCGCTACGCGGACACGGCACACTCTGGGCATCCCTCATGGCGCTTTTACGTCGAGGCGTACATGACGTCCGTTGCCACCTGCGTGGTGTGTGCACACTTCGGTACGCACGTACTTGGTGTGTTGGTCTCTATTGATCACAAATCAATGCTACGACGGACGTTAAACTGTGCGGCGACAGGGACGTGATGACTGCGTTCGTCTGACACTAGCCTAAAACTTCTGCTTCATTAGATCAAGAACAATGCTGCTTGCCTTTCTGCGTCACTATCTATAAGCTGCCAATAAATAGCTACACACAACAATATAATAGAAAGTACTCTTTCCAAACACAATGTGCCTCATTAATGATATTGTTTCACTTGTCTGATCTCTGCCAGCTTGAAGTAGATTTAATTCTTTCAATCATCTCTAGACTAAAGATAGAAGTTGTGAGATCACGCTTATGAGAAATTTGAGTTAAGAATTATACTACATTTTGATTGAGTGTGTATAATATAGCTGAGCCTTTCTTCCTCAAATACCAGGACAGGAAATTATTATAATTAAACACTATTGCTTATTTCATGTCACTGATAGATCTTATGTGACATTTAAAGGATCACCACCACTACCATAAACTGTAAACAGATTACTTGCACATTACAAACAAAACCACATTATAAAACACATGCTGCTGTTTTTGTTTTCTTTGTTCGAATTGCATATATATAAAGAAAAGGAAAAATAAAGTTTTAATCTCCTTTTTCCATTTTGTGGATTCTTTCCACGATGAAACATTTACCAAAACCTTATGGCACATTTCACTTTACAGCTATGGTATAGGATAAAACAGTAGTGAAGAGGCAATGGGGTGGGGAGAGGGGATGTTTAGACAAGGCTGGAGGGGATCTATTGTGTTGTCTGTGCTACCTGAGATAAGAGTTGGCAGCTGAATGAGATCTGATAGTAGGTTAATAACAATCAGTGGTAATGGTGATGTCTTTTGCTTACATCCCACACAATGCAATCCTTAGGAGACGGTTCTTCTGGACTTCTGACCAATTCACTCCATTCTATGCCCAATGGCACACAGCGAGGAACAAGTGCTGTAAAGACACTGAGGGGAGACAGGAACGTTTACAACACATAGGATCACACAATGAATGCACCCAGTGACACATATAGACAGGGTCAGGGCTCAATATTTCAAATCCCGAGCTACGAGCCAGGCCTTAAGAGTTACTCGCCATCAGTTGCCCCACTAAATGTTTTATTCTAAACAAAGATACAAAAATAAATAATACATAAAGCAATGTAAACAAAGGAAAATCAGTGCTTTACATCAATGGGGATGCAAACAAAATATTAAATGTAACTGCTCAACGTTTAATAAACTTAGTGCATTTTTTTAATCTCCACAATCACTCCAGATACATGTATACCCAGACACATCAGACCCCAGATACAGGTATACCCAGACCACAGATACATGTATACCCAGACATAAGACCCCAGATGCATAAATACCAGACATGACACCCCAGATACATGCAGCCCCTGGCACAAGAGCCCAGATACATGTATCCCAAGACACAGCCCCCAGATACATGTAGCCTCTGACACAAGAGCGCAGATACATGTATTCTCAGTGCATTTCCACTCGCCCTCACTTGATTTCCACTCGCCAAATGCGAGCAGGCGAGTAGAAATTTAGAATAACCCTGGACAGGGTTATTCAAAGAGATCTGAATTGTGGCCGAAAGGTAACCGAACGCTGAAATTCAGCATACGCTTAACTTTCCTGGCCATTTGGCTATTCAGAGAGCAGGCAGTTTGCCAAATGTTGGCGAATTGCCTGCACATATGGTGCCTGTTCGAGGGCAGTAAAATCCACTTAGAGAAGCAATGCTTCGTCTATTCAGAGACCACAAACCAGCAGTGAAAAGTTGCCAAAATGCCCTACCATTCGGTGGCTTAATTCGGCAGGTTTATTTAGGAGAATCCCATAGGCTTCAATGCTAAAAATATTCCCGTTTTAATGCAATATCTAATAAACCATTGATTATAATAATCTGCAGTAAAAAGTTTCTTTATTTTTTGATTTTTTATGATCTTTTAGGCATTTTTCGGGGATTTTTTTGTGAATTTTTTTTCCTTTTTTGTTTTAAATAGTTTTTTCTTTTTTATGTAACAGCCCTTTTTATTATCATTCATTGGATCTCATATGTAAATTCCAGACATTTTCGTTCTGAAGTATCTTTGCAAACAGCGTTTCAATTTTCAAACATTCAAGCGTACTGCTTTTTTTTTCCACTCCATTCATCTGCGGTGTCGGCTTTTTCCGGCGGCTGCTCTGCGCTGTGATCTGCGGCTGCTCGGGTTTCTCCGTTGTGTTCGGTGGGGTTAATCCAGATGTTTTTGCGGGTTTAATCCAGATGTTTCTGCGGGTTTCGGTGTGAATTCGCTGGGTTTTGCGGTGAGTGTTCGGCGGGTTTGTGGCGGCTTTTCCCTGCACTACAACGGCCCTGTGGTGCTTGCTGAATACATCGTAGGGTCGCCGAAATGGGATCGCCATATAGCACCGAATTGAACGAAAAGTCATCGAACATGCGGTGACTTTTCGATTCTCTTTGAATAACCCTGTATGTAAAATATTTCTTAACTAAACATACAAGAGAAAAACAAAGCACATGTAAGATATCAGCAACATAAAACAAAATAAATCATTCCATTTTTGGAAGTAGTGTGCCTTTATTAATGCACTTTTTCCACATGCAAACTCTTGCAGGATGTTCCGGTATTACTACAATATATTTCAGAGACAAAAGGACCAAACCACATACTAATTTCAGGTGTCTGGATATTAATATATTCTCAGCTGACACCGGAAAATACATTCTGCATCTGTTCTTGTGGACACCAGGGCTGTGAAGGTCTGTGTCATTGGGAAATACCTTGTAAATGGTTTATATGGGCAAATGATACATATAGACCAAAGTTCAACCACCTTGGTATCACAGATATATTTGAACTACAGTTCGCCTGATGCCAAGAAACTCTAGACTGCCTCGGCACGAAGGTACCTGGAGTTCCAAAATATGCAGGGCACCAGATCTAGCCACTTTTGGGCTCATGGTCTAACCTCCAGCCCTCCAGAATCAGATGTTGCTGAACTACATCTCCCATGATCCTCTTGCCATCTATTGCATTCAAAGTGTTCTGGGAATTGTAGGCAATAAACATCTGGGGTGGCCGGGGTTTGACAGCCCTTTGTCTAATCTGTCGCAGAACCAGTATGTAAGAAGGATTATTCAATATAATAAAAGCGTATTTTCCTCCTCGTTTCTCAGAACTTATCTGACACGCTATTAACGCGATTAAAGTATTATGTTAATCTCTTCCATTTTTGTTTTATTTAAGGATAATAATAACAACAATGTTCAGCTTTGATAAATATAAACGTTGGCAAAGACTGGAGTCTCAAATCAAGGCATTGCTGTGAGTTTCAAACCTATTTATTAAATATCAATATTTTAACTTTTAAATATGTTTCAACTGGGATCATATTTGCCATTATCTGTCAAATATGTCACATGCATACAGGTTTCCTCTTGAACCTCACTTTTTGATTTCTTTCTTTCTATATTCTTTAAAAGTGAACAAAATTACTTTTTTCATGCAGTTGGCGATGCTGACATAGATAATCAGCAGTGCTAAATGACATGTGTCAGCAGCATATCCAAAGCAATGACATCTTCTTAAAAGATTGATCAGTGTCATTAACCAAGCAAAGTAGGATAGAAAATATACATTTAGTTAATTGTGATTAATCCAGTGACTGAGATTTATTTCATGTGCAATTATGACTGAAGCTATTTCTGCACTTTATTATTTGCACCTTATCTACTCTTGTTAAGTGTATCTACATACAGTGTGGCAAAAAAGTATTTACAGGGTTATTCAGAGAGCGTGAAAAGCAGGAGAATGACTGGAGAATGAAAAATTCTAGGTCAAAATGGCCGATTTGGAAAGTGAGATGAAAGGGAGAATTTTTCTGGTTTGGCTATTTTGACCTAGAATTTTTCATTCTCCAGTCATTCTCCTGCTTTTCACCGCTCTCTGAATAACCCTGTGAGTCAGCCACCAATTGTGCAGCTTCTCCCACTTAAAAAGATGAGCGAGGCCTGTAATTGTCATCATAGGTACACTTCAACTATGAGAGACAAAATGAGAAAACAAAATCCAGAAAATCACATTGTCTGATTTTTAAAGAATTTATTTGCAAATTATGGTGGAAAATAAGTATTTGGTCACCTACTGTACAAACAAGCAAGATTTCTGGCTCTCGCAGACCTGTAACGTCTTCTTTAAGAGGCTCCTCTGTCCTCCACTCGTTACCTGTATGAATGGCACCTGTTTGAACTTGTTATCAGTATAAAAGACACCTGTCCACAACCTCAAACAGACACACTCCAAACTCCACTATGGTCAAGACCAAAGAGCTGTCGAAGAACACAAGAAACAAAATTGTAGACCTGCACCAGGCTGGGAAGACGGAATCTGCAATAGGCAAGCAGCTTGGTGTGAAGAAATCAACTGTGGGAGCAATCATTAGAAAATGGAAGACATACAAGACCACTGATAATCTCCATCGATCTGGGGCTCCATGCAGGATCTCACCCCATGGGGTCAAAATGATCAAAAGAAACGTGATCAAAAATCACAGAACCACACAGGGGGACCTAGTGAATGACCTGCAGACCAAAGCGAGAGCTGGGACCAAAGTAACAAAGGCTACCATCAGTAACACACTACGCCGCCAGGGACTCAAATCCTGCAGTGCCAGACGTGTCCCCCTGCTTAAGCCAGTACATGTCCGGGCCCGTCTGAAGTTTGCCAGAGAGCATTTGGATGATCCAGAAGAGGATTGGGAGAATGTCATATGGTCAGATGAAACCAAAGTAGAACTTTTTGGTAAAAACTCAACTCGTCGTGTTTGGAGGAGAGAGAATGCTGAGTTGCATCCAAAGAACACCATACCTACTGTGAAGCATAGTGGCGGAAACATCATGCTTTGGGGCTGTTTTTTTGCAAAGGGACCAGGGCGACTGATCCGTGTAAAGGGAAGAATGAATGGGGCCATGTATCGTGAGATTTTGAGTGAAAACCTCCTTCCATCAGCAAGGGCATTGAAGATGTAACGTGGCTGGGTCTTTCAGCAGGACAATGATCCCAAACACACCGCCCAGGCAACGAAGGAGTGGCTTCGTAAGAAGCATATCAAGGTCCTGGAGTGGCCTAGCCAGTCACCAGATCTCAACCCCATAGAAAACCTTTGGAGGGAGTTGAAGTTCCATGTTGCCCAGCGACAGCCCCAAAACATCACTGCTCTAGAGGAGATCTGCATGGAGGAACGGGCAAAAATACCAGCAACAGTGTGTGAAAACCTTGTGAAGACTTACAGAAACCGTTTGACCTCTGTCATTGCCAACAAAGGATATATAACAAAGTATTGAGATGGACTTTTGATGTTGACCAAATACTTATTTTCCACCATAATTTGCAAATAAATTCCTTAAAAAAATCAGACAATGTGATTTTCTGGATTTGTTTTCACATTTTGCCTCTCATAGTTGAAGTGTACCTATGATGACAATTACAGGCCTCTCTCATCTTTTTAAGTGGGAGAACCTGCACAATTGGCGGCTGACTAAATACTTTTTTGCCCCACTGTATACTATCAGGGTTATTCCAAGAGCTCCGAATTGTGTCCGAAAGGCAGGGGTCAAGTCCTGGGAAAAAAAGTGAGGGAACTCACCCACGAATTCCACAACCCCCATTACCTTAAGAAAATATATATATATATATATCACGAGTATAGCCGGACGAGCCGGTGATACCATTTTTATTGGGTTAACTTTACATTTAAAAGACAAACTTTCAAGAGTGTAACCTGGAAACTATACTGATCAGTGAAAGGTATCACTACGTACAGGTATACTCGTGATTGTGGCAACTGGACTAACGCATTTTATATATAATATATATATATATATATATATATATATCCAGGCACAGACCCCCAGACTAATATACACAGCACTGAGCCCCCAGAATAATATACACAGCACTGAGCCCCCAGAATAATATACACAGCACTGAGCCCCAAGAATAATATACACAGCACTGAGCCCCCAGAATAATATACACAGCACTGAGCCCCAAGAATAATATACACAGCACTGAGCCCCCAGAATAATATACACAGCACTGAGCCCCAAGAATAATATACACAGCACTGAGCCCCAAGAATAATATACACAGCACTGAGCCCCCAGAATAATATACACAGCACTGAGCCTCCAGAATAATATACACAACACTGAGCCCCCAGAATAACATACACAGCACTGAGCCCCCAGAATAATATACACAGCACTGAGCCTCCAGGATAATATACACAGCACTGAACCTCCAGGATAATATACACAGCACTGAGCCCCAACAATAACATAATAACATGCACAGCACAGAGCCCCCATAATAATCTACACAGCACTGAACCCCAAGAATAATATGCACAGCACTGGTTATATGGATATATTTTCCCCAGTTCACATGGATATAATTGCCCCCAGCTCATATGGGTATATATTGCCCCCAGCTCTCATGGATAATGCCACCAGGTCTCATGGATATGCCCCCAGGTCTCATGGATAATGCCCCAGGTCTCATGGATAATGCCCCCAGGTCTCATGGATAATGCCCCCAGCTCTCATGGATAATGCCCCAACTCTCATGGATAATGCCCCAACGCTCATGGATACTGCCCCCTGGTCTCATGGATATGCCCCTGGTCTCATGGATATGCCCCTGGTCTCATGGATACTGCCCCTGGTCTCATGGATAGTGCCCTTGGTCTCATGGATAGTGCCCCTGGTCTCATGGATAGTGCCCCTGGTCTCATGGATACTGCCCCTGGTCACATGGATAGTGCCCCTGGTCTCATGGATAGTGCCCCTGGTCTCATGGATACTGCCCCTGGTCTCATGGATAGTGCCCCTGGTCTCATGGATACTGCCCCTGGTCTCATGGATACTGCCCCTGGTCTCATGGATATGCCCCTGGTCTCATGGATAGTGCCCCTGGTCTCATGGATACTGCCCCTGGTCTCATGGATAGTGCCCCTGGTCTCATGGATACTGCCCCTGGTCTCATGGATACTGCCCCTGGTCACATGGATAATGCCCCTGGTCACATGGATACTGCCCCTGGTCTCATGGATACTGCCCCTGGTCTCATGGATAGTGCCCCTGGTCTCATGGATACTGCACCTGGTCTCATGGATACTGCCCCTGGTCTCATGGATATGCCCCTGGTCCAGGGGCGGATCCAGAGACTAGTCTCGGGAGGGGCACTTACAGAAAATAAGGTGTTTTAGCAGAGAGCCCGACTCACGAGAATTTACAGAGGGCCCGGCTCACATGAGCTTACAATCTAGAAGAGCAGAGGGCACCCAGGAGCTTACAATCTAGAGGAGCAGAGGGCACCCAGGAGCTTACAATCTAGAGGAGCAGAGGGCACCCCGGATTTTACAATCTAGAGGAGCAGAGAGCCCCCAGCTCACACATGGATTTGCCCCCAGCTCATGGATTTGCCCAGCTCATGGATTTGCCCCCAGGTCATGGATTTCCCCCCAGCTCATGGATTTCCCCCCAGCTCATGGATTTGCCCAGCACATGGATTTGCCCAGCTCATGGATTTGCCCCCAGCTCATGGATTTGCCCCCAGGTCATGGATTTGCCCAGCTTATGGATTTGCCCCCAGGTCATGGATTTCCCCCCAGCTCATGGATTTGCCCAGCTTATGGATTTGCCCCCAGGTCATGGATTTCCCCCCAGCTCATGGATTTGCCCAGCTCATGGATTTGCCCCCAGGTCATGGATTTGCCCCCAGCTCATGGATTTGCCCAGCTCATGGATTTGCCCCCAGGTCATGGAGTTGCCCCCAGCTCATGGATTTGCCCAGCTCATGGATTTGCCCCCAGGTCATGGATTTGCCCCCAGCTCATGGATTTGCCCAGCTCATGGATTTGCCCCCAGGTCATGGATTTGCCCCAGCTCATGGATTTGCCCAGCTCATGGATTTGCCCCCAGGTCATGGATTTCCCCCCAGCTCATGGATTTGCCCCCAGGTCATGGATTTGCCCAGCTCATGGATTTGCCCCCCAGGTCATGGATTTGCCCCCAGCTCATGGATTTGCCCCCAGGTCATGGATTTGCCCCCAGCTCATGGATTTGCCCCCAGCTCATGGATTTGCCCAGCTCTCACCTGGATATTGCTCCAGGCCTCCAGCTCCGGCAGGGGTTGACTCTGAGCCGGGGACCCAGATGCCGGGCAGCGCGGGAGTGCCTGCCCAGTCCTGAAGAGTCTGTCCTGTTGAGTGATGCGGCTGCGTGGCGTGCGTGTGCAGGTCACGCGGTCCGGCCAGTCAGGTGGTACAGAGACTCAGTACCACCTGATTAGCCGGACCACGTGACCGCCGGCGCCTGCATGCAGCCGCATCACTCAACAGGACGGACTCTTCAGGACCGGGCAGGCACTCCCGCGCTGCCCGGCATCTGGGTCCCCGGCTCAAATCTTGGGGGGGGGGGGGCAATTGCCCCGTTGCCCCCCCTGGATCCGCCCCTGCCCTGGTCTCATGGATAGTGCCCCTGGTCTCATGGATAGTGCCCCTGGTCTCATGGATACTGTCCCTGGTCTCATGGATAGTGCCCCTGGTCTCATGGATACTGCCCCTGGTCACATGGATAGTGCCCCTGGTCTCATGGATACTGCCCCTGGTCTCATGGATACTGCCCCTGGTCTCATGGATAGTGCCCCTGGTCTCATGGATACTGCCCCTGGTCTCATGGATAGTGCCCCTGGTCTCATGGATACTGCCCCTGGACTCATGGATAGTGCCCCTGGTCTCATGGATACTGCCCCTGGTCACATGGATACTGCCCCTGGTCACATGGATACTGCCCCTGGTCTCATGGATAGTGCCCCTGGTCTCATGGATAGTGCCCCTGGTCTCATGGATACTGCCCCTGGTCTCATGGATAGTGCCCCTGGTCTCATGGATACTGCCCCATGTCTCATGGATACTGCCCCATGTCTCATGGATACTGCCCCCAGCCCAACTCACCTCTGCTGCTGCTGCCGCACATTGCCGGCGGCCACGTGTTTCCTGATTCAGCGGCCGCTGACAGGAAGTGCAGCCGCTCGCCTGGGATCTATGAAACAGCCAGGCGAGCGGCTCCACTTCCGGTCACCGGCTGTTATAATAGGAAGCACGCGGCCGCCGGAAATGTGCGGCGGCCGCCTGCTAAGCGTTCGGGCTCGGGCCACAGCGGGAACGCTGCGTTCCCGCAGCGTTCCCGCTGTGAAGGAGAAGTGCGGGAACGCCGTTCCCGCGCGTTCCTGCTCGACTCGAGCCCTGCCGAAAGGTAATCGAAAGCTGAAATTCAGCATACGCTTACCTTTCCTGGCCATTTGGCTATTCAGAGAGCAGGCAGTTCGCCAAATGTTGGCACATAAGGTGCCTGTTCGAGGGCAGTGAATTCCCATAGAGAAGCAATGCTTCGTCTATTCAGAGAACAAAAACCAGCAAGGAAAAGTTGCCGAAATGCCCTGCTATTCGGTGGTTTAATTTGACAGGTTTATTCAGGCAAATCCCATAGGCTTCAATGTTAAAAGTATTCCCGTTTTAATTCAATATCTAATAAACCGTTTATTTTTAGATTTTTCAGGATCTTTTAGGCATTTTTCGGGATTTGTTTGTGAAATAATTTTATCCGTTTGTTTTTTAAATTGTTTTTTCTTTTTTCTGTAACAGCCCTTTTTATTATCATTTATTGGATCTTATATGTAAATTTCAGACATTTTCGTTCTGTAGTTTCTTTGCAAACAGCGTTTCACTTTTCAAACATTCAAGCGTTCTGGTTTTTTTTTTCTACTCCATTCGTCTGCGGTGTCTGTTTTTTCCCGGTGGCTGCTCTGGGTTGTGATCGGTTCCTGCTCGGGTTTCTCCGGTGTGTTCGGCAGGGTTAATCCAGATGTTTTTGCGGGTTTCGGTGTGCATTCGCCGGGTTTTGCGGTGACTTTTTGGCGGGTTTGCGGCGACATTTCCCTGCATTACAACAGCCCTGTGATGCTGAATACACCGCAGGGTCGCCGAAATGGGATTGCCAAATCGCACCGAATTGGAGAACAAAAAGTCACCGAACGTGCGGTGGCTTGTCGATTCTCTTTGAATAACCCTGTATGTATCTTTGTTCTAGCAGACAAACAGGGGCTTTTTGTGAGACCCTTCATGTGCGCATATAAAATTTATATATGAATAAATCATTAAAAATTAGTAAGGAAGTGAATTGGGTATTAGGTCATTTTGCAATTTTCTTAGCAAGTAGTGCTGCTTTTGAAATGGATATCCTTTTGTAAAGTTGCTAACTTGTGTCTGACGTTTGTACCAACGTCTAAAAAAAAAAAAAAAATACCAAAAAAAATTCACAGTCAGTTTGTAAAGATTGTGAGAATAGCTTCAAACAATGGTACTACCTGCTATGGATTCAATGTAAAGTAGTTGTTTTTTTCTAACTCTGGGAACATTTTGTTATCATCACCATCACAAAAGTTGACCAGAAGGTGGCGAACATGCGATGGTAAGCCCTTGTAATGTGCATTAACCACTTCACTACTGATATCGAGATATCTCGGGCTTCAAAGGCACCATCTGGTGCGCCGATAGAGATATGTTGGTATGCTGAGCTACAGTCCAAAAGCAAATGAAATTTGTTTGCTGCAAATGAATTTCGTTTGCTTTTGGGCTGCAGAAGGTGCCCCCAAAGTTTTAGCCCAAATAGCTAAAACTGTAAAATCAAAGCACTGAAATATCGAGCTTTCAGCAGCCGATGCAGGAGAAATAGAAGAAAATAGACCAGCCACTATAACCTCTAACTCAATTTGGCAGTAGATGGCGCCATCTACTGGCCAAAAATAGATTATTTACAGTAAGAAATGCAAAGGGTATAAACTCAAATATTTCTTACTTTAAAATTAATTAAAAATCATTTTACAAAAAAAAAACTACTGGTTTCTGACAATGTTTTTTTGGAAAATCACTTGGTAGTGAAAGGGTTGAAGGGAAATTCTACACACCCTGACCACTTTATTTTTGTAAATTGGGCATGGTCTGTAGAGTATCCTCTCCCTCTTCTCCACTCCCAGGTTGCCCAAACTCTTTAAAATGTGGGGTGGAGTGGAGAGATTCTTCCACCCACCAGCACAGGATGAGGCAGCAGGGAGGTTTGAGCTTCCTGGTTGTCGGTCACTAGTTCGGTCATTTGAGACATCAGCATGCTCAAGCATACTGACGTCTCCTCCCTGGTTCTCAGGGAGAAAGCAGATGGATGGGATCTACTTATGCACGCGCAGCCCCGATCCATCATTGTGAGTAGGCTTGTGCACCGATTTTTTTTTCGGTTCGATTCGGTTCGATTTTTCGGATTTTTAAACTTTTCGATTCGGCTCGTTTCGACCGATTTCGGTTTCGATTCGATTCGGTTCGACCTGTTTTTCGGGTACATTTTTTTTTCGGAATTTCGACCATTTTTCGTATTTTCGTGTCACTGTGCTCGGTTTTTGTATCGACTTTTCGTTTTTCAGAAAATTTTCGTTTTTCAGAAAATTTTAGTTTTTACAAAATTTTCGTTTTTACAAAATTTTCGTTTTTCGGAAAATTTTCGTTTTTTGGAATTGCACATTTTTCGGCATATCGACCTTTTTTTCGTATTTTTTGTGTCATTTTGCCCATTTTTTGTATCGACTTTTCGTTTTTTCGAAAAATTTTCGTTTTTCAGAAAATGTTCGTTTTTACAAAATTTTCGTTTTTCGGAAAATTTTCGTTTTTCGGAAAATTTTCGTTTTTCGGAAAATCTGTTCCCCTCGTTTGCCACATTTCAAGCCCATTCGAAAAATCCGAAAATATTTCGTTTCGGCTCGGAAAACATTTCGGATCTGAACTTTTCGGATCTAAACTTTTTCGGAAATTCGGCCGCATCCGAAAACACGAATCGGGAAATTTCGTGAAAATTCCGAAATTCCGAAACCCGAAACGCACATCCCTAATTGTGAGCAAGCGCTTGCGTATGGCCCGTTAGTGCTGCACAATTTACATCCCATAGGCTATGAAAATCACCTAAGGGGTGCAAATTGTGTAGAAAAGCTCAGAGACTTCTGGGTTTTGAAGTCTCCGAGCTAGAGAGGAGAAGCTGCACACGTCAAGGGAGAAAAAAGGTAAACAAAAAAAACTGGAAAGGGGGGAAACAAAATAATTGGACAAGGACTGCCAGCAGTGAAAAAGGAAACTCTATTTTCTAAAAAGTATTCCTTTAAAAGAGATAAATAAACTAATTGGGGTTCTAGGATTACCCCATATATTTGTAATTCTGGGATTCAAAGGAATTGTGGGACTAAGGCTGGGGTCAGACGAACGCAGTGTTAACGTCCGTGTTGCCGCACATAAGTACGTCCGTGATAGCATACAATTGTGTTAAATGGAGCCCCACACACGAAGTACGTCCGCACAGAAGTGCGGGGGCTGACGGACGCTGCAAACGGACGCAGGTTAGGCAAGAACGTAATACTGCTAGAACGGACGTGCGGAGTGCGCCACGTCCACAACGTCCGCATAGCTTTGTGTGTGAGTGATGGAGCATGGTCAGACGGACTGCATTTATACGTCCAGCATTTTTGACGGACAGAATGTTTTTTCATTGTAATTTATTTTTCCCTCCTACATCCGTCAAAAATAACTTCAGTGAAAAAACGGACTGTGTGACCACTACTGCGTCATCCGTACTGACGATGTCCGTACTGCACGGACGTACAGTCCGTAGAAATCACGCTCGTCTGACCCTAGCCTAATACTACAAGTATGAGACTACTGGTATAAAGCTAATTCTTCTTTTAAATTTGCTGTGTTCTAATTAATGGACGCTACACAAAAGTAAATATTTGTAGAAGCTAGACATCACAGAGTATTTCCTAAACAAAAGGCATTTTATCATCAAGCTCTGTTAAAAAAACATAGGTTAGCCAAATGATTTATTTTTTTAATACACTCAGAAACCACTGAATTTGGATGTAGGCTAACCCAGAAATAAAAACTCATTGTGGACAGTTACATTCCCTGAATAAAGCAATATTTCCTTTTATTGATTTATTATTTTAAATTTTTAAGAGAATTATAGGGTTAAATAATAAACCTGTCCATATTAGACTCTGCACATCATGTCTCTCTTCCCAAGACTATAATAACCTCATCATGGTGTGGCATTTTAAAAAGATCTTCTGGTTTACATGGGATGTCAGGACTTAGGCCCCCGTTCACACCTAGACGTTTTAACGCGCGTTAGTGTGCGCTTTAAAACGCATGAACGGGGAAATCCCATGCTTTGCTATGGGCCCCGTTCACACCTAAGCGTTTTAAAGCACGCAGGAATGCGCTTTAAAACGGCCGACGCAAAAAGAAGTCCGGGAGCTTCTTTTCGGGCATACAGCAGCGCGTTCGCGGCCATAGACATAGCAGCGAACGCGCTGCAATGCGCATTCGCGTGGTTTTTCGTATGCGCGAATGCGCGTAAAAAAAAGTGCGCATTCCACGGCGCAGCACCACGCCCAAGTGTGAACCCAGCCTTATTCACATGGCACTTTTTCTTTTCTGTCTTATTTTGTTCCAGATGCAACCCTTGCACTACCACAAAAAAAGTGACATACATAAAGAAAAATTAAAATAGCATATAAATCCCCATATTACTACCTTTTTAATGCAAGATTAGTGCGCCCTTGTGAAGACATTAAATTCCGTAAGATCTCACTGTTGCAATACTCTAAGGAAGCTGCAAAAAGCAGCCACCACCCTCACTGTAACAAAACCATTCAATAAACTTTACTGCTGCATTAGAACAGACAGTGTAAGGGCAGAATACAGCGAGATGTCTCGGATCACGCACTACCGTACAGGGATAAGATTCATGTTGTTGTAATTGCTGGAAATAGTGGGGATACAAGTTGTCAATAAAATATAGAAATAATGATATAAATAACTGACGCGATTCGTCTGACTTGCTGTTATAAATCACAATACAGCATTAAAAAAAAAAGGATCTTTGTAAAGTCCTGTTAACAAACAGGTCACCAGTGTCACTTTTGCCAGTTCACTTACTTCTGACATCCCTCCTCCTATTGGCAGCGTGGCACCAAGTCGCCACCCTCTGGAAGCACCTCAGGCGTCCCTTCCAGCTCGAAATTACGCCTACACTGCCTCGCATCAAGTTCACATTAATATTGATGTGGAACGCCCACTGCCTAATCTATTTATACCCTGGTGTTCAAATGTCACGTGAATGACACAACCAGGCGTCAACACATTGACGCAACTAGACCCGCGTCATTCTGAATGCGTGCATTACGATTGGCCATTACGAACACTGGTATTGAGTTTTCTATTAGTGCTGTGGTTCATAGTCTGTGTGTTTGGTCAATGATACCGTGACAGCTATAAACAGCTCTTTGTATTTCCCATTATTCAAGAATAAACAAGTGGAAATTTTGTAGTTAAAATCTTCTATTCTTTTTACTAGCTTTGTAGCTCACTTAACTCCATAACACCTTCATCTTCATCAATACTGGTGCCCAAATCTGCACTACATATTTAAGATGTTCTGTCTTACCATTGCTATATAAAATACATTTTTCATCACCTGATTTAATACCTCTTTTATACATGACAGGACTTTACTGGCTTTTGCAGCTGCTGTCTGGCACTGTGCACACTGTTGCAAACTTTACTGTCGACAAGCACACCCTCATCCTTGATCCTTATCCTTATTCACTGACATCCTCAACTCAATACCTTTTAAAGCGCAGGTTGTGTGATTATTTTTTGTTCCAAAATGCATAACCTCACACTTCTCTCCATTAAATTTCATCAGCCACTTTCCGCACCATTCTTCAAGTTTATATAGATCCTACTGCAGAGATGTTATATGCCGTTCAGAGTGTATAACCATAACGTTTTGTAACATCTGTCTATGATTTTGTATCATCATATACGGATAACTGTTATTTTCCCTTAGCTCCAGCTGAGCTCAGAAACTAAATTATGAAGGAGAAAAACAGGTTTCCTTTGAGAGTTATGGGTTACAAGCAGTGGCGACTCTAGGAGCAAAATTTAGGGGGGGGCACATAAGAGACCACCTTCAAAACTGGGTGGGCACTAATAATTTTCACCACTAAATCATACCACTGAATTAAACTAAGGGCCATGTCACCTGGTGACATTTAGCACGAGTCGCTAAAACTTAGTGCCTGATGACCTACTAACAGATCACCATGTCCACGGTAGTCCGTGTACAAGGTCGTTTGGCGCACGCTAGGGAATCGCTAAGAGACCCAGACGGGCTGAGACCCAGCACTAATGGGGTTGTGTACAGGATAGAACTGGTTTTTTTCCAGTGCAGTGTGCCGGGCCATACTTATACAAGCTTGTGAAGGCAGGGGATAAGTATGAACACATCCAGCGAAGAGCCCTCAAACCCTGCATTAAAATCCTCCAAGGTGGCCGTATTAGCCATGTTTACATGCACACATATATTAAGGCTGATGGGCATTGCATGGTAAATGCCACCCAACAGCATATAGAATCATTACAATGCAGTTAATAGATCCAAAAGGAAGGCCAGGTGAGACGCAATAAGTTCCCTGCTGCAGTATATAAAAAATACATGTTTCAGGGCAAGACTTATTCACGTGTCCCTTTAAACATGGTCCACACGGTCACCCTAATAATCAGCCACTTATATACTATGACTAACCCCCAGCATGAAATGTTTAAAATTAGGCAATATATTAGAATTAGGATATATGTGGATAAAGGATACATTTATAATATAATCAACTGCAACAGCAACGACATTGCTGACCAGATCCATTACTATTGTGTATGGGGCCAAGAGAACACCTGTGCTGTATTCCTTTCAATTACCTGTTAATTTTGGGCAAGGATCTGTTTTTTTGGAATTAGCACCAGGGTTGAGCAGTAAGTAAAATGTTGCAATTAGCGTCCCACAAAAAAATTGCGCTGACACCAAGTGATCTGTTAGTTGCAAAAGCGCTAGAGATCTCTAACGCTTCCCGTGTTAAGTAAAGGACGCGGAAAGTACAGTAAGCTTGCGCTACAAATCGCTAATAGCAACGCGCTAAATGATTTTTCCCGTTTGCAGCAGGAGGCAAACAATCTGTTTTCAGACGCTAAACTGAATTAACCTGGCGCTAAAGAAAAACATGCCGACGCAAGGGTTAGCTCACACCAGGTAATAGTGCCCTAAATAGGCATATATAAATAAGATTACAAAACCCCAGAGTAATGTGATGCAATGATTCCTTTTTGTTGTACTAACATGATACTTAAATTCAATATTTTAGTTGCTGCAATTCAGCAGTTTTTTCGCTGATTGTCTGATAACTGCTTCAGTGACTCCAATTTGTCGCAAATTACAGTGACCATTCGCTAAACAGGGAATTCACTATATTTTAGGCAAAATGATTTCCCCGAAATGTGACAAAAAGCAAAGGATCTAAAGATGATTAGACCCTTTAGATTCTAACTTCCATAATAACCCCTAAAATGCTAAAAGCCCAGGGAGATTCAATAAAACTAATAAAAAGTGTGCCATTAAGCCTACCCATTAACCCCTGAAGTGACATTAATCAAGGGAAAACATGAAGTGAATACACTGTGAGGCATGGCGCCTACCCATTAACCTCTAAAATGTCATAAATCAAGGAAAAAATAAAATGTATACTATGAGGGATGAAGCCTACCCATTAACCCTTAGTATACAACTAAACCAAGGCAAAAACGAACGTAATACACAATGTAATATATAGTCTCAACATTAACCACTTCATTGCTGAGCCATTTCAACCCTGTGAAAATGTTTACGTTTAAGTGCACGTTTTTATTTAATGTTTTATGACTTTTACTTTACACTGAATATGGTCATGTTGGGTATCATTGGAAAGGCCAGAATCTGGCCTTTGAAACGACACATTGGTTGTCCACACACGAATGCACAGGGAAGGAGATGCAGTGGTCCGAAAAGAGTGGGAAGCTGGATGCTTATTTCTGGTGGGGGGGCACATGGGGGGGCAAGGAATAACCTTGGAGGGGCAATTGCCCCCCTTGCCCCCCTGTAGAGATGCCTATGGTTACAAGAGGTTATTGATGATCGATGGTTAAAATGCTTTGGTTTTGCTATTTTTTTCTTTATATATATATATATACAGTATATATATATAATTATTGCTTTATTATATAATTAACATTTATAAACATCTTGAACTCATATCAAGGACAGTTAAACCCTTCACTACCAAATATCTTGCATTGTATTACTTTGTATTTCTGTAACGACTGTAAAATTTCAATGTTCTTGAACCCAGGACATACTTGAAAACAAGAGAAATCTCAATGTATCCTTCCTGGTAAAATACTTTATAAATAAATAAATAAATAAATTTTCCAAAAATACACTGTCAGGAAAATTTGTTTTTTGAAAAATCATTTTTAATTGATGATACAGTAATAAATGTTTGGTAATATTCTCAGTGTATTTCTTACTGTAATAACCTATTTGTCAGGCAGATGGTGCCATCTGCTGTCCAAATGGAGGTACGGCGGTTTGAGCTGTAGTTTGTGGCTCGACTTCAGCAGCCCAATATGTCAGGGTATTCTTCATTCTACAGTTACAGCACCTCGGGTATTATGCCCAAAAGGCTAAAACTTTGGGGGCACCTTCTGCAGCCCTAAAGCAAACAAAATTTAATTTGCAGATCGAGATATCTCGATATCAGGACCCTATGGTGCCTAATATCTAATTTCAGAGCTACAGATCGAGATATCTCGATATCAGGACCTTATGGTGCCTTTGAACTCCTGAGTTACAGTATCTCGATCTCAGTAGTTAATGGGCTTAAGCTCCAAGAGGTTGTTTTTATTGTTTTCATGTCTGCTTGAACAGTAATAGAGTTTAATCTTAAAATGTTCCTTTTTGTTTTACTCATTGGCCAGTACTCATTGTCTATTCTGTTGGGTGGTTACATCATAATATTACCAATATTTATAAAATAGTTTTTTTTCTAAAATGAACAAAATCTACCTATTTTTGACTGCAAACCGTTTTATTTTCCTCAGTCACAACTTAAGGTTACACCCCCAACTTATATTTATATACATAGAACGTATACTTGTTTCTTTCCAGAGACCTAGCATCATGCAAGATCTCAAGGCTTCTCTAAATGCATTTAAATGGCAGGAATAGTAATTCTTTAAAACATTATGTAAGAGAGGAAAGTGCATTACATAAAGCAACCGAAAAGAGTAGAATGGGATTTAACCCCTTTACTACCGAGATCGAGATATCTCGGGCTTCAAAGGCACCATCTGGTGCCCCCGATATCAAGATATCTCGATCTGGTGATCTGCAGCCCAAAAGCAAATGAAATTTGTCTGCTTTTGGGCTGCAGAAGGTGCCCCCAACATTTTAGCCCTGTGGGCATAATGCCCAGAGAGCTAAAACTGTAAAATCGTCTGTTGATGCCCTTACCTCAGGCTTTCAGCAGCCAATGCAGGGAAAAAACGAAAATAGACCAGCTGCTCAAACTGCTGTAACTCGATTTGGCAGTTGATGGCACCATCTACTGGCCAAAATAGGTTATTTACAGTAAGAAATACAATGGGTATAAGCTCAAATATTTCTTAATGTATAATTAAAAATGATTTTTGAAAAAAACACTGGTTTCTGACAATGTTTTTTGGAAAATTACTTGGTAGTGAAGGGGTTAAGAACACAGCTCAGAACATGCAGTGACTAGAACTGCTGAAATGGCCTCAAATTGAAGCATATACACAAGACGTCCTCAGCACACACAAAATATAAATTTCCTAGGATAGAAACAGCTAACTACAGAGCAAAATATGAGGATTTGTTCATATTGTCATGTTGGTTTTAACCTCTTCACTCCCAAAGTCGAGTTATATCGAATTTGCATTGTAATGCATTGAAAAGCATTCTTAAGCATATCAAAAGACAATTTTCACACCTTTTTTAAAGCCAGATTAGTGTGCCCCGTGGAGAAATAAAATTCACTATATTATCTCTTTCCTGTCACCCTGAATATGTTCAAACACATTATTGCTGCAGTACAACAGCCAGGGAGAGCTCTGGGGTCACTCACTGCTGTACAGGGATAAGATTCAGGGGGTTATGAAGGAGAACCAGGCTGGAAGATGGTTGCCACCATAAGCCAGGCAGCCATCTTGTTCAGAATATTGGTTCACCAAGTAAATAGAATAAGATTTCATTTAGAAGAAAAGAGCTGAGCTCACGTAGAATTTAAGGAATGCGTGGTAGATTAGAAAAGCTAACAAGAAATCCAGGCAGGATCCGGCCAGCTCTTGGCATAAAGAGACAGAAAGATTTATGAATGAAGCAAGGTCAGAGCGTTGTGCCAAAGAACAAAGAGAGCACAGAAAACAGACCAGGTCCCTGGCTATCTGAATAAACAAAGCCAACAGGGAGGGAGGCGCTGGCCGGAGAAAGACAGCACAAACAAATCACATACTGTCAAACTAACATGAAGTGTATCAATTTATAGTTAAATGTGGAATGTTCTTTGTGTTTATGCTAATGATGGAGGTATTAACCCACGTGGGATGGAATAAAGTGTCAGCGGGAGGTGGGCTAATTGGGATGTACCTAATTACGTATTTTTGAGTATAAGACCCCTTGCACGGGGTGAAAGAGGGGCTCACTTTTAGAGATTCAATCCTGTGTGAGCACTTGTGTGACGACACAATAAAATCTTGCCTTTCCTGAAGAGACTCGTGTTTGGACAATCCTTGCTTGTGTCTGGTCCGGCGCCGTAAATGAAGTGAACCTGATTGACTCCGGTAACATTTCTTGGGGGCTCGATAGCCGGGATACGGGCCCTTGCCAAGACACAGGCAACGGCTGCTGAACACAGTGCGTCGATATTGACTGCAGGTGCACGAGAATCCCGCTGGTTGGGCGTCCGTTGAAGGTGAGCTGACATCTGCAGGCGCCAAGCAGGATTTCCTGTTCAGTGGACCTCGTCTCGTCCCAAACGGACCCCCGGCCCGGGAAGTGGGACACCACGAGTCTGGGAAACAGCGAGCAGCGCCGGCGATAGGTAACGTGTCTTCTATGTTTTGTATGTCTGAAGGAGATACCGGTATCTAAGGGAAACGTCCGACTGAGATAGACGGATAAGAGGATGCGATGGCCACCATCCTATTGGCATATCTAGCCCGCCGCTGATAGCACTGACATTGCTGAGGAGCCAGAGTGGCTAGCGGGTGTCTGGATTCGGGGGAATTGAATGCCAATCAAAGTGTAGTTCTGTTAGAGAGGGAGAAGGTAGCCACGTGGAGTTGCAGACGTCAGTTAGTGTTTGTAAACAGAGCTTCACCACGTGGGTAAACGGGAAAGGAGGAGGATTTTTCTGTGACTGGGCTGAGAGCCTGAAGTCAGTGCCTAGTGTGTACGTCGTATAGTGACAAGGGCTTATAGTGAAGCCAACGATAGCTGCAGAGATAGTGGTGCTGAGTGGGTAGATTATCCATAAGGCAGAGTGGAATTGCAGGTGGAAGTGTAGACAAGGAACGGGGTGCACATAGTCACACGCAGTCAAGAGTTAGAGTTCAAATTACGGGGTATAAGGAGCCACAAAGGAGGGAATAAACCCTTGGCTAATAGAAAGAGTTGAAGTGATATATGTTCTGTATTGTGCTGAAAGTATCTGATACGGTATGTGCTGTGAATGAACTGACTCGAGTGCTGTGAGTGAACGTGCGCCTACTCGCTCCACGAGGAAGCAAATTTGAAAGTGGACCCCGGACGTACGTTTTCGACTCAGGCGACTGCAGTCGGCTACTGAAGGGGGAAGCGCCTCAGACACAAAAGGACTGTTGATTGAAGTATCAGACTGTAAATTCAAAAACTGTTATTGAAATAATATATCTGTATTGCAAAAAGTACTGAGTCCGGAGTGACAATGGGTAACGGGTCATCAAAGCCCAAGAAAGTAAAGAAGGGGAAGCCCCTAGAGTATATGGTGCGAAATTTGATGCATTATATAAAACCCATGACTATGGTGTAGAATTGACAAAAGAGAAATTAAAAGTAATGTGTACGGTTGTGTGGCCGATGTTAGTCTCAGGATGGCCAGAGCAGGGGTCAATGGACCCGGAGTTGGTACAGAAGGTACACTCCCAAATTACGGAGCAGT
Organism: Leptobrachium leishanense; assembly: GCA_009667805.1. Classification (NCBI taxonomy): domain Eukaryota; kingdom Metazoa; phylum Chordata; class Amphibia; order Anura; family Megophryidae; genus Leptobrachium; species Leptobrachium leishanense. The sequence continues at coordinate 67,305,191 of CM019066.1, forward strand.
ATGGACATCCTGAACAGTATCCGTATATAGATATATGGAGATATTGCATTAAGAACAAGAGTCATTTTATAATGATAGCGGGGAGAAATAAGAAGCAGGACCCCCAGAATAATGGAGAGAGAGAGAGGCCGGTGCTAGATCAACCGGAAGAGAGTGATAATCTGCCCCCGTCCTACCCATCATGTTATGGGGCAGCTAGGGAGGCTCTGAATGCCGCGATTGCACGGGCGGAGAGGGGGGAGCAGGCAGCTGCGGTTGCTCGGTCGGCTCCCTTTGCTCCGTCCCGTGCGCCTGCGGAGGAAGAGCAGGGTGCAGTGGGTGGAGGGGATGGAGAAGCTCCACCAGAGAAGATTGAGATGCCCGATGGGAACATATATAAATTAGTGTCCCACGGGAGTGGTGATGATAGAGAAGAGGAAGAGAAACAGGGAGTCACCACACGCGCAGCGAATAATATACATAGACCCCGGGATCTGTACCAACACACTCCCCACAAAAGTGCTTTGCAATTGCCGCTGAGGGAGGTGCCAGGCCCCCCATTAGCGGATGGGAACCCAGGGCCAATGCAATACACATACGTCCCATTCACGACAACGGATCTTTTTAACTGGAAAACACACACACCACTGTATTCCACAAATCCTGCAGCAGTGGCCAGTATGATAGAGTCAGTAATGCTCACACATAACCCCACATGGGCAGATTGTCAGCAGTTAATGTTGACAATGTTCACCACAGAGGAAAGAGCCCGAATAAATAGTAGCGCGCAAAAGATTTTACTCGCCCAAGCCGTAGCAGATGCCAAGCCTCATCCAGAAGCATGGGCAGAGGAGCATTACCCCAGAACAGATCCTAAATGGCCGTACAATACAGCTGAAGGAGTTGCCCATCTGCAGACATACAGAACCGCTGTAATTATGGGTGTTAAAGCAGGAGGGAAGAAGCCCACAAACATGGGAAAAATAGCAGATGTGGTGCAAGAGGTTAAAGAATCCCCAAGTGCGTTTCTAGAGAGATTGCTGGATGCGTACAGGATGTATAGTCCCATTGATCCTGAAGCGACGGAGAATCAGAGGTTAATTAACTCTTCGTTTGTGGGTCAGTCACAGAGGGATATACGGAACAAAATACAGAGAATAGATGGGTTTCTGGGGAAAGGTATTAGTGAATTAGTTGAGATTGCTAATAAGGTGTATCATAACCGGGATCTAGAGGAGATAAAGAAACAGAAGGGACATACCGGGGTGGTCGGATACATGGGGAATGGTGGAGGACGAGGTGGCCCAGACAGAGGGAGGGCAAGGGGTAGGGGGGCCCGAGGAAGAGGTAGGGGAGCCCCCAGGGAACCCCTAGGACCCAATCAGTGCGCGTGGTGCCGGGGTGAAGGTCATTGGAAAAACGACTGTCCTGCATTTTTGGCTAAATTTGGGGGACAGGGTGAAGTTGGGGAGGCGGGAGGTCAAGCCCCTAACGGCCAGGTAACAGACGGAAGGTATGAGAGAAGTGAGGGAAATGGAGCGGGGTTTGTGGGACTGGCGGGGACATCATTTGAAGGGCAGGATGCATATTGACGGGGACCTGGGCCCATCCCGCTCGGTAGCCACGAGCCCACGGTCACAATGAGAGTGGGAAATAAAGAAGAGGTTTTATGGTTGATACCGGTGCCGAATATTCTGTTGTAACAAAGCAAATTGCACCCCAATGGGAAATGAGGTTGATATTATGGGAGCAATGGGGGTGTCTGCTAAATATCCTTTTCTTGCTTCTAGAAAATGCAGTGTGGGTGGGCATAATGTTGAACATGAATTTTTGTATATGCCCGAATGTCCCATCCAGCTCCTGGGGCGGGATATCCTCTGCAAATTGCAAGCCCAAATTACGTTCCTTCCCGGGGGTCACGCTCAATTAGACCTGCCTGAGAGTGGTGGCTCTATTCGGCAGCATAATCCAGCCAGTCCGCACAATCCACAATCTGTGAAAATTGCAGTAGTTATGCCAAGGGAGGAAGAATGGCGCACGGCACCTACTCTGCCTGCTGCGCCGGACCCGCATGCACTACTCCTTGAAATTCCTGGGGTGTGGGCGGAGGAAAATCCGCCAGGACTTGCCATAAACATACCCCGGTATATGTGGAATTAAAGCCCGGCGCAACGCCTGTGGCCCTAAGACAATATCATATCCCACAGAAAGCCAAGCAGAATATACAAATACATTTACAGAGACTTAAGATAACGGCATATTAAAATTCTGCGTGTCACCATGGAACACACCCCTATTGCCAGTATTAAAAGAAGGCACACAAGAATACCGCCCTGTCCAAGATTTACGAGCTGTCAACGAGGCCACAGTAACACTACACCCTGTGGTTCCAAATCCATACAATTTGTTGGCGTTAATCCCCGGAGATACACAATATTACACAGTGCTTGATTTAAAAGACGCTTTCTTTTGCATCCGTCTGGCTCCAGCAAGCCAGCCCCTTTTTGCATTTCAGTGGGAAGAGTCTACCACGGGGGCGCGTCATCAAATGACGTGGACGCGCCTCCCTCAAGGTTTCAAAAATTCGCCCACGATTTTTGGGTGCACGCTCAGCCAAGATCTCCTCGCCTTCAATGCTCAGCCAGACAAAGTAGTGTTACTCCAATATGTTGATGATTTATTATTGGCCTCTCCCACGGAAAAAGACTGTTTATCCGCCACAAAAGTTTTGTTATATCTGCTAAGCCAAGCAGGTTACAGAGTGTCTAAAAAGAAAGCACAAATATGTAAACAGAGTGTAAAATACCTGGGCTTCCAGTTAACAGGTACCAAACGTGCACTGGGGGCAGAAAGAAAAGAAGCAGTGTGCCGCATACCCAACCAAAGACCAGGAGACAAGTCCGTGAGTTCCTGGGAGCTGCAGGCTTCTGCCGCCTGTGGATCCCCAACTTCGCAGACATTGCTAAGCCGCTTCATCAAGCACCAAGGGGGGAGAACTAGACCCCTTTCATTGGGAAGAAGAGCAAACAGCAGCGTTCCTGAAATTAAAAACTCTGCTGATGGAAGCTCCTGCGCTGGGTCTGCCAGATCATAGCAAGCCTTTCCAGCTGTTCGTACATGAACATAACCAAACGGCAACAGGAGTATTGGTCCAGACCTTTGGCTCATGGCTGAGGCCTGTGGCCTACCTCTCCAAGCAACTCGACCCTGTGGCCTGCGGCCTACCCCCATGCCTGAAAGCAGTGGCTGCCACCGCAATGCTGATAGCAGAAGCAGACAAGCTGACCCTTGGACAAGTTCTTCATGTCAAGGTGCCCCATGCTGTCAAAGCTCTGCTGGACGTGAAAGGAGGTTACTGGTTCAGCAACAGCCGGATGACGAAGTACCAAGCCATGATGTGTGAAAATCCACGGGTTCATTTGGACCTCATCGCTACCTTTGAACCCTGCTACTTTACTGCCTGACTGTGAAGAGGATCCAGATCATGAATGCCTCCAAGTCATGGAAGAAGTGTTCAGTAGCAGGCCAGATTTGAAAGACGTACCCCTAGACAAATACGATCTACAGCTATTCACTGATGGTAGCAGCTACATGGATGATGGGAAGAAAGTCTCCGGCTATGCAGTAGTCTCAACAGAAGAAATTATTGAAGCAAAGCCACTGCCAGGCCATACATCTGCACAACTAGCTGAAATAACAGCTTTAACCAGAGCCCTTGAAATTTCTGAAGGCAAAAGAGTAAATATCTACACAGATTCCAAGTACGCCTTCATGACAGTCCATGCACATGGTGCACTCTACAAAGAAAGAGGTCTACTCACGTCTTCAGGACAACAGATTAAATATGCTGCAGAAATCACGGCCCTCCTGGAAGCAGTGTGGAAACCAAGTGCTGTCAGCATCATGCACTGTCGAGGCCATCAAAAGGGCCGTGATGAAATTCCAAAAGGTAACAGACGCGCGGACCAGGCCGCAAAAGCAGCTGCAAAAACCGCCACCGGCAACAAGAAGATCAAGCTAAAGTACTGATATGCAAACAAGAGCCTCAACCTTCAATGCCAAATTACGAGTTCTACATGAATTTGAAAAAGTTCGAACCCCACGGCGAGTTCATTGAAATAATGCTGCACAAATGGCAAGATGATTATGAACTGTTAGAACTCAATCATGACTATATCCAGTGGCTTTTTCCAACTCGGACACAAGGCCGAAATTTCTACTCTACTCCCCTAAATCCGCAAGAGACACGCCTAATGGTTAACACCTCAGAAGTTCAGCAAAGACTGCGCAGAGCCTACAAAATGATGCTGAAATTCTTCGGCGTAAAAATAGTGGGGGAGGAGGAAGACAAAGAAACAACTGAAGTTGAACGAGCAGAAAATTTCGCGTCACGATTTGAAAATTTGACAACCATCCTCACAATAATCTACGCACAATCACAAATACTGCACAGTCTGGGAGAATTGGGAGCAGAAGAATATCAAGTCCCACTGGTGAGGTTCTTCCTCAAGGAGATCCTTATATCAAGAACAGACTGCCAAGAATGAAGAAAAGTGCAATGAACTTTTTTTCATACAGCAGTAAGAGATTCACAAGACAGACAAGATTTATTGTTTTTCGCATGGCGATACTTTTTCCAAAAGAAGAATTTACTGGGGGAATCATGGAGAATTGGCACGATACAACCAAAACCAGTGGTGGCTGCACTTCTACCGGCGCCACTGAGCGAATGGACACCTGTGTACTCAGAAAAAGAAAAGAAGTGGCTGACAGAAGAACCCGGAGGATATGGAAGAAGATGGATGGTTCCAGGATGGAGAATGAGACCGAATGGGTCCTACCAGCAACACTGGCTCCTGAAACGTAAGAGCACTTCAGCACCAGTATGGAGCATGGAGGGAGAGAAATGATGGAGCAACAGTTGGGACCCACATTTTCTACGTACCAGGATTGTCTCAGCAATCTGCAAAACAACAGCTCAGCAGTGTGTAACATGTGCCAAAAACAACACCCAAACAGGCCCGTCTCAACCCCCAGGGAAACAGCCAATCGGGCTATCCCCAATGGCATCATTACAAATAGACTTTACAGTACTGCCAACTGCACAAGGATACAAATATCTACTAGTGATGGTATGTACTTTAACGGGATGGGTGGAAGCCTTCCCAAACAAGAACTGAAAAGACTACAGAAGTGGTAAAGAGCCTGATGAAAGAAATAATACCACGTTACGGACTTTCACTCGAGATAGGGTCGGACAATGGCCCGTCATTTATCCAGAACTGTTTGCAACAACTTGCCCGGCTACTGGGCATCACCTGGAAGCTACATACCGCCTACAGGCCCCAAAGTTCGGGAAAAGTTGAAAGAATGAACCGTACCCTAAAGACTTTGATGTCCAAACTGTGCCAAGAGACGTCACTAGGCTGGTTGGACTTGCTGCCGATAGTCCTTTTGCCATTAAGGTGCAGACAACCACCCCCAATTGAAGCTAAGTCCGTACGAACTTATGTTTGGACGGCCAACCCCTCTGATTAATGGACTAAGGGGGGACCTTCGGGCATTGGAGAAAATAAACTATAATTGATCAGGTAGTAATGTTGGGTAAATCATGCAGAAGTTAAATACTTGGGTGGGGGGATAATATACCGCATTTTCTGTATCCTTCACTGCATAAGTATTGTCCGGGTGACTCAGTATGGGTAAAAGAGTGGAAAAATGATCCACTGGGTCCAAAATGGAGAGGTCCTTATCTTGTCCTGTTTCATCACCCCTACAGCAGTAAAGGTTGCCGAGGTGGTCCCGTGGATACATCACTCCAGAATAAAAGCAGCTGCCAGTCCTGAGCTAACATGGAAAGGTCGTCGCCAACGAGACCCAGATCCGCTGAGGCTGAAACTGTCAAAGACCACAGTCCGGAGCACCTAAATGATCCTAACCCTGATGATTCAGAGAGGATCAACAAGTGGGTGTTTTGATGGGCACAGGCCCTGACCACCCGCCAGCGGAGATGGGTGTTTTTGATGGGCACAGGCCCTGACCACCTGCCGACGGGGGATAACCACGGGGTGTTTTTTTAGGGGCCCGGCCCCCACCCTTGATCGTCCTGATATGTTCTTCACTTTTGAAATTCCGGTGGGGAGGGATTGGGTTTATGTGTGCTGTGAAAAGAATTGCCCAAGGAATTCTGACATTGGGGCAGTTGTGGCGCTGATTCTATACCCCTTGCTAATTTGATTTATGGACTCTCACGTGGAGCATGCCCACAATTGTACACAATACCGCGGGGAAAGTGGATATTTCTCACATCTGGAAATGGTACGCACCCGGTGATGGAGAACCGTACCATGTGGAGACAAAAGCGAGAAATATCATCCGAGATATTGCCAAGAGGACATTTGCTTGTGCAATTTAAATATGACTATGCTAAGAAATCTGGGCAGGAAGCATGTTTGGTGTGCAGAGCAAATGCACCCAGAGACAATCCATATCCCATTTGCTTCTGTTCCGATGAATCTGAGTATGTTTGCATCAGGGAAATAATTACATATACTTTTCGGTCGGCCACCCAGAGAACAACCAGAAATGTATGAAGCTGGGTATCCCCATAATAGGGTACATATATCCTCCAGAATGTGTGTTTCCAAATAGGGGCCAGATAAAGACACACATAAGAAGGAAAGGGTGTTACTCAAGCAAATTCAATTGACATCATACATATACACAATTGACACAGAGGGACACTCAAATTATCTATACATTACAGTGCAGGAAACTCACGAGTGAAACAAGAGAGAGTAATTGAAGATGAGTCTGGTGGGATGCAGAGTGTGCTGGAACGACAAGACGAATGAGGCGAATGATGTTGGAATTAGCAAAGGGAACACTACACCTATCACCATTTATGTTAGAAGAGGGATACCAGTGTGTGTTGTGGGAGAGTGTGTTACACATGGGTTCCCCCAACAATAACAGGAATGTGTTATTTGGCTAAACTGGTCCATACAGAGACTAAGGGGAGAAGACACAAACACAGACACAGAACTACACCCTAGTATCCACTGGGTGTTTGAAAGACCGAAGAGAGAGTTGTTTGCGAAAAATGGATCGAATATGGACATGGCTGCCAGCATGGACTGGATGGGGAGGAGAGATAATGAGGAGATTGAATAGCTATGTCAATCTGATGGATGAGATCCTGAATAGAACCAGTATGGATATCCTTTGCTGAATCTGGAAAATGCAGAGATACGAAAGGTGCAGATGATACATGACATGGCGCTTGAGCAGATCAGTGCAGCATTGAATGGATTGTTGTGAAATGACGATGCACTATGAATGTTGCACCTTCATCAGAAACTACACTACGAACACGAAGTCCCAGATTATTACCAGGTAATTCAAGACCACCAGGAGAAAGTGGCACAGTTGCAGGGTTCAGCTAGAAGGATTGCTGCCGAAGGCTGGAATCCGCTCCGTGGGTTTCGGAGCAATGGGAGAATGGTTTGGATCGATCCTGAGATTTATCTCACAGATTGGATCCATGATACTCATGGTAGTGGTGGTCTTGATCATAGAGGATACTGATTTACCGCATAGGGCTATGTATGTGGCCACTATGCAAGGCAGCACTGACACCCACACAAACACAGAAGATACCACTGATAATTCCACAGGGAAATGTTCCCAGCGAACGGGAAGTCCCCCCAATATTCAGAATTTCAGAATAGTGGAGTGTAATGGCTACAAGTGCCAGGAAGAAGATACTGACACTTGAGCCAAGGGGGAATGAAGGAGAACCAGGCTGGAAGATGGTTGCCACCATAAGCCAGGCAGCCATCTTGTTCAGAATATTGGTTCACCAAGTAAATAGATAGATTTCATTTAGAAGAAAAGAGCTGAGCTCACGTAGAATTTAAGGAATGCGTGGTAGATTAGAAAAGCTAACAAGAAATCCAGGCAGGATCCGGCCAGCTCTTGGCATAAAGAGACAGAAAGATTTATGAATGAAGCAAGGTCAGAGCGTTGTGCCAAGAACAAAGAGAGCACAGAAAACAGACCAGGTCCTGGCTATCTGAATAAACAAAGCCAACCAGGGAGGGAGGCGCTGGCCGGAGAAAGACAGCACAAACAAATCACATACTGTCAACTGTCAACACTAACATGAAGTGTATCAATTTATAGTTAAAATGTGGAATGTTCTTTGTGTTTATGCTAATGATGGGAGGTATTAACCCACGTGGGATGGAATAAAGTGTCAGCGGGAGGTGGGCTAATTGGGATGTACCTAATTACGTATTTTTGAGTATAAAGACCCCTTGCACGGGGTGAAAGAGGGGCTCACTTTTAGAGATTCAATCCTGTGTGAGCACTTTGTGTGACGACACAATAAAATCTTGCCTTTCCTGAAGAGACTCGTGTTTGGACAATCCTTGCTTGTGTCTGGTCCGGCGCCGTAAATGAAGTGAACCTGATTGACTCCGGTAACAGTTATAATGACTGAAAATCCATGTACAGTACAGATACAAGGTGTTACTGTAATTTCCATATACAGGCATTATGACACATACAGATATAATTGTTATATTCTGATATCAGGTTTTTGGATGCTGCATTGTTAATAATCTCATTATGATCAGTACAAATCCCCATAAAGCAGGAGATCTGACCATTTGTGTTATCTGTCTTTATCACATTTACTGTGTTTGGCACAAAGGCCATTTCTGCCTGTATGCTGGTAATGCAGACCCTGTGTGACATTGTGCAAGATAAGGGACACCATCTAGAGTTCAGAATCTACAGTCAGGTCCAGAAATATTGGGACATCGACACAATTCTAACATCTTTGGCTCTATACACCACCACAATGGAGTTGGAATGAAACAAACTCAGTGTGCTTTAACTGCAGACTGTCAGCTTTAATTTGAGGGTATGTACATCCAACTCAGGTGAGCGGTGTAGGACTTACAGCAGTTTGCAGATGTGCCTCCCACTTGTTAAGGGACCAAAGGTAATGGGACAGAATAATAAACTTTCCCTTCTTAATACTTGGTTGCAAATCCTTTGCAGTCAATCACAGCCTGAAGTCTGGAACGCATAGACATCACCAGACGCTGGGTTTCATCCCTGGTGATGCTCTGCCAGGCCTCTACTGCAACTGTCTTCAGTTCCTGCTTGTTCTTGGGGCATTTTCCCTTCAGTTTTGTCTTCAGCAAGTGAAATGCATCCTCAATGAGATTCAGGTCATGTGATTGACTTGGCCATTGCATAACATTCCACTTCTGTCCCTCCAAAAACTCTTTGGTTGCTTTTGCAGTATGCTTTGATTCATTGTCCATCTGCACTTTGAAGCGCCGTCCAATGAGTTCTGCCTCATTTGGCTGAATGTGAGCAGATAATATTGCCCGAAACACTTCAGAATTCATCCTGCTGCTTTTGTCAGCAGTCACATCATCAAAAATAAATAAAAGAAAACCAGTTCCATTGGCAGCCATACATGCCCACCCATGACACTACCACCACCATGCTTCACTGATGAGTGGTATGCTTAGGATCATGAGCAGTTCCTTTCCTTCTCCATACTCTTCTCTTCCCATCACTCCTGGTACAAGTTGATCTTGGTCTCATTGGTCATAGGATCTTGTTCCAGAACTGTGAAGGCTTTGTTAGGTGTAGTTTTGGCAAACTCTAATCTGGCCTTCCTGTTTTTGGGGCTCACCAATGCTTTAACATCTTGTGGTGAACCCTCTGTATTCACTCTGGTGAAGTCTTCTCTTGATTGTTGACTTTTGACACACATACACCTACCTCCTGGAGAGTGTTCTTGATCTGGCCAACTGTTGTGAAGGGTGTTTTCTCACCAGGGAAAGAATTCTTCGGTCATCCCACCACAGTTGTTTTCCGTGGTCTCCCGGGTCTTTTGGTGTTTGCTGAGCTCACAGGTGTGTTCCTTCTTTTTGAGAAAGTTCCAAACAGTTGTTTTGGCCACTCCTAATGTTCTTGCTATCTCTCTGATGGGTTTGTTTTGTTTCTTCAGACTAATGATGGCTTGCTTCACTGATAGTGACAGCTCTTTGGATCTCATCTTGAGAGTTGACAGCAACAGATACCAAATGCAAATAGCACACTTGAAATGAACTCTGGGCCTTTTATCTGCACATTGTAATTGGGGTAATGAGGGAATATCACACACCTGGCCATGGAACAGCTGAGAAGACAATTGTCCCATTACCTTTGGTCCCTTAACAAGTGGGAGGCACATCTGCAAACTGCTGTAAAGATGTTAGCTATTGTGTCGATGTCCCAATATTTCTGGACCTGACTGTACCATTCCAGCAATATATCTGTAAAGAATAAACCAAGTCATGACAAATTAAAAATGAGTGAATATACATTATTTATTTTTTTGCATTACAAATAAAAACACTTTATAGAACACGTTATAAAACACATTACAAAACACATGCTGCTGGTGATTCTTCTTTGTCTGAAGGAATTCCATATAAAATGGAAAAATAATTTTTTTTTTTTTATATTTCAAAATTTTTTATTTTGTAACAATGTCATCAGTACAACAAACAGTAAACGGCCGCGCAGGGCACAGCAGGCTAGTCAGCAGGAAAATCAACGCAAAATAAAACAAAAAATAATAGTCAGCTAAATCATCCAGACCTCAGCAATAAAAAGCTAAGTAAAATAGCTTTACAAACAAGCATAAAAAAAATGAAATGAGGGCCCTACAGGGCCTCACATGACATCCAAATGAACTCTACGTGAAGAAATATAACTAAAAATAATAAAGCCAACAAAATGAACACATGTAACCGTCATAGAATATCTCAGCGGTGAAAGTAAGTATAGGTCATAGGGAACAGCACGAGAAAAACCCCAAACAGCCCCAAATGGGGGTTCTCCATCTAAGTGATATTGAAGTCGTCGTGGTAAGTTCGGATAGAGAAAACTATGTCCAAAAAAAATACTTAAAGTAAGAGAAATAACGTAAAAATGGGGTTAGAGGTTAGCAGGCCAACTCCAGACATACGTCAGTGATGGTGCAAGTAGAAAGATAAATTATAAAATATAAAAAAAAAGGGGGGAGGGGAAAAGGTGAGGGGCGTAGGAATGGCAGAAGCCAATATTTGTGACTGTCCTGGCTCGCTCCCGAGAGAGGCCGTGGACAGATAATGTCACTAGGCCCAGGAGCTCCGAGGGCCAAGTACGGCAAGCCAGAGCCCTGGCAGATGCCGTAGTGGCACGCCTCGGGACATCCTGGAAGGTGCCAACACTGACAAACAACTGCAAAAAAAAAGGGGGGGAGGGAGAAGAAGGAGCACCATCACTGGCGTGGTCCACTTCCTAATTGAGCAAAGAGTCACCAGTGTATAAAATAAAAAATAAAAATAAAAAAGGGGGGTGGCACTCAGCCTGGGCAGTCCCTGGCCACATCCGCGGAGAGACCCACTCCAGACAACATGGTCCAAGCCTCCTCAGGATCCACAATGGTGCATGGTTACATTACTATGGGTCACCTCGAGCGAGCCCACTAGTCCCCATCGGTATTTGATCCCCTTGGAACGGAGGAAGGTCCGCCACGTCTCGGAATCTGCGGCGAGCTAACAGAGTCACAAAGGGCAAATCGCGGTAGAGTAGTAGCCTCTCCTCTTCGAATTTTATGGCCACCCTCGCTCCCGGAGCCGTCATGAGCTGCTCTCTTTTAGCATAATCCACCAGGCACCGCGAATTACGTCCCTCGGGGTCTCCGGAGGGGCCGCTGCGGCATTACAAATGCGAGGTGAATATCACCGATGATTTCGATGACAGGCCCTAAGATCTGGGTCCCCAGGTGGTTCACATAGGTCATCAAGTCAGCAGGAGGCAATGACTCCCGTATGCCTCGGATCCGCACATTGCGGCGGCGATGCCTGTCTCGAAGGACCTCCACGGAACGAGAGAGAAGTGCCACTTGGGATCAATAGCTCCATTACCTGGGCAGAGAGGTGGGTTTGTGCAGTCGCTACCTCATCAGACTGAGTCCGCACCTCCAGCACTTGCGTGCGAATCGTTGCCACTTCAGCCCTCATCCCCGTCACCTCAGCTCGCCATACTGACCTCATCTCGTCCATAAACCTACGTAGGTCACCCTTCGTTGAGGGGAGTGCATCATCACGGTCAATGGTACGTGCGTCCGGGGCACTGTCCGACAAGGCAGGCGGTGTAACCCTCCGCGACTGTCCCGATGCAGCAAGTGGACGAGTGGTCGAGGATGGAGTCTTCAGAAGCCCCGGACCGCTTTGTAGCGACACGGGGACATCTGTCTCCAAGGGCTGGGGGTCAGCATCCGAGCTCTCTTGTGACGCCTCGGGGGCCGTGGTTGATCCAGGGCAGGCCTCCAACAGTGCCCCTGCCAGGGCTCGGTGTTTTGCCTGGGCCCTCTTCTTTGCCGCCGTGCCAGGCGACTTCCGACCCGTCGTGGAGCGCAGCGGGGTAAGTTGCTGTATGCCTGAAGCCCCTCCATGCGGCCAATAACAGTCTCCCTCTTCAGAGGACCCATAACCAGAGAGGAGGGCAGGGGATGTGGGGGTCACTGTCCGCAGAACATTCCTTCCCCCCATGGACTCCCGGATATCCTGCTGGCGGGAGGGGTCCGCTGCTTCTGGCTGTCTGTGGGATTTCTTACCCCATTGATGCGCCAGTAGGTTTAAGACAGGCGAAGAGGGAGTCCGCGCAGTAATACGGGATGCTGGGGATCCAAGATCGCCGACCTTACTAGGGCCGCAGCAACAGGCCCGGGTCTCGTGGGACGATAGTCTGCCGGCCGGTAAAACGTGAGGCGCTGCTGGAACTGCCACAAGTCGGGCACTTAGTAGAGGCCGCTGCGAGGGTCGATGTCAGCCAGGGAGGGAAGAAAAACAAGGTTTGCAAGTCATCGACAACGGAGCTCGGCAGCAATGCGACTTCTCTTCACGGCAGTTGGCTCCGCCCCCTCGAATATACATTATTTTAACCCTTTTGCTGCTGAGCCATTTCACACCTGTGTGCTGAGCTCATTTTTAGCGGTTTCGCTCATCATGTTTAAATGCGATTTGAAGTCACATTTTATTATACAACCCAGACAAATTATATATCGTTCTTTCCGGCAGACTCGGCAGATAATATATCATTATTATACAGGTGAAACTCGAAAAATAAGAATATCGTGCAAAAGTTCATTTATTTCAGTAAAAGCTGTAACTAATATGTGAGATAGTTCAAGCTGTGATTTGTCATAATTGTGATGATTATGGCTACAGCTCATGAAAACCCCAAATCCACAATCTCAGAAAATTAGACTATTACATGCAATCAATAAAAGAAGTATTGTACATAGAACAATATGGGACCTCTGAAAAGTATAAGCATGCATATGTACTCTGTACTTGGTTTGTTCCCCTTTTGCAGCAATTACTGCCTCAATGCGGCGTGGCATGGAAGCTATCAGCCTGCGGCACTGCCGAGGTGTTATGGAAGACCAGGATGCTTCAATAGCGGCCTTCAGCTTTTCTGCATTGTTCGGTCTCATGTCTCATCTTTCTCTTGGTAATGTCCCATAGATTCTCTATGGGGTTCAGGTCAGGCGAGTTTGCTGGCCAATCAAGCACAGTAATCCCACGGTCATTGAACCAGGTTTTGGTGCTTTTGGCAGTGTGGGCAGGTGCCAAGTCCTGCTGGAAAATTAAGTCAGCATCCCCATAAAGCTCGTCTGTGGAAGGACGCATGAAGTGCTCCAAAATCTCCTGGTAGATGGCTGCGTTGACCCTGGACTTAATGAAGCACAGTGGCCCAACACCAGCAGATGACATGGCTCCCCAAATCAACACAGACTGTGGAAACTTCACACTGGACTTCAAGCATCTTGCAGTGTGTGCTTCTCCATTCTTCCTCCATACTCTGGGTCCTTGGTTTCCAAATGAGATAGATGCTCTCATAAGAAAAGAGGACTTTGGAGCCACTGAGCAACAGACCAGGTCTGTTTTTCTTTAGCCCAGGTAAGTCGTTTCTGAAGTTGTTTGTTGTTCAGGAGCGGCTTGACAAGAGGAATACGACATTTGAAGCCCATGTCCAGGATCTGTCTGTGTGTGGTGTAGGGATGTGCATTTCGGGTTTCGGAATTTCGGAATTTTCACGAAATTTCCCGATTCGTGTCTTCGGATTCGGCCGAATTTCCGAATCGGATCGGACCCGAAAACCGACAGATCTGAAAAGTTTTCCGAGCCGAAACGAAACATTTTCGGATTTTTCGAATGGATTTGAAATGTGTCAAATCAAAAATTTATTTTTGCTCTATTCATGATTTCGGTTTCATTCGTGATTTCGGTTCCATTTCGGAATTCTGGACAACGTATATTTAACTATTATCGGTTATATTGCTGATTCTGTAAATTTTGTATTTGTAAATGCGTATCACTTGTTTCTTGTGGCATTCGGTCAGTTTAGCGTTTTTTAAATCGTTTTGTTCATTTTTTTTGTTCCTTGGCTTTCATACCACATTTTAATATGATTAAATAAAGTTGTGAATGTATATTCATAAGAAAAAAAGGATCTTTATTTAATAAAAAAAAAACACAATAGAATCGCCAGAATTATCGTATCGATGGAATGAATTATCGGATCCGAAAAACCAAACCAAAAATTTATTATAAAAAAAGATATAAAGTATAAAAAAAGTAAACCATAGTAGTTTACGTCAAAACGAATAGAGTTAGACACTTTGAAACGAGGAGAACAGACGTTCCGAAAAAACGAAAATTTCCGAAATCACGAAAAGTCGATACAAAAAACGAGCAAAGTGACCCGAAAACACGAAAAATGGTCGATATTCCGAAAAAAAAATGTACACGAAAAACGAGCCGAACCGAACCGAATCGAAACAGAAATTTGTGGAAGCGAGCCGAATCGAAAATTTTAAACATCCGAACAAATCGAACCGAATCGAACCGAAAAAAAAATCGGTGCACAAGCCTAGTGTGGTGGCTCTTGATGCACTGACTCCAGCCTCAGTCCACTCCTTGTGAAAGTCCCTAACACTTTTAAATGGCCTTTTCTTGACAATCCTCTCCAGGCTGTGGTCATCCATGCTGCTTGTGCACCTTTTCTTCCACACTTTTCCCTTCCACATAACTTTCTATTAACCTCCCTGGCGGTCTAATTTTTTCAAAATTTTGTGTCTAAAAGCGTCTCAATTTTTTTTTAAAGGAAAGGTGTTTTTGTACATAGTTAGCCTGTAATAATTAGGAATCACGCACTGAAATCCGTGAAATCAAGAGTCCTTACTGGTAAAATCCTTTATAAATAAATAAATAATTTAAAAAAAAATAGTAAATACACGGAGTCCGATAAAGTTTGAAACACTACATAATAATTTATTATCCCAAAAATAATTATCCAAAATAATGCAAATAAATGATATTCAATAAAATACAACAAAAACACTGAAATCTGTCTGAGAACAAGGGTGAGACGATGTATGGTCTATTTCTTATCCTGTACTGCCACCTAGTGGCCGTTCATAAACATTGAATTTTGTATTCAGTGTTTATTATGAATGAAGTTTGCTGCGGTCCAGCCCCCCTGCATCATGTGACTCGTTGGGAGCCATCCAGGAAGCAGCTCGCCGCGATCACACTGCGGGGGGCAGTGAGGGAGCCAGGAGGACGTGAGTATGCATCCAGCCCGAGTGTGGCTCGGGGTTACCATTCGTGGTAGTGAAATTTAACCCCGAGTCACACTCGGGAATACCGCCAGGGAGGTTAATGTGCTTTGATACAGCA
This sequence comes from Leptobrachium leishanense, assembly GCA_009667805.1. NCBI lineage: Eukaryota > Metazoa > Chordata > Amphibia > Anura > Megophryidae > Leptobrachium > Leptobrachium leishanense. The sequence goes on from CM019066.1 coordinate 67,320,976, forward strand.
CTTTGGGAACATCCAACTTCTTTTGCAATTACCTTTTGAGGCTTTCCCTCCTTATTGAGGGTGTCCATGATGGTTTTCTGCACATCTGTCAGGTCAGCAGTCTTTCCCATGATTGTGATTCCTACTGAACCAGACTGAGAGACCATTTAAAGGCTCAGGAACCCATTGCAGGTGTTATGGCTTAATTAGCTGATTAGAGTGGGACACTTTGAGCCTAGAATATTGCACCTTTTCACAATATTCAAATTTTCTGAGATTGTGGATTTGGGGTTTTCATGAGCTGTAAGCCATAATCATCACAAATATGACAAATCACGGCTTGAAATATCTTGCTTTGCATATAATGAGTCTGTCTCATATATTAGTTTCACCTTTTAAGTTGCATTACTGAAATAAATGAACTTTTGCGATATTCTAGTTTTTCGAGTTTCACCTGTATGTAAACGCCATGTCCTGCCTGAATATTATAACAAAAAATGCAATACAAATAGAATTTTCAATCAATCATCTACATTGTGTAAAGAGTTTTTTTTCACATTTTATCATCCGAGCCTTTGTGGTTATATTTTCTATGGGGTGCACATGTTAAAAAATTGGAAATGGGGACTTGTTACCTTTTTTTGGGGGGGAAATTACGTGTTTTTTAGCAAACGCCCCCATAGAAAAAATCGTTAGTGCAGCATCATTGTTCACATTAGAATTGAAATGAGAACAATATTGCTGCATTAATAAACAAAGAAAAAAAACAAAACAGTTTTTTTAATTTTGTTTACATTTTACATGATCATATTTGATATTATTGGAAAGGCCATGCACTGGCCGTTCCAATGATATCAACCATTAACCCCTAGCTGCCATGGAACGGGAGATAGGGGTTCATTGGAACCCCATATCTCCACCATCGCTATGCGCGATGACGCCAGTCGTCAGGGGAATATCCCGGAAGCTTGGCCGACATCCAACATGTCGGCCAGCTCCGGGAGGGGATCCAGCCCCCTAGCGGTTAAAGACAGCCGGCGCTTGGAAGGGCAGGCTGTGCCCTTCCAAACGGTGCCTACCTTTTTTAGGAGCCCCCTCTCCTTCCCCGCACTGGCAGGGGGTGCCTGTAATAGATGTCATCGCGCTGGCGCGATGACGTCTATCGTGCCCGCCTGGGTCCCGGAGACTGGGCTGACATTGAGGATGTCAGCCCGCACCGGGGGGGCGCCGCGATCGGTCGGAATCCTGACCGACCGCCGCTGCAAAGGGAGGACGCGCTCAGCGCGACCTCCGCAGTGAAGTGTACATGCGGCAGGATGCGCTGAGTGCGTCCTCCGCATGGAAGGGGTTAATATATTTAACCATCTCAGAACAGTCTCTGTTCAAAATGTCTATTTTACTCTACATTTAATTATTACATTTTCATCCCGTGTTTCAAATAGATGTTACGGTAAACTTTTTTCAACCAAAAAATGCTTGGTAGTGAAGGGGTTAAGTGTGTCACTATGGCAGAGGGCTCAATGATTAGAAAGTGTTGTGTAGTTAAGGGGGAGCAAGAACAAAACACTGTTTTGATACAGAATTGAATTGCCCCTTTTTCCAAACATATGAGAGATAAGAAGGACTTGGCATTTAAGTTACTGAAAGAGAAACCTGTGAGCTGTCACATCGTGGACTGAATCATGTTCAGAAATAATTCTCAAACTCAAAAAAAAGATCTAAGGAAAGTTCCTGGATGTTTGAGATGCAGGGATGCTACATTTTGGAACATTCTTACCCTGTGCTGTATCGAACAACAAACAGGTTTATGAGGGTACAGGGGAACAAACAGCAGTACTAGTGGCCTGCCCTATGGTTAGTCTCCGATCAGGTCACATAATTTGCGACGCTCCTATGATGAAGCAAATACTGCTGCAGCTAGACAGCCTGCCAAGTCACTCTGTGATGGAGCCGTGCCTGGCAAATGGCAGCGTTCACCCATGTACAGCTCCCTATTAACGCCACACACCGCCACTGATGTTTTCTCCAAGAGTCCATAGGACTCCATGGAGGTTTGCGCAGTATCAGCAGGGCCTGTGGAAGACCCCTTAAGAACTACCTGTGTGCTCCTGTTTGCAGCAACAGTGAACAGTGGATTGCAGCCTTCACTTCATCGTGGGGTGAGAGCTGGTAAGTATATTTGAAATTTAAGGGGTTATTCAGAGAGACGATTTGCCCCGAAATTGCACTGAACAGGGAATTTCCCCGTACGGTGCACTTATGCGGCCATTCGGCTATTCATAGAGCAGACAGTTCGCAAAATTTTGGTGAATTTCCAGCAAATACGGTGCCTGTTCGACGGCAGTGAAATCCCCCATAGCGAAGCAATGGTTAATCTACTCAGAGAACACCGAACAGCAGTGAAATGTCAGAGAAATGCCCTGATGTTCTGTGGTTTCATTCGGCAGGTTTATTCAGGAGAATCCCATAGGTTTCAGTGTTAAAAATATTCTAGTTTTTACCCAATATCTAATAAACCGTTTATTATTTTAATCTGCAGCAAAAAGTCTCTATTTTGTAGGATCTTTTCGGTATTTCTTCGGCAAATTTTGTTTTTCGTTTTTTTTTTTCTGTAACAGAACCTTTTTATTATTCTTCATAGTACTGTACATGTAAAGTCCAGACATTTTCATCCAGTAGTTTTTTTGGAAACAGTGTGTCAAATTTGACACTTTCAATCTTTTTTTTTGTTTTGTTTATTTAACCATCCAGCGGCTTGTCGGCTTTTTTTTCTGCGGCTGGTCAGCACTGTGCTCGGCGACTGCATTTGGCAGGCGTCTGGCAGGTTGGTGGTGGCAGGTTGGCGGCGGTGTTCTGCGGCTGATAGCTGCACTTCGGGGACCCTGCGGTGAATGCTGAATTCACCGCAGGGTCATCAAATTGGACTCGCCGAAGTGCGGTGAATCTGAGCACCGAAATGTCAGTGACATTTCGATGCTTTCTGTATAAACATGTTACTGTTTTTTCTCTTAAGCGACTTTCCTAAAGCGGTATCACTGAACAGCAGGTTTTAGCGGTCATTCTTGTTCATTATGGGCTGCAAGGGAGAATAATGAGCTTGGAATCACTTGCTCTTCTCATTCTGCCTCCAGAATAGCTCTTCTTATACAAAGAATAGGAATCGTTAATGTGTAGCAAGTAGCCAGAACATCCAAGCTGAGAGAGATGTTTGCCGCCTGGCTGGTACAGGGTGGGAGCCGCGTGGCTGCTACAGGGTGGGAGCTGTCTGGCTGGTACAGGGTGGGAGCCGCGTGGCTGCTACAGGGTGGGAGCTGTCTGGCTGGTACAGGGTGGGAGCCGCGTGGCTGCTACAGGGTGGGAGCTGTCTGGCTGGTACAGGGTGGGAGCCGCGTGGCTGCTACAGGGTGGGAGCTGTCTGGCTGGTACAGGGTGGGAGCCGCGTGGCTGCTACAGGGTGGGAGCCGCCTGGCTGCTACAGGGTGGGAGCCGCCTGGCTGCTACAGGGTGGGAGCCGCCTGGCTGCTACAGGGTGGGAGCTGTCTGGCTGGTACAGGGTGGAAGCCGCCTGGCTGGTATAGGGTGGGAGCCGCCTGGCTGGTACAGGGTGGGAGCCACGTGGCTGCTACAGGGTGGGAGCTGTCTGGCTGGTACAGGGTGGGAGCTGTCTGGCTGGTACAGGGTGGGAGCTGTCTGGCTGGTACAGGGTGGGAGCCGCGTGGCTGGTACAGGGTGAGAGCCGTTACCTTTAATAGCTTATTTGTTAACAATAGCAGCTCAGCTGGAATAAAGCAATCTACACTCTCCAGCTCAAGGGATGTGAGGTGCTCTAAGTCTGTTTTGGAGTAGGCTTGTGCACCGATTTTTTTTTCGGTTCGATTCGATTCGATTTTTCGGATTTTTAAACTTTTCGATTCGGCTCGTTTCGACCGATTTCGGTTTCGATTCGATGCGGTTCGGCCCGTTTTTCGGGTACATTTTTTTTTCGGAATTTCGACCATTTTTCGTATTTTCGTGTCACTGTGCTCGGTTTTTGTATCGACTTTTCGTAATTTCGGAAATTTTCGTTTTTCGGAATTGCACATTTTTCGGGATATCGACCATTTTTCGTATTTTTCGTGTCATTTTGCCCGTTTTCTGTATCGACTTATCGTTTTTTCGAAAATTTTCGTTTTTCAGAAAATTTTTGTTTTTTCAAAATTTTCGTTTTTCGGAACATCTGTTCTCCTCGTTTGACACATTTCAAGCCCATTCGAAAAATCCGAAAATATTTCGTTTCGGCTCGGAAAACATTTCGGATCTGAACTTTTCGGATCTAAAATTTTTCGGAAATTCGGCCGCATCCGAAAACACGAATCGGGAAATTTCGTGAAAATTCCGAAACCCGAAACGCACATCCCTATTTTGGAGCAGTCTCTCACTGTGTAGCTCTGTCCCAGTTGCTGTCCACCTGCAACAATGGAGCAGTCTCTTGCAGGCAGTGATGGACAGTCTCTTGCAGTAAGTCATGGTGGAGCAGTTTCTTGCTGTCAGTGATGGAGCAGTCTCTAGCTGTCAGTCAGTGATGGAGCAGTCTCTTGCTGTCAGTCAGTGATGGGGCAGTCATGGAGCAGTCTCTTGCTGTCAGTTAGTGATGGGGCAGTCATGGAGCGTCTCTTGCTGTCACTCAGTGATTGGGCAGTCATGGAGCAGTCTCTTGCTGTCAGTGATGGAGCAGTCTCTTGCTGTCAGTGGTGGAGCAGTCTCTTGCTGTCAGTGGTGGAGCAGTCTCTTGCTTTCATTGATGAAGCAGCCTCTTGCTGTCAGTGGTGGAGCAGTCTCTTGCTGTCAGTGATGGAGCAGTCTCTTGCTGTCAGTCAGTGATGGGGCAGTCTCTTGCTGTCAGTGATGGAGCAGTCTCTTGCTGTCAGTGATGGAGCAGTCTCTTGCTGTCAGTGGTGGAGCAGTCTCTTGCTTTCAGTGATGAAGCAGCCTCTTGCTGTCAGTGATGGAGCAGTCTCTTGCTGTCAGTGGTGGAGCAGTCTCTTGCTTTCATTGATGAAGCAGTCTCTTGCTGTCAGTGATGGAGCAGTCTCTTGCTGTCAGTCAGTGATGGGGCAGTCTCTTGCTGTCAGTGATGGAGCAGTCTCTTGCTGTCAGTCAGTGATGGAGCAGTCTCTTGCTGTCAGTCAGTGATGGAGCAGTCTCTTGCTTTCAGTCAGTGGTGGAGCAGTCTCTTGCTGTCAGTGGTGGAGCAGTCTCTTGCTGTCAGTGATGGAGCAGTCTCTTGCTGTCAGTCAGTGATGGAGCAGTCTCTTGCTGTCAGTGATGGAGCAGTCTCTTGCTGTCAGTCAGTGGTGGAGCAGTCTCTTGCTGTCAGTCAGTGGTGGAGCAGTCTCTTGCTGTCAGTGATGGAGCAGTCTCTTGCTGTCAGTCAGTGATGGAGCAGTCTCTTGCTGTCAGTGATGGAGCAGTCTCTTGCTGTCAGTCAGTGGTGGAGCAGTCTCTTGCTGTCAGTCAGTGGTGGAGTAGTCTCTTGCTGTCAGTGATGGAGCAGTCTCTTGCTGTCAGTCAGTGGTGGAGCAGTCTCTTGCTGTCAGTCAGTGATGGAGCAGTCTCTTGCTGTCAGTCAGTGGTGGAGCAGTCTCTTGCTGTCAGTCAGTGGTGGAGCAGTCTCTTGCTGTCAGTGATGGAGCAGTCTCTTGCTGTCAGTCAGTGGTGGAGCAGTCTCTTGCTGTCAGTCAGTGATGGAGCAGTCTCTTGCTGTCAGTCAGTGATGGAGCAGTCTCTTGCTGTCAGTCAGTGATGGAGCAGTCTCTTGCTGTCAGTCAGTGATGGAGCAGTCTCTTGCTGTCAGTCAGTGGTGGAGCAGTCTCTTGCTGTCAGTCAGTGATGGAGCAGTCTCTTGCTGTCAGTCAGTGATGGAGCAGTCTCTTGCTGTCAGTCAGTGATGGAGCAGTCTCTTGCTGTCAGTCAGTGATGGAGCAGTCTCTTGCTGTCAGTCAGTGAAGGAGCAGTCTCTTGCTGTCAGTCAGTGGTGGAGCAGTCTCTTGCTGTCAGTATGTGATGGAGCAGTCTCTTGCTGTCAGTATGTGATGCTGCAGTGATGGAGCAGTCTCTGCACTAACGTCACTCCCTCCTGAGCACCAGCATCCCTCTCCCTCCTCCTGTCTGCCTCCCTCTCCCCACCTGCTCCCCTCCTCCCCGCCGCTGTGTCTATGTGTGCGGGCTCAGTGCTTCCCTCCTCCTCTCTTCGTGCGGCTGCAGCCAACCAGCGCGGACAGGCAGGGCAGGGCCCGAGGGCCGGGAGCAGGACAGCAGCACCCAGCAGCACACAGGCACTGACACCCGGGAGGACCTAATGCCCCACCACACAGGAGAACAGTGACAGCACACAGAGCCAGGTACTGCTCAGCCTCCCATCACCTGCATCCATCCCCTCCATCCCTCAGCTAGGATGCTCAGAGCATCTCCTTCATCCTTGTTCTGAAATACAGAGACCTTCATCCATCTCCTCCATCCTGTGCTCTAATACAGAGACCTTCATCCATCTCCTCCATCCTGTGCTCTAATACAGAGACCTTTATCCATCTCCTCCATCCTGTGCTCTAATACAGAGACCTTCATCCATCTCCTCCATCCTGTGCTCTAATACAGAGACCTTTATCCATCTCCTCCATCCTGTGCTCTAATACAGAGACCTTCATCCATCTCCTCCATCCTGTGCTCTAATACAGAGACCTTCATCCATCTCCTCCATCCTGTGCTCTAATACAGAGACCTTCATCCATCTCCTCCATCCTGTGCTCTAATACAGAGACCTTCATCCATCTCCTCTATCCCTCTACTGTATTACAGAAAGCCACTTCCATCGCCTTTATCCCTGTGCTGTAATACAGAGCTGCATCCATCTCCTTCTGCTCTAATACAGAGAGCTACAGCCACATCCTTCATCCTTGTACTGTAATACAGAGATCTGCATCATTTCCTCCATCCCTCAGGTGTAATACACAGGGTGTATCCTTCTCCTCCATCCTTCCTTAATGATACACTAACATTCTCTTTACATCCCCACTTTATGAAACTCTGTCCTTCCCATCTCCACCACCCACAAAGCAGGAGGCATTGATGTCTTCCCATCCCTTCTGCCTCTCCTCTGCTTCTCTGTATAGTATCTACTGGCTGCCCTTCATTCCACTGGTATGATGTACTGACTGCTGGTACCCATGTCATGCATTCCCTGTAATGATACATTGACTCCATCCCTGTATACACCTCTATCCATCACCATCCACATCACATCAGGCATTGATGTCTCCCATCCCTCTGCTGTTTTCCCTCAATCCATATTATCTGCTAGCTTCCCTTCATGCTGTGTGTCTCCTCTCCTCCTTATGACATTGTAATTTGCATTTCACTTCCCAATATCCCTTCATGTTTTTTCCGTCCTCTATATCTCCTCCTTCCATCTGTGATTTTTTATTTAATTTTCCTCCAGCGCCCTCCCTTTCTTCTTCTTCTTCTTCTTCCTTCTCCTCCCTCTCCTCTCCATCTCCCATGGGACATTCCTGTACCAGCATTAACTCATTAAATGCTGCCCTGTCCTTCAATGCACCACCTTACGCGCCCTGTACAGCCTGGTCTAAAACACAGTGACGAAGGGTTTTTGAAGGGTTAAGCGTTGATTGTTGTAGTGCCGTTATGGTGATTCTACATTTTTTGGGTTTTTTTCATGGTATGCCTATGATGGACAGCCATCTATCCTGGTCACCTCTGAATGTAGCAGCCGGTGTTATGCAGATCCCGAGTGAGATCTGTGTGTGCGGAATCAGCTTTTCTTTATCACTGCTTTTTATCTTCTTGCGTGCGTCATATTACATCACATTAAACGTATTTTATTCGAATGTTTTTTCTTCGTTTGGAATGACCAGAGCGTAGTTGTATCAGAAAGTCATTTTTCTGGGCTTTTGAGGATACCGAAACTGGCGTTTTATTATATTTTTAGTAGCTGTCTTCGCCTGAGACACAAACCATTTGTGTCTAGGTTGTGTATTGACGTTTTTTCTTCTTCTGTCGATGTGTTGCGCATTTGTGTCTGCGTGCGAGCAATAATACGCTGGTGTGCTGTTAGTCTGCAACCAGCCGAGCCCCAGTGTTGTCGCCCTATATGGAATGTATGCTGTGTTTGGATTTCTTTTGTGCATACATTGTGTTAATCATTGCAGAATAACCCGTGGCTTATGTCATGGCATTTTGGCCCCTTTTACAAGCCATCGGCATATTTTGCTGGTAACAAAACGGCTCGGCTTCACCCTGAGTACAGTGATGGAGGCCGATACCTGTGTTTGACAGGGAGGTGGACACTGTAGGCCCTACAGACAATAAGCATAGCCTATGACGCTGCACACTGGCCTAGATAGCCCACCCATTCCACTGGCTCTACCTATTTCTGGCAAATATTGTGTTTACGATGTGATTTCGGGGAGTGGTGCATTGATCTGCCATCTACAGGTTTCTGGTACAGAGATAAGTGTAGCAGAACAGTCTCAGCCATTGTAATCCACTGAAGTGTATGATGTCCTCATCAAGGACGAGATCGAGGGAGCAAATTACAAAAAAACGAATTCTTCTACATTGGTGGATCAAGCACGGGCAAATGTGCGTCGTCAGTCTAAATATCTGACAGATTGATGACATTTTCTGCACAACGTTATAAAACGGGCAAAAGATAGGTGTAAAGAGCTGGAATCTGAATTGTTTTGGTTGAACCTCCCTAAATAATGAGAAGAAACAAGTAATATAAGTGATGGTGAACCTTGGTACCCCAGATGTTTCATAAATACACGTCTCAACATGCTTAGTCACAGATACGTCTGGCTGAGCATCATGGGACATGTAGCTCAGAAACATCTGGGGTGACAAGGTTCACCATCACTGATCCTATATATCTGCTAAAAAGATGTCTCTATGAAATAGGTGGGGAGCTCCATAATACATATGAAACACTGATGGTGGGACCTTGCTCGAGTCTCATAAGGTTTTAGCTTCATGGTGCCATTAGAGAGAAGACTATACCATATGCAAATCAGACTGCAATCACCCAGAAAGGGTGGCCAGAGCTGAAATGCTAAGGAAACCTCCTCTGCATGATACAACAACCCTCAATCATCACTTTGGCCTCGTTAGGCCTCATCATAAGGGTATAGTGAATATCTCTAGGCACCTCCACAAGGACACCTCAGTCCACATCTGAATTACCCTATACATTGATAGTGGGCAAAATCAATGTCTATGAGATTCTCTCACATCCTTGTACTCATAGTGCACCATTTTGTCCATTTTTATTCTCCCAGCAGAGTTTGTCTTCTGTTAATACACTCATAGTGTGGCAGATTAGACCTGTATTTCTATCTATATAAGGGTCTGCCTGTATATATGTGTCTATCTGCCGGTTCATACATATCTCCTCCATATGGAGTATATTCATATTTGTGTCTGGCCATTTGGTAAGTGAAGCCCTGTGATCACAGCTGAAATGTAATCAAAATGTTTAGCTTTCTCCCTTGGGGGGAGGATATAACACGTAGCTGTAAAAAGGGGATTTCTTTGTACACTAACATAGAAAATCACACCTTGGCAGCCAGGTCGGCCCCAAGAGAGCTGGACCCAATCTTCAAAGACAGGAAGCACATCCTTGATCTCTAAGGGGGGTCTGGAGGGAAGAGGGACGCATTTAGGCAATTAAAGATTAACGACGAAGTGCACTGGGCATGCTCCAGAGATGGGCATTCTGGGAATTGTAGGCAAAGGCTCTGCCAGCTAGGAGGCTGGACTTAGAAAAAGGCAGCCCTATATATATTCCGAATCAAGCATGGCTCAGGGCTGATCACTTGGGGCACCTTCTAAAGAGGACTGATCGGTCCATGTTCCTACCTTCTACCTCCAGGTCCCAGGAGGCACCGATGCTAGCTACGGATTATTCCGTCGTAAGTAAGGCTCTGTGATTAACACCTTTTTCTTTATATTTTGCTGTGTATTGTATAAGTAATTGATTTATTCTAGTTATGATTTTTTTATGTAACCAAGCACTGTGATTCTATCATAAATAAACAAAAAGTATTTAAGTTTTGACTCTGGCTGATGAAATCCACGCTAACTAAGAGATTGGGAGTATTGCTATTTGCCTTAAGCTCGGTTATATATAAGAAATTGCATGTTGCGGTCGTCAGGAAACGGCAGGGAATTGTGGGATCCGTAGTCACTGTCAGAGTCTAGGATAGTGCGGTTGCTAAGCCCTGCGTCTCCTGTTTCGACGCGCATAGTGTCCGTGAGGACTGGTGGCAGCGTTACTAATAGAATAAGAAAGTGAGTTCCAGGATTGTGAGAGACGTAGTGAGTACGTGCTTCAGGAGAAGACTTGTGCTGAGTTGCAATCCTGGAATCAGTATATCACGCTCTACGTGCCTGTTGTGAGAGAAAGTGTGGCCGGGACGGGTAGAGAAGTGCGCGTAATTATCTGGGTCTAGGATAGATAGATAGTGCGCGGCTTAACCCGGCGTCTTTGCGCAGCAGCGCGCGTAGTGGGTCGTGACACATAGTACAGAATGTCTTCCATCTTCTAGGGTGGGATGGCTTACCTCGCCCTATCAAACTCTCCCCTGATCTTCAGGCCTTCAAGAAATCCCTCAAAACCCATCTCTTCAGATTAACGTACCACATTACTGATGCAGCTCATCCCTCTGCTCACCTACTCACTCAGGATTGAAACTGCTTCTATGGCCCCACCATTCCCAAACCACTGGCACTAATGATCCTGCAAGATAGTGAAATTCCCCTTGTCTTCCTCAACCCCAATCCCTCTAGACTGTAAGTTCCTATGAGCAGGGCCCTCTATGCCTCTTCTTTCCATCCTATGTCCGTTTATCTGTATCTCGTTCCCTTTGGTTATTGTAAAGCGCTGAAACTGTTGGCGCCATATAAATGATGACAATAATACTTATTATACGCCTAGTAGAGCACACGCTTCCGTAATATAACCTTTGTACAACATATCTGACATTATTAAATTACTAGCAGGGCAGATATTCCGTATTATCCTCCGAGTAGGGCATATGCCCCTTTACCATACTTCTAGAACCATATTGACCATTATTATACTCCTATTACAGAATATCTTTCATTCTTATACACAGAGAAGAGAGCGTTTCACATTATATTGTTATATTCTTAATGGAGCACATTAAACTAATTATTCCAATTACTCGCAGCACAGCATATCTCCTTCCCATTACTAGAATCATATTCAAGCATATCTTCCCGTATTGCATTAGCACACTCATTAATATGCTTCTCGATTGGCATATCTTCCATTATTCGATTCCCAGTAGGATATATAGATCTCATTATCTTACTCCTGGTAGAACATATGTTCCTAAATATATTCCTAATATAGCAAATTATTATATGCCTTACATAGCACATTCCATTCTGATACACCGAGTACAGCACTGCTTCCATTCTTATACTACCAGTAGTAAATATTTCAGTTATATATTCCCAGTAGAGACAATGTTCAACTAGTTTAGTCGTTTTAGGGTATATCTGTCTTCCACTACTTGTCACTCATTCTCTTCCATTGGTCCGCTCTTAGTACAGCATATTTTCCAATATTATACACTTAGTATGATGTGTATTGCATCCATGTACACCTAATACAGCATAACCAACATCATTGTAGTTCTAGCTCAGCATATGTTCCATTGTTAGCCCTAACCCCCTCAAACCTAGCTCTAACCCTAACCCCCCAAATCTAACCATAACCCCCTAAACCTAGCCCTAACCCCAAACCTAGCCCTAGCCCTAATTCCCCTAAATCTAGCCCTAACCCCCCTAAATCTAGCCCTAACCCCTAAACCTAGCCCTATCCCCCTAAAGCTAGCCATAACCCCCTAAACCTAGCCCTAACCCCCAAACCTGGCCCTAACCCTAATCCCCCTAAATCTAGCCCTAACCCCCTAAATCTAGCCCTAACCCTAACCCCCCAAATCTAGCCCTAATCCCCTAAACCTAGCCCTATCCCCTTAAAACTAGTCCTAACCCCCCTAAACCTAGCCCTAACCCCCCTAAACCTAGGGTTAGGGTGTTAGTATTAGGGTTAGCCGCTGGGATTATGGATGTCTGGGAATTGGCCGTGTAGGGAAGTTGGGATGTCCGGCACTTGTTCTGTCTGGAAGTTGGCCGTCGGGATGTTGGCATTAGGGAACCTGGCTGTAGGGATTTTGTCCGGCACCCCAGTTCTATATAGAAAGCTTTCTCTGGTTTCCATTATTACCCATGTGGATAGAATATTATATGTATATTTCAGCATTCCTTCCAATACGTTATTCCCAGTGCAGCACATTTTTCATTAATATACTCCCAGTACAGGACTACTTTCCATTGTTGTACTCGTAGTAGAGCAGATACTCTGTATTCATACTCCTAGTGCAGTATATCTTCTCATGGAAATGCAGTGAATGAGGATTATCAGGCAGACAGATCCTTTTTTGGGGGTTTATGAAGAAGGTAATGCAGGTTTGTATCGTGATAATAGTAAATTGATGTCCCGTAAGAGTCCTGTATTATTGGTGGGATGATTGCATTATTATAGTAATTTACTGGTAGATACATAAGGATAGTTTATTATCTCATGGACCCAAATTACATACAGGAGAGCAGTTCGGCGACTCCTTCCATTCCAATACATTTTAAACCAAAATCTATTTATTTTTCAAATAAATCCATTAGACCACTGTTTCTCAACCCTAGTCCTCACGCACCCCTATCAGGCCAGGTTTTAAGGATCACCTTGGGGAAATGCAGACTGAATCCTGCAATCACTGAGCAGAAAATCATATCACCTGTGCTGTGCTTCAGATATCCTGAAAACCTGGCCTGTTAGGGGGGACTGGAGGAGCAGGGCTGGGAAGCACAGCGTTAGACTCTCCAATTCTTAGGATCCCTTTCCCATTGTAATTGTGGTGATCGTTACTGCACATAACAAATTATTGCTAACCTAGGTCAGGGATCTTGACCTCTGACCCCCAGATGTTTCTGAACAACAACTCCCATGATTCTCTGGCCGTCTATTGCAGTCAAAGAATTCTTGGAACTCTAGGCATTGATTCAACACCTGAGTTTAAGAACCCTGTCCTGGTGATTAATATCTCATTCATAATGGGTTCCCTTTAACATTATTACTACAAAGTGACAGCGATGTCACCGCATGAAGTGCCTTTTCAATGGAGTATGAGATTGTGATGGTCAGATCAACTGTAGACAAAAATGTATTTTTTTGATCCTTTATTACACAACTGGTTAATCGAAGAGTAAAGAAATAGTGCACTGTTTTACAAGTTACACATTCGTTTTGTGTTTTCCCAAGCCCAATCTCCTGAATTAACGTTTAGGTTGGTGGCCTCAAAATGTTTCGATGTCACTAGGAGTGGTCCTGCAGCAGCCTCCTATGAGAAATCAAATGGTAAAAAACCATTTGTCCCTTTTATACAGACTTAAAAACTGTTTATTAACTGCAGCGGAAAGGTGTAGCATTAAAAGGTGGTTCCATAGTTGTAAATAATGTTATTGTTAAACATTTGCTTTGCTCTAAATGAATGCTCATTGTTGCTTGATAATTGATCAGTTTACAGTTGAAAGTTATTGCGTGTCTTAAAAGTGAAACAAAATTTGTCAGTGAACTTAGCTTTATATTTGTATATATTATGTTCTTCAATGAATATATTTGTTTTCAAACACACGACCAAAAAAAAATATATATATATATCCCATTCATAGTCAAGCCAATGGTGATCAGTGGATGCCTGATCTTGGTCCAAAACTGAAGGGTTAAAGGGATACTCTAGGGTTAAAATTGGAGGAGGGTTGGTAAATCAAGGGCGTTATACATTAACCCCTCCTGATTGCCTTTTGCAATTCCCTCCCATTTGACCTCTTTAGGCTAGTTTTAAGGTCTCCTTGAACCCAGCTCTGGGCTCCTTCGGCACTGGTCCAGACTTTATTTGCTGCCGCTTCCTAAGCCGCAGCATGTCACATGACATAGGGGAAGCCTAGGGGACATTCCAATGGCTCTCAGTAGTACCATGCACAATGAGTGCTGGTGGTGTTAGCTAGGTGCTGATATCCAAGAACCTGAGATAGCACTCAGATACTGGGTGGAATTAATACCCTGCACTTGGAGGGCTGAAACAGCCCTCCAAGCCACCCTACCCTTTATGACAGAGAGGGGCGAAGACGCTGAGGACAGTGTGAACACACATAACATAACTCAATGGTGTGTTCCTTTAAGAACTATGAGAATAAGATACAATATATTAACAAACTGTACAATGGTCTCCAAAAGAGATCAATTATCATTTTTTTTTCCCTTGTCAGTTCTTGCGTCTGGTTTCTTATAGGTAAGGCTAATGGCTGCGCTCACTCTAGGTATAATAAGATTTTTCATCTCATTGCTGTATCTTGGTTTAAAGTATTACTCACTCCGCTGATACTCATCTGGTTAAGTGGAGCAGCTGGTGATTTAGTGCTTCCGTGAAAGCCAGTGAGTAGAAGCTATGATATATTGATATTATTGGCGTCATAAGAAACTGATACGTCTGATGTGACATATATACACTCATGCCGTTCAAAACAACTACTGCATCGGCTCTCAGCAATCTCAGGACATACTTTATGTATTAGCAGTAATAAAAATTAACTAAAAAAATCTATTTTGGGGCTTGGTGTTAACAAATTTAAGGGGCTTATGAGATAATACTTGGTGCTGGGCAGCCAACGCACTGCAAAATGGCATTTTCGTAAGCACGCTGCGATATAGGGGAAATCTGGGCAATCTGCCAGAGAGCAGGAAACTTATTAAAAAATTCGTACTGCACGATTGAACATAAAATGCAATAGGCAAACAGACCAACCTCTTGGTAAGCTACGTGCAGAATACGGGCGGCGTGAGCATTAGTTGAGGGTGTTTTCTTTTTTGAGAAAGTATTTTAGCAGGAAGGGTACATTGAGATTTCTCTCGTTTTCAAGTATGTCCTGGGTGGCGAGTCTGTACCATTAGGTGTCTTGCCCAAGGACACTTACTGGAGAGGTGCTCTTGCCGGGATCGAACCCATGTCTCCACAGGCTCTCTCCATGCAGAGCAGTGATGTTACCTCTACTCCACCCAGCCGGTGTTGATTAATATTGCATGGCCAATCGATTACTGATTCAACCAAGAGAACATTTAGATAAGCTGATCCTTCAATTATTGAGTCTTGTGGCCAGGGTGCGATACGTTCATATCCATACTGCATGGAGAAACGTGTACCAGGATAATGGAGCAGAAGGGATTTCACATCAAACATCCTGCACAGAAGGAATGGCCCATCCCGCCTGCCATTACTGCGCAACGTTGAATGTATTTCTGACGGAAGAAGGGTTATGCTACAAAATAGCAATATAACCCAGATTGATGCCAAAAAGCAAATTGTATGCTTTCCGTATTTTCCTGTTCCAGATCAAACTATATTCGTGCAGTGAATATACTTAAAGTAAAGGGATGTTTCTGTTTTGTTCCAATGTAAATTTATTTTAGTTTCTATGAACTGCATCATGATTCCCATTAACCCTTTGATTGCCAGAGTGGTTTTGAACTTTTTTGCCTGCTGCAGGCCAGGACAGTTTTGAATATTTTGCCAGGTTAGCTCCATAAATCTGCACATCTACTATACTGTTTTTAGGGGGCATTTCAGATTTTATTTTCATACAAAACATGCTATGTAGCTCGAACTCTGCTAAGAAAAACATATTAAAAAAAACTTATAAAAATCAAACAGATTGGGTGGCTCATATACCTCCTCCCCTCAGCTTGACATCTGACAGACATCTGGAGGCTCCATAATGGAAAGGTCAGGCAATACTCTAGAGCCCACCACACTTCATCGTGCCTAGATTATTTCATCATCTCACTCCTGCTAATAACACGCACAACCTGACCCGACATTCATAATATATTAATATCAGACTATGTCCCAACTGAATGGTTCTTGATGATGGGTTCACCCCAACCCTGTTAAAAACACTGGCTGTTTCCATCACCTCACTCTTCTTGTGACACCATCCAGGCATTGTATGTATAAACTATCTGAAAGACAACATTCAGTACATTGGTAATATTAAACTCCACGGCAAATGTTAACGCAGTCACGAAAGGCCACATTATTTCACTTACATCCAAAATGTCTAAGGACTGGCAAACCAAATATACGTCTCTTAGCTTGGCCATCATGCAGACATCAGCAACCACCACCCCAGTCATATCCCAGACCTTCCACTCATACTACATTGATCTACAGTCAGGTCCAGAAATATTGGGACATCGACACAATTCTAACATCTTTGGCTCTATACACCACCACAATGGAATGAAACAAACACAATGTGCTTTAACTGCAGACTGTCAGCTTTAATTTGAGGGTATGTACATCCAACTCAGGTGAACGGTGTAGGATTTACAGCAGTTTGCAGATTTGCCTCCCACTTGTTAAGGGACCAAAGGTAATGGGACAGAATAATAATCATAAATCAAACTTTCCCTTCTTAATACTTGGTTGCAAATCCTTTGCAGTCAATCACAGCCTGAAGTCTGGAACGCATAGACCTCACCAGACGCTGGGTTTCATCCCTGGTGATGCTCTGCCAGGCCTCTACTGCAACTGTCTTCAGTTCCTGCTTGTTCTTGGGGCATTTTACCTTACAGTTTTCTCTTCAGCAAGTGAAATGCATGCTCAATGGGATTCAGGTCAGGTGATTGACTTGGCCATTGCATAACATTCCACTTCTGTCCCTTCAAAAACTCTTTGGTTGCTTTTGCAGTATGCTTTGAGTTATTGTCCCTCTGCACTGTGAAGCGCCGTCCAATGAGTTCTGCAGCATTTGGCTGAATGTGAGCAGATAATATTGCCCGAAACACTTCAGAATTCATCCTGCTGCTTTTGTCAGCAGTCACATCATCAATAAATACAAGAGAACCAGTTCCATTGGCAGCCATACATGCCCACGCCATGACACTACCACCACCATGCTTCACTGATGAGGTGGTATGCTTAGGATCATGAGCAGTTCCTTTCCTTCTCCATACTCTTCACTTCCCATTACTCTGGTACAAGTTGATCTTTGTCTCATCTGTCCATAGGATCTTGTTCCAGAACTGTGAAGGCTTTGTTAGGTGTTTTTGGCAAACTCTAATGTGGTCTTCCTGTTTTTGAGGCTCACCAATGGTTTACATCTTGTGATTAACCCTCTGTATTCACTCTGGTGAAGTCTTCTCTTGATTGTTGACTTTGACACACCTACACCTACCTCCTGGAGAGTGTTCTTGATCTGGCCAACTGTTGTGAATGGTGTTTTCTTCACCAGGGAAAGAATTCTTCGGTCATCCACCACAGTTGTTTTCCGTGGTCTCCCGGGTCTTTTGGTGTTGCTGAGCTCACCGGTGCGTTCCTTCTTTTTAAGAATGTTCCAAACAGTTGTTTTGGCCACGCCTAATGTTCTTGCTATCTCTCTGATGGGTTTGTTTTGTTTCTTTAGCCTAATCATGGTTTGCTTCACTGATAGTGACAGCTCTTTGGATCTCATCTTGAGAATTGACAGCAACAGATTCCAAATGCAAATAGCACACTTGAAATGAACTCTGGGCCTTTTATCTGCACATTGTAATTGGGATAATGAGGGAATATCACACACCTGGCCATGGAACAGCTGAGAAGCCAATTGTCCCATTACCTTTGGTCCCTTAACAAGTGGGAGGCACATCTGCAAACTGCTTTAAGTCTTACACCGTTCACCTGAGTTGGATGTACATACCCTCAAATTAAAGCTGACAGTCTGCAGTTAAAGCACATTGTGTTTGTTTCATTCCAACTCCATTGTGGTGGTGTATAGAGTCAAAGATGTTAGAATTGTGTTGATGTCCCAATATTTCTGGACCTGACTGTATATCAGGATGACAGAAAGTTCATTTGAAGGAGGCAGGAATTCCCTGTTTTGATAAAAATAAAAACCCTAGAAACTCCTATCCCTTACCATTTCAAAAAGGGTTGTTCTCTTGAAAGCTGTGATACCCTATACCAGGGGTCAGCAACCTTGGCTCCCTGATGTTTTGGGAACTACATTTCCCAAGATGCTCAGTCACCCATTAGGCGGACTGAACCACATGGGAAATGTTGTTCCCAAAATATCAGGGAGCCAAGGTTGCTGACCCCTGCCCTATACAGATCCAAAGTGCTATACCCTACACAGATCCTACCCCTTATTAAAATGAGATGTGAACAGAGGCCATTCACTAAATGCCAAGGCAATGAAAATGGGGGGGCGTGGCCCTGAGTCAACTCCAATAACCCCAATTTAACTTGAACCTTAATCCAGAACGTATTTATCTACAAGTTAGCAGTGAGATGCCATTGTGCACTTGACTGGCTATCTAAAGGCGACAGGTTCTTCAACCTCTATCTCCAGCAACAATTTTGTCAACCTTTACAACCTCCTCCACCCACCATATGTTAATCCACTGGTTCAGAACAAAAACAATCCCGTACTCTTTCAACATAAAAGCATGGAGACTCACATGGTTGAAATGTAGGATTCAATGGCAGCTCTGTGCTGGGTCTGAGATGGGAACAAATCTCACTCGCACATTGAGCTGCTACATTCTTTAATCATTGGGAACCTTATGTACAAATGCTTGATCGACAGCAAAGACGAACACAACCAGCCTTCCAGTTTACGATCTAGAACATCAAGAGAGTTCTTGGAGGACAACCCCTTCTGTTTAATTAATCAGTGAGATAGGGTTACAGGGAGCACAAGGACCTAGCAATGGAATGGAGAAGATCTCCTAAAAAGCTTAATAGCACCCATACTCAATTAGACGACACACCACCCTCTGCCTATTAAGATGCAGCTTATCTTGATTTGAGCTATTTATCTTGATTATATCTGGTGATGCTCTTATAATATAAAGTGGAAGTGAAAGGACTGACGTCAGAGGTGTGCGCAGGGGGTGTGCCTGGTGTGCCCAGGCACACCCTAATGTTGGGTGAGAGGTCCTCTTTCACCTCATACATTGTCATTTTTGATGTCCCTTATCTGGTTCATGATGAATAACATAAAATCCGACTGTATCTCTGATTACAGGCTTGTTATTTCTAATGAAAAATGTGCATTTTGTGCAAAAGCTTCTAAACATAAGTTTTCAATTAAAAAAACTCCATTGGTGCACACCCTAATGTAACGGGCTGCGCACGCCAGTGACTGACGTTAAACCCCAGAAAAATCTGTCAGTACAACAGTGGCGGCGTGAGTTTATTGTACTTGGCGCACCCTATACTTTACATGGGGAGCGCAATCAGTAATTAACTTTAAGATAAGTAAGGTATTACAAAGTGCTAGCACTAGTAATTACCGCACTGATGCACTAACAGAAATGTTAACAACACCTAAAAGCTGGTGCTAACAGAATCTGCTTTTTCAGAATCATTTAGCACCCCCTAAACCCCCCTAATAAATCCAATACTCACTTCTCATCCCCGCGACGAGAACGATGACCCGATTCGCGGCTTCTCCTGGCTGCGAACAGAGTGAGACAGGGAACAAATAGTTCCCAGTCTCCCTCCACAGTCACTCCGGCACTGCGTGATCTCCCAGGAGCGAGATCGCATAGGACTCGCGGCCCGGCCGCGCAACCTTTCATGGAGTCCTATGGACTCCAGGGGTTGATACTCATGGCAGTGTGGAAGCGCTACCATGAGTATCACAGGGGGTAGCTCTGCATTCCAGGGCAAAGTGCTGAAGTAACGCCTGCCCCAGAATCTAACACTAAAATGGGGATGCTATGGGGAAACCTGCAGACGTAGGTTTTCCCCGTTGGCGTCCCCATTATAGCATTAGGTAGGAAATAGGTCCCGCAACCTTTATTTATTTGCAAACAATTTTACCAGGAAGGATACATTGAAATTTCTCTAGTTTTCAAGTATGTCCTGGGTTCAAGAACATTGAATTGTTACAGTCGTTACAGAAATACAAAGTAATAAAATGCAAGGTACTAAAAACAAGAATACAATTATTAATCAATCAAGTACCGGTTTTATTTGGGAGGGTAACCCAATGCCAGACGTAACACAAAAAGAAAGGGTTAATGATCGTCATCCCTATTTTAAATGTTCAAAATCTAAAATCTAACTTTTATTCAATATCTTAAAAGGGTGCCATTCTGGGTATTGTAGCAGAGGCCTAACAAAACATCTGTAAATCACACAAAAGCTGGTGCACAACTAGTTTAAACCAGAAGTAAATTCATACAAATAACGTCAGTTCCAAATATTTATAAAGCGCCAAAAAGTTCCGTAGCGCTGTACAATGGGAGAGACAGAATTACAAATATACATACATGCACACACATAACAGTAGGAGAGAGGACCCTGTTCAAGAGCTTACAATCTAAGAAAAAAAAATCTAAATTCAAAAGAAAAAATAAATATATATATATATATATATATACACACGCACAAGTCGCACATACACTATATTGCCAAAAGTATTCGCTCACCCATCCATATGCGAGTCAAAACAGGTGAGCAAATACTTTTGGCAATATAGTGTATATTAGAACCTAATGACTCTGTGTGAAATCCTAATGGTGGTCAGACTGTTGGGGGGGGGGTAATAAAGCAGATGCCAAGCTGTCTAAAGAAAAAGAAAGGCAGCGGATCTTCATGGGCCTGCGGGTAAGCCGGGTATATTAAAGGCCAGATATACAGTAAGGCTACCTAGCCATAACAAATAGAGTACCCACCTTAGTAGTATGAATATACAGTAGGGTTGTCTGCTAAACTGTGAACAATCAAACAGATAGCTAAACAGGGTGAGCTAAGGTCACAGGGTTCTTGGTCACTGAAAGACTAAAATCATAACTCTACGTCATTCACTGGAAAAAACAGCGTCATCAGGAGTAGGGATGAGCTGTTCGGGTTCGGACGGTTCGGAGTTCGGCTCGAACTTTGGCAGTTCGAAAGTTCGTGAACTTCGAACTTTTTGGGTGTGTTCGGCTCGAGTTTGAAAAAAAAAAGAAATTTTGAAAAAAGTATAGAAAATGCTTAAAAAAATATAAAAAAATCTAGAAATAAAGAGACTCTTTACTGCAGAATATTATAAGCAACTGTTTATTAGATATTGAATTAAAAACTAATGTATACGTGGAAAGATTCTCAACTCTAAGGCTAGGGTCAGACTGAGGCAGTGCGAACGCGCGTTCTGGCGCACTTAATCACGGCCGCACTAGCAGCAGATGCCGGGCAATGACGGCCAATATACGAAGTACGGTCGCACAAAAGTCCGGCTGCGCAACGCAAGTGGAAAATGAACGCATTTTTTCGAGAACGTTAAACCACTAGTACTGACGTACAGAGTGCGCTGCGTCCGCTAGAGGCGTGTGTGCGTGAATTGGAGACGTCAGACGCTGCTAATGTCCGGCCAACATAACGTCCAGATGCACAAAGTGTTTTATTGATGATCCGTACAAAATCACGGATGAAACTGCGCATAGTATGATCGCTATTGCGTATTCCGTGAAAAAATACGTCCATTCTTCGAACGCACATTTTCACGGACAACGTGAAAAATGCGTTAGTCTGACCCTAGCCTTAATGACCTCTGTTCACAAACGGGCATAACACCAGGTGTTTTTAGTCTGGTAATCAATTTGATACATTGCACACTATACTGAGGGGGTGGGGTGGTGTCTGCTTTTGATTGAGATTTGAGAATTAATTTCCCTCCTAAAACCTCCTAATATGCTGTATTTAACTGGTATTTGAACAAAATTCTAAATAACATCTAAAGCAATGTTATTTTTCACCTCGGGATTAAACATTCACAGGGTTATTCAGAGAGCGGTGAAAAGCAGGAGAATAACTGGAGAAGTGAAAATTCTAGGTCAAAATAGCCAAACCAGAAAAATTCTCCCATTTAACTCACTTTCCAAATTGGCTATTTGGTCTAGATTGTTCTCTTCTCCTGCCAGTTCTCCTGGCTTTCACCTCTCTCTCAGGGTTGTTCAGAGAAAGGTGAAAACCAGGAGAATGGCAGGAAAAGAGAACAATCTGGACCAAATAGCCGATTTGGAAAGTGAGATAAGGCTAGGGTCAGACTAACGCATTTTTCGCAGCGACCGTCAAAAAGTGCGTCCGAACGCATTGCCGTATTTTTTCACGGAATGCGCGAAAACGGTCATACGATGTGCATTTTTGTGCGTGATTTTTTACGGATTCAAACCAGGAAACTTTGGGTGTCTGGACGTTATGTTGGCCGGACATGAGCAGGGTCTGACGTCTCCAAATCACGCACACACGCCGCTAGTGGACGCAGCGCACTCTGTACGTCCGTACTAGCGGTTCTGCGTTCTCGAAAAAATGCGTTCATTTTCCACTTGCGTTGCGCAGCCGGACTTTCATGCAACCGTACTTCGTATATTGGCCGTCATTGCCCGTCATTTGCTGCTAGTGCGGCCGTGATTAAGTGCGCCTAAACGCACGTTAAAAATTCGCTAGCCTGACCCTAGCCTAAATGGGAGAATTTTTCTGGTTTGGCTATTTTGACCTAGAATTTTCCATTCTCCAGTCATTCTCCTACTCTTCACCGCTCTCTGAATAACCCTGACAGGGTTATTCAGAGAAAGGTGAAACTCAGGAGAATGACTGAAGAGAAAATTCTAGGTCAAAATAGCCAAACCAGAAAAATTCTCCCATTTATCTCACTTTCCAAATCAGCTATTTGGTCTAGAATTTTCCATTCTCCAGTCATTCTCCTGCTTTTCACTGCCAAAAAATCAGTAAACTTTTTCTGTGTGTCCGAAAATGTCTCCTCTTTTCATACAGACTGCCGCCCCAAGCAGTTGTTTATGGATAGATTAAAGGAAAAATATTTACCGTCATTTGAAATGTCATTTTTTGGTTTTTACATATTTCTATACATCCTAGAAATCCGCCACTTCACGGGCAGGTTATGGGGACCTCCTAGGCACGATATTTGAAGGAATTTTTCGTTTTTATTTTTAACCCTTATTTCATGGAAAACTCATTGTCCCTTTAAAAACTTTTTTTTAACTTTTTGTCCTTGTTTCCTGTCCCCCAGGGCACTACCCGGACCCCCATACACCTTTTATGGCAAATATCTAGCATATATGCCCTCTTGGAGGGCACTCTAAAAACTGAATTTTCAGCCCCATTGACTTGTATTGAGTTCGAGTTTGGGTTCGGATACGAACATTTGGGAAGTTCGGGTTCGGCTCCGAACCAATCTCAGGGAGTGTTCGGCTCATCCCTAATCAGAAGTATGTAATGGGTAACATATCATATATATGTAAAGAACGGAGCAAAATTCTTACTCAAAGTATCTCTTAACAAGTCCCAAATTCAACCATAGCCATCAGTGTAATTTTATAATAATTCCTGGGATTTACACAAATGTGCTGGTAGAACAAAGAGACCATTGGCTCTGCAGATGCAGGCCCATTCCCCAAAATAGGTCCAGTAGAACCAATTGCCACCACCATCACAAAGAGATTAACGGGCTAGGGTACTGGAACAAAGGGAGGTGAGAAGAATCGGCCAGAAGAACAATGAAAAGGGATAGGATTGAGACAAAGGACTACTGTAGCGTGAGAAGAATTTGGTAGAGGCACAACAGGAGATGAGAAGAATGGTGCAGAGGAACACAAATCTAAACTCCAGGTCCATGAAGTCCTTAATCCAGTACTGGGCGATATGATGAAATGAGAGGATGTAAGAGATTTTTTGAAAGTATAATTAAGTTATCGAACTCTAAAATTAGAGAAACCTTAACACGTTTTAAGAGGGGTCTTACTATATTTAACCCTTTAAGGACCAAGGGTCTTTAAAGTCAATGCATTTATAATGGAACAGTTCTGTCATTGTTCCTTAAGGGATTAATGGAAACAAACAAATGGTTTCCAGTTAAACGGATTTTACTTCCACTCAAGCACCAGATATACTAAAGTCATGAGATGAACTGACATAACGCAGAATCGCAGAATCCATTAGGTCTCAACGTATGTAAATTAAAGATCTGCTTCACTTCCATAGATCCCAATGTTTTAGACATTTTATGGCCCCTCTAATTTCTGATGACTTTCTGAACAGCAAAGAACGTGACTCCTTTAGGCTAGCGTCAGATGAACGCAGTCATCACGTCTGTGTCGCCGCACAGTTTAACGTCCGTCGTAGCATTGATTTGTGATCAATAGAGACCAACCCACCAAGTACGTGCGTACCGAACTGCGCACGCACCACGCAGGTGGTAACGGACACCATTTAGGCTAGGGTCAAACGAAAGCATTTTTACACGCGAACGTAAAAAAGTGCGTCCGAACGAATTGACGTATTTTTTCACGGAGTGCGCGAAAACGGTCATACGATGCGCATTTTTCGTGCGTGATTTTTTCAGATCGTCAATAAAACTCTTTTTGCGTCTGGACGTTATGTAGGCTGGACATTAGCAGTGTCTGACGTCTCCTAATCACGCACACATGCCGCTATGCCGCAGCTGCGCACTCTGTACGTCCGTACTAGCGGTTCGGCGTTCTCGAAAAAATGCGTTCGTTTTCCACTTGCGTTGCGCGGCCGGACTTTCGTGCGACCGTACATCGTATATTGGCCGTCATTGCCCGTCATCTGCTGCTAGTGCGGCCGTAATTATGTGCGCCAGAACGCACGTTAAAAGTGCGCTGGTCTGACCCCAGCCTTAGGCCTCGACGTAAATGCGCTACGACGGACGCCCAGAGGGCTCCACATCCTCGTAGCGGCCTGTGTGCGTGATGACGCGACGTCAGACGAAGCGTATTTGCGACGTCCATCACGTTGACGCTCAGAAGTTTTTTTGGTCTGGCTGACTGTACCTGTCATTTAATTTTAATTAATTTTGCTTCCCATATTTCCCTTTTTTTTCTACATCCGTCAAAAAAAACGGAACGTGTGGTGTCTACAGTATCTTCCGTCAGTACGTACGTCCGTTATGCACACACGCAGAGTGCGCTCTGACTGCGTTCGTCTGACATTAGCCTGAGGATCTATTTCATGTTGTTTTTGAGAAGATACACAATGTCCCTCATAATCTTTTACAAAATTTCTAGTGTTCTGCAATTCTAATATGTAGTGGTCTGTTGGTTCTTCACACATTACCATGATCGTAAGAGAAGACATTTATTATATTGCAAGAAAATTATTTTAAAAGTTCATTTAATTTAGGTTTTATATAGGGTCTTGGGAAGATCTTATATGTAGTTTGTCCTCCCCAGGATTTTCACATACTTGGCATTGTAATAAAAACATTGGTTGATTTTAGAAACTTTACTAGGTTTCTCCTCTTTTTTTTATATTCAAATCTTTTATTTGGATAAAGCAACAGCAATAAGACAGCCAGTATATAAACATTCAGCAGAGGAGAATCAATAAACATCCCCAAATAGGGGGGTCTCATCCAGTGGCGTAGCGTGGGGGGGGGCTGGGGGGGCCGTGGCCCCGGGCGCAGTTTTGTTAGGGGCGCATTTGCGCCCCTAAAACTGGCCCGGGGGTTGAGGGGACGCAGATGCCGGGCAGCGCGGGAGCGCCTGCCCGGTCTTTAACAGTCCGTCCTGTTAGGTGATGCGGCTGCGCGGCGTGCGCGGCGTGCGCAGCCGGTCACGTGGTCCGGCTAATCAGGTGGTACGGAGTCTCTGTACCACCTGATTGGCCGGACCACGTGACCGGCTGCGCGGCATCACCTAACAGGACGGACTGTTAAAGACCGGGCAGGCGCTCCCGCGCTGCCCGGCATCTGGGTCCCGGTCCCCTCAACCCCCGCCGGAGCTGGGGCCTGGGGCAATATCCAGGTAAGGGCTGGGGGCAAATCCATGAGATGGGGGCAAATCCATGAGATGGGGGCAAATCCATGAGTGAGCTGGGGGGCAAATCCATGAGTTGGGGGGCAAATCCATGAGTGAGCTGGGGGCAAATCCATGAGCTGGGGGGCAAATCCATGAGCTGGGGGCAAATCCATGAGCTGGGCAAATCCATGAGCTGGGGGCAAATCCATGAGATGGGGGCAAATCCATGTGAGAGCTGGGGCAAATCCATGTGAGAGCTGGGGGGCAAATCCATGTGAGAGCTGGGGGCAAATCCATGAGATGGGGGCAAATCCATGAGTGAGCTGGGGGGCAAATCCATGAGATGGGGGCAAATCCATGAGCTGGGGGCAAATCCATGAGATGGGGGCAAATCCATGTGAGAGCTGGGGCAAATCCATGTGAGAGCTGGGGGGCAAATCCATGTGAGAGCTGGGGGGCAAATCCATGTGAGAGCTGGGGGGTAAATCCATGAGTGAGCTGGGGGGCAAATCCATGAGATGGGGGCAAATCCATGAGTGAGCTGGGGGGCAAATCCATGAGATGGGGGCAAATCCATGAGATGGGGCAAATCCATGAGTGAGCTGGGGGGCAAATCCATGTGAGAGCTGAGGCAAATCTATGAGCTGGGGGCAAATCCATGAGTGAGCTGGGGGGCAAATCCATGAGTGAGCTGGGGGGCAAATCCATGAGTGAGCTGGGGGGCAAATCCATGAGTGAGCTGGGGGGCAAATCCATGAGCTGGGGCAAATCCATGAGCTGGGCAAATCCATGAGCTGGGGGCAAATCCATGAGATGGGGGCAAATCCATGTGAGAGCTGGGGCAAATCCATGTGTGAGCTGGGGGCAAATCCATGTGTGAGCTGGGGGCAAATCCATGTGTGAGCTGGGGCAATATCGATAACGTCCACAGGTTGGGGGGGGGCGCACAATTCTTTGCTGGCCCCGGGCGCTGACAACCCACGCTACGCCACTGGTCTCATCTAAATATTAACTATAAGATAGGGTCAGCAAGAGACATTGCATCATCAAAGCAACATAATATATGTCTATCTCTAAGTAACACATCTGATAACAGGATAATAACAAACCATGGGAAAGGGGAGGTGAACTATACCGACCACACACCAGCAATGGTGCTGGGGGGGGGGGAACAAAAAAAAAATGGAAAAAGAGGAAAAAATTTTTTTACAGTAGTTGGGTGGGATAGTGGGGTAAAGGAACGGCTAAGGCCAAGACCGTGACTTTCCCGGCTCACTCCCGAAGGAGGCCGTGGAAGGATATTGTCACAAGGCCCAAGGGCCCGAGGGCCAAGTATGGCAACCAGAGCCATGGTAGGTGCCATAGTGGCACACCTCGGGCCACCCGAAAAATGCCAAAAACAAAACAGGGTGGGGTGGGGGAAGAGGAAGAACGAGACACCATCGCTGGTGGAGTAATTGTCGGTAAAGAACCAAATGTCTCAAATGTCATTGATATGGGGGTGGTGGGGGGAGGGGGAAGCCTCCGCCTAATTTACAGGGAAGATTTCTCCTCTTTTAATATGATTTTTTACTAAAGTTCTTTTCAAATTGGGTGTTCCCTTGTACACTCTATAGCAGGACTGTCAAACTCCAGTCCCCAGATGTTTCTGAATTACAACTCCCATTATTCCCTGGCCATCACTTTACATTGGAAAAATTCTGTGAAATGTAGGCCTCAAATACGGTTTATTTGGCAACAACTCTTACAATTCTGTTTTTTTGAGTAATATAGGCCAATATTTCTCTGTAATTTCATTGCCATTGAGAGATCCATGATCAATTGATGAATACAAAGATCTAGCAGATGTGGTGGAACCTTTGAAAAGACACCAAAGGGCTATACACTCATGGAGTCACCAGGCTATACGGCTCAAAATATTGTGAGTGTATTTAGGATGGAATTATTCCACAACATGATTAAACATTTTGGGCTAAATTACGATCTTCGCGTTAAAACATGGGCCGCCCGCATTTTTCCCCCTTGCGCCCGCATTTTCACACTGGATTACAATGCAGGCGCAAAAAATGCTGCCTGCATTGGTATCGCGAGGTAAAATCAGGGATGCTCGCGGCTGCGCTGAGCGCAGCCACGAGCATCCACTCGATGGAGTCCATAGGACTCCATTGAGTTCCCCCCTGCCGGTCACATGACCAGCCAGATCTCGCCTCGCGTGTAGTGATATGCAGGGAGAGACTGGGGGGACTTTTTCCCCAGTCTTTCCCTGCTCCCGCCAGATGGAGGAGGCGGTTGGAGCCGCGGTCCTCGCTGCGGGACAGAGGGTGAGTATTAGATGCAATTTTTTGTATTTTTAGGCTGGTGTTAACGGATTCTGCAAAAGCGGAATCCGTTAACACCAAGTCCTGGCTGTGGTTAACCTTCTGCTAACCAGAGCCAGGTGTTAATCAGCGTTAGGACTTTGTAATCCAGCGCTGATTAACACTTTGTGCTCCCCATGTTGAGTATAGGCAGCACAAAGTACAGTAACCTCACGCTGAAAAGCGCAAGGTACCAAACGCAAACGGGTTTCTTAACCCGTTTGCGTTTGGATTGTAATATGCGGTAAACACCGCAGCAAACGTTAATGCTCACGCAAGTGAGCGTTAACATTTGCGTGAAGAATGTAATTTAGCCCAAAGAGTTTTTGTGATAGAAAACATTCATACAATGCATTCAGTGCACAACAGTTTTATTTTTTTTCCTGCTTTATTGTCCCCAAATTTTCCATATCCACTTTATAACAAAGGACCCAGTAAGCAAATTTAATGCGTGTCTAACTGTCCCACCAATTACTGAAATAACAACCGCCTGCTAATAGCTGGTTTTAGGTGATTTTTCTTGAGCAGTAATAGGATAATATGGAGCTGCTAATGCTGCTCGGCCAGAATAAGGGCCATAATACTTTCCACTTGTTCTATAATGAGGTCTGCTGCAACCAGAACATGTGTCACGGCCCTCGCCGTCGGCGCCGCAAGAAGGCCACAACTGGTGCTGCTCCGCCATGAAAGTCCGGCAACCCCCTTTTTAATTGTTTTATTCAAGAGCGTTTATTGAGGCAAGAAAGAAAAACATCATATACAGTGCAAAGGTACACAGCATAAAATAAAAGGCCGTCAGAGCAACATACGGCAGTTGCGGGAGCCTACAATTGTCGTCTACCCACCAATGGCACAAAGCAGTCTAGAACGTATATAGATAAAGTATTAAACAACGTCCCATAGGCGACAATGCAACAGGAGGACATACTCGATGTATAAAACAAGTATGCAATCGAGACGTGCAAAAGGAAGCATAGCAATAGGCACTGTAGACACCACTCAGGAATAAATATGCTGGCGATGGGCAGGAGGGAAAAGGAGGGACAGGAGAGAAAAAGAGAAGAAGACGAGGAAGAGAGAAGTAACGAAGGATGAGAGGGGAAAAAAATGGGGTGGGAGTGGTTTATCGAAGGCCAGAAAGGACATGTAAAGACCAACAGAGAAGCGAAGAAGAAGGAGGAGGAGCGACCTGCAGAGGGGGAAACGACAGGAGAGCCAAACCTTGGCGCTATAGAGCGCATAGGAGAACCAAGACGCACCGCGTTATAGCTCCATCGAGAATGTCGTAGAGAACTACAGTGCAAGTACATGGGATTTCAGAGCAAACAGGAACACCGTCCCTCCAGTAAATTATCGGTAACCCTACCCGGCAACCCCTTTCATGCTATGTGCTCAATATGGTTCCAGACCGAATTTTACCCCTGTCATGCTGTGTGTCCAGGTACCTAGGAGTCCACACCAGGTTTCCTCTATCCTCTCCCACCTCAGGTGTTGACTGGCTCCTGGACTTCCTATATAACATGGGCACACCCATCCCACAATGCTTCTGCATTGAAGTCAATCAGTTGTGTCTGACCTGTCTACAAGTGCACCTGTTATCCTCACTACCCACCATTCCTCCAGTTTACCCTCTGTGCCTTCCAGCCTTCCTGTGCTGTTCCCCTGTGTATGAACTTGGTTTAGGACTCTAACCTCGCTTTCTGTCAGCTGACTGCCTCTAACCTTGCTATGAACATTGACTACTCTTATAGGATTACCCCTTCTGGAAACCTCGCTTTGATTACTCCGCTATCCATCGTGTTACTGTTACTCTGTGGCCCTGATCTGCTGCCCACCTTGATCCTATCTTCAGAGTCCCAATGTCTCCTGGTCTTCGGCCCCCTTCCTGTCCTGCCGATCTGGTTTCTGTAAGTCTCCTTTTGTCCTTTAATTTCTCTCTGTGTTTCCAGTTCCTTTTCATAGTCAGCCCCTTCCTGTCATGCCCCTTTGTCTTTATTTCAGTGTATCCACTGTCCAGCTCTATTCCTGTCTCGCCAAGCTACTTACTCCAGTTCCTTTCTTGTCTCAACCTCTGTCCTGTGTCTACTGTACCTTTGACCAGCCCTATTCTTTACATAGTTTTTATCCAGTGTTGCTTTTGGTTTTACTCCTGTTATTCCTTATCACATAAACCTTTCTTGTTGTGCCCCTGAATATCTGCCTAGCTCCACTCTGTTACCGCATACTGGGATCGTACCTGCAAACCCGCACACTGAACCCTGACAACATGACTACGATCTCTCATCTAATCAATCAATTCTTGCTTTCCTGCTGTTTGCAATGAGAGTGCTGGTAAACTTATAGATTCCTGTACAAAGCTCTCAGCTTTAAGCTAGGAGCTCTGCATAAAACGTTGCTGAGCATGGCGGTGCCAAGCTTTCTTATAACATTATACGAAAAAACAGCAGATGTTAGGCTATAAACAATTCATTTGAACAGTATCTTTGCAACTTAAATGCCTGGAACGTCTCCTTTATTTAAATTGACTTGGCTGTCTAATGATCATCAATGGCGCTGTTGTAAAACACATGCAGATACACTTGGTGGGGAATGAAGATCATGTGAAACTGTTTTCCACCTTGGTAACAAAAGATATCGGAGCACAGCCCGTCTCCCCGTGACCACCTCATCCATCCACAGGCAATGACTTGGAGCATTTGGTAGTCACATGGGCTGTGGAAATAGCTTTATTGGGTGTAGCAGGTGGCAGCAATTTTCATTAGACATCTGTTAATTTGCTTGAAATTTCCTCAGCAACATAATGAGCAAAGTGGAAACTGTTTGCGTGGAAACCGATACAAGCTCCACCTTGTGGGTAGATCTGCAACCTGTCTTGGATTCTCTCTTTAGGCAATTCAAAGAGGAAAGAGAACGATAGGAAATAAAAGCAGCAAAGTGGCTTCAGCAAGTTTCTCTGCTGATGTGCTGGAAAATGATGTCCATCTAGAATGATTATTGCACGGATGCCAACAGATAAGAATTGTGTCTCTTGGGAACACGGTTGGAAAGCAGCTTTATCTACCTCTTCCGGAAGTCTCTTGACGTACCGGGTTTTCTTCAAACTATTTATCACGCATTAGTTGGTTTTACATAAATCATGTGACTTTATCTTATACGAAGAAGATAAATACATAAAGTCAACCTTGAAGACAGACGGACACGAATTAACTCTAACCCAGCAGGTTTTATAGCATCAAACCATGATGGATATACAAGAATTTTCAATGCATAAAAAGAAATTAAAAAACCGTAATGAGACATAAAAGTCATCATATGCAAAAAGATGCTAGCGATCTGGCGCACCAAGCAAGCTACGGTCATGGGTGAGGTCATCTGCAATCGCCCATAACCTGCCGAAACCAGATCAACCTACATCCCGACCATAATCAGTGTTCCATCAGATCCACCAATTCATCAGACCAGCCAAGTCCATCATTTCCGGTGACGTGAAATCAAGTGGTTGAAGAAAACGTGGGTGTCTGCACATGCGCTTTTGCGCATCACCACATTCCTGTGCGCATCATCACATACCATCTGACAAAACACTGGGTTCCAACTAACTTCAACGCTCATTATAGCACTTCTTAGGTTTGTATCTTGTCTCTAGCATATAGCAGTCGTCGGAGTCCATCACTTTGTGCTTTGTCGCTACCGTTTAATTCAGATGATTTTGTGCTCTCTCTAGTGCCTAGCGCTCCGCCTGGACTGGCCTATACGCAGCCAGTAATAACCTGAGGCGCGTTCAGTTTCAGCCATTGCAAGTGCTAAGGTTACTGGCACACGAGCATTTGTCAGAGAGGAAGGACCGTCCGTGAGAGTGGACGTTCCTTCCACTCTGTGCGCTCAGTGCTACAAAGTGCGATCCTCCTATGGAGGATCGCACTTTGTATCCCCGTCAGCGTCTGTCTAGTTGTTTGACGCAGAGGGCTTTTTCACATCCGGTGGTTGGCCCTCCCCGTCAAAACGGCAGACGCAGGGAAGTGCGGACACACGCAAGCACTCAGTGCGCTACTGTGCCGGTAGCCTTAGCAATTTGGCACTGAACGCTGTGCTGCAGTTCAGTGCTCAGCACTGCTAATTTAGCACTTGTGGCTAAGTAGAGGAGGTGCTGCAGAGTAGCTGAGTGTGAAGTGGGAAAGATGGCCGCCTCCACAGAGCAAATAATCCAATAAGGAAATGTATAGTTTGAAGTTTTGGTGGAGCAAAACACCAAGGGCAATATTACATAGTTGGTGCTAATTTAACCAGAGCTGTTGTAAATTTATCAGAGCCATTATAGCCTATGGAGCTTTTTAGTTTAGAACAGCTCTGGGTAAGTTAGCACCAACTATGTAATATAGCCCCAAATATTTATTGGAACATGGTAAACATTAACACTAAAGTGGTAATAAATGGACAACAGTGGATTTTGCAGAAGCAGCACCTTTCATTAAGCAATCCTCTGCCCTTTTGCTTCAAAATAATGCGCGTGAAAACATTAGACATGTGCATTCGTTTTAGTACTAAAACGATTTAGTCCGAATTTTGGGATAATTTAGTTTTCGTATGACTCAAGAGAAATGAAACTGCTCAGTACAAAAAAACGAAAGAAACTAAAATAAAATGCATTACATTTTAGTGTCAGTCCTTTTTGTGATATTACATTGATAAGTGAAGGAGACCAGCAATGAAGAGCGCAACATCCGAAGTTCTGCACCCTCCACATGCCAATGCAGTAGGATTTTCTATACAGAGGGGCATTAATTAATGCAGGAGGATGTTATTTACATTTTTACAGAGGAAGGTATAAATTGAGGAGGATGTTCTATACAGAGAGGGACATTAATTAATTCAGGAGGATGTTCTATATAATATACTGAGAGGGGTATTAATTAATGCAGGAGGATGTTCTAAACATTATACAGAGAGGATCCTTTTTTTCTCAGACCTTTAAATCCAGTGGCTGTGAGCGCGGAGATCGGCTGCTTGTTACCTTATCTCTCAGTACAATGTATCAGGCTCAGCTGTTACAGTAACTGACTAACAGCGCTCAGAGATTCAGTAAAACAAGGAAATAATATTGTTCTAACCGCTTATATATATATAAAAATATTATTTACTAGTTTTACTGAAACTCTGAGCGCTGTGATGAGCAGCAGTCAGTTACTGTAACAGCTTTGCCTGATACGGGGCAGTATTACAATGTTGGTGCTAACTTAACCAGAGCTGTTGTAAACTGAAAACCTCCATAGACTATAATGGCTCTGGGAAGTTTACAACAGCTCTGGTTAAGTTAGCACCAACTATATAATATGGCCCACACTGTGCTGAGAGTGAGAGATACTGTAACAAGCAGCGATCTCATCCCTCTGAAGAGCCACTACAATAGTAATTGTATCCACTGGTTTTCGGATGAATGAAATTTAGTTTTCATACTAAATAACTGAAAACGAATTTCTTTAGCAACTAAATAAATTGCATTTTAGGACTAATCCATTAGTTCAAAACGAAATTTTGTGCTGTGCACATGTCTAGAAAACATTAACATTAACGCTGCACGCATATATTGGTGGGCAGACTGCTTTTTCATGCGATTCAGCCAATCTGAATTATGAAGCACAATTGTCTCCCGTTCAGTTTTTGCGCCTGTCAAAATCAATCTGAGTATATATGCTGCAGCAATAATAAAAACACACACAACTTATCAATTTTATTGTTTGGGTATGTGTAGAATGTGTAACTATACTGTGCTGTATTTGTTTTTCGTGCTGGTGTATTTGGTTTTGGCCAGAACGTTCAGATTTGCCATTAACACCAGCTTCTAAAAGACGTTAAAATTATGCGCGCAAACGTCGTTCGTAAAAACTTGCGCATCGATTGTAATACCATCCAAGTACCAGCGAACAAACGCATTTGCGCTCACAATGTTAAGTATAGGATGTGCGCACAAACTTTCGCTCGCAAAGGGTTCGCGCAGGGTAACTCGCGTTAGATGTTAATGCGCATTTTGTGCGCGAACGTCGTAATACGACATTCAGCGCAAAGGGTTTTTCCCCTCGCGTTAATGCG
This sequence comes from Leptobrachium leishanense, assembly GCA_009667805.1. Taxonomy (NCBI): domain Eukaryota; kingdom Metazoa; phylum Chordata; class Amphibia; order Anura; family Megophryidae; genus Leptobrachium; species Leptobrachium leishanense. Next base: position 67,355,344 of record CM019066.1, read on the forward strand.
TTTTTGCGCACTCGCACATGTTTGCGCGGAGAATGTAATAGAGCCCATAGAGTGCAAAATACAAACCTGAGCAGCGCTATAATAAGCGCTGGAGTTAGTTGGAACACGGTGTTCTGTCAGATGGTATGTGATGACGTGCGTGGAAGCGCATGCGCAGACAGCCAAGTTTCCAATTAATCCTATTTATTCAGCAGCCTTCAGGAGACTGCAGACCTCAGCTCTGTGATCCTGGGTCTTTGTGGTCCACAGCAGAGGGTGGAAGAGTTCGTGTTGTGTGCAGTGCAAGGACAAAGAAGACAGAGGACGACGAAGGAATGCTCTGCTTTAATACAGAAAAAAAGGCCTCAGCTGCACTAGAGAATCAGGACGCAGTGTTAGTAGATGGCATGTATGCGACTGAATGACCACTATTTCTAGAACATCCCTTTATAGTTGTGGCCCTGCTGCTTTCAATGTGTAGTCCACAAAATCATGGCAACAGAAGGGAATCACAGGAACATGGGTGTAAAAACTTTCACCCCCCTCCAATCCTAACCTGTTGGTTCTTTAAAGTGCACTTGTTGTGCCCAGTTTCACGTTCCCTGTCATATCCCATCATGGATGCATATCACATTGGTTATAAAGATCATTTCAATTTCTCATCTTAATAACTTAATGAGATATTGTAGATTTTACTTGCCCTGATAGAGCATCAGGTGCCATCATGTTTCCCTCTCTGTGGGTAGAGCAGGCTGGGAGCTGCTGCATAATGCGGCGCAATTGGCCTTCAGCTGAGCCGTTTGGCACGCTGGTTTGTCAGTCCAATGGCAGTCAATCCACTTTTTTGAAAAAAAATTCAAACACATAAATACTAGGCAGTAATTCCCTATAAATAATCCCATCCTCTGGTGGGACAACAGATCCACTTTGTTTCTAAGGTGACAGAAATTAATAGGCACTTTAGCCACATGATTATTTAAGTGAATTTAAATGGTCATAGTGCCATGATTGTCCCCCTGCTGCTGTTCCTGGGGCTATGACAGACTTTCAAAGCAGAGGTCTCCCGCCATCCTGATGTTTGTCAATCAGCTTCCGCTGAGGGCCTTCTGTAATGTCGATCAGTTTTGATTAGCATAACTAATGCTTATTGTTCAATGTTGCCCAACACTTTTCCTCAAAAAGCCATGTGATTGGTTGCGTGTGCGCTAGTCATGCATGGACTGATCATAGCAATGACGGAAGATGCCTCCTACAGCAAGCGACATCAACTGGGAATAAGGAAGGGGAGACTGTGGTGCTGGAGAAGTGGTAATTTTTAACCCACTCTGGGATAGAAATGGAGGTGGGTGAAAGTGGGTGGGGAGCCAGAAGGGGTTAATAATTGACCTGTCCAGTTTTTAGCCTAGATCGTTACCTACAGGAGGACTCACTGATGCCTCTAAATGCTTCTGCTCAAGAAAACTGGATTGACCACTGTGAGTAGTGATAATGTCGATCATGGCAGTGCCAACTTGCTTCATGCAGCAGAAGCTGGGAGGGTGCTGGCATCGTCTAGTCTAGTTGGTCTTTTTTATCTGTATTTTGGAAAAGCACACCTTCAGACAGGATAAATTAGTTAGGATTGCAGTTCCAGATAATCTTAACATCCATATTATCATTCTTCTTAACACCTAGGGTCCAATGACAGAATAATTAAGCCATAACAGTCCAGTCCTTACCATCTGTTTATGTTCCAATCTTCCAACGAAAGGGGCTATTGGAACTGGTGCCCTAAACCCACATCCTTACATAGGCCCATGGCAGACTATGATGGGCCCTGCAATCCAATTACTGCACGCCAGACTTGTATATTGAATCGGACAGATACAGGTGTATATAAGTATCGACCTGGTTATATATACACATATCTGTCTGGTTATATGGCATAAAATATGTTTTCATTTCGCACGATTCCAAAAATAGTTCCAGCATTATCTTCATCTCCAGGCCCATAAAGATCTTCATCAACCCCTGAATGACAGCTGGGCTTTCTATAGATACCAATTCCATATGATCGCAAGTTCTGCGTGGAGGACAATGTGGCAGCAATTACAATATAATTGGACATTTAAGGATTAAGCCTAGAAGCACCAAAAATGGAAAGATGTAAGAACTGATAGGACCAAGATGCGAGTGTAATATCCTTAGATGCGTGAGATCAGATATCTCTGACCAGTGCAGTGCTTATCCATCTGTTAACAAAAAAATAATTGGATTCAGAACTAACATTAAGGCTAGTGGTATGCTAAAATAAATATTGTCAAATTGTATTCGTTGTCACACACTAATGGCTTCCTCCTGGCATCATCAGAATATTAGCATTTTTGTATTATGCATTCAGATAGTGGCTGCGTTCTTGCGTAGATTGTTCCTTCTTCCTTTGACCTCCCAGCAGTAAAGGACCTGCTTTTGACTTTCAACCATTTAATTAAACAGACGCACCATCCAGAATGATTAATTGTTAGTTACACCGTGTTCTGTTTCCAGGAGAGACAGATACTGTAGCTGTTCCTGAATCTAGGAGCCACAGGTCATTGATTAGGGACGGGTGTTTTACTTGATGCTTGTTAAATCAAATCTCATGGCATAATAAAAAAGCATAAAATGGGCAAATTTATTATACTTAGCTTATGGAGGAAATTAGAAGAATCTCAACATGTTAATTTTTTGTTATATTAATGACAAACACCTACTCCCCCTAACCCATATACTGCAGAAGTCAATGGACGTGCTACTGTCTTTAATTATGCCATAATACAAAAACATAACAGTAGTAAATGGGATACCAGGCACTCCTTTGCATAGATTATTGGGAATTTTATTGTGGCTTCCTGAAAGGCAATGTTTTGGCTGAAGTCTCAGCCTTTGCCAAGCCTTGACAAAGGCTGACCATTCAGCCAAAACATTGCCGTTCAGGTTGTCACCATAAAATTCCTGTTTATCAATGTAAACTAAATTTAAGCTTTGAACCAGGAGCGTACACAAAAGGTGACATTGTGTATAAAAATATATAAAATATAGTATTTGGTGTACTGTGCTGATATACAGTACATGGGAAGTCAAAAGGGGTGACCTATCTGTCCCAAAGGTCACTATGAGAGACAATGGTCACTATTGGTCTCCTATTTCCTGTGGTCATCTCTAGCACCATCTGGATGTAGTTTTAATCTAAAATATGCCGGGACACCTCCCACATAAAAATGTCACCTATGCGGTATCTCAGAGCTGGATTGGAGGGCTCTGGCCTATGTGAGCAGGTATATTTTGTATGATTCTCACCTGTGCCTTTTATAAGATTGGATATCTTGCCCTATGATCCTGTGCGTCTTTGTTCTTTCTTACATACGCGGAGGATCGCTAAGTGGACAGTGCCACTCCCCAATTTGGCACATAGCGCATTTTACAGAGCCAATATTATATATGGGCTCTGGAAAATGTGATATATGCATAGATAACTTTGAATTCTCATTATAAGTTGTACTACACTATATTCTCTTGTTTATGTATTTTTTATGATGTTCTTTCACAAGACCTGCTTTGGTAATGTATAAGTATATGCATGATTTTAATCCACTCAAATTACTCACAGTTTGATCACCATTTCACATTTTGATCACCTTGAACACCAACTGCAGAATGCCTTTATTCAGAGGTTTTCAGTTAGACATGCAAATGTAACAAACATGCCCCTGCGCTTCTCTACACCAGATCCTCCCCACCCACCCACACTGGTCTCCTAACAAAGAAAACTGATAAAGAGTTCTGGCCACAGCCAGATCTGGGGGAGGGGGTGGCAAATGGTTACAGATTACACATGGGGGGAAAATCACAGTGTCTCACACAACATTTTACACTAAATACAGGGCAATGAAATGTAAGGAAAAATAAATGCAAATAAACATTGGGGCAGCCGTTCCGTCACAGTGGGAATTTAAAATCTGCATTGTATGCCGGACTTTACTGTAACCTCGTTATGTGGCAAGTCGGGTATGATTTTCAACCTGGGTCCTGTCACCTTTATCCCATGAGCGCCCACACCGAATGATGAATTTGTGCTGTGAGCGCATGCACAGCACTAGTTCTTGGCCGCTTTTTCCTAGAATAATCACGGATGCGGCTGCAAGCATTCAGAGTCACGATGATGTCAACATGCAAAATGTGCTGACATCATCAGTCCTTGGAGGTGGGATATTTAAAATCCACTCTGCTGAGTGACAGCTGTGTGGACGGAGGAAAATCATGCACACCACTACTGGCCATACCGGGCTGCGTGGAGTGCTCACTCAACACAGCCTGACCACTTTAATAAGCTAAGTGGTCAGGGTGCAGAAAGTGTCCCTTTAAACATGCTATCCGTGTGTGGCTTTTCCAGGTCGTGTCTATATGTCCCACGTGAGAGAAGCGTTCTCAAAAGCAGTAATTTTGTAAAGCTATATATGCCTTTTGAATATAAAACAGGTCTGCATTTTTCCTACACATACATGGCATTTTACAAATAACAGGAAATCTGTATTAGAATGATAATATAAATCATTTATCCACAGCCATAATTATGAAATACTATAGTATTTGTAAGGTTGTATGATTTTTTTTGCACTAATAACCTATTGAACTATACTATTGGTTTCAGGTGTGTACATTCTGTACTGTATCCAAGCCAGATAATAAGATTATCATGTCTTTCCTTTGATTGTGTCACGTATCTGTTTTATTATTCTTTTTTTTCCACTGTCGCTTTTTCTACAGAACCCTATTGTCTCATGAATGGCAGATGTTGAGTTTATGTGGGTGTAATTTACTATGCCAAAGCCCAGGATGTATATTGTACAAACCTGATGAGCCTCAAATGGCACGGACCAGTTAAAAAATGTTTTCGAGGTCTCATCACTTACCATATGGGATGATTGAAGTATTAGCTAAATTATCCCTTCTCTCCCTCCTGTTATCAGGAGTATCTGCATCTCCGCATGTCATCTTTCTATTGTGCCTGATAGTCGACAGTGTTTGTCTGACCTCATCCCTAATTCACTGTTCACAATGGTACAATGCGCCGCTCCTGATTCATGACTTCCCCTCGTAGAACTCTTTTTGTCATAGTGGTTGTGTGATTCCTTCTTTTTTAACCCCTTAGTGACCGGGCGGTTTTACACAAATCCGTCCTTTAGTGACCGCTGCTGTTTTTACGTTTCTGCGCTGTTAGGGTTTAGGTCAAATTTTCCTCTTACTCGTTTATTCAACCCACACATATTATACACCCTTTTTCCCGCCATTAAATGGACTTTCTAGAAATACCATTATTTCCATCATATCCAATAATTTACTATAAAAAAAATATGAAATATGATGAAAAAAATGGTAAAAACACACTTTTTCGTAATTTAATCCCCAAAAGATACAACCACCAATAAAGACCCCGGCTAAATAGTTTCAAAATTTTATCCCGAGAATAGAAATACCCAATTTTTACATGTTTTTTAATGTGCTGTGAGTGATATCAGGGAACCAGACAATACGTGTTTATTTAAAAAAAAGCAATATCTTTGTCAAATATGACATATATCTACTGCATTTCCTGCCATAGACCCAGACTCCTGCGTTGGTCCATTCTATTTAAATCCTGTGCTGCTTTCAAACTGTATGTTCATCCTGCAGAAGAGATAGGTACAGGCCGTCTCCATGATGTAGTCATCGAGCTGTTTTATTGTCTCCACCCTGCATAGTACAATGCTAGGCCTAAACATAATACATCATTATTCTGCTCCCAATGCTTCACACTGTCTGGTTGCGTTTGGTTTCTTTTGTTCACTAGAAATATAACTGAGGCCTTGAAATGGATTTTTTTTCATACAGAATGATTCATATGCCAAAATGTTTCAGTGTCTTTAAATGAAGAATGCTAAAATTTTTACATCTGTGCCCACACGCCTGAAGTATGGTCAGTCAGCCAGTATTTAAAGTGCACCTGCCTTATGGTATAGAGTTTTTTTGATAAGTGTTTTGTTGTAATTTAATTAATCCAGTACATTTTTTTATTTTATCACTTCCAGCGAGTTTTGTGAGTGTTTGCAGCATCAAATCTACCTGATCTTCTGGTGGAGGCGGCCATGTTTGCTGCCGCCTCTCCTCAATGGGAGGGATTAAACATCTAAACTGTGTGATTGACAGCTCAGCGCAGGATGGTTGGGGGTAGGGACTGGAGTGGGGTCTTCAGACAGCAAGGATACTTGTAAAAGTAATCACAGCTCAGGTTTTTTTTCCCCCTTCCCCATCCCACTGCTTAGCTGCATGCAATATATATATATGTGTGTGTCAACACACACAATCTATCTCTCTGTCTACCTGTCTGTCTGGGACTAATGCCCATAGAATTGTGTCATGCTCCCCATAGCTCTACCTTGCTCCCCATGACATCCTCCTAGTAAGTAATCTTCCAGACCACTGACGCCCATCCTGGCATCTAGGGAACAAATTCTGACACAAGTGACGCAGTAAATTTAGCAGGCCACATGGTGCCATTACAAAAATCATCATTGGTGGAAATGACACACAGATATGATGCTCCCTATCAGCTGGTGTCATTTTAGCACCAACCACCAACAATCAACACACAGGCACTGAGGGAATGATGCATGGGTGCAGGGGAAGGACACACAGGCATCCAGGTAATGCCTGGAGTGTTCAATCCAATGCATAGGGTCGACATATTGATTCAACATGGCATCCTCCTCTCTTCCTGTTATAACTGATGCGGACTGCTCACTACTCATTCCATATGTTGAGACAGCCAATGTGCCTAAAAATCATGCCACAGACCAAACGCCGACCGATGCAAGTCCAGCTGGCCCTTTATAAATCCACAGTCATTCATTGTTCTATTGTAATTCTTGTCATAGACCCCATAGTGTATTCTTTGTCTATATAGTTTGTGTTTTTTGGCTTTTGACCTGGCTTGTGTCAACCATTCTGTCTCTCTATCTCTGACTTACCTACAGGTCTTTTAAGTCTGTGTACCTCTTTAACCCTTGACCTTGTTTCTTGCTATTCTTCGACCAGATCCTCCTCAACCCAACCATTACAACAACAGGTATTAGCTCAGGGTTACTGGGTATATATTTTGAGTGTTGGTTCAATAGCAGTCATGACAAGTAAAGAGTGGGAGGGGGTTTAAATTAGGTGGGCAACTCTGGCTCCACCCCTTGAGTCTTAGTGCCCAATATTGGGCACTATTCCATTGTTGGTGCTAATGTACCGTCTCAATATGTAATAGTTAGCACTAGGAAGTTTAACGTCTGGCATCGATAGTCCGCTCTTGACACTACAGTGGTCGGATGAAATGGTTTTGCCCCTCACAGCTTGCATGAGCTTACTGTACTTAAGCATCTCCTATACCTAACATGGGGCTCACAATCTATTTTTAGCATCTCGTTAAGTTAGGTATTACAAAGTGCAGGCGTAATTTACTGTTGGGACGCAAAATAAAAAAATGTAATACCTTCTAAACGCTAGTGTTAAATGTTTCTGCAAATGTAAAATCATTTAATGCATTCTAACCCCCCCCCCATTAAATCCCTTACTCACCTCTCATCTTGCGGCGAAAAGGATAACCTGATCCGGCGCTTCTTCTCCCAGGAGCAGAGTGAGACTGGGAAAAATTAGTTCCTATTCTCCCTCCACGATCACTCCGCGGCCCTGCGCAATCTCGCGAGAGCAAGGTCGCGCAGAGCTCCTGGTCCGGAAGCACAAGTCTCCATGGAGTTCTATTTTCTCCAGGAGTGGATACTCGCAGAAGTGCTACTTTGGGTATCAGGAAGGTTGGCGCTGCGTTTCGGGGTGAGATGCTGAGATAGCACAATCCCAGGAATAGGACGTTAGCATGGGGACAATAAGGGAAAATCTGTAGGGTTGCACCGATACCGATACTAGTATCGGTATCGGGGCCGATACTGGGTACTGCAGGAGTACTTGGTACTCGTGCAGTACCCCCGATATTTTTTCCGATACCGGAAGCCGGCATTGAGCCGGCTTCCGGCATCCGAGGGGCTGCGGCGGCTGTCCGAATGCTCTATCGGCATTCGGACAGCCGGCCCCGCACTCTCCGCAATACATAACTTCCTGGGCGCCGCCGGGGAATGTCTCACGCGCGCGCTCGTTGGAAGGACCCCAGCCGCGACCACGTGATCCCGGCTGGGGGCCTTCCAACGAGCGCGCGCGCGGAGACATTCCCCGGCGGCGCCCAGGAAGGTAAGTATTAAACACACTGAGCAGCTGCAGGGCCTGTCTGAATGCTGATAGAGCATTCAGACAGGCCCTGCAGCTGCTCTCCGCGACGATACTTACCTTCCTGGGCGCCGCCGGGAAAGTTTCCCCGCGCGCGCTCGTTGGAAGGCCCCCAGCCGGGATCACGTGGTCGCGGCTGGGGTCCTTCCAACGAGCGCGCGCGCGGAGACATTCTCGGCGGCGCCCAGGAAGGTAAGTATCGTCGGGGGGGGGGCGGTCCATGAGCTGGAGGCAATATCCATGAGGGGGCATATCCATGAGCTGGAGGCAATATCCATGAGGGGGCATATCCATGAGCTGGAGGCAATATCCATGAGGGGGCATATCCATGAGGGGGCATATCCATGAGGGGGCATATCCATGAGCTGGAGGCAATATCCATGAGGGGGCATATCCATGAGCTGGAGGCAATATCCATGAGGGGGCATATCCATGAGGGGGCATATCCATGAGGGGGCATATCCATGAGGGGGCATATCCATGAGCTGGAGGCAATATCCATGAGGGGGCATATCCATGACCTGGAGGCAATATCCATGATGGGGCATATCCATGAGCTGGAGGCAATATCCATGAGGGGGCATATCCATGAGCTGGAGGCAATATCCATGAGGGGGCATATCCATGAGCTGGAGGCAATATCCATGAGGGGGCATATCCATGACCTGGAGGCAATATCCATGAGGGGGCATATCCATGACCTGGAGGCAATATCCATGATGGGGCATATCCATGAGCTGGAGGCAATATCCATGAGGGGGCATATCCATGAGGGGGCATATCCATGAGGGGGCATATCCATGTCGGGGCATATCCATGTGGGGGCATATCCATGAGCTGGAGGCAATATCCATGTGGGGGCATATCCATGAGCTGGGGGGGCATACTCATGTGTGAGCTGTGGGGGCATAATAACCCATGTGTGTGCTGGGGCAAATCCATGAGTGAGCTGGGGCAAATCCATGAGTGAGCTGGGGCAAATCCATGAGTGAGCTGGGGCAAATCCATGAGTGAGCTGGGGCAAATCCATGAGCTGGGGCAGTATGAATATATATATATATATCGGGGGGATATACATGTGAGCGGGGGGCATTTTTATATGGTCTGTTCTTATTGGAAAGCGGTCACATGACATTAAATAAAAGTATCGGTACTTGGTATCGGTGAGTACTTTTAAAAAGTATCGGTACTCGTACTCGGTCTTAAAAAAGTGGTATCGGTGCATCCCTAAAAATCTGCAAGCGCACATTATCCTACTTACCGTCTCCATGTTAGCATCAAGAATGTAATATAGCTTTTTAATTGTAGAAGGAAACAAACTCCTACCTCTATTCAATATGAAATCTAATATCCATCCTTTTTAACCCCTTCGCTGCTATGGACGCGCTCAGCGCGTCCACCCGCAGGTAACGTTCCTTGCGGTGGACGCGCTGAGAGCGTCCTCCCTTTGGGGCCAGCGTTCGGCCGGGTTCCGGCCGATCGCTGGGCCCCCGGTGCGGGCTGACATCCTCGATGTCAGCCCAGCACCCGGAACCGCCGCCGGCCTAATTAGGTGTCATTGCGGCGGCGCGATGACACCTAATTCAGGCGCCCCCCTAATTCAGGCGCCCCCCTAATTCAGGCGCACCCCGCCAGAGCATGGCCGTTCCAACAATACCAAACTTGACTATGAAAAAAGTTTTTTAAAAAAAAATAAAAATAAAAAAATATTTTAAAAAAATAAACAAGTTTTTTTTTCTTTTTTTTGGTTCGTTAATGCAGCAATATTGTTCCCATTTCAATTATAATGTGAACAATGATGCTGCACTAACGATTTTTGTATGCGGTGCGTTTGTTAAAAATCGCGTAATTTTCCCCCAAAAAAAATGTAACGAGACCCCATCTCTAATTTTTTTAACAAGCGCACCCCATACAAAATATAACCGCAATTGCTTGCATGTTAAAATGTGAAAAAAAACCACTTTACACGTTGTAAATTATTGAAAATTCATATTTTATTGCATTTTTTGTTATAATATACAGACAGGTCATGACGTATAGATATAATAATGACATAATATGAATCTGCCGAGTCTGACGGAAAGAACGATATATAATATGTCTGCGTCATATACTAAAATAAGCCTTCAAAACACGTTTAAACATGATGAGCAAAACCGGTAAAAATGAGCTCAGCACAGAGGCGGGAAATGCCTCAGCAGCGAAAGGGTTAAACCCCCTATTTTTTGAGAAGCAATCTTCTAAAGACTCCAGCTAGCTGAGCTCTCAAACGAAAAACAAATGTCTTTGAAATTTAATGAATTTGTCTTTGTGTGGGAAAGTTTGGTAGAAAAAAAGATTTCAATTGACACTTAGGGCCATATTACATAGTTGGTGCTAACTTAACCAGAGCTGTTGTTAACTTAACAGCTCCATAGGCTATAATGACTCTGATAAGTTTACAACATCTCTGGTTAAATTAGCACCAACTATGTTATATGGCCCTTAAATGGGTAAAAAAAAAAACACAAATATTTTGGTTAAAAATGGACTTTTCCTGTGACTTACTAATGTTATAGTACCAAGCCATGACAATGTATTAAGTGAAGCGTCACCTTGGCTCCTCGTATATTTGGCTCATGTAGTCATTTCCTGAGTGTCTGTAGTGCATTGATGCATACCATTAGTAGATAATGAATCTCGAATCTGCAAGGTTAGACTCTTGAATCCAAACACATGTTTTCTTTTAAGATTTCATATTCCGTCCCCTGAGAAGTCAAGTCTTGTGTCTCTTTAAAATAAAGCATTTGTAGAGATTCACAGTGTTCCTATCAGGGAAATGCTTTATCATTCTTGGCAATCTCTCCTTTTGTTTTTGTCTTGCTTTAGAGCTCTTCTGCTGACAAAGCTCTAGTACTCATTTAAAAGTAGATTGCTGTGCAGTGCACAATGTAAATTATGCATTCTGCAAGCACATACATTTGATCATTCACTCACTGTTTTATCAAGGAGGCCAGTGAAGGATCTGTACAGTACTTATCAAAACGTAGGTCTCACCGATAAACATCACATACGCATAACATCATAAAAAACGGTGTTTAGAAAGTAGCTAGGTTTTGCTATTCACTGTTACCACTGAACATCACGCACACTCAGAATATATTATGTTATCTGATGGATAAGATCTGATGGATACGCAACAGAAAATTCCCCAAAAAACATTAAGAAAAACAACAAAAAAACAACAAAATAATAATTGACTGTTGGAGGTTACAATTCCTAAAAACGTTTTCAAAGACAAATCTATATATAGTGTCATGCCCCATGATTTTGGATTTATTGTATATTTTTACTGTTATGTGTTGAATCTGCCTTTGCTGCCTACATGCTATTGTTTTCATTGCTATTTTGATCCTGCTGGGTTTCCTTAGCCTTTCTGTATCCAGCTAGTTTCCACCCCTTTGCTCAGTGTCTTGTTCTAAGGGACTTCCTGGTTACATAGCAGCCATTCTGTGTTCACTGCTGGACAAAACTAATGTCTTTTTACCTGCATTGCTGTACACTAATACAAGATTGTCAGTCTGATCATTAAATTCTTCAATTTGATTCATCTTTCTACGTGTCAGTTTTGCTGAGTTGAAGCTATTTGCCAAACTTCATCGTGTGAGTACTGGTCAAATACAGAAATAGCTAGTCTAAAGTATCCACGCTTCACAGCTTTGCTTAGGGAAGCAGAATATATAGAGTGGGAGAAAGTGTTCTACTCCATCCCATGCGCTACACTTGGTTTATATTATACAAATAGGCATACATGATTATATCGTCATTTATAATGATAACCTTGGAAGGTTTTAGGCACTACATGGGCTTGGTGACTTGTCTTTGGCCCATAGCCGTTGGCATTTGCCTGGCTTGCACAACAGAGTGAATAGACTCACTTTGATTAGAGAATGATCAGCAACAACTCACTGACAAGACCTGCCAAAAATAGGCCGAAAATCATTATCTGGGATTGCTGTACAGTGCATTGGCAGATCTGCCAAGTCACACAGTATGACCGTGTGACAAATGGTTTTCTCTCCCGATCACCCGACAGCCCTTTCTCATGATGACTAAGGAAAAACGCACTTCCAGGTCCTGTTTAATGGTGCTCCTACTTCTTAAACAGTTACAATCAAGGCTTTTAAAGTCCATAAAGAAGCGCCTGTATATGAGCAGAACTGATTAGTTGCTGACCCAAGCCGACAGTCATCCTGGTCCGCATACGAGCTGAGGTGTCTCGTTCCTTTGGGCGGTATGGATGTCATCGATGATGTAACTTGCATAACGGCCACGCCCTCTTGGTAGTCATGCCTCCCACCCTCCTAATCTCGGACCTGCTACAGTTGGCAGATCTGCATTCAGAAAGTATTCAGGCCTTTTCATTTTTTTTCACATATTTTTATGTTGCAGCCATATGCTAAAAGTGTTTAGAATTATTATTTTTCCACATCAATCTACACTCAATACCCCACAATGGGCTAGATTACATAGCTCACGCAAAAATGGGGATGCTAACGGGGTTAACCTGCACCATCTTTTAGGACTCGCTAAAAATGTGTTTAGCCCATCAGTGCTGTAACACTTTACTTACCCTAATGCTAATTACTGATTGCGCTCCCCATGTTAAGTGCAGGTTGCGCAAAGTACAGTAAGCTCACACAAGCTAGCACAATCACTGATGCGCTAACAAATTTTTAACCTGTTTAGCGTTAGGAAGGTAATATGGTGGAATGCGTTAAAGTCACTTATCCTTGCGTTGACACTTACTCATCCAAACACTACAGTTAAGAGTTCGGTATGTAATCTAGCCCAATGACGGAGCAAAAACTGATTAAATGTAATATTACAGCTTTATATTTTCAATATCAAATCCGTTTTTTTATTTGTTGCGTCATTATGGGATATTGAGTGAAAATGGTATAAAAAAAAGCAATTAAAAAACATTTTATCATAAGGTTGCAACATAAAAGGGGTTATTCAGAAAGGATGGAACTTGCAACCGAATTTGCAACCAAGGGGCACCGAACGGTGAATTTCACAGTACCGTACAATTTTGGGGGAGTTCGACCATTCAGAAAGCTGTCAATTAGCCTAATGCCAATTGCCAGTGAAATACGATGCAGTTCGCCGCAGATCGGCGATCTTTGGCAGCAACGAAACTGGCCCATAGAGAAGTAATGGTTAGACACTAACAGGGTTATCCAAAGAGATTCGAAAAGTCACCGCACGTTCGGTGACTTTTCGTTCTCTTCAATTCGGTTCCTTTTGCCGATTGCATTTCGGTGATCCTGCGGTGTATTCAGCAAGCACCACAGGGTCCCCGAATTGCAGGGAAAAGTCACCGCAAACCTGACGAAAACTAACCGAATGCACGCTGAAAACAAGCAAAAACATCTGGATTAACCTTCGAAAAAGCCGAACAGGAGCCGAACAGGAGCCGAAAAGGAGCCGAATCACAGAGAGCCGAAGCAGCTGTGACGTAGAGGAGGCAGTGAATAAATTAGAAAAACCATTTGTATGAATCTGGGAAAATGAAACGCTGTTTGCAAAGAAACTACTGAGCGAAAATGTCTGAAATTTTCACAGGAGATCCAGGGAATGATACTAAAGAGGGCTGTTACAAAAAAAATAAGTAAACTGAAAAAAAAAAAAAAAAAAATCGGACTTTTAATTTTTTTTTAAAAAATTCAGAAAAATGCTTAAAGTATCCTAAAAAATCTATAAATAAAGAGACTTTTTGCTGCAGAATTTTATAATGAACGGTTTATTAGATATTGAATTAAAACGGGAATATTTTTAACATTGAAGTCTATGGGATTCTCCTGAATAAATTTGCCGAATGAAACCACCGAATGGCAGGGCATTAGGGGAACCTTTCACTGCTGGTTTGTGTTCTCTGAATAGCCGAAGCAGTGCTTTTTCATGGGGATTTCACTGCCCTCGAACAGGCACCGAACAGGCACCGTATGTGCAGGCAATTCGCCAGGATTTGGCGAATTGCCTGCTCTCTGGATAGCCGAATGGCCAGGAAAGGTAACCGAAGGCTGATTTTCAGCGTTCGGTTACCTTTCTCAAGCAATTCGGATCTCTTTGGATAACCCTGTAAGCTATTCAGAAAACACCAAAGTGTCAGTGAAATGCCATGATTTTCGGTGATTCAGTTTGACCGGTTTAACTAGGCAAATCCCATAGGATTCAATGGTAAAAATTATTATCGTTCTTACTATTTTTTTATTCAACCATTCTTTCATTTTCAGCAAAAATACTTTTCATTTATTTATTTTTTAGAAGAAAAATTGTATTTTCTTTAGATTCAATTTTTGATTTACAATTTTTTTTAAAAGGTGTTTTTTTTATTAGAAAAACAGCAGAGTTCTTTTTTATTTCCTGGTGTCCAGCGGTCAGTTCGGCGACTCCATCTTCGGCGCACTTTGGTGACCCAGCAGTGAATAGTCAGTTCACCACAGGATTGGCGAAATGGGATCGCCGAAGCACATCGAAGTGCGCCGAACTACGACATTCTGCAGAAATTCCGGTGCTTTCTAAACAACCCCTAAAAAGTGAAAAAAAGAAAATTGATGGGCTGTAAATACTTCCTGGATGCAATGTATATCTTGTGCAGAGAAGACCTGAGTGGCATTAATTTTGGATTGTCATTTTGGGGGAGGCATTCTTATACTGTATACCTGTACTGTATATATAAGTGGTACGGGTCAGAGCACTACATGTGAGCTAAAATCTCTGTGAACTGAGCAAGGAAACAATTATAAATTTCAAGGTTTTTCCGAGATTTGGTTTTCCCACCAATTGTGTTGGTTTCTTTTTTGGGGGGGGGGTGGGGATTTTATTAGCCATGAACATTCTCTTTTTCTGCTGCTCTTTTAGACGATAAAACGATCAATTCGTCCAGTAGAATCCAATTCCTGACGTGGTAGCGCAGAATACTAATATCTAGAGATTGCTGTGTGTGTTAGAAAACAATGGGCAGACTCTGAGCAGAGAATGGCTCTGAGCAGCACTTTGGGACAGAATGCATCACAATAAGTGGGAAGTACAGTCATGTGAAATGTGAAAACAACATTTCAACAGATCCACTCTACCAGATGCACACATTTATAAATGAACTAGAGACAGAGTCTGAACAATCCTAAAATAAGAGGTATTCTTGCCTCAGGTTGTGACAAGAAATATATTTAGAAGTAACTATTTTAAAATAATGTCTCCTTATGTTGTGCGTAAATGTATACAAAATGCTAGCTGAGGTCAGAAAACAGGTACATAATAACAGAAACTCACTAGCTAAGGTCAGAGATCTATAGAGGATCAGAACTGAGAATCAAACCATATCATGGAACCAGATTCCATATTCATTTCCCCCCTATTCTTTCACTTAAAATGGATTAAAATGTCTAATCTACAGTTAGTTTGGCCCAGCCCCATTTCCTGTTTTAGCAAGGCTTCACTTACTACAGTCTAAGCATACAGGCATGTGAGCAAGTATCCTGTCTATACTGGGTAATTGCATCCTGTTTTACCTTCCCCCTACTAGAAAGTACACCGCTCTCTCTAACCCCTTCCTTCCATACCAAAGCATACCAGAGAAACCCTCTCTATCCCTTTACTCTGACTAGAACTGAACTCCTACTTATTCCTCCCTCCAATGCCTCCCCACCTCCTGACTTCTCTATCACGGTGGAGGGTATCACCATCTCCCCATCAAACCAAGTTCGCTGTCTTGGAGTTACACTTGACTCTGCTCTTTCCTTCATCCCCACATCAAGTCTCTTTCCTCCTCCTGCCGATACCAACTGCGTAATATTTCCAGAATTCCGCCATTTCTTACCGCTGTCACCACAAAACGACTCATACACGCCCTGGTAATCTCCCGACTCGACTATTGCAATAATCTCTTATCTGGCC
Organism: Leptobrachium leishanense; assembly: GCA_009667805.1. NCBI lineage: Eukaryota > Metazoa > Chordata > Amphibia > Anura > Megophryidae > Leptobrachium > Leptobrachium leishanense. Next base: position 67,371,580 of record CM019066.1, read on the forward strand.
TCCCTCTGTCCCGCCTCTCCCCCCTACAATCCATCCTGAACGCCTCCGCCAGGCTAATTCACCTCACCCGCCGCTCTGTCTCTGCCGCTTCCCTCTGCGAGTCCCTTCACTGGCTCCCCATCCACTGCAGAATTAAGTTCAAAATCCTTATCCTTACCTACAAAACCCTCACTAACTCAGCTCCCCACTACCTGTCCTCACTAATCACCAAATACACCCCGGTCCGCTCCCTAAGGTCAAACAGTGACCTGCGCCTAGCTTCTCCCCGCATCACCTCTTCCCATGATAGACTGCCGGATTTCTCACGCGCAGCCCCACTCTCTGGAACGCTCTCCCTCGTACTGTCAGACTTTCCCCTAACTTCTCTTCCTTCAAACGCTCCCTTAAAACGTTCCTATTTAGGGAAGCCTACCACCCAACTCACTGACGCAACCATCAATCACTCTCACCTTACAGTCCTCTCCTCCTGTTTCCAACCCCAACCCTCCAGATTGTGAGTTCCTACGGGAATAGGGCCCTCATCTCCTCCTGTACTGTTTGTCAAATGTTGTTCAATGTATTGTAACCCTGTCTATACTGTGCTTATTGTACAGCGCTGCGGAATATTCTGGCGCTTTATAAATAAAGAATAATAATAATAATAATAGAAGACACACCAGAGAAGCCCTCTCTCTATCCATAAGACACCTTTTATTTGCTGTTACTTTCCCAATAAAGTGAAGAAAATATAAAGGACTTTGTGTGCTTTCAAAAGGGGATGAGTTAAGATACCTGTCTTCAATCATATCCTGCATGTGACATTCACTTCTCGCAAATGACCCTGGGGTTCCAGAATAAACAATCATCACATAAAGAAAATTCCAATGCAGTATAGAAATGCTTCTCGATGGCAATAAATCCACAGCACTAGCAAATCTAACTTACGTATTGCTGAGCCCTATATGGCTCCTTGAAAGACGCCTGTGGAATTTTAAAGGAAATTCCAAAACTTTCTTGGACTGGAAAGATGGTGAACAGCAATGGATAAAATAAATTTATTAAAATCAAATCATAATAGAAACATAACTACCAGAACACGTTTTGCGATAGCTTCTTCAGCTGATGTCCACCAGGAGTATGTAAGTTAGAATTGGCACGTTTTTTCTTTTCCTGACTTTCTGGTTACAGTATTATGCTAGGGGCATCCTCAGTATATATTTGTTTATATCACGGGACGATACAGTATGAGACCTGTGGTGTGACGAAGGGGTAGATGGGCACCTGAAAAGACACTAAGATCTATAGTGAAATTCCACCTAGAGCCGAATGTGGGCTCAATAAAATGTGAGTTGGATATATACACACTAACATCAAATTCTCTTGACCGACGAACTGCACAGTCACTGTTTTACATCTTTTTCACAGCCCTTCTGGGATATATTATGAATAATGGGTGAACTGTAGAAGACGGAATATCCAAACCCCTACTATGGACATGTATTGTATATGAGTTTCTGCTGACCAGTAGGCCTAGGCTAACTGGCGCTGTGCTGTGATTTGTATAATGATACGAGAGTAGTTTGAATATAAGTTTGCCGTAGTTTCATTACATGTGTAAGGTATGTCAAAATTAGGTACCCCATTGAAATAAACCAAGTACCCCATAAACATACAATAATAAATGTTACACTAATAAAGTAAACTAATGGCATTTCTATTAAACCACCAGTAGATGGCAGCAGAGTGAAAAGCCTGAATGTTGAGCACGTGTTCATCTAAAATTCTTCCCTTAGCAGAGGGAACCCAAAGAGCAGGGCTTCCGTTTCTGGTAGGATCCAAATATTCAAGTACAATTCTACCAGAACTGAAGACATGCTTTATGTGTTACATGTAAGAGGGAGCATATCCAGGGTTATAAACAGGGCAAAAGTGATTCAATTCACATCCCTGTAGTTAGAAAAGGCTGTTGCTACTGTTGAGTAATTAGATAAGACAGTATACAAATGTCAGTGGGTTGTGCTGATGTGTCATAGCTCACCAGCATACAGGGAATGTGATGACTATTGGATCTCATGTTATAGTGTAATGATTATACTGCACCATTAGCCTACTATAATGTAGATAGAGTAATCATATATCTGTACATGTTTAATTGTTTATTATTTTCTATAAGGATGTTATTACTGCATAGGTGAATATTACTGTTATATATCGAAATGTGTATTAATGTATAAGGAACCAAATATTCAAGTACAATTCTTCCAGAACTGAAGTCATGCTTTATGTGTTGCAGAAAACGTTTAAATAAAAGCACTTCTGGTTTCACCCAGCCCGCTCCCTTCGCACATTGGAATTATTGACCATACTTTCAGCATATGTGCAACACATGGAACAATGGTATCAGCATAGATTAGTAAAAAGAAGTGTAAATTGGGTTAAAATTAGAACTAGGGTTAAGATTAGAGTTAAGGGTTAGAGTCTGGTTCAAGTATTAGTCTGTTTTTCCACATTTCAATAACATTTTAAAATGTAGAAAATTATATTTAAACAACGGTACTACTGTTGTTTAAATAAAGGTTGGTGAATTTTGTGTCAAACAATGGAACCATCAAAGTATGTGTTTCTATTCAAAGTATACAAACAGCAGTTCGAATAAACGTTCCTAGATATAAATTTAAAATCCTTACCCTGACCTACAAAGTGTTAGGACCCGGCGGCCGACCCGAGGGTTGCGTCCTCCTCGCGGCCCCTCCTGGCGTCCTATGCGCGCGGGTCGCCGCCGCTTCCGGGTATGAGGTTTCCCAGCGGCATGACGTCATCACGCCTCCACCGTGGTGCCTCCTGTGTCATGTGATTCTGTTGGCCAATCGGGAGGCAGGGCGCCTGATTTAAACCTGCTTTTTGCTTCTCTCTGCGCCCTTTCGTGGTTTTAGCTTGCTATACCCTTTGGTGCTGTATTCTGATGCTCTCATTTGACTTACTATGCATGACCTGGCTTTTGGCAACCGACTCTGAGTATCTCCGTATCCCTCTGACCCGGCTTATGTGTTTGACGCTGCATTTGGTTTTTCCCTGAGTACTGAGCTGTTTTACTACTCGCTATCACTTAACCCAGCCACCACAAGGACTGGTATTGTGATTAGAATTCAGGGTTTTTCCGGTTACCTGTGTATCTACCTAGCTTACCCTTCGACTTACGTGTACTAGCTTGACGTACACCCTCTGGTACTCCATACTGTCTTGTTTCCAGACCAGCCACCCTAAGGACTGGTTTCTATCCTCCTTGCCTACGTCCCTGCCTTATAGGTTCACTTCTAGCTACTGCGTAACCCAGCCGACTATAAGGACTGGTATCGCATTTAGGGTTCCAACCTCCTGTTTCGCCTTGGGGCTGACCGTAGCTGCCTACGGGTATGTGTGTCCGCCTGACACAAAGCTCTCACTAACTCAGCTCCCCACTACCTGTCCTCACTAATCACCAAGTACACCCCAGCCAGCTCCCTAAGATCAAACAGTGACCTGTGCCTAGCTTCTCCCCGCATCACCTCTTCCCATGATAGACTACAAAATTTCTCACTTGCAGCCCCATCCTCTGGAACGCTCTCCCTTGTACTGTCAGACTTTCCCCTAGTTTCTCTTCCTTCAAACGCTCCCTTAAGACATTCCTATTCAGGCAAGCCTACCACTCGACTCACAATTAGGGATGAGCCGAACACTCCCCGAATTCGGTTCGAGCCCGAACCGAACTTCCCATTTGTTCGGGACCGAACCCGAACCCGAACCCCCATGCAAGTCCATGGGGCTGAAAATTCGGTTTTTTAGAGTGCCCTCCAAGAGGGCATATATGCTACATATTTGCCATAAAAGGTGTATGGGGGTCCGGGTAGTGCCCTGGGGGACAGGAAACAAGGACAAAAAGTTTTAAAAAAAATGTTTTCCATGAAATAAGCGTTAAAAATAAAAACGAAAAATTCCTTCAAATATTGTGCCTAGGAGGTCCCCATAACCTGCCCGTGAAGTGGCGGATTTCTAGGATGTATAGAAACACTTAAAAACCAAAAAATGACGTTTCATATGACGGTAAATGCTTTTCCTTTAATCTATCCATAAACAACTGCTTTGGGTGGCAGCCTGTATGAAAAGACATTTTAGGACGCGCAGAAAAAGTTTAGTGGTTTTCTTGGCTAAATTATTGTGAAACTTATGCAGGCTTTGGATGAAAGTAACAATAGGTGCTTTAAAATTGGACTTTTAGCGTCGGCAACAGTGCCGTCACACCGTAACCCCTCTGAGGATATGAATCTGATACAGGCGTCAATGGCAGTGCACCCAGATATTGTGCCTTTAGTGCCAGGCATGCAAGTACTATCATACAGTAACACCTCTGTGGTATTGTGGAAGAGTGCAGGGGTGGACCATGTGGTCCTATATTGAAAAGTGTTTTTTTTATCTGTTAATGGGCGTCAGTGCACCCAGATATTGTGCCTTTAATGCCAGGCCATCAAGTATCATCATACAGTAACCCCTCTGTAGTATTGTGGAAGAGTGCAGGTGTGGACCATGTGGACCATAAAATGATATAAATCTGGCACAGGCGTCAGTGTAGCCAAATATTGTGCCTTTCATGGCAGCAAGTGCCTTCACACCGTAACCATTTTGTGGTATTGTGGAAGAGTTCAGTGCTGGAGGTTTTGTGAATGCAGAAGAGGACATCCCTTATCTATTCCATTACTTCAGCATCAGGGGATTGATAGCTGCTGATCCAGGACTGATTCATTTTTATAAATGTCAGCCGGTCTACAGAGTCGGTGGACAGACGCACTCTTTTGTCTGTGACAAAACCTCCAGCGGCACTGAACGTCCTTTCGGAAAGCACGCTAGATGAAGGGCAACCAAGTAGCTGCATAGCATATTGGCTAAGTTCTGGCCAGTGATCCAATCTCAACACCCAGTAAGCCAGTGGATCATCTGCTGGAAAGGTATCCAGGTCTGCCCTTGCCCCTAGGTAGTCCTGCACCATATGGTGAAGACGCTGGCAATGGGTGCCTACATTTGACGTCCCTGGGCGTCGAGGACTAAAAAAATGTAAAAATGCATCAGTCAAGCGGCCCTAGCCTTCACCGCTATTCCTCTGATCACCTGCAGCCTCAGAAGCACGTGTGTCAGCACTTGGTAATCTAACAGTGCCTGGAAAGGTGTTACACAAGTTTCGCTTTAGAGCGTCCTCAAGTTTTGTCATCCTGTGCTCCCTCTGTGCGGGCAGGATGAGCTCTGCAACTTTCCCCTTGTATCGTGGATCAAGAAGGGTTGCCAACCAGTAATGATCCCTCTTCTTGATAGCACAAATCCTGGGGTCCTTTAGCAGGTTTTGCATCATTAGGGAGCCCATGCAGCGTAGGTTGGAGGTGGCATTAGCTGCCGAGTCTTCCTGGTCAAAGAGGATGACCGTATCGTGCACTTCCTCCTCCCAGCCACGCACAAGCCCTTCTGTTTCTGGGCACACAAAACCCTGCCTTGAGGAATCCCCACCTTCAATGCCCCCACTACTTAAATAGTCCTCCTCCTCCTCATCCTCCTCCTGTCTGATCTGAGTAGGACCCGCTGGAATGCTGTCAGCGGAAAGACTGGGGCCTTGAGAGCTAGGGAAGGTCTCCTCTTCCTCCCGCTGCTCTGCCTCTAGAGCCACATCTATAATTCCCCGCAGAGTGTGCTCCAGCAGGAACACTAAAGGAATTGTGTCACTGATGCATGCACTGTCCCTGCTCACCATCCTCGTTGCCTCCTCAAATGGTGACAATACAGTGCATGCATCCTTAAATCATCAGCCACTGCGGGGAGGAAAAAAAAACAAGTTGACCTGAACCTGTCCTTGTGCCATACTCACACAGGTACTCGTTGATGGCCCTCTGCTGCTTGTGCAGATGCTGCAGCATTGCTAATGTCGAGTTCCACCTGGTGGGCATGTCACAGATCAGACGGTTTGTGGGAAGGTGGAATTCTCTTTGAATTTCTGCCAGGCGAACGCTTGCTGGGAATGATCGTCTGAATTGGCTGCAGACTTTTCTGGCCTGGATGAGAAGCTCTGGCAGCCCTGGGTACTTGGTTAGGAAACGCTGTACCACCAGATTTAGGACGTGTGCTAGGCATGGTACATGCGTCAATTTACCCTTGCATAGGGTGGAGAGAAGGTTGCTGCCATTATCGCAGACGATCATTCCCAGCTCAAGCTGGCGTGGTGTTAACCATCTCTGCACCTGCCCCTGCAGAGCTGACAAAATTTCTGACCTGGTGTGGCTCCTGTCCCCTAAACAAACCAGCTCAAGCACAGTATGGCATCTTTTTGCTTGAGCCATTGCGTAGACCCTGTCAGGCGTCGGTTTAACTGCCACTTCGCCAGAGACAGAGAAGGAGGAGGAGGAGGAAGAGGTGGTGGTGGTGGAGCAGACAGACCTCGTACAAGCAGCTTTCTGGAGGCGTGGTGGATGAGCAAGCTCCAGCACAGAGCCCCGTCTTGGATCCCTTCCAGCTGCAATCAGAGTTTCCCAGTGTGCCGTGAAGGAAATGTAACAACTTTGTCCATGCTTGCTGGACCACGTGTCTAAAGTCACATGCACCTTGCTGCTGACTGCCTTTCCCAATGACTCGATAACATTGTCTTCTACGTGCTGGTATAGTGCTGGAATGGCCTTGCGTGAAAAGTAATGGCGTTTTGGAACCTGCCACTGTGGTACAGCGCATTCAGCAAATTCACGGAAGGGAGCAGAGTCCACCAGCTGGAAAGGCAGCAGCTGCAATGTGAGTAATTTTGCTAAGCTGGCATTTAGACGCTGTGCTTGGGGATGGTTGGGACTATATTTTTTCTTTCACTGCAGCAGCTGCGGCAATGTAATCTGACTGCGTAAATCTTCAGCTACTGGGATGATGTCACATTGTGAGGAAGGACCTGCTGGTACATCCATTACTGTAGCATCATCCCTGTCGGTGGAGGTTGTAGGCAATTGCATGGCAGGACATACAGTGTGGGTAGAGACAAATGAGGCGGAGGAGGACCTAAGCAAAGTTTTGCGCCAACGGGATGTGTGGCACTTGTTTATATGTCGCCTCAAGCACGTGGTACCCAAGTGTCCGGTGTTTATCCCACGCTTCAGCCTCCTCTGACATAGATTACAAATAGCAACGGTGGGGTCTGCTGCACATTTCTTAAAGAACTCCCAGACAGCAGAGTTCCTGCATGTGTTCTTTGAGACAACAGCGCTCTGCACCGGAGCAGCTCTGACATGTGATGCCTTGGACTGGCTAGTGCTACGGTTGGTCACAGAGGATGTTGTGCCTCGTGTTTGCTGTGCCTCCTCCCCCTCCTCCTCACTTGATTCCTCAGTTCGATCTGGCACCCAGGTGGAGTCAGTGACCTCATCATCAATGTCATCTTCACCCCCTATCTCCTCGTCACTGGAGCCAACTTGGCAGTATGCTGCAGCTGCTGGGCAACATGAGTGCCAGTTATTTGTGTGTCATCACTGGCACCCCCTTCCTCTAGGTTGATTATACTCCCTTGCTCAACCTCAGAGATTGAATCAGAGCACTGTACTTGCTGCGCATCCTCAAGCAGCATGTCACTCTCATTGTAGTCAAACAATTCAGCTGACTCCTCCGTGTGTGATAGCGAGGCTACGGCAGGAGTAGCTGTGGACATGGAGGCTGCATTAGATGCTTTGGCAGCTGAGGTGGACTGTAAAGCACTAGAAGCCTGGCTGGCAGAGGACTCGGAGGATGAGGATGGCCTGGTTAGCTAATCCACCAAGTCCTCTGTATGTTGCTGCTGCTTAAGACGGCCAGCACCAGTTAGAAAGGACAAGCGTGCCCCTGCAGAGGATGCACCACGTCCACTATGACCAGAGACACAGCCTCCCGACACAGGGGCTGCTTGCCCTCTTATCTGTGGCTGGGAGCGTCTGCCTGTCCTTTTTGTTCTTTCATACATGGTGAGTGATATATAGATTAATATATACAGAACTCTGATTCAACTCTGGTATAAAGATTTAAATAACTCTGGTATAACTCAGTGAGACACACTGATAGCTGGCAGCCAGTGACAAGAGACAGATCACCTTAATTCCCAAGTGTTTTAAAGAAATTAGTGAGCCCCAAAATACAGCGTGGTACTGTTTGTATGACGAGACACAGATCACCTTAATTCCCAAGTGTTTTAAAGAAATTAGTGAGCCCCAAAATACAGCGTGGTACTGTTTGTATGACGAGACACAGATCACCTTAATTCCCAAGTGTTTTAAAGAAATTAGTGAGCCCCAAAATACAGCGTGGTACTGTTTGTATGACGAGACACAGATCAACTTAATTCTCAAGTGTTTTAAAGAAATTAGTGAGCCCCAAAAAGATTTGCTGGCACAGTGACAAGACCCAGAAAATCACCTCAATTCACAAATGTTTTAAATAAAGTTGCAAACCCCAAAAAAACTTGCTGGCACAGTGACAAGACACACATCACCTAAATTCCCTGATATTTGGTAGAAATGACACCCAAAAAGACTTGCTGGCACAGTGACAAGACCCAGAAAATCACCTCAATTCACAAATGTTTTAAATAAAGTTGTAAACCCCAAAGAAACTTGCTGGCACAGTGACAAGACACACATCACCTAAATTCCCTGATATTTGGTCGAAATGAGACCCCCCAGACCCCCCCAGTAGCGTGGCAGACCGGCAGTAACAACACACACAACTATCTCCTTTGAAATCTCCTCTGAAATGCGTGCAGAAGTGCTGCGTGGAAACCTTATATAGTGTGCTGCGGGACTTAGCTCTGTGAGCCCATGATTGGGCAAAATTTGCCCAATCAGGACTCTGAGCGGTGATTGGCATAGTGTTCAACCAGTCTTGCACCAGACCTGTGGTCAGGTGCAAGGCTGTAGCCAATTAGGAGCTTCAGGCAGAGGGAAAATGCATTGTGGTCCATTGTGGTCGAACATGAGGCGAACACCCGGAAATGTTCGGGGTTCGCGATCCGCTCGAACAGGCTAAGTTCGGGTCGAACCCCGAACCGTCCGAACCCGAACAGCGCATCCCTACTCACAATACACCTCACTGCCGCAACCAGTCCATCAGTCTCACCTTGCAGTCCTCTCCTCCTGTTTTCACCCCTAACTCTTCTAGATTGTGAGTTCCCACGGGAATAGGGCCTTCGTTTCCTCCTGTACTGGTTTGACAAATGTTGTTCAATGTATTGTAACCCTGTCTATATCATGCTCATTGTTCAGCGCTGCGGAATATGCTGGTGCTTTATAAATAAATGATAATAATAATATATTAAAGGAATATTGTAGTTTAGGGATTAGGTTTTCCCATGGTAGAGGAATTGTATATGTAGCAGAAGGGATCCATGTGACTGTACTATAATGATTTACCCTGCAAGATGCTTCACTAAAGAGAGGTTACACATGTTCATAATCTACTGATTTCTTCATGCTTTCTCTGGCTTGCACAAACATTTGCTATCAGTTATCAGCATGTAGCTTTCCAGGCTGGTGTTAAACGCCGTTTATAATTGACTTTTTGTTCATTATTTTTATTTGTGATTGTGAGTTCTGTTATTATCTAAGTGTCGCTTCTTTGTCTTATTGACAATCATTTCCTTTGTACCAGTAACTGGTGACAGGCAGTTTTATTTAACAATAAATGACGTTAGTAGGTGGCATTGTTTGCATGACACACTTTTTCCATGACATGCTTGTGTGTTATTTATACTGACTAGGCCAAATACATCATAGCCACCATACAATGCACGCTAACGCCAATTCATTTTACATTTACCTTGCCTTGTTGCTTGGACATGGAGTTTTTTACTAGAAAAAAAAGACAATTGTTCATTTCCCTGCACATCCTTTCCTTATGTACTACGAACCATTGCCTTCCTATTTCTTTAAGTGCTATTTTAGTTTTGTAATATCGGAAAATTACATGAAAATTAGCATGACACAGATATCTGAGTCAATAAATCACTCCATAACTGTGTTTAATTTGGAATTGGACAATTTACCTGAGCTGTGGAATTTTAGTAATTTAGCTTTTTATTTTAGGTTAAAACGTTAAATTCATTGGCCATTTGTCTAAAATTCATGCTTTATGAATAAATTCAGTGTATATTAAAAATGACACAAGTGAATTTAGAAATAAGTTTGTGCAAACGTTTGTCAAAATTATTTTAAGCCCGTAAATCCATCTTAACCATAATGACTCCTTGAACTTTTAGTATGTATTTGTTTTTATCTTGTTATACATATTTTTTCTTAAAGGGCAAAGGGCATTTATATAGAATTAAATGTTACATAAAACTCAATATTTATTGTGTGTATAATATAACAAAAAATAAAAGAAAAAACTATTTTGGCAGCTATTGAATACGGAGATGTAGTGTATGCAGCTGCCCCGCAAAAGCACCTTTACAAACTTACTACATTGTATAACTCATTCTGCCGCTTTGTGCTACATGATCCAACATTTTGACATGTTAAAAGAGCTAAACTGGCTGTCGCTGGAATCTAGATGCACCCGTCACCTTTCCAACCTGTGGCATCATTACGCTCATCGCGCTAAAACGGGAATGCAAAGAAGAAAAACCTGCGCCTGCAGGTTTCTCCTTTGCGTCCCCGTTTTAGAGCGATATTACGATGCAGGCACTAAAAAAGCTGCCTGCATCATTATCGGGAGCTAAGCCCCAGGATGCACGTGGCAACGCTAAGCGACGCAGCGAGCATCCACTCACTGGAGTCCATAGGACTCCTTTGAGGCAGACGGCACCGGTCACATGACCTGCCGGCTCTCACCTCATGAGATCCGGCAGGTCGGCGTAGTGATCTTCAGGGAGAGATTGGGGGACTTTTTCCCCCAATCTCTCCCTGCTCCCGGCGGCCAGAGGAGGCGGTTGGAGCCGCGGCATAGGGGGTGAGTATCTGATCCAGTGGGGAGGGGGGTTTCTGCTGGTGCTGATGGATTCTGCAGCAGCGGAGTCCATTAGCACCAAGTCCATGCTGTGGTTATGTTTTCAGTAACCGCAGCCAGACAGTAATTAGTGTTAGTATATTGTAATACTAACGCTAATTAACACTTTGCGCTCCCCATGTTAAGCATAGGGAGCGCAAAGTACAGTAACCTCGTGCTGAAAAGTGCAAGATTCCAATCACTAACGAGTTTTTTAACCCGTTAGCGTTTGGATTGTAATATGGTGGGGCCACCAGGGCTAACGTTAATGCTCACTCAGGTGAGCGCTAACGTTAGAACCAAGAATGTAATGGTGCCCCTGGTGTTTAAGAGCTTTTCTGGGAAGCTGCCACCCTACCTGAATACACTGCTTCCCCTAGCAGTTCCCTCATCCTATAACCTCCGATCCAGGACCTGCACCTTACTTGCAATACCACAATACTAAAAGAAAGTGTCTCGATCCTCATTTTCCTACAGAGCACCGCAGTTATGGAATAACCTCCCAGACACCATCAAATCTTCCCCCAGTCTAAAGTCCCTTTAAGAGATCTCTATTAACATACCTCGATACATAATGCAGCTGTAAACATGTAACATTGTGAATATATTTCCTACATATTTATTTTCTGTTAATCTGTATATTTGTGTTTTTTTTAATATCTTGCATTTTATACTTGTATTTCTGTAATGACTGTAACAATTCAATGTTCTTGAACCCAGGACATACTTGAAACCGAGAGAAATCTCAATGTATCGTTCATGGTAAAATACTTTATAAATAAATTTTTACGATTATTAATATATAATTTTACAACTAGTGCAATTTAAGAAATATTTTAATATAAACTCATTGTATCCTGATTTTTTTTATACCATGTATGCCTTGGTTTTATTTTTGGGTGTGTTTAAATGTGACATACGGTATTACTGGCAGCGCTTTCCTGCTACAAATTAGAAATTAGAAAAATTATAATTTAAAGGAACCATATATTTACAAGCCATGGCCAAATCCAAAACGATACACAAAAGAAAAGGATTATTATTACTTTGTAGCACTTTTCTGACAAGAGTCTCAAAGTTTCTGACAATGTTTAATTTTATTTTGTGTTTTTGACGCGCAAACACATTCTTAAAAGTTTATTGTAAATATCACAATCTGGATTTATATCGCTGTAAGAAAAAATCCTAATAGAAGTTCAGTGATACATCACAAATTCTGCTTTACCGCAGATGTACAGGTTTATAAATAATAGAAAAAAATTCACAGGGTCAAAATAGGTGCATATTCCCTGCTTGCACCAAATCTGTGGTCGGGTGTAAAACCCACCCTTTTCAGGACATAATCCAACATCTGAACAGCATTACAGGGTTGTTATTATTTTATTTTTGTTGCACATAAATGTTTGTCTGATCAGTGAGGTTGTGCCTCCTTATCTCTCCCAATAAACACCCTTGTACCTCATTTTAAATTTTAACAGGTGCATAGGGCGATGAAAGTGGGTGTTGAGTGACATTCAATAAAAGCTAGTACAACCATTGAATTAACAAAGCTTTTACGAAATGCCTGCCAGGAAATAGCAGGTGATAGTGAGAAAAAAAAATGTACACAAGCCCTCACCAATGACTGTATGAAATGTAATCACAAAGCACACGTTTGAGCAGTGCTTTTCTTCTTCTTTGTTGTGCATTAATTCTAACGGGTATTTATTATATCCTTTTCATTATGTGTAAGCTAAAGAACAGTGGATATATATTTTTTCTATATATTGTATTGATTCTCATAATTTAATGTGTACCATTTCCAGAGTATGAATTAACTCATATACGGTAAAGGAAGAAAGGTCCAGGCATTTTAGTTTATTTATTAGGAGTGCATCTCTCCTTCTCATTGATATTTGTTTATGAATTAACTTGTAACTCACTTGTAATATTCTACAGCTCAGCTCTTTTAACCCCTTCACTACCAAGTGAGTTTCCAAAAAAACATCGTCAGAAACCAGTGGTTTTCTGAAAAATCATTTTAAATTAATTATACATGAAGAAATATTTGAGCACATACCCATTGTATTTCTTACTGTAAATAACCTATTTTGGCCAGTAGATGGCACCATCTACTGGCAAAATTGAGTTACAGAAGTTTGAGGTGCTGGTCTATTCCCCCCCCCCCCTTGCATCGGTTTCTGAATGCGCGATGTCAGGGCACCAGAAGATTTTACACAGGTTTAGCTGTTTGGGAATTATGCCCACAGGGTTAAAACTTTGGGGGTACCTCTGTAGCCCAAAAGTAAATGAAATTAGTTTGCTGCAAAAAGATGTAATTTGCTTTTGGGCTGCAGATCACCAGATCGACATATCTCGATATTGGAGCACCAGATGATGGCTTTGTAGCCCGAGATATCTCGATCTCGGTAGTAAAGGGGTTAAGTAACAAGTACACAGATGCAACTCTTATAAACATTGATGAATGCATCCTATCTAAGGATTAAACATGGCTATACATTTACACAGTGCATCTTTGACTTGTTTTCCATCCCTTCATATAGAAATCCGTGCAAAGAGAACATATTGAAAAACAAATGCTGTTTCTTTTTATTACAGTGACTTCACATCTGTTAACACTATTTTATCACGAGGAACAGAATGATGCATTTGGAACAACTTTTGAATTGTTTTAAACCATTTGCTCACCTTTGCAAAAACAGATACAGAATGTGGCTTTTGGTGCCATTTTTATTTTATTGCAGCTAGAGCAGCCCAGCACCTTCTTCCCCCAGCAGCAACCCCCCTCTACAGGAGGCACATGAAAATGAAAAGGGGGCTCTTTACCAATTACGACACACTTCTCATCACACATACAGTTCCCACTGACTCACATAAAATATGAATATATAGATACTATGAAATATCACAGGAGTGTATATTGAGAATATGTTCATATTTCACGTGCTGTGTCACTTCCAGTGACATCTCTAAATATAGTGGAGAAGGGGGGAGGTCCTAGTGGCGCAATCTTTGGGAAGAGTGATTATTCGTGTGTAGGTGGACACAGTTTCGGATAGGCCTAGAATACTGTGTAGTCGTTGGCCTAGAGTGGGTGCACGGTCAAAAAAGACCACTAAGGTGCTGCCGTGGAGATCGGAGTACACGGTGGTCACTTAGCAGCTAGGTTGTTAATACATGCGTTAATGCATGTGTTGGAACACAAAAGAGCGGCCTAAGTCACATGTGTGCAAATGCATGAAATTGCATAATAAAAGGAATAAAAAACAGTAGAGCGAGTAAAAACAGTTCAAGGAACGGCCTAAAATCACATATTGTGCAAATCTAGAATTACGTATTAAAACAATTAAAATAAGGGAGCACCCGTAGGTTGTGCAATTGTAGTATCACATAAAGTGCAAGTGCAATCGAAAACACATAAGTGCAAATGCTTCAAGTGCAAAAAAGTGCAGTAGGTGTTCCTGGATAAGGTAATGGAGTCCTATTGGCCAAGGTATCTGGTATGAGAAATCAGATAGAGTTCCAACCGGCCGTGTGTTTTCCGTTGAAGAAGGGGTAGTCTGGTTAGATTTCCATATGGGTCGTTTTAGGATATGCGTCCAAGTCCTGGTGTAATATCCTCACTGGAGTCCTATAAGGGCTTCCAATCCCCAAGTAGTGGGAAAATGGAGTGAAGAGAAAAAAGAGAGAAGAGAACCAATGGTGCAATATGGTCTATATGAGGTCAGGTGTTCGTAGACAATGGAACACTTACAATTTGAAGAGCCTTATGGACCGGCTCTGGTGTGGATTGCCTCGGGCCTAGTTGAGGGTGGCCTCTACCCTTCTTTAGGGTGTCCTTTAGCGGTGATTACTGCCGATCTATGGGTAGATCATCTCAAAGTAGAGAGAAAAATTCATAGCGTAGCTTGCAGATAAAGGTGAGGTGGATAGGATTAAACGAACTCACCGTTGGTGGAGCCTAGAGTTTCAGGCTCAGCTTGTAAGCGTTGAGTACACCTATTCGGTGGGTACTTTCACCTCTTTAGTCTGCGTGAAGTTCTCCTGTATGCGATCCTCCTGCGTCACTTGTGTAGTGGGAGAGGGCAAATGGAGAGGGCAAATGGAAGGTTGGTTTAAAGACAGGCTTTAAACAGGGGTAGATAAAACGTAAAAAATTTTATTGGTCATATAAAATTAGTAAAAGCAGAACAGAATACAGAAAAAAAGGGGGGAATGCTGGGGATACGCGTTTCGGCTGTATAAAAAGCCTTCTTCAGTCCCTGTGCAGGTAAAAAATAGCGGATCTGAGGCACTCCACGTGTCCCTGTATATATAGTGATTGAACACAGGCGTTTCGGAAATCACTTCCGGGTTTGCGGATGGTGCGGTCACGTGATGCGTGCCGCGTCATCGCTATGCGTCGCGGCCATCTTGGACGTGCGTTCCATTTGGGGTCTGTTTGCGTTCCACTCGGCGATGTGGTTTGCGGTGATAGAGAGCATAGTCTGTTTGCAAGGGAAAGGTCCCCAGTATACATGGTGGGTCCAGAGTGGCCCGATGGTCAAGTTACTCGATGGCATAGATGGTATCAATGTTAGTGAGGTTACAAATGATCGTATGATTGGAATATTATAACACAGTGTTCATAGAATGGGGCATAATGATCAAGGTACCGACAGCAGATGTGGGCGCTGGTCCGTGCCTCGGAAATGCGAGTGTAAAAGGTCTAAAAAAGTTTCTAAGGAGTCAATAGCATTGTGATTGAGTCCATGCAAAGGGTCATAAGAGTCAGAGTACTATTAAAACATCAATGATATTCAGCAGCAACAAATATGAGCGCTAATGCGTGCCTAAAAAACAGGCTCTAAAGGGTCAAAGAACGTTGTGGTGGTATCCATGGATGAATAAGGGGATAAAGAGATGAGTGTTAGCTGATCTCTTCTAAATCGGGGCTATTGCACATAATGGGTTGGGGGTTGAAGTAAAATATGGGCATTGGTATGTGCCTCGATGCGCAAATTGTTTCTAAGGAGTCAGTAAATGGTTGGGATACTATTAATACCTCATAGGATGGAGCATGATGATCAAGATACTAACAGCAACAAGTATGGGTGTTGTTGCGTGCCTAAAATTGTGAGTTTAAATAATCAAATAACGTTGTGGTGGTATCCATAAACGAATAAGGGGATAAAGGTGCTAGCTGATCTCTTCCAAATCGAGAACATCTAGGCTATTGCACGTATAGGAGGGGAGTAAATGACCTTATAGAGAACTAGGACGTATCTATTATACTGGAAAAAGGGGAGAGAGGAGACATCTGTAGTGGTATCCGTGATTGGAGGTTGGTCTTACACTTAGGTTTGAAGTGTAGGTCCTGAATTGAATGGGTCTCAAGGACAGGAATTCAGTGGTATCTGAAAATCTATAGGTTGCATTGGTGGGGCATAATATAGGTGAGAAGGTCTGTGGGTTATATTAACCTAAGATGGAAGGTGCTAAAATTTCAAGTTTATTAGTTGAGAAAATGACATAGTTCAAAATCGGCGTTTAATCCCTGAGGTTGGAGTGTCCCTAGATTGAAGATCCAATTCATCTCTTCTTTACCAATGGTCCTTTCGAAGTTGCCACCTCTCCAGGGTATCTCAACTTTCCTGATCCCGATAAAAGACAGTCCTTCGGGATTCATTGCGTGTTTCTGTTTAAAATGTAGAGGGACACTGTGATTCTCATTCCCATTGCGGATATTCCTAATATGTTCTTGGATGCGTATGTTCAGGGGTCTGGTCGTTCTTCCTACGTATCTTAAACCGCAGGGACATGTTAGCAGATATATCACATTTTTAGTGAAACAGGTGATCACGTCCCTTATTTTAATAGGTCCTGTGATCCCGTTCACTTGTGTGATAATCTGCTTTTTGCTTCTCGTGTTGCGGCAATTTAGGCAGTTTCCACATTGGTGGAAGCCTTTCTGTATCTCGTAGTGGTTGGTTTTTGTAGAGGCTTTTTTTGTGTGGTTTTGCGTCAGTTTCATTTTGAGATTGCCAACACCTCTGCATATCATCCTTGGTTTCTCCGGTAGAATGTCTTTTAACAGTGGGTCCTTCCTCAATAGGGGCCAATACTTCTTTATAGTCTTCCTGATTTGTTGGTTTTCAGCGTTGTACGAGAAGATAAAAGGTACATCGGTGTTGTATTGAGGTCCTATTTTCGTTTTTTTCTCCAGTAGGTTGGCGCGTTCTATGCCCTTGATTTTAATTCTAGTTTCTTCTAGTGTAGCTGAGTCGTATCCTTTTTCCAAGAAGTCTGCTTTCAGTTTATTAGACTGTGCCTCGTACGTGGACAAGTCTGTGCAATTTCTTCTTATTCTTAAAAATTGGCTTTTTGGAACCCCGTCCAACCATTGGGGCAAATGGCAGCTGCTGGTTTCTATAAAACTGTTTACATCTACTATTTTGAAGAAGGTCTCAGTTTTGATTGAGCCGTCTTGGATAAATATACTTAGATCCAAAAAGTTGATGCGTTCATCGCTCCATGTGGTCGTCAGTTCGATGTCCCTGTCGTTTCGGTTAAGTTCTTGTAAAAACTGCTGTAAGGTGTTCTCCCCGCCTCTCCAGATGAAAAACACATCATCAATGTATCTCTTGTAACATACAAGATTATTGGCATATCTAGATAGGAAGGTTTCTTCCCAAAACGCCATAAAAAGATTGGCATACGATGGGGCAAAACGTGTCCCCATCGCGGTGCCATTTAATTGTATAAAAAAGTCATTTTTAAAATAAAAGTAATTGTTCTCTAAAATTAGGCGTATGCCTTCTAAAATAAAAATGATTTGTTCCGGTTGTAAAATGTCATTTTTCCTCAGGAAATATTCCGTGGCCTCTATCCCTTTCATGTGAGGGATGATGGTGTATAATGACTTCACATCGCTCGTGACCATGAGTAGGTCATTCTCCCATGTAATGTCGTTCAGTACATTTAGGATCTCTGTGGTGTCCTTTAGGTGGGCAGCAGTGTTGGTCACAAAAGGTTGAAGTTGATGATCTATGTACTCTGAAATTCTGCTGGATACAGACCCCACCCCAGAGATAATAGGTCTCCCTGGTGGGTTAATGGGATCCTTGTGTATTTTGGGGAGAAAGTAAAAAATGTGATATATCTGCTAACATGTCCCTGCGGTTTAAGATACGTAGGAAGAACGACCAGACCCCTGAACATACGCATCCAAGAACATATTAGGAATATCCGCAATGGGAATGAGAATCACAGTGTCCCTCTACATTTTAAACAGAAACACGCAATGAATCCCGAAGGACTGTCTTTTATCGGGATCAGGAAAGTTGAGATACCCTGGAGAGGTGGCAACTTCGAAAGGACCATTGGTAAAGAAGAGATGAATTGGATCTTCAATCTAGGGACACTCCAACCTCAGGGATTAAACGCCGATTTTGAACTATGTCATTTTCTCAACTAATAAACTTGAAATTTTAGCACCTTCCATCTTAGGTTAATATAACCCACAGACCTTCTCACCTATATTATGCCCCACCAATGCAACCTATAGATTTTCAGATACCACTGAATTCCTGTCCTTGAGACCCATTCAATTCAGGACCTACACTTCAAACCTAAGTGTAAGACCAACCTCCAATCACGGATACCACTACAGATGTCTCCTCTCTCCCCCCTTTTTCCAGTATAATAGATACGTCCTAGTTCTCTATAAGGTCATTTACTCCCCTCCTATACGTGCAATAGCCTAGATGTTCTCGATTTGGAAGAGATCAGCTAGCACCTTTATCCCCTTATTCGTTTATGGATACCACCACAACGTTATTTGATTTTTTAAACTCACAATTTTAGGCACGCAACAACACCCATACTTGTTGCTGTTAGTATCTTGATCATCATGCTCCATCCTATGAGGTATTAATAGTATCCCAACCATTTACTGACTCCTTAGAGACAATTTGCGCATCGAGGCACATACCAATGCCCATATTTTACTTCAACCCCCAACCCATTATGTGCAATAGCCCAGATGCCCCCGATTTAGAAGAGATCAGCTAACACTCATCTCTTTATCCCCTTATTCATCCATGGATACCACCACAACGTTCTTTGACCCTTTAGAGCCTGTTTTTTAGGCACGCATTAGCGCTCATACTTGTTGCTGCTGAATATCATTGATGTTTTAATAGTACTCTGACTCTTATGACCCTTTGCATGGACTCAATCACAATGCTATTGACTCCTTAGAAACTTTTTTAGACCTTTTACACTCGCATTCCGAGGCACGGACCAGCGCCCACATCTGCTGTCGGTACCTTGATCATTATGCCCCATTCTATGAACACTGTGTCATAATATTCCAATCATACGATTATTTGTAACCTCACTAACATTGATACCATCTATGCCATCGAGTAACTTGACCATCGGGCCACTCTGGACCCACCATGTATACTGGGGACCTTTCCCTTGCAAACAGACTATGCTCTCTATCACCGCAAACCACATCGCCGAGTGGAACGCAAACAGACCCCAAATGGAACGCACGTCCAAGATGGCCGCGACGCATAGCGATGACGCGGCACGCATCACGTGACCGCACCATCCGCAAACCCGGAAGCGATTTCCGAAACGCCTGTGTTCAATCACTATATATACAGGGACACGTGGAGTGCCTCAGATCCGCTATTTTTTACCTGCACAGGGACTGAAGAAGGCTTTTTATACAGCCGAAACGCGTATCCCCAGCATTCCCCCCTTTTTTTCTGTATTCTGTTCTGCTTTTACTAATTTTATATGACCAATAAATTTTTTACGTTTTATCTACCCCTGTTTAAAGCCTGTCTTTAAACCAACCTTCCATTTGCCCTCTCCATTTGCCCTCTCCCACTACACAAGTGACGCAGGAGGATCGCATACAGGAGAACTTCACGCAGACTAAAGAGGTGAAAGTACCCACCGAATAGGTGTACTCAACGCTTACAAGCTGAGCCTGAAACTCTAGGCTCCACCAACGGTGAGTTCGTTTAATCCTATCCACCTCACCTTTATCTGCAAGCTACGCTATGAATTTTTCTCTCTACTTTGAGATGATCTACCCATAGATCGGCAGTAATCACCGCTAAAGGACACCCTAAAGAAGGGTAGAGGCCACCCTCAACTAGGCCGAGGCAATCCACACCAGAGCCGGTCCATAAGGCTCTTCAAATTGTAAGTGTTCCATTGTCTACGAACACCTGACCTCATATAGACCATATTGCACCATTGGTTCTCTTCTCTCTTTTTTCTCTTCACTCCATTTTCCCACTACTTGGGGATTGGAAGCCCTTATAGGACTCCAGTGAGGATATTACACCAGGACTTGGACGCATATCCTAAAACGACCCATATGGAAATCTAACCAGACTACCCCTTCTTCAACGGAAAACACACGGCCGGTTGGAACTCTATCTGATTTCTCATACCAGATACCTTGGCCAATAGGACTCCATTACCTTATCCAGGAACACCTACTGCACTTTTTTGCACTTGAAGCATTTGCACTTATGTGTTTTCGATTGCACTTGCACTTTATGTGATACTACAATTGCACAACCTACGGGTGCTCCCTTATTTTAATTGTTTTAATACGTAATTCTAGATTTGCACAATATGTGATTTTAGGCCGTTCCTTGAACTGTTTTTACTCGCTCTACTGTTTTTTATTCCTTTTATTATGCAATTTCATGCATTTGCACACATGTGACTTAGGCCGCTCTTTTGTGTTCCAACACATGCATTAACGCATGTATTAACAACCTAGCTGCTAAGTGACCACCGTGTACTCCGATCTCCACGGCAGCACCTTAGTGGTCTTTTTTGACCGTGCACCCACTCTAGGCCAACGACTACACAGTATTCTAGGCCTATCCGAAACTGTGTCCACCTACACACGAATAATCACTCTTCCCAAAGATTGCGCCACTAGGACCTCCCCCCTTCTCCACTGTATCCTTCACACATTCCAGTCGAGGTTTTGTGTACAAATCCCAGTTGGCTGCATAAACACCAATACACTCATCCAATAACACTAGCGCCTCCGCTGTACTCCCCCCCCACACATCTCTAAATATGCATATTACTGTAGCTCACTTGAGTCTCGGGTGACATAAGGAGGTATGGGGGAATCACAAAATGTTTTCTGTTGGTTCTTACAGGTGTCAAACATCGTATATGGATTTCTTGACTAGTCAGTGATCTCCCTTTTTGCGTATTGTAGGATGGAAAGAGGTACATAACCCTGGAATACGTATATTGTAGAGTGGATTCATGACACCTGTGGTAAGGATCTGAGCAATGTGCTGAGCCCAATGTGCTCAGTGTGGTGGGATTTATTAAATGAATCAATATGAGCAGGGAGTAAACACAAGTGGGCGATGTGGATCAAATGAAATAATAGGGATAAAGCAAATGAATAACAACAACAGGGATAGGTAGACAGACAAGGCAAGAAAATGGCTGACTGTAGAAACAGGAAATAAAAAGGACTGAAAGACACAAAAGGCAGACTTGGGAGGAAAAGGGTTGGAAACGATACATACAGTTGTGTTCAAAATTATTCAACCCCCACTGAAATTGAGTGTTTTGGCCAGTTTGACATTGATTTTGATCATTCAGTCATCTTGCTTACAATTAAATCAAAGAGGCACGTGTAGGTCAGACAAATATAACATAACATTTATAATGAAATAACCACAAATGTCTTTTCTGTGCTCACATCATTATCAGTTTTATTCAACCCCCAAGTGACATTCAATCTTAGTACTTAGTACAACATCCTTTTACAGTTATAACAGCTTTTAAACGTGAAGCATAGCTTGACACAAGTGTCTTGCAGCGATCTACGGGTTTCTTCGCCCATTCGTCATGGGCAAAAGCCTCCAGTTCAGTCACATTCTTAGGCTTGCGCACTGCAACTGCTTTCTTTAAGTCCCACCAGAGGTTCTCAATCGGATTTAAATCAGGCGACCACTCCAAAATGTTCCAGCCTTTAATCTGCAACCATGCTCTAGTGGACTTGGAGGTATGCTTGGGATCATTGTCCTGTTGAAAGGTCCAACGTCTCCCAAGCCTCAGGTTTGTGACGGACTGCATCACATTGTCATCCAATATCTCCTGGTACTGAAGAGAATTCATGGTACCTTGCACACGCTGAAGCTTCCCTGTACCTGCAGAAGCAAAACAGCCCCAAAGCATGATTGACCCCCCACCATGCTTCACAGTAGGCAAGGTGTTCTTTTCTTCATAGGCCTTGTTCTTCCTAGAAACATAGAAAAATGTCGGCAGATAAGAACCTTTCGGCCCATCTAGTCTGCCCAATTACATGGATACTTTACCTGGATTTATCTTTTGTTTAGGATAGCCTTATGCCTATCCCATGCCTGCTTAAATTCAATTACTGTTTTAGCCTCTACCACTTCAACTGGAAGACTGTTCCAAGTATCCACCACTCTCTCAGTAAAATAATGCTTTCTGATGTTACTTTTAAACCTTTGCCCCGCTAATCTAAGACTATGTCCTCTTGTTTTGCTACTTTGTTTCCTTTTTTGTTTCCTCCTCCAAACATAGCGTTGATCCATGGGCCCAAACAGTTCTAATTTTGTTTCATCAGTCCACAGAACACTATCCCAAAACTTCTGTGGTTTGTCTACATGACGTTTGGCATACTGCAGTCGACTCTTCTTATTCTTTGGAGACAGCCAGGGGTTGCGCCTGGGAGTTCTGGCATGGAGGCCTTCATTACGCAGTGTGCGCCGTATTGTCTGAGCTGAAACTTCAGTACCCACATCTGACAAATCTTTTCTCAGTTCCTCAGCAGTCACACGGGGACTTTTCTCCACTCTACGCTTCAGGTAGCGCACAGCAGTCGAAGTCAGCATCTTCTTTCTGCCACGACCAGGTAGCGTTTCAACAGTGCCCTTTGCCTTGAATTTGCGAATGATGCTTCCTATGGTCTCTCTTGGTGTGTTTAACATCTTTGCAATCTTCTTATAGCCATTGCCCTTCCTGTGAAGAGTAATCACTTCTTCTCTTGTCTTCCTGGACCATTCTCTTGACTTCACCATGTTTGTAACCACACCAGTAAATGTCTAGAAGGAGCTGAGTATCACAGTCATTTTAAAGCTGCCTAATTGGTGCTTATTATGCTTTATTGCTGCTCCGTGACATCCACAGGTGTTTTCAATACCTGATTGAAAACACTTGAATGAACCTCTGTTCTTCAGAGTGGTAGTCTTTAAGGGGTTGAATAATTGTGTCAATGAAGAATTCACAAAAGAAACATTTACTACTGTATTACAAAACCAATTGATGTCATTTTAGTTGCATATGGTTCTTTAAAAAGTCCTTGTAGGATTTCATTCTGAATACAATTACAAATGTACACTAAATTCCCTAAAACCCTTTACAGCATTGGGGGTTGAATAATTTTGAACACAACTGTATATATATATATACAATTGCAAGAAAAACTATGTGAACCCTTTGGGATTATGTGGAGTTTTGCATGAATTGGTCATAAAATGTGCTCTGATCTTCATCTAAGTCACAACAATTTGAAAAACACAGTCTGCTTAAAATAATACAACACAAACATTTTATCTTTTCGTGTTTTTATTGAACAGAACATGTAAACATTCACAATGCAGGGTGGAAAAAGTATGTGAACCTTTGGACTTAATAACAGGTTGACCCTCCTTTGGCAGCAATAACCTCAACCAAATGTTTCCTGTAGTTGCAGATCAGACCTGCACAACGATCTGGAGTAATTTTGGACCACTCCTCTTCACAAAACTGTTTCAGTGTAGCAATATTCTTGGGATGTCTGGTGTGAATCGCTCTCTTAAGGTCATGCCACAGCATTTCAATCGGGTTGAGGTCAGGACTCTGATGTGGACACTCCAGAAAGCCTATTTTGTTTTGTTGAAGCCATTCTTTTGTTGAATTACTTGTATGCTTTGGGTAATTGTCCTGTTGCATCACCCATCCTCTGCGGAGCTTCAGTTGGCGGACAGGTGGTCTTACGTTTTCCTGTCAAATGTCTTGATAAACTCTGGAATTCATTCTTCCATCAATGACAACAATCCGTCCAGGCCCTGAGGCAGCAAAGCAGCCCCAAACCATGATGCTCCCTCCGCCATGTTTTACAGTGGGGATGAGGTTTTGATGTTGGTGTGTCGCGCCTTTTTTTCTCCAAACAGTGTTGTGTGTTTTTTCCAAACAACTCAATTTTGGTTTTATCTGTCAACAGAATATTTTGCAAGTAATGCTGTGGAACATCCAGGTGCTCTTTTGCAAACTTCAAACGTGCTGCAATATTCTTTTTGGACAGCAATGGCTTCCTCCGTGGTGTCCTCCCATGTACTCCATTCTTGTTTAAGGTTTTCCTTATTGTAGATGTGTCAACAAAAATGTTAGCATGTGCCAGAGATTTCTGTAAGACTTTAGCTGACACTCTAGGATTCTTTTTTATCTCATTAAGCATTCTGCGCTGTGCTCTTGCAGTCATCTTTACAGGACGACCACGCCTAGGGAGAGTAGCAACAGTGCTGAACTTTCTCCATTTGTAGACAGTCTGTCTTACTGTGGACACATGAACATCAAGGCTTTTGGAGATACTTTTGTAACCCTTTCCAGCTTCATGCAAGTCAACAATTCTTGATCGTAGGTCTTCTGAGAGCTCTTTTCTGCGAGGCATGGTTCACATCAGGCAGTGCTTCTTGAAACCAGTAAACCCAAAACTGGTGTGTGTTTTTAAATTTAAAGTTTTTTATTTTGAAATAAGTCAGCATTACATCATACTGTAAAATAATGGATGACCTCGCAGGGCCAAACAAGAAGACATAACAAGCAACGGAAACCACACATGGCCAAAAAAGTGTCATCGTAAAAACAGCGAATCGAAAAAATCTAAGGATAGCAATATGTTAGCAGAAAACATCCCCTAGACAGGGGGTCTCATCAAGGTGGGAAATCAAACATATATAAATGCAGCCACTTAAGGCCGGCCAAGGTAACTACGGTCAGCTGGTCAAAAAACATGCGTCGCAAAGAAGGACAGGGCGGTAAAAATAAGTAAAAAGGCAGAAAGTACCATGTGCAGGCAAAAAAGCAAAAGCCCTATGCAATGCAGGCTGGGACTGATCAAAACAAATTACGAACCGTCCTGAAAGTCCAGGCACTAGGCCAAGCTAGAGACCAGGGACACGTAAGCATATAAGAGAAATGCAGGGGAGGGGGTGTAATTCAGTAAAGCTCAGACCTGGAGAGGTAGAGGGCATAGAAACCAGCCTTCAATCCGGTCGAGGGTCCGGAGGATCTGGTGAGAGGCCCGCAGCCGCAAGGTCAATCCAAGCCACCGCGGGATCCGTGATGGTATAGGGGACATTTGCGTGGGTCACCACCAAAGCTCCTGCCAGACCCCAGCGATATCGGGCACCCTGTCGGCGAAGAACTGATGTCACTTCACGAAAACGCCTGCGAGCCATCAGGGTCTGGAATGGGAGATCATGATACAGGGCCAGAGTGGAGCCCTCAAAGCGTACGGGATCCCTCGCGCCCGGAGCAGACATAACCTTGACCTTGAAAGCCACTTCACGGAAGGCCACTACGACGTCTCGAGGAGCCCCAGGTGGGTTCGCCGCAGGTCTCCTGACCCGAAACACCGACCCAAGCATGTCAGGTGTGTCAGGGGGAAGCCCCGTGACCTGAAGCACAAGACGAGTCACGTAGGACGGCAGAGCGTCGGAGGTAATAGAGTCCGGGACACCCCTGACCCTGATGTTTCGGCGTCTGTGTCTCGTTTCAAGCATCTCCACAGAGCGTGTCAGAAGTTCGACTTGGTATCGCAAACCAGCAACCTGACCAGACAGGTGAGTTTGTTCCGTTGTCACAGCAGAAGTCGTCTCCTGTACCACCTTCACCTGAGCACGCATCGCCGCTATCTCCGTGCGGACCGCCGCCACCTCAGGCTGCCACACCTCACGTATCACCCGAAGCTCCTCCAAGATCCTGCGGAGATCCCCCTTCGTGGAGGGGAGATGGTCGTCCTCCTCCTGCACCTGTTGCTGTCGAAGTCCCGTCCCCACTGCAGACCGATGATCCGAGGTCACACTATTACTGGCGGAGGTAAGGGGAATCTCAGTTGGGTCCCCATCAAAAATATCCTCTGTGTCCGGCGTTGCCCCGGACGATGTCCGCATTGCTGATTTTCTCTTCTTCTGTGCCCGTTTCCTAGCAGCCGCCGAGAGGGGTCGGGAGTCAGACGCCGGTGACTGCGGGGCAAGCCAGGGCATCCCAGTAATACCCCCCTGAGGTTCATAGTCGCTGTCAGCCTCCGAGGAGCCATAGCCCGGGGGGAGGGAGGAAGAAGCAGTCAGTCCCGTAAAAGCGGACCCACCTCGCAAAACATCCCGAATGTCCCTCTGTCGGGGGGCCCGTCGCTGGGAACGACCGGTAGGCATGGTTCCGGAGATGCTGGGCTGGCACGAGGTCGCAGGGCGGTAAGGGAATCTCAATACGCCTCGAGTAGGCTTCCAAGATGGCCGCTGTGACTAGGCCCAAATCGCGCTGCCGGCAGCAATCTGTCCCCGGGCACGAAACTCAGGGCTAAATCAGGTACCTCAACTCTCCAGGATCCCTCTAGCCAACCGGGAAGCTCACAGGGCAGTGCAAAGGGCGAAAAAAGCAATAAAATCCGTGGTAGACACAGAGCTCCTCCAAAATGCTGCTGCTCGCTTCCACAGCTAGCTCCGCCTCCGGCCCATGATACTCTTAATCCGGCCCTGGGTGCTGCAACTCCTTGCCGATAAACTAAAGGGGAAGATCAGTGGTGAGCTATGAGGTTACTAGCAGTGCCTGCTGCTGTGATGGCTCTGTCCTGGTGTGTGTTTTTAAAGGGCAGGACAGCTTTCAGCAACACATCCAATAATATCACACTGATTGGACTCAAGGTTGGCTCACTCCTGGCTCCAATTAGCTCTTTGAGAAGTCATTAGGCTAGGGGTTCACATACTTTTTCCACCCTGCACTGTGAATGTTTACATGTTATGTTCAATAAACACATGAAAACATATGTTTGTGTTGTATTATTTTAAGCAGACTGTGTTTTTCAAATTATTGTGCCTTAGATGAAGATCAGAGCACATTTTATGACCAATTCATGCAAAACTCCACATAATCCCAAAGGGTTCACATACTTTTTCTTGCAACTGTATATACACACATACACACACACATACACACAAGATGCAAAGGGATAGGAGGCAGTGGCATAGCGTGGGTTGTCAGCGCCCGGGGCCAGCCAAGAATTGTGCGCTCCCCCAACCTGTGGACACGTTAGCATGCCCCGATTCCCTTCCACCATTAGGGCATTGAACCCCTTAACTGTGATACAATGTAATGTGCAGAGTGTATGAGCATATCACAGAGCTCCACAGCAATAAAACCCACAGTAATGTGCAGCTCACACATGGATATATATATTGCCCCAGCACCTCAAACATGAATATATTTGCCCCAGTACCTCAAACATGAATATATTTGCCCCAGTAACTCAAACATGAATATATTTGCCCCAGTACCTCAAACATGAATATATTTGCCCCAGTACCTCAAACATGAATATATTTGCCCCCAATAGCTCAAACGTGAATATATTTGCCTCAGCACATCAAACATGAATATATTTGCCCCCAGTAGCTCACACATGAATATATTTGCCCCAGCACCTCAAACATGGATATGTTTGCCCCCAGTAGCTCAGACATGAATATATTTGCCAACAGTACCTCAAGCATGGATATATATTGCCCCCTCCCCCCCTTGCTCACCGGCTCTGAGGGTCCGCGGGTCGGTAGGGGGGAGCCAGTTTGGGGCATCATAGTGGGCACGCCGCTGGTTTCCCTGTAATGGTCATCAGTGACAGTGCTCTTAACAGGCAGCCAGCGGCGCACTCTGTAAATGCCGCGGTGGCGCCTGCAGCCCAGCCTAAGCACGTTGCACTGGTGCCGCCCCTCACGTGACACGTCACGTGAGGGGGCGGCGCAGGCGCCACCGCGGCGTTTCCAGAGTGCGCCGCTGGCTGCCTGTGTGCACTGCTGACCATCACAGGGCAGGGAAACCGGCGGGGGCCCACTATGGCGCCCCCAAACAAACTGCGCCCGGGGCCACCACCCCCCAGCCCCCCCACGCTACGCCACTGATAGGAGGTGACAGATACACAAGGAACTGACAGGAGGGCACTGAGGGAAAAAGGAACTTGTAGCAGAGGGGTCTTTGAGCAGGACTGTAGATGAAGGGTATTTGAAGGCAGGAACTGTTATACTGCTCCTGCGAAAGGAACACGCTTCTTGGTTCTCTGAGAGTCCGTAGCAGACTGAGAAAAGCAATGTCGACGCAAGGGATGGTGGGTGCTCCACTTTTTAGTAGGGGAGCGCAGGCTGGTGATTCCTAGCACCTTTCCTGAGCTGAGTATGTAATGCATATTCAGCACCTGTAGCATAGATTAGTGCTGTGGAAGCCAGGACGGAGCAGGAAAGGTGCTGCCGAGGGTCAATCTAGGCCGCATCCTTACAGCTGTGTGCACAACGGAGTTGTCAGTTTAATGTCCCAAAGCTTATTAGATGCCATACATGTGCTTTATAGAGTTTGTCCCATAAAGTTCCAGAGGCTGCTGATAAATGCAGTTTGCATAGAGGGACACATTTAATTCCCTGTTGTTTTATTTTGTTGCTTATCTGTGATGCCTAATATTTTTTTTATGATGATGTGTGGCTGTAGATGTCAGGATAGAGAGTCACATAGCATGCAGACAAAACCCAGTTAAGACGGATCCTAGTGGCGCAGACGGTTCATTCAATTAATATCATTGTGTCTTAGTTGTAGTTATGGACACACGATGCTTATCAAGTGCTTAGTGCTACGTGCAATGTGAGAAGCATGGGCTCAAATTAAGGCCCGGTGGCACAAATGGTGCGTTAAACAGCACCAATACTCTAAAGTGCATTCACTTATGCAAAAACCGTAAAAGTGCATATAGTGAATTGTATCCTATATTAATTTAGGCTGCGTACATATTATCCAACCTGAATTGCAGGTAATAGTGACCAAGAGAAAAAGATCTTATAGGTGAAAACTCCTGAAAACAATGTAGCTACAATGCATATACTCAGAATGCGGCCTAGTGACAGAAATGGTGCAGTAAACATCTCCAATTTTAAAGTGCAACTATGTAGTGTATTATATAATGTGTTCAATATTAAAGTGCAACATTACAAGCAGCGTATACAAAGTGCATGCATAAAGTGCATAGAATGGATCTTATACAGTAATAGTCTAGGTCGCAAGCTTATTATCCAGCTTAAATAACAGATAATAATGGCCAGTGGAAGGGAGAGAGTCCTATAGATAAAAGGCTCCTAAAGACAAAAAGTGCACATGCTAAAGTGCATATAAAGAGTTCTTAGCACCCTAAAAATGAAAAGCGATGTGGAGGCTTGCGTCCAGCTGGTATATCTTCTATATCCAGTTTGTAGATCTCAAATGCAGAGAGATGGAGAAAAAAAGAAAGAAGCCAATAGTGCAAATAGTTTTTTACAATTCCTGGTGCCAAATACAGTAGAAATGCACTCACGGATTTCAGAGCCTAGTGTATCCCGGCTCCAGGTTGAAATGCCTTTACCCAAATAGAGGGTGGCGTTCCCCTTCTTTCCGTCTTTCGAGTCACCTCAAAGTAAAAATACAAAGAGAGACAGCGCTCTTTATCTTGTCGATAAAGGTGAGCAAGTAAGTAAACAATGGCGTGAGATGATTTCGCTTTCTGGCTACGCTTTGCTGTACCTATTCCTTACCAGTTCCAACCCAGCTGCTGTATCGGTTCTTTCAGGTGGAATTTCTATGAGAAATACCAGCTCCAGAGGAGAGGAACGAGCTGCCATGGAATAGCTTGTTGGTCTTAACAGCTCCTATGTAAAGTATACTAAGTTTAGGGGCCATTAATTTACAGTGAGGAGCCGCGGTTACAGAGCCACAAGCAAAGATTGCGGCAGCAGGGTTGGAATAGCAACTCCGGCATAATGGCTCCACCAGTTAACTTGAGGTAAGAGTGCAACTTCCTGTCTAGTCTTTAATTGGGGTCTATTTTAGGGCACCGGCCTAGAGTAGCAGCTGCAATAGCCCTATGTTAATCTGTTACCATCAAGTAAGCTTCCACAAGCACAAATGCCCTTCATTAACTTTGAATGATGCAAGCATATTGAAAGATGTGCTCTTGTGAATTTTAATGCTTTCTCTTCAATGTTTTCAAAGCCTGAGTCACTATTAAAAACAGGGAGGCGAGAAAGCAACAAAGGAATTGCAAACCGTGACTGTCCGGGTGAAGTCTGGACATTTCGGAGCTATGTTTAGCCTACCTCTGCAATAGAAGCTCATTTGACTAATAGCAAATTTGACTCTTAAAATTAAGAGTTTTTCCACAAACAAAACACAACGAGCAACAGTGTTGCAGGGCAGACACACACTGGCATGTCACAAACGTAAACTCCAAAATGTGACAAGGGAAACTTTACTGTGAGGCTTATCCTGCAATATTGGTTATTTTCCCGTGTTTGCAATACCAGCAAACACTGGCGCTTTGTGAATAATCCCTTTAGGATCGTTTGTAAAATATGTTGATTATATTATATAATACTGGTTGAAAAAAAGAGAGTTATGTCCATCCTCTACACCCTCTCCCAAAATTGCTATTATGCATGATCCAAATGTATGAAAACATTAAATTTTTCATTTTTTCCTCCGAAGCGGGAGGAAATATTCTTTTTGTTTTTTACATCCAGATAGCACTTCTTACCTTGAAACTGCAAGCTGCAGTCATACATGTTAGCTATTACCTTATAACCTCTTGACTTAATTTTAAACATTATACTCAATCCACGTTGGGCTTCCTCAGCGGTGGACCGGATGTGACATACTGCCAGCTACTTGTAAGCCACAGCAGTCACATGACTGAGCAAGTGTCCAGCTAGTCCAATGGCTCTCAATCCTGAGAACATTGAGTCATTGGTGGAGCGAGGTCCTGAAATCACAGAACCTGAGCTCAGCCCTTATGTCTTATGCAGGACTAATCCAAGCCATCTAAGAGACCCCTCTCCGAGAGGGGGTGAGGGCATTAAGGTCTCTGATCACTCAAATTACAGGCTTCAAGTCCTAAAAGAATTATTGTAGGAATTCATTAAGACTTCTGTCCACCAATGATAACTGCCATAAAAAGAGATTATCGTAAATTGCAGCAGCTGCAACGTCTCTTCTCTCTTCTTTAATTATGAAAATGTCTTTTCTCTGATAAATAATGAAAGATTGGGATTCCCGTGCATCCTCAATGTACTCAAGCTCTGGAAACACCCTGAAATGTAGACCTTTTTGTAAAATTGTGTCTGAATACAGAGTATTGCAACGCTCCATTATACCAGTCCAATGAGAACTAAGTCTCCCCTGCTAAAATAATGGGGGCACTGATTTCCCCCTCTGCTAGACACCCGATGGAGTGATCATTTATTTATCACTAGAGTGTCACTTTATGCAGGTGGCGTTGTTGATCATGTTTGTTCTTAGAGCAGCTGATATATAAATATCACTTGTCTGCTTTTCGCTAGCAAAGAACCCAGCTTTGTGACGCTGCGACGGGGCCGGACACACGTTGCTAGTGAATTGCGCGTGCAAGAGCGGCCGTGCTGCGGCCGTCTTGCAAGCCACCTCTTCAAAGTGCTAGGACTCGCGTTCGACGGGGCTGCAAAGCTCATCCTCCATAGGAGGATTGAGCCTTGCAGCGCTGAGCGCACTAACTGCACTTCGAGAGGTGGCCAGACGGGTGTCAGAGTGGAAGGAAGGTCCACTCTCATGAACGTTCCTTCCGCTCTTCAAAACGCTTGTCTGACACCAGCCTTAGTAAGCATTGCTGTCACGTTCTTCGTATAATCTGTGTCTCATTATCCTCTCTGCTTTGGCATCTCTTTGGAGACTGCACATGGGTGACCACAGCTAATATTATAAAATGTGCAGTCCTTAATTTGTACTCCGCTCACATATTTGTGGGGTGTGTGGGAATGCGGCTGAGGCGACGTATAATAATGTTTAGTTGTGGGGAATGCACGCTTCAGAGAGAGAGAGGTGCCAAGACTTTCCAAAGCAATTCTTTCTTTGAGCTGCTGTATACTGTCAGTCGCAGCAAGGGTTTGATTGATTTGATGGATTCACGTAGAAACCTACTATCTAGAAACATAGAAAAATGTCGGCAGATAAAAACCTTTCGGCCCATCTAGTCTGCCCAATTACATGGATACTTAACCTGGATTTATCTTTTGTTTAGGATAGCCTTATGCCTATCCCATGCTTGCTTAAATTCAATTACTGTTTTGGCCTCTACCACTTCTACTGGAAGACTGTTCCATGTATCCACCACCCTCTCAGTAAAATAATGCTTCCTGATGTTACTTTTAAACCTTTGCCCCTCTAATCTAAGACTATGTCCTCTTGTTTTGCTATTTTGTTTCCTTTTAAATATACTCCCTTCCTCTACCTTGTGGATTCCCTTTACGTATTTAAATGTTTCTATCATATCTCCTCTGTCTCGTCTTTTTTCCAAGCTGTACATGTTAAGATCATTAAGCCTTTCTTGGTAACTTTTCTCCTTCAAGCCGTACACCATTTTAGTAGCCCTTCTCTGAACTCTCTCTAAGATGTCTATATCCTTCTGGACATACGGTCTCCAGTACTGCACACAGTACTCCAAGTGAGGTCTCACCAGTGCTCTGTACAGTGGCATGAGCACTTCCCTTTTCCTACTGCTAATACCTCTCCCTACACAACCAAGCATTCTGCTAGCATTTCCTGCTGCTCTATTACATTGACTACTTACCCTTAGATCCTCTGAAATAATGACCCCTAAATCCCTTTCCTCAGATGTTGAGGTTAGGACTGTATCAAATATTCTATATTCAGCCCTTGGGTTTTTACGTCCCAGGTGCATTATCTTGCACTTATCCACATTAAAACTCAATTGCCACAGCTCCGACCATTTTTTTAGTTTACCTAAATCATTTGTCATTTGGCTGATCCCTCCAGGAACGTCAACCCGGTTTCAATCTTTGTGTCATCAGCAAAAAGACATACTTTTCCATTAATACCTTCTGCAATATCACTAATAAAAATATTAAAGAGAATGGGTCCAAGTACTGACCCCTGAGGTACCCCACTGGTAACAAGACCTTGTGCCGAATAAACTCCATTTACCACAACCCTCTGTTGTCTGTCACTCAGCCACTGCCTAATCCAGTCAACAATATTGGAATCTAAACTCAAAGATTGCAATTTATTGATAAGCCTTCTATGCGGAACAGTATCAAAAGCCTTACTGAAATCTAAATAAGCAATGTCTACTGCACCACCTGTGTCTATTACTTTTGTTACCCAATCAAAAAAATCTGTAAGATTAGTTTGGCATGATCTCCCTGAGGTAAACCCATGTTGTTTCTGATCCTGTAATCTATGTGTTTTTAGATGTTCAACAATCCTTTCCTTTAACATGGTTTCCATTAATTTTTCCCCACTACTGACGTAAGACTAACTGGCCTATAGTTACCCGATTCCTCCCTACTACCCTTCTTGTAAATGGGCACAACATTTGCTAATTTCCAGTCTTCTGGGACGACTCCTGTTAACAAGGATTGGTTAAATAAATCTGTTAAAGGTTTTGCTATTACATCACTGAGCTCTTTTAATAATTTAGGGTGGATCCCATCAGGCCCCATTGACTTATTTGTCTTTACTTTAGACAGCTGCTGTAGAACCTCCTCCTCTGTAAACTGATATGTAAATGTCTCTTTAGTGTTCTCTCCTAACTGAGGTCCCTTTCCTTCCTTTTCTTCTGCAAAGACTGAACAAAAATATTCATTGAGGCAGTCAGCGAGACTTTTATCCTCTTCTACATACCTTCCTTCCTTTGTTTTTAATCGAACTAATCCTTGTTTTACTTTTCTTTTCTCGTTTATGTATCTAAAAAATGTTTTGTCCCCCCCCCCACATCTAAAAAGTGCTTTAGAAATTAGAGGCATAGTAAACCAGTAAGCGAGTGTCTTTCTGGCATATTGCTCTTTAAATTACAATTTTTCATGTCAGGAATACGACAGGAAATTCAAGCTACTCTTTTCCCGCGCGTCACCGTGATGCCTGATGTTGGGCTCTATCACCTTCAAGCTAACACCAGCTCCAGCGTTATTGCTAGCTTAAAGGAGGTCATAGCATAGCCAAGACGCCTTTGAATCGCTAATGGGTTAAAAAACCCATTAGTGCTCATTAATTAGTGATTCGTAGCACGAGTTTACTGTATTCTGCATTCCCTATACCTAACATGGGGAGCGCAAAGTGAACGCACAGATTAACTAGTGTTAGGATCACTTAGTCCTAACGCTAGTTACTAAGAGCTGACGTTAACTGAAAACGTTATGTACTTCTGTTGCTGCAGATAAAATCTACATTCAAGCCTCAGAAGAGCTTGCTTTGTCTGTGTTTGTTTGGCGCCCATCAGACGTCCATTAGCCAGCAGGAGAGGACCTGATAACAGATGTGGTCTGTGATTCCTAAGATCTTACTTAGAGCCCTTATCTGATTTCTGGACACCGGTCAAAGAAAAAAAATCACGTAATCTTTCTTTTTTTTTACTCTGCCTAGCAACAGTTGGGGATACAATGACACTGCTTAAAGGGACGTAACACATTTTATCAGTCATGTTAAATAACACAAATCTACAGAAAAAAATTAAATAGTTTATATATTTTTTTTGCACCACTGCTGATTATATGTATGATATTTTACTTACTTATTTTTGTGAACATCTTCATTGGTTTTGAAAGAGATTAGAAGCTGTTGTGCCTTTTGTGCAGGTGATGCTCATTATTTATATTAGATCTAAAAACCAAATATCCTGCTTAATGTAGAATCAATATGGATATATTATATACACAAAGCTTTTGATGCTATTGATGTTTCCATAATGCAAGTTCTTATAAGGCTGTCATTGACTTGTTTTGAGCTTTTCTTCCCATTCCATCAATTTAATATCTCACACAAAGAACACAATGGTTATTAAAACCATCTGAATATTTTATTTTCACACAACCAATCAATACAATAGAAAAATCTTGTATTTTGCAA
The DNA here is from genome assembly GCA_009667805.1 of Leptobrachium leishanense. Lineage (NCBI taxonomy): Eukaryota > Metazoa > Chordata > Amphibia > Anura > Megophryidae > Leptobrachium > Leptobrachium leishanense. The sequence continues at coordinate 67,406,791 of CM019066.1, forward strand.
GGACATGACAATAATTTAATACTGCTGTATGACCTTCATAAGCAAAACATGAGAAAACCAGCACACATTATTCCCTGGTCTAGTGTTGCCTGCAATGACAGTGATTTATTACTCAGAGATAAAATACTCTACTTTAGCAGGAAAAAAAGCATAATTTATTTCACAGTCCTTTTATCAGTTTCAGACTAGTAGACCTGAAATTCCCACTTCTATCAGTAACATTAAAGGATAACTGCCATCATTCTAATTATTATTGGAAATAAAGAGTGAGTCTCGTTGTGTATTATTTTGTAATACATATAAATACATACAAACCTGCCAAAAACACCCGTTTAACCATATCACACACGGTTTTCCCTTACAGGGTTATTCAGAGAATGGTGAAACGCTGGAGAACTTTTGGAAAAGTGAAAATTCTAAGTCAAAATAGCCAAACCAGAAAAATTCTCCCATTTCTCTCACTTTCCAAATCGGCTATTTTGACCTAGAATTTTCACTTCTCCAAAAGTTCTCCAGAGTTTCACCTTTCTCTGAATAACCCTGCTAGTCTTCCAAATCGCCTGAAATTCCTACCCTGTCACCCGGTTTTCAGGAAGACTAACAGGGTTATTCAGAGAAAGGTGAAACTCTGGCGAACTTTTGGAGAAGTGAAAATTCTAGGTCAAAATAGACAATTTGGATAGTGAGAGAAATGGGAGACTTTTTTTGGTTTGGCTATTTTGACCTAGAATTTTCACTTCTTCAAAAGTTCTCCAGAGTTTCACTTTTCTCTGAATCGATCTGTAAGAGGGTTATTCAGAAAGCATTGAAATTTCAGTGCTCCTTTGTTTGGTGCACTTTGGTGCACTTCAGCAATTTCAGTTCGCCGACCCTGTTGTGAATTCACTATACGCCGCATGGTCCCTAAAGTGCGCCGAACAAGGAGTCACCGAAGACCGCTGAACGGACCTCCGTACGCCGCTGCCGACCTCCGATCAGCCCGCCGAACGCTGCCGAAAACAGCCGATCAGCCTGCCAAACTGGCTGCTGAACTGCAGAAAAACGGAGGTATTTTTTAAAAGGTGCTTAAAACAATTAAAATGCATGAAAATGTGTGGAAATATTAAAAAAGGTCCTATAAAAAAGTAATGAAAAGGTCTGTTACAGAATAAAAAAAGCACCATTAAAAAAATTGAAATCAAAACTTTCGCCTCAAAAATCCAAACAAATACCTAAAAAATTCTAAAATAATAAATAAAGAGGCTTTATGCTGAAACTGAAAAGAATAAACAGTTGAATAAAAAGATAATAAAAATGGTAATTTTTTTTACATTGAATCCTATGGGTTTAAACCTGTCAAACCGAACCACCGAAAATCTGGGCATTTCGTCATCATATCGGTGCAGTACAGCATTCTGTAAATAGATTAATAGGGTTGCACCGATACCGATACTAGTATCGGTATCGGGGCCGATACTGGGTACTGCAGGAGTACTTGGTACTCGTGCAGTACCCCCCGATATTTTTTCCGATACCGGAAGCCGGCATTGAGCCGGCTTGCCGGCATCCGAGGGGCTGCGGCGGCTGTCCAAATGCTCTATCGGCATTCAGACAGCCGTCCCTGCGATACTTACCTTCCTGGGCGCCGCCGGGAATGTCTCCGCGCGGGCGCTCGTTGGAAGGACCCCAGCCGCGACCATGTGATCACGGCTGGGGTCCTTCCAAGGAGCGCGCACACGGAAGCTTTCCCGGCGGCGCCCAGGAAGGTAAGTATAAACACACTGAGCAGCTGCAGGGCCCGTCTGAATGCAGATAGAGCATTCAGACAGGCCCTGCAGCTGCTCTCCGCGATGATACTTACCTTCCTGGGCGCCGCCGGGAACGTTTCCCCGCGCGCGCTCCTTGGAAGGTCCCCAGCCATGATCACATGGTCCCACGCGGTCGCGGCTGGGGTCCTTCCAATGAGCACGCGCGCGGAGACATTCCCGGCGGTGCCCAGGAAGGTAAGTATCGTCGGGGGGGGGTCCAAGCTGGGGGGCATATCCATGAGCTGGGGGGCATACCCATGAGCTGGGGGGCACACCCATGAGCTGGGGGGGCATACTCATGAGCTGGGGGCATATCCATGAGCTGGGGGGCATACCCATGAGCTGGGGGGCATACCCATGAGCTGGGGGCATATCAATGTGTGAGCTGGGTGGGCATACCCATGAGCTGGGGGGCATACCCATGAGCTGGGGGGCATAACCATGACCTGGGGGGGCATAACCATGAGCTGGGGGGCATAACCATGAGCTGGGGGCATATCAATGTGTGAGCTGGGGGGCATATCCATGAGCTGGGGGGCATATCCATGAGCTGGGGGGCATATCAATGTGTGAGCTGGGGGCATATCCATGAGCTGGGGGGCATAACCATGAGCTGTGGGGGCATAACCATGTGTGAGCTGTGGGGGCATATCCATGAGCTGGGGGCATATCCATGAGCTGGGGGGCATACCCATGTGTGAGCTGGGGGGGCAAATCCATAAGCTGGGGGGCATATCCATGTGTGAGCTGGGGGGTCAAATCCATAAGCTGGGGGGCATATCCATGTGTGAGCTGGGGGGGCAAATCCATAAGCTGGGGCAGTATGAATATATATCGGGGGGGATATACATGTGAGCTGGGGGCATTTTTATATGGTCTGTTCTTATTGGAAAGCGTCACATGACATTAAAGAAAAGTATCGGTACTCGGTATCGGTGAGTACTTTTAAAAAGTATCGGTACTCGTACTCGATCTTAAAAAAGTGGTATCGGTGCATCCCTAAACCATTACTTCTCTATGGGACAATTTCACTGCCTCCAAAGGTCGCCGAATTGCAGCGATCAGCAGCAAACTGCACCGTATTTAGCTATCAGTTTGCCAAATTAATAGCTTTCTGAATAGCCGAACTGCCACGAAATTGCACCGTACGGTGAAATTCATTGTTCGGTGCCCTTCGATGGCAAGTTCGGCACTCTTTGAATAACCCCTTAATGGGAAAATGTATTACAAGCGCCTGTCGATTGGCATTCACGGGCTTTTTAATCCCTTCATTACCAAGATCGACTATACTCGACCTGCTAGGCAGCTGCTGGTGCCCTGGTATTGAGTATAGTGGATTTGGGCTAATTCTGAAGAAGTACAAGAGAATTTCATTTTTTTGCAAACAGGATTCATTTGCAGTTGGGCTCCTGAATGTGCCTCTACAGTTTAAGCACCTCAGGTGTGATACACAAGTTGCCAAAACAGTTTAAACAGCTTTGAATCCTTATTTTTTTTTCTTTCAAGAAAATAACGATTCTGAACTGTTTTATGGAGATGTAATAGTGCTATTTGGCCAGCAGATGGTGGCAACTGCCTGTCAAATAATGCATACATTTGAAAATGTGCTGTGGATAATTTCAAACACAGTTTCAATATATATATATATATTTATTGAAAATTCATTTTCCATACATCCACACGGTCATGGCAGTGGTTTTATGGACAACACCTTTGTAGTTAAGGGGTTAAACCCATTCACGTATGCTAATGTACTGCTTGTCCAGTTATTATCATGGGGGACTTTAGTCTTCCTGATGTGAACTGGAAAACCAAAATAGCTGGGTGCACCAGGAGTACAAATATTCTAAACTCCCTACTGGGATTATCTCTAACACAAGTAGATGAGGAACCGACCCATAAAGAGGCCATATTGGATTTAATACTCACAAATGGAGGTTTGGTATCAGACGTTGTTGTAGGTGAAAATTTGGGATCTAGTGATCACCAGTCAGTGTGGTTTAATATAAGCAGTAGGTGATGTGGGAGAGGCTGAACCCAATGGACACATGTCTTTTTTCAGCCTATGTAAGATATGTAACTAAAAGAACAGGGATGGAGCCGCACCACACAAAAACAAAAGTTTTAGACTTTAAAAAAACAGATTTTTCTAAAATGGGATTTTGTGTGAATGAGTCATTATCAGTCTGGAGGAGTTTAAAGGGAGTCCAGGAGAAATGGGATTATTTAAAGGAGGCATTATTGAAGGCCACAGGCAATTGCATTCGGCTTGTTAGCAAAAACAAAAAAGGGAAGAAACCACCGAGGTACTCTCCAGAAGTGGCCAAAATTGTGAAGAACAAAAAGATAGCATTCAATAATTATAAAAAAAAACTCAGAGTGAAGAAGATAGGCAAACCTATAAGATTAGGCAGAAAGAGGCAAAGAAATTTTTAAGAGCTTCCAAAGCACACGCAAAGAGAAAATAGCTCTGTCAGTAAAAAAGGGGACAAAACATTTTTTAGATACATAAACGAGAAAAGAAAAGTAAAACAAGGATTAGTTAGATTAAAAACAAAGGAAGGAAGGTATGTAGAAGAGGATAAAAGTCTCGCTGACTGCCTCAATGAATATTTTTGTTCAGTCTTTGCAGAAGAAAAGGAAGGAAAGGGACCTCAGTTAGGAGGAAACACCAAAGAGACATTTACATATGAGTTTACAGAGGAGGAGATTCTACAGCAGCTGTCTAAAGTAAAGACAAATAAGTCAATGGGGCCTGATGGGATCCACCCTAAATTATTAAAAGAGCTCAGTGGTGTAATAGCAAAACCGTTAACAAGGATTGGTTAAATAAATCTGTTAACGGGAGTCGTCCCAGAAGACTGGAAATTAGCAAATGTTGTGCCCATTTACAAGAAGGGTAGTAGGGAGGAATCGGGGCACTATAGGCCAGTTAGTCTTACGTCAGTAGTGGGGAAATTAATGGAAACCATGTAAAAGGAAGGATTGTTGAACATCTAAAAACACATAGATTACAGGATCAGAAACAACATGGGTTTACCTCAGGGAGATCATGCCAAACTAATCTTATTGATTTTTTTGATTGGGCAACAAAAATAATAGTCAAAGGTGGTGCAGTAGACATTGCTTATTTAGATTTCAGTAAGGCTTTTGATACTGTTCCGCATAGAAGGCTTATCAATAAATTGCAATCTTTGAGCTTGGATTCCAATATTGTTGAATGGATTAGGCAGTGGCTGAGTGACAGGCAACAGAGGGTTGTGGTAAATGGAGTTTATTTGGCGCAAGGTCTTGTTACCAGTGGGGTACCTCAGGGGTCAGTACTTGGACCCATTCTCTTTAATATTTTTATTAGTGATATTGCAGAAGGTATTAAAGGTAAAGTATGTCTTTTTGCTGATGACACAAAGATTTGCAACAGGGTTGACGTTCCTGGAGGGATCAGCCAAATGACAAATGATTTAGGTAAACTAAAAAAATGGTTGGAGCTGTGGCAATTGAGTTTTAATGTGGATAAGTGCAAGATAATGCACCTGGGACGTAAAAACCCAAGGGCTGAATATAGAATATTTGATACAGTCCTAACCTCAACGTCTGAGGAAAGGGATTTAGGGGTTATTATTGCAGAGGATCTAAGGGTAAGTAGTCAATGTAATAGAGCAGCAGGAAATGCTGGCAGAATGTGTAGGGAGAGGTATTGGCAGTAGGAAAAGGGAAGTGCTCATGCCACTGTACAGAGCACTGGTGAGACCTCACTTGGAGTACTGTGTGCAGTACTGGAGACCGTATCTCCAGAAGGATATAGACATCTTAGAGAGAGTTCAGAGAAGGGCTACTAAAATGGTGTACGGCTTGAAGGAGAAAAGTTACCAGGAAAGGCTTAATGATCTTAACATGTATAGCTTGGAAAAAAGACGAGACAGAGGAGATATGATAGAAACATTTAAATACGTAAAGGGAATCCACAAGGTAGAGGAAGGGAGTATATTTAAAAGGAAACAAAGTAGCAAAACAAGAGGACATAGTCTTAGATTAGAGGGGCAAAGGTTTAAAAGTAACATCAGGAAGCATTATTTTACTGAGAGGGTGGTGGATACATGGAACAGCCTTCCAGTTGAAGTGGTAGAGGCCAAAACAGTAATTGAATTTAAGCAGACATGGGATAGGCATAAGGCTATCCTAAACAAAAGATAAATCCAGGGAAAGTATCCATGTAATTGGGCAGACTAGATGGGCCGAAAGGTTCTTATTTGCCGACATTTTCTATGTTTCTATGTCCAGGCAGCCTGCCTTCTTGGTGCACATAGGATGATGTGTCCCCTTTTGGAGACTTGGATGCACACAATGACATAAATTACATTGTTGCTATGCCCAACGCTGGTCACGCCCCACCCTCATACTCTTGATCTCACAGTTGCCACAGAGCCCTATTCCACTGACTGGTTCCAGTTAAGGGAAAAAAATCAGTGTTTACCAATATCCCGGTTATTGGGCCATTTCCTACATGTGTTAGTGGCTAGAGTCAGAATTTTTGGGAGCCATAAACAAATACCAGCAACGGCATTGGTGTCCAGTTCTGGAGTCCATAGGAAGCCAGGGAGCAAAGCACAACCCTTCCATGAACTCAAGCAAGCAGGGATGTGCAGGTGCCACAGAGAAACTGTGGAAGGACACTGGCCTTCCACTGCACACGGCAAGAGGAAGCGATGGATGGTGTCAAACACAAAACCACATAGCACAAGGCTCTGAGAGTGGTATTGGTTTCTGAATATTGGCTCGAGATGAGAATTGCGAGCTACCATGGCATGCCATGTTCTCCTTCTCAGCTGTCATTAGCGGCTCATATACAAAGTGTTGGAGTGTTAATGTACAGTAAGGCACTGCTAATTTCGAGCCGCAAGCAAAGCTTGCAGCAAGATCAGAATAGCAAATCCAGCCATTAAGTTAATGACTGGTGCTGATATGTACAATGGCTCCAGCTGTTAACTTAAAAGAAATAATGGAATAGGGCCCCTACTTGGCATAGGTGTAATGGCAGCAGTGGTGATCTACTTATTCCTATCCTCAATGCCAGAAACCGTTAAGTCAGGACTGATACAATGGTGAAAGGTGGATAGTAAGCAAAACAGAGAATTGGCCCAACACACAGAATGTGAGTCCGAGAACAGAAAAGAAAAAGAGAAGGGACAGAAAAATGTAAAGGAAAAGCTAATACTGCTTCACAGGGTGGCCGGGTAGACAGATAAAAAAAATATTAAAAAGGAAAATACTAAATAAATATACCGGTCCTTTATATGACCAGACTACACACAAAGGGGAGATACGAGAGAATGGTCAATAAACAAGCCAAGGTCGAGAGAGAATAGAGATAAACAGAATCGATAAATCAGGACAACCAGAGATCCAGAGGAGTCAATGAACAAGCCGGGTCAATACCAAAAGAACAGTCGTAATATATGTATAGGAGTGCTCTAGAATGTCCAACAAGAACCACAGCAGAGCAAAGACTGAATGCTGGATGGATGTTTATATAGGTGTAGATTGAATCTGATTGGATGTCGTCATTCACGTGTATCCTAACTGACGCAGAGGTAGTAGCGTCATTACGTTGTCATCTAATTGTCACATTATAAAGGCTGTACTCAGTATTCCATGTGAATTTGAGTGGTCAAAGGCTGCATGGTATGATCAGTGTCAATATGGAAGAAACCGGGATTGGTGTTAGCGTCATTTCAGCGACATTTGGGCGCTGATTTGGGGTCTTGAGAAGCACGGGACAGGGGATTGTAGGTAAGGTGATGCTTAATTGTGACAAAAGGGAATTAATCCAAGATGACAGTTCTATAAATGTCTATTAATCATTATCTATCTAGCTATCATTACATGCCTTTATCTATCTACAGTATCTTTTTATATTTATTGGCCCCTTATCAGTATTTCTGCTTCTCTTCCTCACAAATTACTTTTCACCCAAAAAGAGCTGCTTACGTCATACAAGGCTGGCACTTAAATGCTTCTCGGAGGTGATTTATTTCCTGACTAGCTGAAATACATTTAGGTTTACACTTTCAAGACTACCTAAGGCTCCTCTTTAAATTCTCGTGTATCATGCCTCAAGAAACCTAATTAGAAAACTGGCACCTCGATACATTTGTGTTAGCCTGCAGAGAGCCTCTCCTCTACACTCAATATACCATTTGTTCAAAGAGGTAATTACAATACCACTGCAAAATGATTACAAAAAGATTGCAAGCCCTCATTGTGTGTCGCAGCACTGGAAGAACTGAAGCCCAATGGTTACTTTGAAAGGGATGGCTTCCATAAGGGTGCAAACCATATGATTCTGTACCAACACCAATTAATTTGGTTCTACTTGATTTTCCTTCACATTTTGCCATCAACATTATTATCGTCTTTGCGTCTATCAGGGTTATTCAGAAAGAGCCGACGTGACCCCGAAATGGCACCGAACAGGGAATTTCCCCGTACAGTGCATTTTCGTGGCCATTTTTCTATTCAGAGAGCAGACAGTTCGCCAAATTTTGAGGAATTGCCAGCCAGTATGGTGCCCGTTCGACGGCAGTGAAATCCCCCATGGAGAAGCAATGCTTAATCTATTCAGAGAACACCGAACAGCAGTGAAATGTCAGATAAAAGCCCTGATGTTCGGTAGTTTCATTCGGCAGGTTTATTCAGGCGAATCCCATAGGAAATTTTCCCCACCCACAGGAAAATATTCCTGTTTTTATTCAATATCTATTAAACTGTTTATTATTTTAATCTGCAGTAAAAAGTCTCTGTATTTAATTTTTAGGAACTTTTAGGCAATTTCCAGTAAATTCTTTCCCCCGTTTTTTAATAGCGGTTTTTCTTTAATAGACCTTTTTAATATTGTTCATAGGATTTATATGTTAATTCCAGACATTTTCATTCAGTAGTTTTTTTGCAAACAGCATTTCAAATTTGACATTTTCAATCGTATTATTTTTTTTCTTTTTACTCGTCCTGCGGCTTGTTGGCTTTCTTCTGCAGCTGGTCAGCGCTCTGTCTGGCGGCTCATTGGCTGCGTTTGGCATCCCTCCGGCGGGTTTGCGGCAGTTGTCCAGCTGGTTGGCGGCGGCGGGTGGCGTGTTTGCGGCAGTTTAAAGCATCAAATCCGATAATAATAAGATTAGATGTTCTGTACAAACAACCATTAAGAAGTAGTCCTTATGTCAGTTGTATAACACCCGCCTAAATGAATCACATATTTGATGTCTCAATGTCAGCACATGTAAAAACAAGCAGAAGACACGTCCAACATAGTGCAGTATTTTTAAAAGCAGAAGAGATCCAAAATTGTAAAAAGGCATTCTACTCAATTTATGAGCGTTTCCCTGGTTCTAGGTGTATGTGCATGTGGGTCTTTGCCTTCAGTATTCCTAGGTGCCCACGCACCTTCGCTCACTTCTCCTTTTATCCAGATTCAATAGTCATTCAGTTGCATACAAAAGAAACAAAAACAACACGTAGGGTTTCCCTTAGTGTGACTGTTGAATCTCAGTCCCACAAATGAGAATTGCAGCCAAATGCTGCAACAAGTGGGCACTGGGTAAAAGGAGAAGTGAGTGAAGGTGTGAGGGCAACTGGGTACAATGAAGGCAAATGCCCACATGCACATACACCTAGAGCCAGGGAAAGCCTCATGAATCGGTGAATGGAATTCAATTACAATTTTGGATCTCTTTTGCTTTTAAAAATACTGCACTATGTTGGATGTGTCTTCTGCTTGTTTTTACATGTGCTGACATCGAGACATCAAATATACGATTCATATAGGGTGTTATACACCTGACATAAGGACTTCTTAACGATTGTATTATTATTATTATTCTTTATTTATAAAGTGCCAGCATATTCCACAGCGCTGTACAATAAGCACAACATAGACAGGGTTACAATACATTAACAACATTTTGACAAACCAGTACAGGAGGACACAACGGCCCTATTCCCATGGGAACTTACAATCTAGAAGTGTTGGGGGGTGGAAACAGGAGGAGAGGACTGCAAGGTGAGAGTGATGGACTGCAAGGTGAGAGTTATGGACTGCATGCTGAGAGTGATGGACTGGTGGGAGTGATGGACTGGTTGCGTCAGTGAGTTGGGTGGTAGGCTTCCCTAAATAGGAATGTCTTTAGGGAAAAGTCTGACAGTACAAGGGAGAGCGTTCCAGTAGAGATCTAACCCCACTGTCAAATTGGTGTGATTTGCGCTGTATCCCGCATTTTTTCTTTAATTAACATAGATTCCAATAAATATTCTGTTCACCGTAAAGGACAGAATTAAAGAGGGAGAGATCGTATACAGTCAGGTCCAGAAATATTTGGACATCGACACAATTCTAACATCTTTGGCTCTATACACCACCACAATGGAGTTGGAATGAAACAAACACAATGTGCTTTAACTGCAGACTGTCAGCTTTAATTTGAGGGTATTTACATACAACTCAGGTGAACGGTGTAGGACTTACAGCAGTTTGCAGATGTGCCTCCCACTTGTTAAGGGACCAAAGGTAATGGAACAGAATAATAATCATAAATCAAACTTTCCCTCCTTAATACTTGGTTGCAAATCCTTTGCAGTCAATCACAGCCTGAAGTCTGGAACGCATAGACATCACCAGACGCTGGGTTTCATCCCTGGTGATGCTCTGCCAGGCCTCTACTGCAACTGTCTTCAGTTCCTGCTTGTTCTTGGGGCATTTTTCCTTCAGTTTTGTCTTCAGCAAGTGAAATGCATGCTCAATGGGATTCAGGTCAGGGGATTGACTTGGTCATTGCATAACATTCCACTTCTGTCCCTTCAAAAACTCTTTGGTTGCTTTTGCAGTATGCTTTGGGTCATTGTCCATCTGCGCTGTGAAGCGCCGTCCAATGAGTTCTGCAGCATTTGGCTGAATGTGAGCAGATAATATTGCCCGAAACACTTCAGAATTCATCCTGCTGCTTTTGTCAGCAGTCACATCGTCAATAAATACAAGAGAACCAGTTCCATTGGCAGTCATACATGCCCACGCCATGACACTACCACCACCATGCTTCATTGATGAGGTGGTATGCTTAGGATCATGAGCAGTTCCTTTCCTTCTCTATACTCTTCTCTTTCCATCACTCTGGTACAAGTTGATCTTGGTCTCATCTGTCCATAGGATCTTGTTCCAGAACTGTGAAGGCTTGGTTAGGTGTTGTTTGGCAAACTCTAATCTGGCCTTCCTGTTTTTGAGGCTCACCAATGGTTTACATCTAGTGGTGAACCCTCTGTATTCACTCTGGTGAAGTCTTCTCTTGATTGTTGACTTTGACACACCTACCTCCTGGAGAGTGTTCTTGATCTGGCCAACTGATGTGAAGGGTGTTTTCTTCACCAGGGAAAGAATTCTTTGGTCATCCACCACAGTTGTTTTCAATGGTCTCCCGGGTCTTTTGGTGTTGCTGAGCTCACCGGTGCGTTCCTTCTTTTTGAGAATGTTCCAAACAGTTGTTTTGGCCATGCCTAATGTTCTTGCTATCTCTCTGATGGGTTTGTTTTGTTTCTTCAGCCTAATGATGGCTTGCTTCACTGATAGTGACAGTCTTTGGATCTCATCTTGAGAGTTGACAGCAACAAATTCCAAATGCAAATAGCACACTTGAAATGAACTCTGGGCCTTTTATCTGCACATTGTAATTGGGGTAATGAGGGAATATCACACACCTGGCCATGGAACAGCTGAGAAGCCAATTGTCCCATTACCTTTGGTCCCTTAACAAGTGGGAGGCACATCTGCAAACTGCTGTAAATCCTACACCGTTCACCTGAGTTGGATGTACATACCCTCAAATTAAAGCTGACAGTCTGCAGTTAAAGCACATTGTGTTTGTTTCATTCCAACTCCATTGTGGTGGTGTATAGAGCTAAGATGTTAGAATTGTGTCGATGTCCCAATATTTCTGGACCTGACTGTATATGGTCTCTTTTTTGATATAATAGGCAGCACAGGAAGTCAAGTCGCTCAGTGCGTCATGAAAGCTTTAAATGTACAGATTTCTCTGGAAAAATAAAATATGCGTTAGAACGTTATATGATAAAAGAAGCAAATGCATAGCAACCCCCACAAAACTAACCCTGAATATAATGTTGTAATTATAGCCTTTGATAGTACTCATTCCATGACAATGAATTGCAAATTGTTCTTCATTTTGCAAGTCAATTCTCACCTCCCTTTCACATATTCTTAAGTGATTGCTGGCACTGCATCTCTGAAGAAACTTAAAGCTAAGGTAATCACTGAATTACTGGATTTCGTACATGGTGGTCATTCCATAGAGGTATCAGCAGCCCTTATTAGTTGATATAAATGAATTCACATGATCACTGATCAGCTCTGCCGTCTGGTTGTCGGGACCAGGATTTAAACCCTAGCACAATGGTCTCAGGTCATATGGGGTCAGATGAAGACTTACTACTTATCGATGAAATTGTTGCTGAGGAGATGGTGAGTTATTGTGTAATTAAATTCAGATATAATATAGTAGTCTAGCCGGAGCCGTTCTGTATGCTGAGTCATTGGCAGCTTTCTCTGTAAGCTTCCAGTCTATCATGTCTGTTTGCTGTATTGATGACTGTGATTTAACTCTTAAATATTTTTGGTGAATGCATAAAGGGGTATTCACAAAGAGCCAGGGTTTGCCAATGTTAGAAATACTACTGAAAATCACAAATGATGCAGCGCCAACAAACACTGACATTTCACAGAAATACAGTCCAAAGAGCAAGAGGATAAGCTTCGCTGTGAATCTTCTCCTGCCACTGTTTGGCTTTTAGTTTTGTGAAATGCCTGCGTTTCTCACTGTTATTTGTAACACCGGCAAACCCTGGCGCTTTTTGGGTAATCCCTATACCAGTGGTCTCAAACTGTGGCTCCCCAGATGTTAGTGGCCTACAAATCCCAGAATTATTTGAATGGAAAACAAATCATGAGAGAGTTGCAGTTCAGACACATCTGTGGGACTGGGTTTTGAGATCCCTGCAATAGAGTGGGGAATCCTCTTTAAATGGTTATAATTTGTTTTAATTAGATAACTCGGCCAGTTATGATTTTGATCAGTCCAAATGTATGTGCTTTTTGTGACAGGTCCACCTCCCTGAAGGCTGTCACTCAGTCATAAGAGGATGAGGCCTGTGCAGGTTAAGAGAGTTTGTCAATCAGTTTGAAGAATTCATATTGCCCGGCACTGTTTCTGCACTGGTTGTGTGGGCACTAGTCTTGCAGGTACCATTCATCGGGGATGGCACCTTGCCAAGATGCTAGATCGTTTATTTGCTACTTTCCTTGTTGTTCGAACTGTACTAGTAAACATTGAGGAGTTTCGGTCAACAGTTCCAGAGACAGAGGGTGTAGAAGAGCTGAGTAAACATATTGATGTTGAAATTACTTTATAGGGCTCTTCTAACTTCTAGAATGCTAAAAACGCATTTTGTTCCAATTAACAATCACTACACTGTCTGGCCAAAAAAAAAAAAAAATCACAACCTATCTTACAAACCTGTGGAAGCAGTGCTATGATCTGTGAATGCTTCAGCTGGTCAGGTCTAGGTTCATCAACGTTATGTGCCCAAAAAAATGAGGTCAGCTGACTCCCTCAATATACTGAATGAGAATGAACATTTTTGGTTTTCTCCCCTGATGTAACAGCGGGCAATTCCAAGATGGCAATGCCAGGATTTATCAGGATCAAATTGTGCAAGAGTGGTTCAGGGAGCATGATACATCATTTTCACACATGGATTGGCCACCGCACAGTCCAGACCTTAACCCCATTGAGAATCTTTGGGATAATGTGCTGGAGAAGACTTTACGCAGCATCCGACTCTCCCATCATCAATACAAGATCTTGGCGAGAAATTAATGCAACTCTGGATGGAAATAAATGTTGTGACATTGCATGAGCTTATCGAAACGATGCGACAGCGAAGGCGTGCTATAATCAAAACAAAACGCTCTCCAACCAAATATTACAATGTGTGACTTTTATTTTGGCCAGGCAGTGTAGTACCTTGTCTTGTAAAAAATGACGCCATTTTGGGGTCAAGAAGGAATTTTTCCCCAGTATGTTGCATATTGGCAAGCGCTTCCGACTTGGGTTTTTGCCTTCTTTTGGATCAACAGCAATAGGTGATATGTGAAAGGCTGAACTTGATGGATGCATGTCTTTTTTTCAGCCTATGTAACTATATGACCAATAGTGACACAGTTCATGAATTATCTACAGTGAGCAAACACCCGGAAGGTATATTAAACTCTACAGCGTATAGGTGTTTTACATTCCTTGACGGGCAGGATTTGTTGATTGGTGTGATAGATGACAGCTTTCAGTTTTGATTTGTTCGTAATAAAATTATTCCATAATTACTTGGCAAATTGAGAGCAAGAGACAATTGTTTGATGTATAATGGAGTATTGATGTGGTTTATATACACGAGTGATTATGTATTTCCAACCTGACAGGTTCCTTCTCTCTTCATAACACGGATTTGTAAGAAAACTGAAATAGATTTACCTTCATTTTATAATTATGCACAAATATACAGATGCAGTGATATGTTGCACAACTGATCACAATTTTATAGATTTGTCAAGTGCCAACATATTCTGCAGCGCTGTACAACGGTAAGGACAAAACAAATCCAAAATTGGCATTTCTCACACGGGGTAAAAAATGTGGCAAGAAAGAAAATGAATTTTGAATTATTTAAAAAAATAAAAAAAAAATTGTTCCTGCCAGTTCATTAAAATTCATTCCCCGAAGCTGCCCGGCTGAGTCAGCAATCTGCCCTCCTTTCTCGGGGGTTCGCCATTTCATTGATGCCTGTGAGACTGGCACATACCTTTGCCATTCGTTGCGCCATTTTTTGGGGCATCGTAATGACACAAGAAGCGCCACTGGCACAAGCCCTAGACCAGCCCGCCACTGTCCTGATCTTCTACGTCCCAATGCTGAGATGTATGAAAATACACGAGGAAGATAAATATCTCCTTTGAAAAGGATAATCAGTATAGGATGAAACTAATAAAGAAAAATAAAACTTGGACTCTTTGCGATCTGTTAAAAACACAGCAAATTGAGTAATAAACAGGAAAAAGTGACCCTTGTAGGAAGGCACGAGGCAATTAGTACGAGATGTTCCCATTAATGCAATTATTTAGAATATTTATACTGATTATTTGTAAAAAATATATTGTACATTGTGTTAAACTCACAAACAAGGTAACAGATGGTAAATAAAACATCATTTTAATTGTTCAGTATGTATGACTATAAGGAATAATCAGATGAAATGATGGAATATAAACCGCACTGCAGGAAATAAGTGAATACCTTTCAACAATCATGGCTGATTTTACAGGAGCCTGAGCTGCCCACATTTTGGCTTTTATTGTTTTTGTAAAAGAGGTTTAATTTTTCTGACCTCTCTGTTGCCATAGTGATAAGCAAGTGTAAGCAGGAGCTTTTTGTGCCATGTTTTCATTCACAGCAAATGAAAGTAATTTGAAACCGTAAGTAAGGCTAATGTCAGACGAACGCAGTCTGAGCGCACTCTGCGTGCGTGCATAACGGACAGACGTACTGACGGAAGATAATGTAGACACCACATGGTCCGTGCTTTTTTGACGGACGTAGAAAATAAAGGGAAATATGGGAAATAGAAATTGGTACATGAGATGAAAGGCTATTGTGTGCGTCAAGGTGCTGGACGTCACAAATGTGCTGCGTCTGACATCTCCTCATCACTCACACAGAAAGCTACGCAGACGTGGCGCACTCTGCACGTCCGTCTAGCGGTTTTACGTCCTTGCCTAACTTGCATCTGTTTGCTACGTGCGTTGTGCGTGCGCAGTTCGGTGTGCACGTACTTCATGTGTGGGTCCCTATTGATCATGATTCTGTGCTACGACGAACTTTAAACTGTGTGGCAACACGGACGTGATCACTGCGTTCGTCTGACGCCGGCCTTAAGCCCTGTAATATTATGGATCTGGCCAAATGAGCTTATATTTGCATTTCCTCAAAACCCAAGGTTCGTCATAAATATAAATGTAAGGGCTAACCACGGGATATTAGACTATGGAGTGTCCTGCGTTACCGAGTATAGGATTATGTTTGTTCTTTAGATAATTGTGGTATGTCATTTTAGTACATAGCTTGTTGTTTCCAGCACTGTGTTCTGTACGTGTTCCAGGACCTGAGCCCACCTTGTCACCCACCGCTCTCATATGCACTTTGCATTCCGGGACCTTCTGATTTACAAATTAATCACTGGTTGCAGGACAATTGTACAGTTGTGTTCAAAATTATTCAACCCCCACTGAAATTGAGTGTTTTGGCCAGTTTGACATTGATTTTGATCATTCAGTCATCTTGCTTACAATTAAATCAAAGAGGCACGTGTAGGTCAGACAAATATAACATAACATTTATAATGAAATAACCACAAATGTCTTTTCTGTGCTCACATCATTATCAGTTTTATTCAACCCCCGAGTGACATTCAATCTTAGTACTTAGTACAACATCCTTTTACAGTTATAACAGCTTTTAAACGTGAAGCATAGCTTGACACAAGTGTCTTGCAGCGATCTACGGGTATCTTCGCCCATTCGTCATGGGCAAAAGCCTCCAGTTCAGTCACATTCTTAGGCTTGCGCACTGCAACTGCTTTCTTTAAGTCCCACCAGAGGTTCTCAATCGGATTTAAGTCAGGTGACTGCGATGGCTACTTCAAAATGTTCCAGCCTTTAATCTGCAACCATGCTCTAGTGGACTTGGAGGTATGCTTGGGATCATTGTCCTGTTGAAAGGTCCAACGTCTCCCAAGCCTCAGGTTTGTGACGGACTGCATCACATTGTCATCCAATATCTCCTGGTACTGAAGAGAATTCATGGTACCTTGCAAACGCTGAAGCTTCCCTGTACCGGCAGAAGCAAAACAGCCCCAAAGCATGCTTCACAGTAGGCAAGGTGTTCTTTTCTTCATAGGCCTTGTTCTTCCTCCTCCAAACATAGCGTTGATCCATGGGCCCAAACAGTTCTAATTTTGTTTCATCAGTCCACAGAACACTATCCCAAAACTTCTGTGGTTTGTCCACATGACTTTTGGCATACTGCAGTCGACTCTTCTTATTCTTTGGAGACAGCAAGGGGGTGCGCCTGGGAGGTCTGGCATGGAGGCCTTCATTACGCAGTGTGCGCCGTATTGTCTGAGCTGAAACTTCAGTACCCACATCTGACAAATCTTTTCTCAGTTCCTCAGCAGTCACACAGGGACTTTTCTCCACTCTACGCTTCAGGTAGCGCACAGCAGTCGAAGTCAGCATCTTCTTTCTGCCACGACCAGGTATCGTTTCAACAGTGCCCTTTGCCTTGAATTTGCGAATGATGCTTCCTATGGTCTCTCTTGGTATGTTTAACATCTTTGCAATCTTCTTATAGCCATTGCCCTTCCTGTGAAGAGTAATCACCTCTTCTCTTGTCTTCCAGGACCATTCTCTTGACTTCACCATGTTTGTAACCACACCAGTAAATGTCTAGAAGGAGCTGAGTATCACAGTCATTTTAAAGCTGCCTAATTGGTGCTTATTATGCTTTATTGCTGCTCCGTGACATCCACAGGTGTTTTCAATACCTGATTGAAAACACTTGAATGAACCTCTGCTCTTCAGAGTGGTAGTCTTTAAGAGGTTGAATAATTGTGTCAATGAAGAATTCACAAAAGAAACATTTACTACTGTATTACAAAACCAATTGATGTCATTTTAGTTGCATATGGTTCTTTAAAAAGTCCTTGTAGGATTTCATTCTGAATACAATTACAAATGTACACTAAATTCCCTAAAACCCTTTACAGCATTGGGGGTTGAATAATTTTGAACACAACTGTAGTTACATTGTTGAAGCATTATGCTAGAGACGCATAATGGTATGGTAACCTTGTATAACATTATGTCAACCTGCCAAACATTAAAGCTATGTGTATGAAATTTGCTATTATGGAAATCACAATGAGGAAGAATTAGAGGCATGATGGAATTTATACATCTGGACATGTAATCACACTGAAACTCAATTCCAGGGTCGAGTACAGACGAAAAATAATGTGTTAGATAAAGCTCATGAACACCCGTTCCATTGGGTTACATGTATTGTGAGAGCTCCAGTATAATATCAGCTTATGTACTAAGAGTAGCAAGTCATTCCATGTTTTGTGTCAATGTTCAATGTTGTGTTGCATGTGTTCTGTATTTTGGAACACAATAAATATTTCTCAAATAAACAAATGAGGGATTTTTTTTCTACATGCAATAAGCCCTTCTCATGGTATATAGAGGCAACCTGGCCTATGACCATCGAGATGTTTCTAAACGACACCTTCCATGAGTCACTGCTGCGGTTGCAGGACTCCACCTGGGTAGTTTGGAGTCTCATTGCCTGGCAGGTCCTGGACTTGGGGTATCAGATTGGTTTGGAAAAGCCGATCTTCGACCACTGAATAAAGCCGTGATCCGGTCCCAGTCCCGATCATAGGGTTCGGATTGGGACGTCGCTACTTAATGGCAATGTCCTCAAATTGCAAAACACGTTATATCATCCCATCAAATATTCATTACTTGTATGAGTGAGGAATTTTTTCTCTCATTGTGTCATACAGTAGAATTTATTAGTACATTATTAGATCCCACCTATCTTGTGGAATGTTTGTTTATGTCTCATTATTTTCCAATATCTATCTGTGGATGTAAGAATCTGGTGTAAGTAATGGTATCTGATCACTTGTGTCTTGCAGGAGATGGCGGGAGCATCGGTTAAGGTCGCAGTCAGAGTGCGGCCATTCAACTCACGTGAAATTGGGAAAGACGCAAAATGCATCATTCAGATGTCTGGAAACACCACTAGTAAGTGTCTGTTGCGTGTGTCAAAGTAATTTGCTGCTGAAGCAAATGCATTTAGATGGCTTATACATATAGATTAGCGAGGACATATAGATTGGGGTTGAGCATTTAAAAGCTTTGCAGGTTTTGAGTCGAAAAGTAACGTAAAGGGCCTAAGAAGCCAGTGTAATGATCGCAAAATGGAAATGTTGGAAATAAACAAACAAATTGGCCACATCTGTCAAGTTCTAAAAGTATGAATCATAGAAGGTATAATCTCAGAATGAAAGCACTATATGTATGGAGCCTGAAAGAGAGATCATTGTCCAAAAGAACTTCAGTGGCAGCTAGCTGTCATGGCAGGTTGATCGATGCTCTGACCCCTTTGTGATCATGTGGAAAGTCACTGGCAAGTAATTGACCTCAGCCTCTTGCTGGACTGGTTCTTGCTGAACTTGCAGGACTGGTTCATTTCACATATGGTCAGAAGCCCCAGTTATCCAACCAAACTCTATTCCCGTAACCCCTTCACTATCAAGTGATTTTCCAAAAACCCCATTGTCAGAAACCAGTATTTTTTTTGTAAAAACATTTTTAACCACTTCGCTGCGGTGGACGCGCTCAGCGCGTCCAACCGCATGTCACGTTCCATGCGGTGGACGCGCTCAGCGCGTCCAGCCTTTGGGGTCAGCGTTCGGCCGGGTTCCGGCCGATCGCTGGCCCCCCCGGTGCGGGCTGACATCCTTGATGTCAGCCCAGCATCCGGAACCGCCGCCGGGCTAATTAGGTGTCATCGCGGGGGCGCGATGACACCTAATTCAGGCGCCCCCCCGCATGTGCGGAGGAGGCGCCTGAAAGGGAGGGGGGGGAGGTCCTTCAGACCTCTCTCCCTCCCGATCGGCGGCGTTGCGGGGGTTAACCCAGGCACCGTTTGGAAGGGCACAGCCTGCCCTTCCAAATGGTACCTGGCATTAACCCCTGGGGAGCCGGATCACGAATCGGCGCTGAAAAGCGCCGGTTCGTGATCCTTTCCCGGAGCTGGCCGACATCTTGGATGTCGGCCAAGCCTCCGGGAACTCCCCCTGAGGACTGGCGTCATCGTGCATAG
This sequence comes from Leptobrachium leishanense, assembly GCA_009667805.1. Classification (NCBI taxonomy): domain Eukaryota; kingdom Metazoa; phylum Chordata; class Amphibia; order Anura; family Megophryidae; genus Leptobrachium; species Leptobrachium leishanense. Next base: position 67,426,637 of record CM019066.1, read on the forward strand.
CACGATGACGCCAGTCCTGGAGTTAACCCCTAACTGCCACCAATGGTGGAGATAGGGGATTCATTGGAATCCCCTATCTCCCGATCCGTGGCAGCTAGGGGTTAAAGTTTGGTATTGTTGGATCGGCCAGAGCATGGCCGTTCCAACGATACCAAACTCGAATGTGAAAAAAGTTAGTAAAAAAAATATTTTAAAAAAAATTATAAAAAAAAAAATAAACAAGTTTTTTTTCTTTTTTTTGGTTTGTTAATGCAGCAATATTGTTCCCATTTCAATTATAATGTGAACAATGATGCTGCACTAACGATTTTTGTATGCGGTGCGTTTGTTAAAAATCGTGTAATTTTCCCCAAAAAAAAATGTAACGAGACCCCATCTCTAATTTTTTTAACAAGCGCACCCAATACAAAATATAACCGCAATTGCTCGCATGTTAAAATGTGAAAAAAAAACACTTTACACATTGTAAATTATTGAAAAATCATATTTTATTGCATTTTTTGTTATAATATACAGACAGGACATGACGTATACATATAATAATGACATATTCTGAATTTGCCGAGTCTGACGGAAAGAACGATATATAATATGTCTGGGTCATATACTAAAATAAGCCTTCAAAACACGTTTAAACATGATGAGCAAAACCAGTAAAAATGACCTCAGCACAGGGGCGGGAAAAGCCTCAGCAGCGAAAGGGTTAATTAATTATACATTAATAAATAGTTATTACTGTAAATAACTTATTTGGCCAGTAGATGGCGCCATCTACTGTTAAATTGAGTTACAGAGGTTTGAGCTGTCTACCTTTTTTCCCCCTGCATTGGCTGCTGAAAGCCCGTTATTTCAGAGCATTCATCAGCTGATTTTACAGTTTTAGCTCTTAGGGCATTATGCCCACAGTTATATACAATAAAGTGAAGCGCCCACCAGAAACCCGTGCACACTCTGCTCGCCTATTGCTGTGTATGAAGGTTCCTCTAAATAACCTTTTAATAAAACTATACAATAAACAACATGGCGCCAATGAGCATATGCTCAGCGGTTAGAATATTATACACGGTACAAGTCCATCAAGGAATATTAAATATTCTTTTTCTTCCTTTTCAAACATTGGTCTTCATAAAGGACTAATTTGATGGCTGTAGGAGAAGAGAGACCAGGATTGCACAGTACAAAATGGTGGTATAAAGATGAAAAAATTAAGTATCCGACTCACATTTCTTCGAGCCTACACCTGGCTCTGGGGTGAATAGCCTTATGGGACTTCTATGATCTCTTCAGGTGGACATCAACCTCTTCAAAGGATCCTGCGGTTTCTCATGTGGTTCCCCCAACAGTAAAAACATAAACGTACGCCGGGGATACCCCTAGTGTAACACTGCTACTAATACAACTTCTAGTAGAGTCACAGGTTAATTGTAAACTCACATGTTCCAGAGCCACCACTGGCTCTAGCATACACGCATAGAAGATTTAAGGAATCTCCCTCACCTTCTATAACAGGAATCTATGTCAAAACAGCTTACTTAAAACGTATTTATTAAAATAAAAACATAAGATTACTAGAAAGCGTTTCACCCTCAGGCTTCTTCAGCTGGTGTCCTGACCGCTTTCAGCAGTGAAATTTAACCCCAAGCCACACTCAGGAAAACCGCCAGGGATGTTAATATTCCACTTTTGAGCATGTGTTTGTGTTACATGCAAGATGATAATTGCTAATTGGGAGACAGGAATCTTGGTGTGTTCCCACACTTAGTTTTTTTAGGACCTGACCCCTGGTTACACCCAATACATTTTGATACTTGCCAAGCCCAGAGGACGGCGTGCCAGCTTATTTCCACGCTGAAGCCCTTTCTTGCTCCGTTCAGCTCAGCATTCCTTAATTATGAAACACAATTATGAAGAGACTGTTCCATCCAGCACTGCTGGAAATGAAAGCAAAAACTCCAATTAATAGAAATATTTCTCAGCCATTTGTGTGAGTCACTGCCAGACCAGTTACACAATGTCATCTCTTGCTCGGTTAAATGACTGGTAGCTGTTTGTTCTGGAATAATCCGCACATACATTCTTTGCTCTTGCATTAATAAAATTAAAATGTTGCTTTCACTGCTTGAGGCTGATGTGAGTCCCTGAAATCCGTTAACTCATGGTGCTTTTATTAATTTATTCTCAAGACATAAACCATCGGTCGAGCTGCTCGTTGCTGTTAGTCCCTGAGGAAATGACATCAGCTGTTTGTCTCATTCTGTGCATTTTCACAGAATAATTTCCCTTCATGTAATGAATGGTGGTGTGCTGGTTAGCTGACGGTCGTTGCTCTTGCTGCTGTCTAGGAGACCAGTATAGAAAATAAATTGTTTTTAGTGGGCATTAACCCCTTCTAACCCGGCACTAATTGTGAACGTTCCACTGTCATCTCTGTATGAGGTTTCTTTATTCTCCCAGCTTTGTGCCCCGATGTTGTTATAGGCATTTGGCATCAGTCAGGACATGCTGACCGAGCGCTCTCTCCCTGGATGAACAAAGGGAGACAGTGTTCACTCATAATCCTACACTGGTGCTAGGAAGAAGAGGATGGAAACGTCACCATTAACCAGGCATGGCATTCAAAGCCGCTCTCCACACAGTCTGGACAGTACAAAAACTCAGGGGAAACATTCATATTATATTCTTTCTAATGACCTGCCAACGGGTGGCTCTTCTTCTCTTTTAGAACTAAAAAAAATTACATTTGAAGGCTTGTTTTATTTTACCAAATTATGCTAAATATTTCCTAGTAATAGCATACCAGCGAGTACGATTTGGGGCCTTAGCCAACAATAAATAGATATTGATTGCAATTGGATCGTCAAACAAATCCTAATTATTATGTGAGAGGTAATCGTACAGAAGCAAACACACATGGCTTTAACTTTTTTTAAATATTACCATATTCAGTGTCCCAATTTTAAGGTGAAATCACTTAAAACTTAAAAAACTTAAAAGGCAGAAGAGGTAAACTAGGGGTCATCAAACTTGGACCCTTCAGATGTTTTGGTAGTACATAACATCTCCCATGATGCTCTGCAACTTATAGGTTTGATAGAGAAGAGCTTGGGAGTTCCAAAATATCTAGAGCAGGTGTTTCTGAATTACGCCTCCTCTGATTCTCTGGTCATTTATTGCATTCAAAGAATTCTGGGAATTGTAGTCAATAAACATCTGGGAGGCCGGAGTTTGAGATCACTGGTCTAGTGGGACAAGGTTGCTGATCCTGGACTTAACCCCTTAAGGACCAAGGGTCTTTAAAGTCAGTGCATTTATGATGTAACCGTTACGTCATTGGTCCTTAAAGGGGTTATAGGTAGAGTGTCCTTTTTTTTGCCCTTAAATATAATATCTATCCTATAAAACAATAGGGGCTGGCGTGTCCATCGCCAAAACCCTACTGCGCATGCGCACGCAACCTGCGGCGGTTGCCTGCGCGCGCATCCAACGGCCGTGGCACGCGCACAGCCGGCGTGCGAGAGGGACAAAACAAATCCGATCCATTGGAGAGGCGCACAGCACAGCACCTCTCCAATGGATCGGATTTGTTTTCTGCATCTCCTCCTTGCCGGCCTCCATCTCCTCCGCGCCCGGCCTGCCATATTACCAGTCTGCCTGCCATGCACAATACCAGTCTGCCATGCAAAATACCAGTCTGCCATGCACAATACCAGTCTGCCATGCAAAATACCAGTCTGCCATGCACATTACCAGTCTGTCATGCACAATATCAGTTCCCAGCCATATTACCAGTCTGCCATGCACAAAACAAGTCTGCCAGCCATAAAACCAGTCTGCCAGCCATAAAACCAGTCTGCCAGCCATATTACCAGTCTGCCAGCCATATTACCAGTCCGGCAGCCATATTACCAGTCTGCCATGCACAATACCAGTTCGCCAGCCATATTACCAGTCTGCCATGCACAATACCAGTCTGCCAGACATATTACCAGTCTGCCAGCCATATTACCAGTCTGCCATGCACAATACCAGTCTGCCATGCACAATACCAGTCTGCCAGCCATATTACCAGTTCGCCAGCCATATTACCAGTTCGCCAGCCATATTACCAGTCTGCCAGCCATATTACCAGTCTGCCATGCACAATGCCAGTCTGCCATGGACAATGCCAGTCTGCCATGCACAATGCCAGTCTGCCAGCCATAATGCCAGTCTGCCAGCCATAATACCAGTGTCTCATAATACCAGTGTGCCTAAATACCAGCCTGCCATGCCATGCATACCACGTGCCATTAAATATACGCATAATGTATACGCTACAAAAAAAATGCCCACCCAAGCCCAACACAATCTAAGGGGCCCCATGAGCTTACAATCTAAGGGTCCACATGATTTTACAATCTAAGGGGTCCCACGAGTTTACAATCTGAGGGGTCCCACGAGTTTACAATCTGAGGGTCCAGTTCCCGTGAGCTTACAATCTAAGAGGGAAGAGGAACCTAACTCTAATATATAAATTCCTTTGTAATGCGCTGTCAGCTGTGTGCGCACCCATCACAGCTGCTCAGTCGGCCCTCCTGTTGCGGATGGGATGGCGATGGACACGTTAAAAACATATTTATATAGAGAGATACTCTTGGATAGGACATTGGAAAGAAACTATGTGGACTTGAATTCTGACCTGGCGACAACAACAATAGACTGCCCTCTGGGCAGGCTTTCCACCTAGTAATATAAAAAATAATAAGGCAAAACTCCTCTACTTCACTCAGCGTTGTCTACCAGTTTGGCTGGGGGGAGGTGGCACTTCTCACATCCTGACCACTTCAAAAATATAAAGTGTTCAGGATGTATAAAGTGTTCTTTTAACTCGTGTAAGTGCTCCCCTATGGCATGAATGTCAACCAAATGCTTCCTGAAGATATCAGACCATACCAACCCAACTGACTCAGAGGTATTTCGTCAGCCTTGCTCTTTTGTCAGGGACATTAGCTGAGGGTTCTGCCTGAACATCATAGGGTTCAGAACTGGACGTTTAGATTATTTCAAAGCTTTTTATCTCTTCCTTATTCATTTTTATCAGGGGTCAGAAACCTTGGCCCTCCAGGTGTTTTTAAACTTCATTTCCCGTGAGTTTCAGCCAATCTAATGAGTGGCTGGGCATCATGGGAGATGTAGTTGCAAAACAGCTGTGGAGACAAGGTTGCTGACCCCCTGAATTAAATTTACACTTGCTCGTCCATTTTTTAAATTTAAATTATTGTTTTCCAGAAACATCAACCTCCAGTTCAGATTATGGACAAATAAGGTCTCATTGTTCTGTAGAAATGTTTACACTCTGTATTCATGGTTCCTGGTACAAAATCGATATATTATATAGATATATATATATATATACATATATAGATATGAGCCCAAATAGAATGAAGGCAGAGACGGTACAAATAATTTCTCCACACCAAAATAAATTCAAAATAAAAATACATAGAAACACAAAATAATGTAGGACACACTGACATCTGATGTGAAAATAATATGAATTATATGTGACATTAAAAATAAAAATATATTCCCTAATCCAGGTGCTGCAAACACGGAGCTATTGCCATTCAGTTAAGATGAATAGAAATCATTCTCAAGAGATACCGAGACAAAACGAGATGTTGTACTAAAAAGCAAAGCATCCACTCACATGTATGACCACGGTAGCCATGGAGTCAAGGACAAGTGAATATATGACAACATAATGTCCCCAGAGGAAGACCCCCCTTGAGAAATGATATTGTTGTTCACATAAGGAAGATCCTGGATTGAAGTACTATGTACTAGATTCTTGGAGATGATTAGTAGATGAATAAATTGAGCTGATTCTTCAATAGCTTTTATCGTGAATTAATCTCTTGAGTTCAATCAATGCCTGTAGCTGAGTCATAAGAGCAGGGCTGTCCAAACTCCGGTCCCCCAGATGTTCTGAACTACGACTCCCAGAAATCTCTGACTGCATTAGATGGATGGAGAAGTATGGGAGTTGTAGTTCATGGACATCTGGGGGGGGGGCAGAGTTTGGACATCCCTGCGTAAGAGTGTTCTACTGACAATATCCAACCTTTCCATCATTGATCATAATGGAAGTCTGGGGTACCCAGGTTTTGCCAACAGACATCAAGAATTTCCAAAATCTACTTTGTAAAATGCTCATATGTAACACCAGTACCTTGATCCTTCAATTTTAGACATTATAACATGGAGAACCATGTATCAGAGTAATAGATGTTGTTGCCAACCATGATTTTCAGGTTCAACTTCAATAGAGGACATTAGACAGCACAGTGACACCTTATATTCCGATTCATGATTGACTTCACAGAAACTACATCAGAGGCAATCCGATATCTCTGTCACGCCATATTATCGCTCGCCATGTCTTGATGGGAGATACAGCAAAGGACAAAAGCTATAGGAAAGGAGGAAAAGAGGGTAATAAGCAAATAAAATAAAAGTAGAAACAATGTAAAATGTGCCGTTAGGAACAGTGATCAAGAAAAACCAGACAGTATCTGGCATCACAAGACAACTGATAACGTCAATACTGTCTATTTCTATTTCCACTACTATATTACATAGTTACATAGGCTGAAAAAAGACATGCGTCCATCAGGTTCAGCCTTTCACACATCACCTACTGCTGTTGATCCAAAAGAAGGCAAGAAACCCAGTCTGAAGCGTTCGCTAATATACAACACACTGGGACAAAATTCCTTAAGGACCCCAGAATGGCATCAGATTTATCCTTGGAACAAGAAGCTTTTACTCACATATTAAATATTATAACCCTTAATATTCTGTGTCTGCAGGAAGTCATCCAGTCGTTTTTTAAAAGTCTGTACATTCTCTGACCCAACCACCTCAACAGGCAGAGAATTCCACAGCTTTATTGTTCTCACTGTATAATAACCGTTCCTATGCTTTAGGCTGAATTTCCTTATGTCCAGTCTAAATGGGTGACCCCTTGTCCTGTGTATAGTCCTATTAATGAACAGGTTTCCAGACAATGGTTTATAATGGCCCCGTATATATTTATATAAGGTTATCAGATCCCCTCTAAGGCGCCGTTTCTCTAAACTAAACAGATTTAAGCTTGTTAGTCTTTCCTCATAATTTAAACCTTCCATTCCCCTTATTAATTTAGTCGCCCGTCTCTGCACTTTTTCTAGCGCTATAATAACCTTTAAGACAGGGCCCCAAAATTGCACGGCCTATTCAAGGTGCGGTCTTACCATTGATTTATACAGAGGCAAAATTATGTTTTCATCCCAAGAGTGAACTCCCCTTTTAATGCATGCCAATACTTTGCTGGCCTTGGCGGCTGCTGTTTGACATTGCACATTATTACTTAGTTTGAAGTCTATGATTATTCCCAAATCCTTCTCCTGCTTGGATTTCCCTAACTCCGTACCATTTAGGGTATAAATTACTTGTGTGTTCTTCACTCCAAAGTGCATAACTTTGCATTTATCTAGATTAAATCTCATCTGCCATTTAAGTGCCCAGTCCCCCAATCTATCTAAATCCCTCTGCAGCGAAGTAACATCCTGCTCACATTGTATTACTTTTCCTAGTTTTGTGTCATCTGCAAACACTGATACATGGCTTTCAATGCCTATCTCAAGGTCATTTATAAATAAATTGAATAGTATTGGTCCTATAACAGACCCCTGAGGGACACCGCTTACCACTGGTGTCTATCTTGAAAATGTACCATTTATGACCACTCTCTGTACCCTATCTTTTATCCAGTTTTCTATCCAAGAACAAGTATTTTCATCTAGACCATTTTTTCTTAATTTAAAAAGTAAACGTTTGTGTGGAACTGTGTCGAAAGCTTTGGCAAAATCCAAGTAAATCACATCCACTGCGACCCCCTGATCTATACTTCTACTTACTTCCTCATAGAACGTAATTAGGTTAGTCTGACATGATCTGTTTTTCATAAAACCATGCTGAATTTTTCTAATTACATTTTACCTCCCAATAAATTCCTGAATATTATCCCTTAGTAACCCCTCAAATATGTAAGAGAGATCTTCAAGAACCTGAGATTAGATTTTTTTTATAGCAGATTGTGAACTTCTTGAGGAAATATCTATTCAGAGAGTAGAAGCCACAGAAGTAGTGTCTACTGCAATCATTAAATTGAGCTTGTGGTGGACAAGATTATGTCAGCACTTAAATAACACCGGAAAGGAGGAATACACTCATGGTGGTGACTCAAAAGCATAACGGGTGCTTATTGTGAGTGGGTGCTCCATGATTCCCTGACTGTCCATTTCTTGCACCACCTTCCCACTCAGCCCACATGCGCCTCTGGTCCTCTATTTACCCTCACCTAATGTGTAACCCCTCTCCTCTTAGATTGAAAGCTCTCGAGCAGGGTCCTCTCTCCTACTGTTCTGTGTGTTTAAAGTGTATGTATATATCTTATTCTGTCTCACCCATTGTACAGCACTACGGCACTTGTTAGTGCTTTATAAATACCTGTAACTGTGAGACCCAGAGCATAACCAAGCTCCCAGCACACATCAAATAAATAAGAGGGCCCAGGCAGCCCACATTATCTCCACGTAGCTTAGCTTTATTGGGAAATTAGTGATTTTTCAGCCAAAGAAATGGCCTTTGTCAAGCCCCAAGGCCAAGGAAATTCGGCTTGAGAAAGGCCGTTTCCTTGGCCGAAACATTGCTGATTTCCAAATAAAGCTACTCTACTTGAAGCCTGCATGGAGTGCCTGGACACTCTTCTTTACTGTAAGATTATATGAGCAAACATATCTTTACTCATGAACCCTCCCAGTTTACTTTGGGAAATTGAAACTGTATCAGAGTACATCATATTACATATATTTTGTCTCATTGCTGGAACTGGACCCTTATTCAGAGAACATTTATTTATCTTGATATTATAAATGTAAAGTGTGTTGGGCTCTGGCATACAGCACCCATTGAAGCTCTTTAAAATGTTCCAACTAATCAAAATGTGAATCTTTATTGCTTATAGCAATCGTCAACCCAAAACAACCGAAAGAAACAGCCAAAAGCTTCAGCTTTGACTACTCTTACTGGTCCCACACTTCAGTGAGTATGACATATTTCAGTTTTTTCTATAAATAGCTAAACCACAAGATGTACTTGTTCTTTTTCAGTAAAACTAAAGTTTAAGTTGAATGTTTGTGAATGGGTTGCATATACAGTACTGTGCAAAAGTTTTAGGCAGGTGTGAAAAAATGCTGTAAACAAAGAATGCTTTCAGAAATATAAATAATGATTTTTATTTTTGTCAATTTGCAACATGCAAAGTGAGCGAACAAAAGAAAAATCTAAATCAAATCAATATTTGGTGTTACTACCTTTTGCCGTCAAACCAGCATCAATTCTCATAGGTACACTTGCACAAAGTCAGGGATTTTGTAGGATTATAGTCAGGTGTATGATCAACCAATTATACCAAACAGGTGCTAATAATCATCAATGTCACACATAGGTTGAAACCCAGTCATGAACTGAAACAGAAACAGCTGTGTAGGAGGCTTAAAACTGGGTGAGGAACAGCCAAGGTGAGGTTGTGAAAGACAGTTCTATGTCATGGCAAGATTGAGCACAGCAACAAGACACAAGGTGTCAACTGCATCCAGGGCCGCCATCAGGGGGGTACAGGTATTACTGGTGTATGGGGCCCGGTGCCTCCAGGGGGCCAGTGAAGGTTCACTGACAAACTTAGCTATGCCTAGTTGTCATGGGGACCCTGAAGCTGCTGGGCTCCTGGTATGGACGGACTAATAATATGGACACTGAGGGCCCGGGTCGCCAGCACAGCTGCCCCCTTTACAGGGCCCTACCACGTGCCTTTGTAAAGAGTAACACACTGCAGCAATAGCAGGAAGCTGGCTGTGGCCCCGCCCCCTAATGTCCCTGACTCGCAGAGGCCCTGGAGCCGATGAGCTGATGTAGAAGTGGGAGCCTGGACCCAGCATGGAGCTCCTCTTCCCCCTGACACAGGCAGACCCAGACGCAGCAGAGAGGATTCCACTCACCAATGTAAGGATTTTCTCTTAGGCTGCCCTGGGTCTCCTCCTTAGCTGCAGATTTTCCCAGAGGGGAGGGAAGGGATGAGAAAAAAAACAAAAAAAAAACGGCCCTGTATTGACATGCCCCGCCCACACGAAGCTGGTGGATAATGAGAGGGTACTCCAGGGTCCCCCTGCTTAATGAGGAGGCCTTCATTATGTATGTGCAGCCTGTGTGTGTGTGTGTGGTATGTGTGGTGTATGTGCAGCCTGTGGTGTATGTGCAGCCTGTGGTGTGGTGTGTGTGTGTGCGCAGCCTGTGGTGTATGTGCAGCCTGTGGTGTATGTGCAGCCTGTGGTGTGTGTGCAGCCTGTGGTGTGTGTATGTGCATCCTGTGGTGTGTGTGTGTGCAGCCTGTGGTGTGTGTGTGTGTGCGCATCCTGTGGTGTGTGTGTGTGCGCATCCTGTGGTGTGTGTGCGCATCCTGTGGTGTGTGTGTGTGCGCGTCCTGTGGTGTGTGTGTGCGCGCGTCCTGTGGTGTGTGTGTGTGTGTGTGTGCGCGTCCTGTGGTGTGTGTGTGCGCGTCCTGTGGTGTGTGTGTGCGCGCGTCCTGTGGTGTGTGTGTGCGCGCGTCCTGTGGTGTGTGTGTGCGCATCCTGTGGTGTGTGTGCATACTGTGGTGTGTGTGCATCCTGTGTGTGTGTGTGTGCATCCTGTGGTGTGTGTGTGCGCGTCCTGTGGTGTGTGGTGTGTGCGCGTCCTGTGGTGTGTGTGTGTTGCGCGCGTCCTGTGGTGTGTGTGTGTGCGCGTCCTGTGGTGTGTGTGTGTGCGCGCGTCCTGTGGTGTGTGTGTGTGCGCGCGTCCTGTGGTGTGTGTGTGTGCGCGTCCTGCATCCTGTGGTGTGTGTGTGCGCGTCCTGTGGTGTGTGTGTGCATCAAAGCGCATCCTGTGGTGTGTGGGCATCCTGTGGTGTGTGTGTGTGTGCATCCTGTGGTGTGTGTGCATCCTGTGGTGTGTGTGTATCCTGTGGTGTGTGTGTGTATCCTGTGGTGTGTGTGTGTGCAGCCTGTGGTGTGTGTGTGTGCAGCCTGTGGTGTGTGTGTGTGCAGCCTGTGTGGTGTGTGTGTGTGCTGTGACTGCACAGCATGTATGGGGTGTGTGCGTGCTGTTACTGCGCAGTATGTATGGGTGTGCTGTGACTGCGCAGCATGTGTGGGGTGTGTATGTGTGCTGTGACTGCGCAGCATGTGTGGGGTGTGTATGTGTGCTGTGACTGCGCAGCATGTCTGGGGTGTGTATGTGTGCTGTGACTGCGCATCATGTATGGGGTGTGTGTGTGCTGTTACTGCGCAGCATGTATGGGGTGTGTGCTGTTACTGCGCAGCATGTATGGGGTGTGTGCTGTTACTGCACAGCATGTATGGAATGTGTGTGTGTTGTTACTGCGCAGCATGTATGGAATGTGTGTGTGTTGTTACTGCGCAGCATGTATGGGGTGTGTGCTGTGACTGCGCAGCATGTATGGGGTCTGTGTGTGCTGTGACTGCGCAGCATGTATGGGGTGTGTGTGCTGTTACTGCTCAGCATGTATGGGGTGTGTGTGTGCTGTGACTGCGCAGCATGTATGGGGTGTATGTGTGTGCTGTGACTGCGCAGCATGTATGGGGTGTATGTGTGTGCTGTGACTGCGCAGCATGTATGGGGTGTGATCTCCATCTGTATGTGTGTAGGAGTAATGTTATAGATTTTTTTAAATACAAAAATAATACGTCTGCGGTGGGGCCCCGATCAGAGCTTCAGTAAGGGGCCCCAGGATTTCTGATGGCAGCCCTGACTGCATCAACAAGGTCTCTCCCAGACAAAGATTTCAAAGCAGACTGGGGTTTCAAGATGTGCTGTTCAAGCTCTTTTGAAGAAGCACAAAGAAACGGGCAATGTTGAGGATCGTAGACGCAGCGGTCGGCCAAGGAAACTTAGTGCAGCAGAAAGACATGAAAGACCCATCAAGCTTATTGCCCTTCGAAATCGGAAGATGTCCAGCTGTGCCATCAGCTCAGAAATGGCAGATACCAGTGGGATCCAGGTACACCCATCTACTGTCCGGAGAAGTCTGGCCAGAAGTGGTCTTCATGGAAGAGTTGCAGCCAAAAAGCCATACCTCCGAGGTGGGACCAAGGCCAAGCGACTAAAGTATGCACGAAAACATAGGAACTGGGGGTGCAGAACAATGGCAGCAGGTGCTCTGGACTGATGAATCAAAATTTGAAATATTTGTCTGTAGCAGAAGGCAGTTTGTTCGTCGAAGGGCTGGAGAGCGGTACAATAATGAATGTCTGCAGGCAACAGTGAAGCATGGTGGAGGTTCCTTGAATGTTCTGCAAATTGAGTTGGAGATTTAGTACTTAGATTTAGATACTTATCCATCATGCAATACCATCACGGAGGCGTATGATTGGCCCCAAATTTATTCTGCAGCAGGACAATGACCCCAAACATACAGCCAAAGTCATTAAGAACTATCTTCAGTGTAAAGAAGAACAAGAAGTACTGGAAGTGATGGCATGGCCCCCACAGAGCCCTGATCTCAACATCATCGGGTGTGTCTGGGATTACATGAAGAGACAGAAGGATGTGAGAAAGCCTACATCCACAGAAGATCTGTGCTTAGTTCTCCAAGATGTTTGGAACAACCTACCAGCTGAATTCCTTCAAAAACTGTGTGCGTGTACCTAGAAGAATTGCTGCTGTTTTGAAGGCAAAGGGTGGTCACACCAAATATTGATTTGATTTAGATTTCTCTTTTGTTCATTCACTGCATTTTGTTAATTTATGAACATAAATGTTTAACACTTCCATTTGTGAAAGCATTCTTTTGTTTACAACATTTTTTCACACCTGCCTAAAACTTTTGCACAGTACTGTATATCAAAATTTAATTTTGATATCTTAATATTAAGTATTTAGCTGTGCAGATTTATACTATTTATGTCTAGAATTAGATATGTAGATTTGTTGATGCCTCTGTGCCAGGAAACCAAAACGTTGACTCCTTCCGTTATGCTTGGAGGTTACAGATACTCGACAATGCAATACCTCCTATAGTAGCCGGGGAGTGAGGTGCTAGAAAAGGGGATAGCCAGTAAATGTGGTGAAAGACAAACCAAATAGTTTGGGGTAGTAGGATTTCAATGGCGTTCCAAGAGGGAAAACCAAGGTCAGGAAAACAGGAGATAAATGGAAACATTAGCACAGGATAGCACAGAAATGAAATGACAACTGGTTGTCTCCTCACTGGAGAATGGGATTATATAGAGATCTCTGCCTCTGTCCCACCTCCCAGGGGAAGTACCCAATACTCTTGGTGCACCCCCATAGGTCAGAGATGGGGTGCAGCTGACAGTTAGTCCAGTCTCCCATCAACACCTATGGGGATCTTGCCCCCTTCGCACAGACGCATGGCCATGATTGCTCTCAGAACCTACACAGCATGGTATGCCTCCTACAAGGTGCAGGGCCAGTGAGTGCAGCCCAATGCACCAACTAGGGATGTTGAGGTCCATCACCATGAGGCAGTGAGGTGTACAACTCTACCGTGCACCCTCCCATATTGGAATGGGTAGGGACCACATGAGCAAAGACTGGTGTGCACCATGATCCAACGCAACAGGTATATATAAATTGTGCTGTAGTGTAGTAAAAGCATGTGCATCTCACTGAACAGAAAGAATCTGCATGGTTATTAATCCATTATATAGTTAATATTTTTTAAAAATATGCATTTAATTCAATAACTAAATAATATATGAAGAGGTACATGCATTAGGTTTTTTATTAAGTTTGTGGTATGCCTTAGAGATGATTAGTATCAAGCAGAAAAGGACAAACATTATGAGAATGGCTGTACTTATTACACAGAATGACCAAATAATAAACATGGGATTAAATCCTTGTAAAAGAGATAAACAAGAGATTTATCACCAAAGAATTAAAAACATATTAATGAAAATAGGTACATCCATGAGATAGTGATTATGGCGCACATGTAATGTACTATTCAGCCTGAATGCCGCCAATCAATTTGTCAATGGCCATTATAAAGATGCAGTGCTGCCGTGACTGTGATGAAAACATGTTGTACCCTACAGGATGAGGACAGTCAGTTTGCCGGGCAGCAGCAGGTATACCGTGACATCGGGGAAGAGATGCTGCTTCATGCCTTTGAAGGATACAATGTCTGCATTTTCGCGTATGGGCAGACTGGGGCGGGCAAATCATATACCATGATGGGCAAACAGGAACCATCGCAACAAGGAATCATACCACAGGTAAGATAAATAAAGGGTAAAGTGCAATTAAATATCTGCTTTCTGACCAAGCTGACCAACTCTTGTCATAAGACAACTGGCTGACTTAAGTGTGTCAATATGAGTGACTGATTGTGATGGACAACGTAACCTGCGGAGCATGTCAGCTTAAACACAGCGTTCACTAAAAGTACCAGTAGCTTTTATCTTTTACCAAATGTACCTAATTAGGTATAATACTGAATACAGGTCACAGAGGTGGCCTACAGCATGACATTATTAAAGATATATAGATATATAGATATATAAATATCGTTTACACAGGCCTGCATTTCAAGATGTAAAATAGTAATTACTGAGCCTCGGCTCACACAGTTCTTCCCTCTCAATTTGCTAGTCCATGTCAAGTGGTAACTTGCTGTGGCACTTGGTTGTTTCATGTAGTTACTGTGCCTTTGCGTATCCTTACTTTGCATACGATACACATCAGGTGATAAAAGAGCTGGTGATTTTCTTGTTGCTAACCAAAATTTTTTTAAAAGTTGTATCATGTCACCAAAAACCCGTTTCTATTATAAATTGAATTTGCAAAGGTGGAATGACTTTAAAAATACAGCTCTCACCCCCCTGCAAGCTTCTGATGCAGTGTGGCCTTCGGTCATGCTCCGTGGATTGGGGTTTGCAGAAAGAGTCCAGGATGCTGGAATAAGAAGTACAGAGGCAATTGTTGAAATGTTGGGTTTTATTGAGGAATAATGAGGAGCAATAAACAATAGGGCAGGTGACTTGGAGTTCATGGAAATATTTGTAGAGGTTAGGAGATTGCGCACCTTGGAAGCACAAAAAACTGGGCACATTGGAAGCAGAAAAGACTGGGCACAATGGAGACACCTGAGACTGGGCACACTGGAAGCACAGCAGGTTGCATATTGCGTACTGGGTACATGTCATTGAGGTATTTGGGTAAACAGATAGGTAACAGACAGTTGGGTAACAGGCTTACAACATACATCCAAGGTAGCACAATGGAATGTGCATACAGTGCAAAGGCAATGGTGGAAATGGCTCACACCTTTATATCGGAAGACTAGGTTCCGTTGCAGAGATAAAGGTTCGACAGGTGGTTCTCTAACTGGAGAGAAAAAGACCCAGGGTGTAGTTCTCAGGGTGAGTGTGCCATGCAATCAAAGCAAAAAAGCAGGATCAGATCGACCCAATATGGAATGGACGGCTCAAGTATCACTACCTAACAGAGCCAGCTCTTAGATCCGGTTGCATGTCACCTTCTTGCATCGCTACCTAAAGGACACCTTAAATAGTTCTCATGACTGCCAGTAATATTATAAAATGCCGAGTTCTCCAACAGGAACACCAGTGCTCGGTTACCAGTGATCTGTAATTCTGGGAGATACAGCTTGCTGGTTACTGCTCCACGTGGTACAGGACCCATATGGTTCAGTAGGTACAGTGTTACAATGCTCACACAATGTCAAAATTGAATGTCAGCACCCAAAAAATTGCTGTTGCCTCAACTAGGTGAAATATGGAAAAAAGTTCCATCATGAAGAAAAACGGTTTGGTAAATGGAGCAATCACAATGGAATAGTAGTTGGTTGTGCCATAATTCCCATTGTGCTTAATCACCATTGACCTGAAACTATTAGTTATTGCTGCACATTCCTCTGACACTATACGTATTGTTAGATACGATATAATAAAAATATTGTGATGTTTTCCGGTTTATTAAAGTGTCCATAAAAGCTCGGTTAGCACATGTACACGCCTGTGCCCTTTTTTAACCCATTTGGTAACTCTCAATATGTGGGATTGCTAATTTGCTTTTGAGCTGCTTAACCCCTCACCTCCTGAATTATTCATAGACTCCTCTCTGAATTTAAATTATTTAAGATCTATTCTCTGCCCATGAATTATTGATCGCTGCACTATCTAAAGCTTTAACCCTGACATGGTTCTGACTTGCTCGCTGACCAATCTCTTTACAGCCACCCCCCCTGAATAAAAGTTCTTTAGCGATGATTAATCATTTCCAGCATTGCAAAATGCAACCTAGGATCTATAACATCCCTTTAATTTATATCTTCCCAGCTATGCGAAGACTTATTCTCGAGGATCAGTGACACAAGCAATGACAACATGTCTTACTCAGTGGAGGTATGTGTGATCTGACACATTGAAAAGAATTGACTGTATTTATGGGCAGGTGACACATTGCTGGGACAGTATCCATTCCCAATCACAACTGATGATGTGTAACTGTTGCATAAATAATGTGTTAGTGTTACTACATCATCAGGTTTCTGCGTTATTTGTGCCAGAAATTAAAAAAAACAAAACGATTTAATACTACACAACTGGTGGAGAGAGCAATAAATGAGAAGTGATAGACCGTACAACTGGTAGAACCTAAGAGAGGTTTATTGAAAAGTGGTGGCATTACATCGCATATAATGCTCTGCTAGAATGTTTTGTATTCGATTTGTAATGATGATGCAGAGCAGGGTTCCGCAACCTTGGCCCTCCAAATGATTTGGAACTACATCTCCCACCCCTTACATTGTCTGAGCATCGCTGGAGATGTAGTCCCAAAACATATGGGAGGCCAGACGTTGGGCCCTATTACAATCATAACGCTAATGTTAGCGCTCACCTATGTGAGCATTAACGTTAGCATTGGTGGCCCTAGCGCGGGCGCACCATATTACAATCCGAGCGCTAATGCGTTAAAAAAACAAAAAGTTTCTGCAGAATCCATCAGCACCAGCAGAAACCCCCTCCAAAAAAAATCACATACTCACCTCTAATCCCGCGGCGAGAACGGCGGCTCCATCCGCCTCTTCTTGCCACCGGGAGCAGAGAGAGACTGCAGGAAAAAGTCCCTCAGTGTCCCTCTGTGGATCACTACGCCGACCTGCCAGATCTCGTGAGGATCCATCGAGGGGATGCTTGCGGTGGCGCTTAGTGCCGTGTTACGGTGCAGGCTGCTGGCTTAGCGCCTGCACCGTAATATCACGCTAAAACGGGGACGCTAAGGAGAAACCTGCAGGCACAGGTTTTTCTCCTTAGCATCCCTGTTTTAGTGTGATTTTTGTAATATGGCCCGCAGACTTGAAGGCTAGGGTCAAACGAACGCATTTTTCACGTCGTCCGTAAAAAAGTGCGTCCGAACGCATTGACGTATTTTTTCACGGAATGTGCAAAAACGGTCATACGATGCACATTTTCGTGCGTGATTTTTTACGGATTGTCAATAAAACCCTTTTTGCGTCCGGACGTTATGTTGGCCAGACATTAGCAGCGTCTGACGTCTCCTAATCACGCACACACGCCGCTAGCGGACGCAGCGCACTCTGTACGTCACTACTAGCGGTTCTACGTTCTCAAAAAAATGCGTTCGTTTGCCGCTTGCGTTGCGCGGCCGGATTTTCGTGCGGCCGTACTTCGTATATTGGCCGTCATTTGCTGCTACTACGGCCGTGATTAAGTGCGCCTAAACGCACGTTAAAAATGCGCTAGTCTGACCCCAGCCTTATTGTCATTTTATTTATTTTTGGGGGGGGCTATTATTTTATGGTCTATTCTTGCGCAGCGTGTTAGTGTTCCTAGCGCTCCCTTACGTTTTACAACTGCCAATTGGATAGATTGTAGGAGCATATTTTCAAAAGGCATAAATCTGTTTGTACATATTTGTAGATAAAGCAAGCAACATGAATATCATTGATCGTAGAAGGTGCTAAATCACTATCAACCTTAGATAAGAAAAAGGGGGCAAAGGAAGATTTATTTGAAACATTAAAAAAAATTCACCCACAAATTGCTCATCATACGTGTCTTGTTAAATGATATATAATTATATATATATGCATACATACACACAATGGCATGTATGTGTATATGTAATAGGATTTCATACAGTGGAGCTTTAGCGATACTTATCTTTTGTCATCATTTATCATGTGTTTGGGTCTCTATGTTGGACTGTTGTATATACCAGAGGCAGAGTGGACAGTCTGTTTCATACATGGTATTATGATCCTATGTCTATTAAATGGTCTACAGGTCAGTTATATGGAAATTTACTGTGAGCGGGTTAGAGATCTACTGAACCCAAAAAATAAGGGGAACCTGCGTGTACGTGAACACCCCCTGCTGGGACCATATGTGGAAGATCTGTCGAAGCTAGCAGTCACCTCCTTCAATGATATCCAAGAGCTCATGGATTCTGGCAACAAGGCCAGGTAACTTCAATTATTCTCCTTGGATAGTAATTAAGCATCCGTTGACAATTTAATATGCCTAACACCTCCTTTAATATTGCAACTGTACGATATATATTTTTTTTTGCAATGTTACAGCAGAATGATAAAATACAAATTCGTGAAGTGATGCCTTAAGCAGTGACTTTCAGGGTTATTCAAAGGGATCCGAATTGCTGGTGAAAGGTAACCGAACAGTGAAATTCAGCATACGTTTACCTTTCCTGGCCATTCGGCTACTCAGAGAGCAGGCGAATTGCCTGCACATATGGTGCCTGTTCGGTGCCTGTTCGAGGGCAATGAATTCCCATAGAGAAGCGATGCTTCGTCTATTCAGAGAACAAAAACCAGCAGTGAAAAGTTGCCGAATTGCCCTGCTGTTCGGTGGTTTCATTCGACAGGTTTATTCAGGCGAATCCCATAGGCTTCAACGTTAAAAATATTCCCGTTTTAATTCAATATGTAATAACTGTTGATAATAATATTCTGCAGTAAAAAGTCTCTTTATATATAGTTTTTTTTAGGATCTTTTAGGCATTTTTCAGGATTTTTTTTTTCTTTATTTGTTTTTAAATCGTTTTTTCTTTTTCCTGTAACAGCCCTTTTTATTATCATTCATTGGATCTTATATGTAAATTTCACACATTTTCGTTCAGTAGTTTCTTTGCAAACAGCGTTTCACTTTTCAAGCGTATTGTGTTTTTTTTTCCACTCCATTCGTCTGCGGTGACGGCTTTTTCCGGCAGCTGCTCTGCATGTTCGGCGGGGTTAATCCAGATGTTTTTGCGGGTTTCGTGTGCCTTCGCCGGGTTTTGCGGTGAGTGTTCGGTGGGATTGCAGCGGCTTTTCCCTGCACTACGACGGCCCTGTGGTGCTTGCTGAATACACCACAGGGTTGCCGAGATGGGATCACCAAATCGGCAGTATTCACTATCCCAGCTCCGTGTCTGATAGGAGGGTATATCCAGGGCACTAACTACTTATTATACACTTTATTATACACTGTTGATTGGTGATTATACACTTAAATCAAGCAGACGTTTAATTGATGCAGCCATTGCCAATTACACCAATCCCACAACACAATTGATAGATTACCCAAACTGTATGAAAACTTTACAACATGGTGCTAGTGCAGGTTTATTAAAAACCCCATATATCTTATTTAAACCAAATGTTGTACTTTTGTTTGTAGTTTGGAGCTGACAGACAACATCAACTTTATATGGATTGATAATAAACAGAGTACTGAAATAGTTTAATAATGCAAGAAAAAAAATCACTTCCTTATTTGGCCAATTAAACAGTTTTTGCAACTCCTAGTAGAGAGGACTGGGTAGTCTGGAGGTGAGTGTAGGCCCTCTCTGTTGTGAGCAGTGACAGTATGTCAATATTCATAACACTTGGCTTGTGAGGTGTCTGCTTCCAAATGATCCTCAGCAGCTTTGAATTTGTGATGTTTCAGCACTTTAGTATCTCTGCTTCCAATTGATCCTCAGAACCTATGAGTTTGTGATGTCTCAGCATTTAGTTTAGTCCTGATTTAATATGGTTTTCTTTAGCTATCTTTCAGTTTCAGTAAACTGTGTAAAGGTGTCCGGTCAGGGGTCAAGTCCTGGGAAAAAAAGTGAGGGAACTCACCCACGAATTCCGCAACCCCTATTACCTGAAGAAAAAATATATATATCCCGAGTATAGCAGTACGTGGTGATACCATTTTTATTGGGTTAACATTATATTTAAAAGACAAGCTTTCAAGAGTGTAAACTGGAAACTATACTGATCAGTGAAAGGTATCACTACGTACAGGTATACTTGTGATTTTGGCAACTGGGCTAACGCGTTTTATATATAATATATATATCCAGGCACAGACCCCCCCAGAATTATATACACAGGCACAGACCCCCTAGAATTACATATACAGGCACTGAACCCCGAGAATAACATACACAACACTGAACCCCCAGAATAATATACACAGCACTGAGCCTCCAGAATAATATACACAGCACTGAGCCCCCAGAATAATATACACAGCACTGAGCCCCCAGAATAATATACACAGCACTGAGCCCCCAGAATAATATACACAGCACTGGTTATATGGATATATTTGCCCCCAGCTCACATGGATATATTTTCCCCAGCTCATATGGGTATATATTGCCCCAGCTCACATGGATATATTTTCCCCAGTTCACATGGATATATTTTCCCCAGTTTACATGGATATAATTGCCCCCGTTTACATGGATATAATTGCCCCCAGTTCACATGGATATTATTGACCCCAGTTCACAGGATATTATTGACCCCAGGTCATATGGGTATATATATTGCCCAGCTCTCATGGATATGCCCCAGCTCTCATGGATATGTCCCCTGCTCTCATGGATAGGTCCCCTGCTCTCATGGATATGCCCCAGGTCTCATGGATAATGCCCCAGCTCTCATGGATATGCCCCAGGTCTCATGGATAATGCCTCAGCCCTCATGGATATGCCCCAGGTCTCATGGATATGCCCCAGGTCTCATGGATATGCCCCATGTCTCATGGATAATGTCCCAGCTCTCATGGATATTATTGCCCCAGCAGCTCAGCTCACCTCTCTGTGGGCCCGAAACAATGCAGGCCGCCACCGCACATTGCCGGTGGCTGCGTGCTTCCTGCTACGAACGGCCGCTGGCAGGAAGTGTAACCGCTTGCCTGGGATCGATGAAACAGCGTGCCGCGATCTTGTGAGATCTCGGCTGGCTGTTAGATCCCAGGCGAGCGGCTGCACTTCCTGTCAGCGGCCGTTCGTAGCAGGAAGCACGCGGCCACCGGCAATGTGCGGTGGCGGCCTACTCAATCGTTTCAGGCTCGGGCCACAGTGGGAACCTGCGTTCCCGCAGCGTTCCCACTGTAGGAGAAGTGCGGGAACGCCGTTCCATGCGTTCCCGCAGGACTCGAGCCCTGTGTCCGGCCATCATGAATTTAAACTCACAATCGCCCACGAGTTTGATCACTGATTCTTATATTGTAATGTCTTGAAGCTCTTATTTAACTTCTACAATATCAAGTGATTTTCCATGTCGGGAACCAATAATTTTATTGAAAACCTCTTTAAATGACACCTTCAGTACCGAGATCGAGATATCTCGGGGTTCAAAGGCACCATCCGTTGCCCGGTATCGAGATATCTCGATTTGCAGCCCAAAACCAAATTAAAATAATTTGCTGAAAACTAATTTAGTTTGCTTTTGGGCTGCAGAAGGTGCCCCCAAATGTTTAGCCCTGTGGGGCTAAAACTGTGTAAAATTGGCTGACTGAATTTCCTGACATCACACATTCAGCTGCCGATGCAGGGAACCTCGAGCTGCAACTGTAACGGTTGTAACTCAATTTGGCAGTAAATGGCACCATCTACTGACCAAATATGTTATTACAGTATGAAATGCATTGGGAATATGCCCAAATATTTTTTACTGTATAATTACTTAAAAATATATATTTTTTTATAAAACCACTGGATCCTGACAATGGTTTTCTGGAGAAATCACTTGGTAGCGAATGGGGTTAATTAACTAATACACACTGTCTAAATGCACTGGAATTATTATTGCAGTTCATTTACAGACTGTTTGCACTATTTGACAAGCAGAGGGCTTCAAGAGAGACTCGGAGGTCTGAGCAGTTCAAAGATGTCTGATGTTCTGTAACTTTAGGGACATATTCTGGAGTCCATTTGCAAGTGAAATATATTTGCAATAAACAAAATATGTTTGCGTTTCTCCAGAACACAAACAGATCGTGTTAACACAATCTCAGTGACATGCTAGTGCTTTTGAAGATAGAGTTAACTCAAACGTGGTAGCAAAGGAGTTATTCAGCAGATCTGTATGTCGTATATTATGAGCTGTGATTTCCTCATCGCTCACTTCTAGGTCCACCGTCCTTCAGTGAATCCCACCCTATTAAGTAATAAAAAAATATTATCCATTTTACAGTATCTGCTGTATAGTAATTTGACATTTAACCATTGTGATTCTTTTGATTAAGAGGAAATGTTGCTATCTATGGTGACGAGAAATCTCCCTAATGTGAGGTTTATGTTCATTCTGAAGGACTCGCGGTACAAAACGTGGAGAAAGGTCCTCTCTAACCTCTACGTGTTTTCATACAGGACTGTAGCAGCAACGAATATGAATGAAACAAGCAGTCGCTCGCACGCTGTGTTCAACATCATTTTTACACAACGCAGGCACGACGCAGATACACAGAACACAACTGAAAAGGTAATTAAGTTAACATGTTATATTACCTTCATGAGGCCATCTGGAGGTCCTGGAGGATCCTAGCGGATTCCTACAAAGCTTGATAATTGATATCACAGCCTAAGGGCTAATTTTCATGGTCTAGTAGTGGTTCCTAACACACTTTTAAGTAATTCTATGAAATTAAACAATTACTCTTGGCTTGAGAAATCCGTGTATGGAAATACCATTCCCCATCTTGTAGCAAAGGGTTCAGCAACCTTGACCCTCTGGTTGTTTTGGAACTACATTTCCCATGAGGATCAGTCAATCTAATGAGTACCTGAGCATCATGGGAGATGTAGTTTCAAAGCATCCGGAGGGCCAAGGTTGCTGACACATTATAAGAAGATGAAATACTAGAATAATCAAAGTACCAATTTGTAAGGACACCATTCCTGTCTGTCTCAACAGGTCAGCAAAATCAGTCTTGTGGATCTTGCAGGAAGTGAACGGGCCGATTCCACCGGGGCTAAGGGTACACGGTTAAAGGTGAGAAGCCATTGAATGATCTCACCACTTGGCTTGCTCTAACAATGGCAACATTTACATCATACCATCACTGCAAACAGCAAATCGTGTGGTTGATTAAATGGGAGTAGGAAATGTGCTACAGAAATGATGGAGTATATACCAAAGATTTATTGTCATTAGATACAGTGAGAAAATGCGTAATACTTTAGCTATAGATAGATATAAACGAACAAAGGTAAAAATTTATATATATAAATGTACAGACCCAGGATGCAAAAAAGTGAGACAGATGTCATTTGCATGTCCTACCCAGAGTTCCTTGCTGCATATGGGGAATGTAGCACAGGAGCTCTGTGATGCAGTTCTTTGAATTGCTGTGATGTGCAAATGGCTTCTGCAATAATTTACTATGTATATATATTAATTAAAATAACATAACAGTAAAGATGGACTGTGAGTAGTTGGATGGAAGGGAAGTTTGGTCAGAAGAAAACACACAAGGGGTTATTCACAAAAACGTGAAATTTCAGTGCTTTGGACTTTGGGGGTTCTACAGTGCACTTCGGCAACTCCATTTCGTCGACTCTGGTGAATTCACTATTCACCACAGGGTCACAGTAGTGCACTGAAGATGGAATAGCCGAACACCGCTGAACTGGCCGCTGAATACCGCTGCACTGGCCGCTAAACTGAGCACCGAACTGGATGCTAAATATCGCTGAACTGAGCTCCGAACTGGCCGCTGATTACCGCTGAACTGGCCGCTGAACTGAGCTCCGAACTGGCCGCTGAATACCGCTGAACTGAGCTCCGAACTGGCCACTGAACTGCAGAAGAAAAAAACTCAGAAATTTCCTGTTCTCCTAATAGGTGTTTACACTGATAAAAATGCATCTGAATGTGTCTTATTAATAAAAAACCTTTTAAAAAAATTGGGAATAATAAATTAAGTCTAAAAAATATAAAAAAGTGTTCGAGAAAAATAAATAAATAAAAAGACATTTTCTGAAAGTGGAAAGAATAAACTTTATTTTCTTAAAAGAAAATTGAAAATAATATTTTTTTACATTGAAACCTATGGGATTCGCCTGTTTAAACCTGTCGAACTGAAACACAGAAAATCAGGGAATTTCATCGACACTTCGGTGCTGTTCGGCGTTCTGTGAATAGATTAACCATTAATTCTCTATGGGCCAATTTCACTGCCGCTGAAGATTGCCGTTCTGTGGTGAACTGCAGCGTATTTTGCTGTCAGTTTGCCAGTATTTGATGAATTGACAGCTTTGTGAACAGAGGAACTGGAACAAAATTGCACCGTACGAAGAACTTCACTGTTCGGTGCAATTCGGTGCGCGTTGTGAATAACCCCTTCTGTAAAAGTCTCAGATATTTGACAGACATGTGTAGTGCTCACCCCCGGAGGAGCCGCTGAATAACCCAGGATTGGTCCCACCGCACTAACAATTCACTGTACACCAGCACAACCTTATAGATTTTCTCAAATGTACTTTACTGTAAGCAATAAATCTCAATAATTACACATGTACTTTAACCGTGAAAAGCGAGCATTCTAGGGAATAAATGATGGTCATATGAAAGCATAACTATATAGCGTCTAAACCTTTAGTATAATTTTCAGTCCTTTTTTGCTCAAAGTCCCACGTTAGAGATACAGTACGTTTTAGTTTAAGTCCTAGGGTACCCGGGTACTAGGTCCACTGGCCAGTGGATGGATGAATAACTTCGACTTGTCAACGTTGGGGCCCTGAAATTTAAGCAAGCAAATAAATGCGCACTGTTAGCAAAGTCATAGGCCGGAGGCCTCTCACCCGACCGGCAAAACAGCTTGTCCCGGACCGATGAAACTCTGCAGGAAAGTCCTTCTCTACTGCCTGGAGGCTGCCAAAGTTCACGCTCCCAAGCTGAATCTCCTCAGCCAGAAGTCGAATGCTGCCAGCACTCTGCTCCGCCTGCGGCCTCCTTACACGAGGTCCCTCTTGAACACACTCGCCACAGGAACAGTCCAACGTGATATACTGCAGGTCGATGTACACTCTCCCCGATCACTCCAGCAATGGATGCCATCGATTCTCTGCACTCCAACTTGCCCAGATCCCAGAAAGTGTCTCTCCAGCGACTGACTTCGTTCACCGCTTTCCTCATTCTGCCCACAATGCTCTTCACTTCCTGTGCCAGAGAGTTTGCTTCCTTTCTCCCAGAACTTTCTGGGGGACGTAGTCCATAAGTCCATTATAGTCTTTCCCATACATTATGCTCTGGCTCCTCCTAGAGGCATAATGGTTGCAGTTCTCAGAGCCAACTTAAACACAGGGCTACACATGAATAGCAGTGTTAAATACTTTCAAGCTCACCTGGATATAATCAGATGAATAAGAGACATAATTGCTTCATCACTACAGGTGTGTTGAACTTATGCCTAGAAAACTACCTATAATAGACATCTATAACTGCTGTCATCACTTCCTTGAGGTCACCCATTAAAACCTTAACCACAAAGAATTTATTGATCCTGTAACCTTTATTCGTTCTATTCCCAATTCTATTTTCCTAACAGGAAGGCGCAAACATCAACAAATCCCTGACTACACTGGGTAAAGTGATATCTGCCCTTGCGGAAATGGTGAGTCCTATCTTAACGTCCAAATTATAGCCGGAGTGAGTGCTCTGTGTTCATGTAGCTAAGCAGCGTACGCAATATTTCTCATATATATATATATATACACCAAACCAAAAAAAGGGATGCACTTGAGGACTTAGTGATCAAATAAAATCACCAAATTTTAATGAGGATACATACTAAAATTGTTCCTGTCAGCTTGCCTGACGTTTTGGCCCTATCAGAGCCTTTATCAAGGAATATATATATACACAGGTCTATTCATAGGAAGGTGAAACTCAGGAGAATGACTGGAGAAGTGAAAATTCTAGGTCAAAATACCCAAACCAGAAAAATTCTCCCATTTATCTCACTTTCCAAATCAGCTATTGTTCTCTTCTGCCAATTCTCCTGATTTTCACCTTTCTTTGAATAGACCTGATAGGTTTAAGATAATGCACTTTGTTTTTTTTGTAGTTTGTCAAATCTAAAACCACATTGACATACATCACATATCTGCTGCTATAAACTAGCATTATATTCGTTATAAAAGAAGAGCATTAAATGCAAAGCAAGGCCCATTTCTTCTTCTAGTTTACCATATCCAAGTCCTTCGAGTATCAAATGATATTCTTTACTGCAAATTACAATATACCGCGTCTAATGCCAGCGTTAAATGACTCATTTTTTTGAGATAATTGGCAATTAACATGTATTTTTCTCAATTTTTCAGGACTCAGGCACCAACAAGGTAAGCAACGCTGATTTCTAGAAAAACCATAACGTAATAACACAGTGCAATTTAGTAGATGAGAGACAGGATTGTACTAAAGTGTTTGCTAGGTACGGTGGCATGCTTCGAGATAGTAGGGTGCCTTGGCTGGATGTCCTGTGTCATTTTGGCACAATGTTGCAGTTAATTGTTCGCAGTTCTATTCTGAGATCAGGTGAGAAGCCATTTAAACCCACACAAGGAGTTATTGTAAACATTTGTGCCCTGGATAGAAGCAGTGTCCCAGGTGATTTGATCGTGCAGAGCTATCATTTTCACGTATTAATTATTAACTGAGCTGAGAGAAAATAGATCTTGGCCGAGTTTAGTGACCAAACCATGACATAGCATAAATCTACTCAACGATGATGATCTACAGTGTATTAGAATCGCAGTGGTATAGTTCATTTGTATAAACTGCCAAAAATCCATTATAATACAAAACCATTTCTTAATCATTGTATTAAATTATTAAATTTTTGTAGAACATGTATTTAAAAATGTATTAGAAGCTGGAATGCATGATAATGGAAAAGTTAATGCATTTACTAGAGAGGTTATTCACTAAACACCACTTTTTCATTGTCAATCGATGTAGTTTCCTCATCTGTTTTTCAGCATTGTGTTTCTTGCTGTTATTATTATTATTATCATCATTTATATAGCGCCAACAGTTTCCGCAGTGCTTTACTAAACTCACTTCTTTGTATAGCCCAATATAACTGTATTTACGAACTGTAACATAGAGTCCCATACCCACATGCAGAATGCTCTCCTCACTGTCAGTATCCCGAAGGAGTACTGATTCTGGCCCAAAACCCAGTCAATAACTGGAGATCCTTGCAGGGTGAAAACCAAACTAGGAATGGTTTTATTTTGGGTTTACAGTTACAAACATACATAAGTAAAACACGCCCCAGTATTTTCTTGCTGACGATCTTCCCAGTAGCCTCCCACACACACGCCCTAGTATACTAGACAATGGCTGTAGAAAATGGCAGGGATATCCAGTCTGTAATGTAGTGGCTGTATATTAACTGAGTACCTCCATCAGCAGGCTCTCTCCCCTTTAAAAACAGTCCCCTCAGTCGCAGAAGCAATCTTCCCTAACAGCCCACCCAAACTTTAAACACAGTTGAAAGAAGATGGCGACCATTGAGCATTCAAAAGCAAACAGACTTAATTTTTTAGAAAAACATAGTACAATCAAACTGTTCACAGAGTGGGGTAAAGAAAACAATAGGGTTACACCCTGGTGCTGCTCTGTAAGAGGACCGCTGAATAATGTGATGTTAACGGACAGTCTAATTCAATCGGGGATGGGCTACACTGTATCCACAATACAAACAGGCACAATAACCTTCACACAGAAACAGTTTTTAGAACAAGGTTGCGACATTTAGAATGGCAATATAAAAACACAGGCCAGAATACAAATTAAAAGGAATACAGTACGGCCAAGTGTCTGACCGGGGTTTTTCGGAGGAATCATCCGTCACACAGTTCAAGCAAGTTTCTGGGGGTTGGGTGGTGGCAGAGCAAATGTTTACATACAGATTGCACATAGGGAGGACAGCACAGTATATCCCACACAACACTCTACACTAACTACATAAGGGAATAATAATATAAACACAGACATCAGGGAATAGGGCACAGAAAACACAAACACCCTGTACCTACAATTCTAGTTGCAGGGTGACTTTAACTTAGGGAAGGACAGGGAAACAATATAAAACATCAGACCCGCACTTCCCAAACGCATCTCTAGGTCCATGTACCTAAAATCCAAAGTGACTACCGTCACACGACCATAGTGATTTTTACCCTTGATTGCAACTACAGTGAACTATGGTGAAACAACAGTGGAAAGGTATTTTGTTCTCTGGAAAGGAAATTTGTTTGCAAATACGCTACAGAATGTGTACCCAAATTTTCAGCACCTTGGACAGCTTGGAGTTTGATTTCTTTCCCTCATGGAAACATGGAGCTCCACTGTATTATTATACATGCAGTAGCACTTTTGGGCCAGCAGTGGGAGTCGTTTATCCGTCAAATAAGCTTACTGTCTATAAAATGTAGCTAAAACTTATTTTATGAAGGATACATTAATTATTACACTTTCTGCAATGGAAAATTGCTTACTGTAAATCCACTGGGTCCTGGCTGGTAGGTATATGGAAACAACTTGGTAGTGAAGGGATTAAGCAACAATGGTGCAGCATAGCTTGAAAGACAGAAAAACCTCATATAATCTCTGAGACATGGTTAACAATCAAAACAAATGTCAGTACCACAAACAACATATAATATATAAGCAAACACTTTACACAGACTTCTATTAGTCAGTTTAGTCATACTAGAGACATAATACAATAGATGAGAAAGTATAGCATTGTGTGTTCTGGAGCTTGAGAGATCATGGCGGCTTTATGTTTTATTTATTTCAGAACAAAAAGAAGAAGAAAACAGATTTTGTCCCATACAGAGATTCTGTGCTCACCTGGCTCCTCCGAGAGAACCTGGGTAAATGCACCTACGTATTGTTATGTGTAACAGAAAGATGTAGGCCAGGGTTCAGCAGCCTTGGCCCTCCAGATGTTTTGAAACGACATCACTAATGATGTTCAGCTATTCATTAGGATGGTGGAGACTCCTGGTAAATGTAGTTCCAAAACATTTGGAGGGCCAAGGTTGCTGCCTACTGATGTAGGGCCTCGTTTGCCGTTTTCACAACATTGGCTGAGCATCTTGTTTGATGTAGTTTTAAAACATCTGGAGGGCCAGGTTGCTGACTCCTTTCATACATGAAGCAGTATATATGATTTTCATACATAGAGGGTTATTCAGAAAGCGTTTTGGTGCTTTCTCGTTCAGCGCACTTCGGTACGATTCCAGTTCGCCGACCCTGCGGTGAATTCACTATTCACAGCAGGGTCCCCTGAGTGTGCCGAACGTGGAGCTGCCGAAGGCCGTTGAACTGCATAAAAAAACCCCGAACTTTTCTATTCTTCAAAAGATATTTAACGGAATAAAAATGCATGAAAATGTGTGGAATTAATAAAAAAGTTCCTATTAAAAATAATAAAAAGGTCCGTTACAGAATAAAAAAACGCCTTAGAAAAATGGGGATCAAAAATGTCACCCCAAAAAATACATAATTTAAAAAAATAAATAAATAGGCTTTTTTGCTGAAAATGAAAAGAATAAACGGTTGATTAAAAAAAAATTAAAGCAATATTTTTTTTACATTGAATCCTATGGGATTCACCTGTTTAAACTTGTCAAATTGATCCACCGAAAATCAGGGCATTTCTCTGACACTTTGGTGCAGTTCAGCATACCCTGAATAGATTAACCTTTACTTCTCTATGTGACAATGTCACTACCGCTAAATATCGCTGAATTGTGGAGATCTGCTCCGTATTTCGCTGTCAATTCGCCAGTATTTGGAGAATTGACAGCTTTCTGAATAGCCAAACTGCCACGAAATTCCACCGTTCGGTGAAACTCACCGTCCGGTGCGCTACGGTGGCAAGTTCTGCTCTCTTTGTGTAACCCTTAATCACTTGAGGCTCATTAAGTTGATGTGACCCAGCTTTTTCATAATATTTTGTTCTGAACTATTGAAATGTTGAATTGTTATTCTGTTTAACAGGTGGAAACTCCCGTACTGCTATGGTGGCCGCCCTGAGCCCAGCCGACATCAATTATGATGAGACCTTGAGCACCCTACGGTAATATATCTTGCGTACTAGTTGGAATCCATTAGAAACATAATTCAGGCAGTTTCTCTCCTCCTCCTACTTGATACTGTTATTGAGCTTATTCTAATTAATATACTGTAATCACTTTATAAACCATTTGTAAAGAAGCAACATATTTTGCAGTGGGTAAACAAATAATGTAATTATTCCAAGATGGAAGCACGGCTTCAAGAACATCACTTGATCACATCGGATTATTTTTATCATTAATATTTTCTTAAGTGTAAAAGTAAGGCTGTGGTCGGGTGACCGACTTAGTCACCTGACTACGGACAATGTCATCAGGCAATCAGGGAGGGTCATCCACTGGAAGCGTCTGTGGATGACCGAGATCGGTCGATGGACAGGCTGCCGAATGGAAAAAAGAAGAGAAAAAAACCTGCTGTGGGCCGCTGCGGGGAGAAAAAAAAACTGTCTTTGGTGCTGAAACGGAGTTTCAGCATCAAGGACAGCCCCAGTCCAGTGCGGCAGGATAGCAGTGAGAAGATAGTGAGAAGGGAAAAAAATTGCCAGGCTGCAGGGGATTAACCCCCTCTCCCTGGTGCTGAAATAGGTTTCAGCACCAGGGAGAGCAACGCTGAAGCTGGCTTGCTGAGGGGAAAAAAAAAGAATTGAGAGAAAAAAAGCCCCTCCTTAAAAAAAAAAAATCGGATACCAAACGTTCACCTAAAAAATCCATATAAATACCTAAAAAATTCTATAAAAAATCAATAAATAAAAAAGGCTTTTTGCTGCGGATTAAAAAAACAAACCGTTGAATAAAAAATAAATAAAAACGAGAATATTTTTTCCATTTAATCCTATGGGCTTCGCGCTCTGCGGTTTTACTATACATTGCATCTTTTTCACTTTTCTCTGAAGCACGGTGGTTTTACTATACAATGCATATTTTAACTTTTCCATGAAGCACGGCAGTTTTACTATACAATGCATCTTTTTCACGTTTCCCTGTATGTGGTGCTTTAACTGCAGACTGTCAGCTTTAATTTGAGGGTATGTACATCCAACTCAGTTGAACGGTGTAGGACTTACAGCAGTTTGCAGATGTGCCTCCCACTTGTTAAGGGACCAAAGGTAATGGGACAGAATAATAATCATAAATCAAACTTTCCCTTCTTAATACTTGGTTGCAAATCCTTCGCAGTCAATCACAGCCTGAAGTCTGGAACGCATAGACATCACCAGACGCTGGGTTTCATCCCTGGTGATGCTCTGCCAGGCCTCTACTGCAACTGTCTTCAGTTCCTGCTTGTTCTTGGGGCATTTTCCCTTCAGTTTTGTCTTCAGCAAGTGAAATGCATGCTCATTGCGATTCAGGGCAGGTGATTGACTTGGCCATTGCATAACATTCCACTTCTGTCCCTTCAAAAACTCTTTGGTTGCTTTTGCAGTATGCTTTGGGTCATTGTCCATCTGCACTGTGAAGCGCCGTCCAATGAGTTCTGCAGCATTTGGCTGAATGTGAGCAGATAATATTGCCCGAAACACTTCAGAATTCATCCTGCTGCTTTTGTCAGCAGTCACATCATCAATAAATACAAGAGAACCAGTTCCATTGGCAGCCATACATGCCCACGCCAAGACACTACCACCACCATGCATGGCCGGATTAAGATCTCTATGGGCCTGGAGCTGAAGATTTTGCTGTGCTTTTTTTGGAATTTATTAAAATGAAACATATTTTAGGTTATTTAATAGTGCAGATATGGGTATATCTAACCAGGCAGATACTGTGGGAGGAGATTTTAATAATTTACAGCGTGTAAAATTATTTTTTTCACATTTTATCATCCAATCCTTTGTGGTTATATATTCTATAGGGAATTCTTGTAAAAAAAAAATGGGAACCTGTTACTGCATTTTTCTGTAAAATATACAATTTTAATCAAAAAACGAAATACTTCCCTTGTGTTTTGGAGGATGGATGGTGTTTTAGGAATAATATAACTATGTATAAAACACTGACTTTGCTCCCAGTGTAGCAAATGAAAAGGTGAGTAATGGCAGTGGTATTGCTCATTTTAGGCTGGGGTCAGACGAGCGTAGTGTTCACGTCCGTGATTGCGCCTAAAAGTACGTCCGTGATAGCATGAAAGAAAGTCCATTGGAGCCCGACACATGAAGTACGTCCGCACTGAACTGCGGACGCACAACGGCCGCGGCAAACGGACGCAAGGCAGGCAAGAACGTACATCCCCTAGAACGGCCGCACAAAGTGCGCTGCGTCCGCAACGTCTGCATAGCTTTGTGTGTGAGTGATGGAACGTGGTCAGACGGACTGCATTTATACGTCCAGCATTTTTCACAGACAAAATGGTTTTGCTTTTTAATTTATTTTCCCTCCTACATCCGTCAAAAAATAAACGTCAGTGAAAAAAACGGACTGTGTGACCACTACTGTGTCTTCCGTACTGACGTACGTCCGTGTGCAAGGACGTACAGTCCGTAGAAATCACGCTCGTCTGACCCTAGCCTTATACGTGACAAATGGACAATGCCATTGCTTTGGAACTAGAAAATGAATAGAGGTTTTTTTGTTCGTTTTCTTTTAGATTTTACATGGTTATGTTATCAATGCAAAGGCCAGAATCTGTCCTGTCCAATGACACCTCACTTGACCTTGTGAGGTGTAATGTTTAGTGACGCAGGGGTTCAAAGTCCCTCCCAGTGCTCTTCGCTGCAGTGCGGCGGTTTAGGTTTTTGATGTAACAATGGATTGTGCCATCACCTCCACAGTTGTTGGTGACATGAGCAATGTGATGGTGAGTTAGTGCAGCCTCATTGTTCACGTTATAATTGAAAAGTGAAAAATGTTGCTGTGTTAGACAAAAAAAATAAAGAAATATTTATTACATTTTTTACTGTTACATAAAACCTGGTCGTGTTTGGCATCATTATAAAGGCCATGCTCTGGCCTTTCCAGTGATACCTGACATGACCCTATAGCTATGGGGTACAGGGGTCCCACCAATGCAGACACAGTTATTATTTCTCTGGGCCTATTCTGGGGCATGGGCCTGGAGCTGCTGCTCCATCAGCCCCTATGTTAATCCGGCCCTGCCACCATGCTTCACTGATGAGGTGGTATGCTTAGGATCATGAGCAGTTCCTTTCCTTCTCCATACTCTTCTCTTCCCATCACTCTGGTACAAGTTGATCTTGGTCTCATCTGTCCATAGGATCTTGTTCCAGAACTGTGAAGGCTTTGTTAGGTGTTGTTTGGCAAACTCTAATCTGGCCTTCCTGTTTTTGAGGCTCACCAATGGTTTACATCTTGTGGTGAACCCTCTGTATTCACTCTGGTGAAGTCTTCTCTTGATTGTTGACTTTGACACACATACACCTACCTCCTGGAGAGTGTTCTTGATCTGGCCAACTGTTGTGAAGGGTGTTTTCTTCACCAGGGAAAGAATTCTTCGGTCATCCACCACAGTTGTTTTCCGTGGTCTCCCGGGTCTTTTGGTGTTGCTGAGCTCACCGGTGCGTTCCTTCTTTTTGAGAATGTTCCAAACAGTTGTTTTGGCCACGCCTAATGTTCTTGCTATCTCTCTGATGGGTTTGTTTTGTTTCTTCAGCCTAATGATGGCTTGCTTCACTGATAGTGACAGCTCTTTGTATCTCATCTTGAGAGTTGACAGCAACAGATTTCAAATGCAAATAGCACACTTGAAATGAACTCTGAGCCTTTTATCTGCACATTGTAATTGGGGTAATGAGGGAATATCACACACCTGGCCATGGAACAGCTGAGAAGCCAATTGTCCCTTTACCTTTGGTCCCTTAACAAGTGGGAGGCACATCTGCAAACTGCTGTAAGTCGTACATCGTTCACCTGAGTTGGATGTACATACCCTCAAATTAAAGCGGACAGTCTGCAGTTAAAGCACATTGTGTTTGTTTCATTCCAACTCCATTGTTGTGGTGTATAGAGGCAAAGATATTAGAATTGTGTCGATGTCCCAATAGTTCTGGACCTGACTGTACAACGCATCTTTGTCACATTTCCCTGAAGCACAGTGGTTCTACTATACAATGCATCTTTTCACGTTTCCCTGTGCATGGCGGATTTACTATACAATACAACTTTTCACGTTTCCGTGCGCACAGCATATTTACTATACAATGCATATTTTCATGTTTCCCTGAAGGATGGTGTTTTTACTATACAATGCATCTTTTTCACGTTTGCCTGCACACAGCAGTTATACTATACAATGCATTTTTTTCACGGTTCCCTCTGCACAGTGGTTTTACTATACAATGCATCTTTTCACGTTTCCCTGCACATGGCGGTTTTACTATACAATGTAACTTTTCACGTTTCCCTGAAGGACAGCGGGTTTTACTATACAATGCATCTTTTTCACGTTTCCCTGCCATAGCATGGCGGTTTTACTATAAAATGCATCCTTTTCATGTAAATTGTACCAGATCTTCCCAGCATCGTCCAATAATTCCAAGTGAATTTGGAAAGCTCACTAGTCTTGTAGTCATAAAAAAATCACCTGAAATCATTCAATGGTGGTCACATGCAGTGGAAGAGGGCTGATTCACCTGCATGTTGTAGGATTGGTCGGACAACCTCAGACGATATCGGATGATCGCACCATCACACAAATATGGTGCCAGTGGACGGCCAGCCTAATACATGTTGTATCTTATGCAGAGTGCAAGATATAGGTATTAATTCATAGTGATCTTATTTTTTCCTGCAGATATGCCGACCGTGCCAAACAGATCCGATGCAATGCTGTGATCAATGAAGATCCAAATAACCGCCTCATCAGAGAGCTTAAAGATGAGGTGGCACGTCTCAGAGATCTGCTGGGAGCACAAGGACTGTCTGATATCATAGACAGTGAGTGTACCCTCAAACCAAGAATTCACAGTACACTGCGGTTTGTAGGAAGCCAAATGTCCTTAACACACATATTGAATATTTCCTTTCACAATATCACAGATATTAAATCAATACTTGAGCATAGATCATAAATACATAATTTATAATGATTATTTATGGAACAGATACATATGTTTCAAATATATTTTTGCATAGCTATTATTCTCATTGAGATGGGCAATATTTAAGGGAATTATAACCAATTTCAGTGAATGTGAGTATGATGTGACCCCTAAAAAAAGGAATTGACTCTATATTGCTAGATCTCTGATTGCTGTTTTACACTGCTCTGTGTACTCCATGTTCTGATTATACGGAGTCAATATTGCCTATTTAACCTTTGAGCTCTCATTGTCAAGTGATTCCGAAGCTAGGCATTTCAGTTCTTTGAAGCCTACAATTCCCAAGGTATTCAACCATGTGTTAAGGAATGTAGTCCCCAATGTCCTACGGTGCCAGGTTTTGTCATCAGTGGAATATAGTTACAACCATATCATATTTTCATGTGCTCATGTGTCTTTGCTAACCTGCCTAGATACATACTTTGTGGACTGCAGAGTGGAAACAAACCATAACGGCAGGTTGGGCAATTACCCCTTGCAATGGTGGAGACTGGACTGTAGGGTTATTGTATGCATCAACCGTAACAAACACATAACACATTAGTATACATCAAACAATAACCGAGCATAAAATTATAAATTACCAAGTGACTTTAATTCATAAGTTAAATATAAACAATAAATCTTTCCTGAAAGCTGAATTATCAATATTTATGCTTCAAGAAGACTTTGATTAGAACGTTGACTGATCTAGTGGTGTTATAGAGTCTCTCTAGAGTCTTTTGTTGAGTTATCTTTGTATTTTATGTTTTTACCTGGTTTGGATGGTAACCATATTTTTTTGCAACCTTGTGACTATGGTAAGGACTACTTCTGCTCGGTCTAATACATTGCATATAGTTAAAGACTCCACATTACACAATGCGTACCACAATGCTCACACTCTCAGGAACCCATATTTGGCAAGATTTTAAGGATTACCTTGGGGAAATGCAGACTAATTCCTGCAATCCCTGAGCAGCAAATCATATCACCTGTGCTGTGCTTCAGCGGGTCCAGAGGACAGGTTTGGGAAACACTGACCTACACATACCTCGATAACAGAGCTGATTAGATTTATTCAATGCCTCATTGTCAGCATGTGGACTTGTACACTGGCAACACATGGGTAGAAAGAGCCATATCAACCTTTAAATTGCACCAACATATGTTATAAAATAACACACAGTTTATGTAGCAATGCATCACATTCTGATTTTAACGACTGCTGACTGTTAGTCGCCATGACAAGGAATTGGTTATAGCAGAATATCTTTATAGTCAACACATGTCCTGTACAGCTTCTGTATCTTAAAGGAAAGGATGCAGCCTATATCCTAAATATTCCGTTTTATTAATTGTCACGCTGGCATCTGGTGTGAGCCGAGGTGGGGTCCATATACGGGGCTAGGGGCCCAAAAGGCAGGCGTGCCGCTGGCTGAATAGCAGACAGATAGGACTCAGCACAGATTAGAAAGACAAAGGTAAGGGAAATGCCAGATACACAGACACCCAGCAGCAGAAAGGAAACCCTAATCTCAGGACCGGTCCTTGAAGTAACCGGATCTAATGCGAAGGGAGTGGAAATAGTAATCCTGGGTAAAACAACACAAAAGACAGAAAATACACTAAAAGCAAAATCCAAAGCAAGCGGAAGTCAGAACCAGAGAGGGAAGTCAGATAAGACACTGTCAAGAAGATAAGCAAGGGTAAAACACAAAACAAACCACACAGGAGCAAGGAAGGGAAAAGCAAAAATGAATAACCAAAAAAATAAACAAAGGACATGAAAAAGGCAACTGGAGAGACAAACAGACAAGGGAGACTGGGAATCAAATATAAACGGACCAAAATATACAAAAGGAAAATAACAGAGGCAAAATACAAGGAAGCAGTGAGGCAAAATAACAGGCAGCAATATGACCCTTATAACAAAGCACAGCAGAATGTGACTGGCTTATAAAGGGAGATGGTCAGTGCTATCTGGGTCAGGTGGTCAGAGACCTGGCAGGCTACAGGGAAATCCAGAAGCGGAAGATGAGGAGGGATGGACCAGACAGGGGTAAGAGCCAGCCCGGATCGGCTCACCCATAGGGCTCCGGTTGGAATCATGACATTGAACAATCCTTTACTAAGCTGATTAATGTGGTTTTGGGACCAAGTTCTTCATTGGTCAACCTCCTTTGTTAGGTTCTTACCATCCTCAGCTTCGATGAGCTGTTATAGCGTTAGTATGTTTATGTCAGTCTGTGTGTTACATGTTGGGCTCCTCTCAGTGTAATGTATATACAGCATCCAAACAGATTTCTCTTCTTGCTTCCCTGCTTGTCCTAAATCCTTCTTTTCCCTTTTCCTACATTTTCCTGTTCATTTGATTTTAACCCTTTGACATCACACTGCAATCATGTATTCTCCTGTCATTTTCTTTTTGTTATATTCTTAAACTTGTGTTTTGTTCTTATGTCCCTTGCCCCCCCTCCCTCAAATCAACACCTGTGGTCTTTTTTGGTAATTCCTCCCATGTTTCCACAATAACTGATGTATTAATGGGCTAATTTCTCTGTTTATCATTCTATATTTTGGTTTGACTCCTTTGTTTTACTTCCTCTATACTACGTCTCCATTATTCTAAATTTTAACCCTTCTCCTCCATCCTTTATGTTTTGACATTTTCTTCCGTCCTCTGTCTTGCTGTGTCTCTGGCTCCTGCTTTTTATAGATGTGTGTCCTGTGGATAACGTCAATGTCCTACACAAGCGTCATCCTCCTGACAATCTCTTCACAGCCGTTAATGCCCTAACGGGAATGAGTCCTTCATCCTCCATGTCTGGTTTGTCCAGCCGAGCTGCCTCCGTCTGTAGCCTGCATGAGCGTCTGGCGTTCACGCCTGGAAGTGAAGAGGCCATTGAGAGACTCAAGGTAAGAAGAGCACTGGCAATATGGGCCGAGGTGTGATTTCATAAGCCATGTACATACATTAGTTGAGTACAAGGACCTACTAGTCTAGCCGCTCGGTGCCTTCTGATGGTGAGTGTAGAGGAATAGTGCAGAGGAATAACACACCAGACAAGCTGCATGTATCAACCAAGAACTATCTGCCTTTTATTGAAAAACACCAGTATTCATGCCCAGGTCCAACAGGGGCCATTTGCATAAACCAAACCACTGGAAACCACCGGAACATAGTTCCACTGGAAGATGAACTCTGATTACATTAGGTCAGTTAGTTTTAGACATTTACAGTAAACATTCTTTAGCATTTAGTTATTACACAACATTTACATAATCCATTGTTCCAATAGATCCGATTGCCTTGTCAGTCAAACACTGTCCCAGACTCATGACTCCTCAAACATGCAAACAGATAAACAAATAGACAAAGAGAATAGTGTTCTTGCATAATCACAGATTCAACATAAACATTCTACACCAAATCTGCACCTCCATTTTGTGCCATGTGGTCCTTTGTTCCTGGGACCCATGGCTGGCTTGGGGAAATGGAGTTCTGGGATTTGGGGAGAACAGGGCACACAGTAAAATGAGTATTTACAACACTCAGCAATGAAAACCACATCTGCAGTAAAAACACGTTTAAACTTACACCACACAATAAATGAAAATAGAGTCTTTCCCAAAACAGCAAATGTCTGTGTCTTTTGGGGTTTTTGCCAGGAAAATAAAATGGTCCTGGTAACTGAGGCGGGGAGCGCTACGTCAGTTCCATGACAAGGGCCCTATCACCTCCTTAATGCTAGCGCTAGCACTCTCATACGTGAGCGTTAGCGCTAGGTTAAAATAGGTAATAGCAGGAAGCCCAGATCAGATCCAGATCGCTAACAGGTTAAAAAATTCATTAGCGCATCGCTAATGGCGCTTTCCAGCACGAGCTTACTCTACTTTGCGCTCCCTATACTTAACATGGGGAGCGCAAAGAGTAATTAGCGTAAGGATCACAAAGACCTAACGCTAATTACCGCACCGCTGCAGCTAACTGAAATGTTACCCACAGCTCCAAGCTGGTACTAACTGATTCCGCTTTTGCAGAATCAGCCGGCACCAGTTAGAAACCCCCCAAAAATCAGATACTCCCATCTCATCTCGTGGCACGAACAGTGGCCCGGTCCGCCACTTCTGGCCACCGGGAGCAGAGTGAGACTTAGGAAAAATAGTCTCCCACCGCAATCACTCT
Source organism: Leptobrachium leishanense (assembly GCA_009667805.1). Lineage (NCBI taxonomy): Eukaryota > Metazoa > Chordata > Amphibia > Anura > Megophryidae > Leptobrachium > Leptobrachium leishanense. The sequence continues at coordinate 67,466,390 of CM019066.1, forward strand.
GCGACCCTGCATGATCTTGCGAGAGCATGCAGTAAATATGATGAATGCATTTCAGTATTGCTATGATCAGTCCGGTTGTGCGTCATAATAATTATTTATCAAAAAAAGGTTGAAGAATTATCTGGGAAAAAAAAAGACACTCGGGTTATAAATTGTCTACCGTGTCCCCTGACCTCGGTATCATAAGGTTAAAAGGAACCATTCTTATTCTTCCAGTACAGCTGTGAGACAGTTTTATCTCCATAGAATTAAAGGCCATATGAGCTGAGGTGGTCCTGATTTTGTTCTCGGGACCTTCAGGTCTTATATATTTACTGTATGTTGTGAACACAGGAACTGATATTGATGAGGTAAATTCTTTCAGGAACATTGCATACCTTCGTTACCATACTATTGACAGGTACTGTAAATCACTTAATTGAAAGTATAGTCCAAGAAAATGTGGTGGATTCAGTGCTTCTTTCACATAAAGGTTGGAGAAGATCCTCTGTATTGGTTTGTCTCCTTGGCCCACAGAGGATCCACTCCAACTTTTATGTGAAAGAAGCGCTGAAGCCTGAATCCACCACATTTTATTGGATTATTCATTTATCTATGGTGGCATTGATATACCACCGAGTGGAAGCGATCAGCGGCTGGATTCATTTGAACAGTGACTACCGGGGAATTTTACTCATTTTATTTATTTACACACAGGTTTATTCAGAGAAAGGTGAAAACCATGAGAAGTGACAGGAGAAGAGAACAATCTAGACCAAATAGCCGATTTGGAAAGTGAGATAAATGGGAAAATTTTTTTGCTTAGGCTATTTTGACCTGGAATTTTCACTTCTCCAGTTATTCTCCTGAATTTCACCTCTCTTTGAATAGACCTGTCACCTGACAGTTTTATCCATTCGTTTATATTTCTTTTATACATATGCACGAGGCCCTGTTCACACTGTGCGATTTCAAAGTCGCGGATTTTCATGTTCGCGACATAGTGTGATAATGTCGCGCGACATCGCTGTTTTGTGTGATTTTTGCAAAGCGCCACCAATACAGATCGCAGATAGCAAATCGCAAAAAAAGGGTCATGTACCAGCGACATGCTTCTGCGACGTGCGACATCGCGCGGCAAGATGTGAACAGCTCCATTGAAATGCATTGGAGAAGCTACATAGTGCGACGTCGCGGCAAAATCCGCGCGATAAATCGCACAGTGTGAACGGGGCCTAAGACTGTGATATTCTGTACTACCACTAGGCGGCGACAGGAATACGGAACATTTTAGTATTTAAGTAAAAGTATATGAGGAAGGAGTGCATTGCATCTAACAGATAAAATATCTACAAATGCCAGGTTATTTTTTATAGTGATCTGTACGTGCTCTTCATTCCTTAATGTTCTCTCTGATTTGTAATTGTCAATCTACCAGGAGACAGAAAAGATCATCGCTGAACTGAATGAAACATGGGAAGAGAAACTGCGAAGGACAGAGGCAATCCGGATGGACAGGTAGACATTTCAAACCGAGAAAGGCTGCTTTCTTGAAGAAGTCGTGAAGACTTATTAAGTGACAAAGTGGGGTTGTAATGGCATCAGCATCCAACCCCTGTATATTTACACTCCCGGCTAAAAGTGTAGTCACAGACTGCCCATTATATCAAGACTTGACTTCTCGTTCCTGCAGGGAAGCTTTGCTGGCAGAAATGGGGGTCGCAATGCGAGAGGATGGAGGGACGCTTGGAGTCTTTTCACCAAAAAAGGTACAAATTGGATAAGCAGACTGAAGAGTAAAATGTATAACTAACAAATCACAATGTTTAGGGTCATATATATGAAGGATGAGACAGGGAACTTTAAAAATAGTACTAACTAATAGTACTAACTGGACAACTTAAATGTCTATACGAGGTTCCATTTTGAAAACCAGTAAGTGAATGTAATTATAATTCACCTTTCAATTGAACATTAAGAAATAATAAAATAAATAATGACTAATAAGCGTTACCAGCCTGCTCTCCCACAACCAGCTTTCTTCCTGTCCCTGACGCAGACATCAGCCTAGGCATTGAAATTGTCATGATGACAGATCTGAGATCCCGCGAGTAAATCGCTGCTCAAAAAATATGAAGGTTCCTAAGAACTTTGGCATCACAACGAAGACATGATCTTCTTGCCATTATAAGCATAGGAACCCATGGTGTGAGTTGATGTACACGCTGCCCAAAATGGAGTAGCTGTCAAAACTTGAAAATTTAATTTGCTCAGTGCAGCTCAAAGAAAAGCAAATAAAGCACGGGACAAAAAACATGTGTGTGCAAAATGTTTGCAATGCACACAGTAATTCAAAAGCTCAGAAAAACATGCAAGTCCACTAAAAACAGGCCACATTGCCACCAACAAAATGGCGTGCATCAACTGCAAGTCTGTCCCACCACACGGCAAATGCAGACTAGCAACAATTGGCTTAGGTCCAATTCCAGTGGTGTAAAAACTAAAAAAAACATCCTAGGAGTACCTACATTCTGTACACTGTCTGATCAAAAAAGACAGCGATACCAGATCTGAACGAGAAACCAAGGACAAGAAAAATGGATCCAAGTAAAACTGACACATGCGCCTTGAACAAGCCATACATACTGCAAATATCACTTTTTGACACGTGAATCCAATAACAAAATTCCTGTACCAATATACAGTGAATTTTAGCATAAAGGTGACATAAGCAATCATGGTTTCCTGTCTCTTAGCTGGTGCACACGGTTATCATCACTCTCACTGCTGCGGTTGGGTTTATGGGTGATGGTTTATGCCTGTCAGCTCACTCTTCTCACACCAGGGCTGTCTCCCATCAAACCCATTTCAAATGCATAGACAGTCTCCACCAATCTCACCAATGATGTGTGCCTGCAATGTAACTCAATAAATAACTGCAACAATTTTATGTGAAATATCTAAGAAAGAGTTTTAAATGTACATTTCAACTATGAAAGCTAACCGTGGCTCAATTGGTAGACAAGACATTGTGAACGCAGGCTTGTGTGTCTGTAGAGTTTCTGTTTGTTCGTGATTGCAGATGTATAGTAAATATATTTGTATATTCGTGCGAGCAGCGTGCGTTTGCGTACACACAGGGCTGTCACTCTGCAGAGTGTCTGTGTGTTCACTAACAAAATGCAAAAAATATATTTTAAAATACAGTGGCCTTCATGTAACGGGAAAGATTTCACGCATGCTAAAGCGTTACCTTATTTTGCAAATATTGTGTTTTTGAGTTTTGTTTGTTGTGTTTTCATTCTCCCCATTCACCCACCCATTGGATTCAGCCATTCACTCCCTCAGCTTTGGAACATTGTCCAGAACTTGTCGGAGTGTATTCCCCAAAAGAGGTTGGTGTAGGTGTGGTGTGCTCTGTCCCTCTATATTCTCTATAGACTCTGGACTTCCTACACTCGGGAATAGGGCAGTAGGCATGGCACGTAGAACTCACTCTCTTCCTGTCTGCATGGTGTGTCAAATGAAGACCTTGAAAAATAGTTACAAAGCAACAAACTACAAGCCCATCATGAGCCATTCACTCATCTCTATATCTATGCTCTGTATCTTTACTCCAAAGTGGAAATCTGATTATTCCTTAGATCCACAAACTGCTAGTAATTTGCATAATAACTTTATAACTCGAAATATTGTGTCATACAGGTAGAATCAACCAATCTCTTTACGTTAATAATTAAAGCAATAAATCAAGTTCTATAGGTAGATACAGTCATGGCCGAAATTGTTGGCACCCCAGACATTTTTCCAGAAAATCAAGTATTTCTCACAGAAAAGCATTGCAGTAACACATGTTTTGCTATACACATGTTTATTCTCTTTGTGTGTATTGGAACAAAACAAAAGGGAGGAAAAAAAGCAAATTGGACATAATGTCACACAAAGCTCCAAAAATGGTCTGGACAAAATTCTTGGCACCCTTTCAAAATTGTGGATAAATAAGATTGTTTCAAGCATGTGATGCTCCTGTAAACTCACCTGGGGCAAGTAACAGGTGTGGGCAATATAAAAATCACACCTGAAAGCAGATAAAAAGAAGAGAAGTTCACTTATGGATTGTGTGTCTGTGTGTGCCACATTAAGCATGGACAACAGAAAGAGAAGAGGACTGTCTGAGGACTTGAGAACCAAAATTGTAGAAAAATATCAACAATCTCAAGGTTACAAGTCCATCTCCAGAGATCTAGATTTGCCTTTGTCCACAGTGCGCAACATTATCAAGAAGTTTGCAACCCATGGCACTGTAGCTAATCTCTCTGGGCGTGGACGGAAGAGAAAAATTGATGAAAGGTTGCAACGCAGGATAGTCCGGATGGTGGATAAGCAGCCCCAAACAAGTTCCAAAGACATTCAAGCTGTCCTGCAGGCTCAGGGAGCATCAGTGTCAGCGCGAACTATCCGTTGACATTTAAATGAAATGAAACGATATGGCAGGAGACCCAGGAGGACCCCACTGCTGACACAGAGACATAAAAAAGCAAGACTACAGTTTGCCAAAATGTACTTGAGTAGGCCAAAATCCTTGTGGGAAAACGTCTTGTGGACAGATGAGACCAAGATAGAGCTTTTTGGTAAAGCTTATCATTCTACTGTTTACCGAAAACAGAATGAGGCCTACAAAGAAAAGAACACAGTACCTACAGTGAAATATGGTAGAGGTTCAATGATGTTTTGGGGTTGTTTTGCTGCCTCTGGCACTGGTTGCCTTGAATGTGTGCAAGGCATCATGAAATCTGAGGATTACCAAAGGATTTTGGGTCGCACTGTAGAGCCCAGTGTCAGAAAGCTGGGTTTGCGTCCGAGATCTTGGGTCTTCCAGCAGGACAATGACCCCAAACATACGTCAAAAAGCAACCAGCAATGGATGGCAACAAAGCGCTGAAGAGCTCTGAAGTGGCCAGCAATGAGACCAGATCTAAATCCCATTGAACACCTGTGGAGAGATCTTAAAATTGCTGTTGGGAAAAGGCACCCTTCCAATAAGAGAGACCTGGAGCAGTTTGCAAAGGAAGAGTGGTCCAAAATTCCAGGTGACAGGTGTAAGAAGCTTATTGTTGGTTATAGGAAGCAACTGATTTCAGTTATTTTTTCCAAAGGGTGTGCAACCAAATGTTAAGTTAAGGGTGCCAAGAATTTTGTCCAGTCCATTTTTGTAGTTTTGTGTGACATTATGTCCAATTTGCTTTTTTTCCTCCCTTTTTTTGTTTTGTTCCAAAACACACAAAGGGAATAAACATGCGTATAGCAAAACATGTGTTACTGGAATACTTTTCTGTGAGAAATACTTGATTTTATGGAAAAATGTCTGGGGTGCCAACAATTTCGGCTATGACTGTATGTTCGGCATTCATTGGCCTTACTATAAATAATGTCAATCAAAATGGTCTTTATTACCACCCGTGTCCCATCCCCACCGTGCTACCTCAGGGTACAATAAATGGTCCAATCATCTCCATGCTAATGGTAAACAAATTATATATACATATATATATATATATAGTTAAATGCAAATTAAATATGTAGAATGTGATGTAGACATACATTGGACAAGGTGATAGTTATATTTAAATGCCATTTTCTTTGGCTTCATGTCCTAGACTCCTCACTTGGTGAATCTCAACGAGGATCCTCTAATGTCGGAGTGTCTTTTATACTATATCAAGGATGGTATCACCAGGTAAAACAATAAAATGTCAATGAATCGTAATGCAATCTCCTGTTACAGTGTATTCCTATGTTATGTATGAATGTCTTTCATAGGTGTTTACAGAGCCAGGAGTACATGTACAATATGTGTCCATTTCTGACAGCTCCTCCCTCCCCTCCCAGTCACTTGTGGTGTACTCCAAGGCTCAATACTTCTATTCACGATATTCACGATATTCATAATTGATCTGCCCAATGTCTACAAAGCCTCAACTGTATACATATACGCAGATGACACTGTAATCTATACCAGCAAACCAAATCTCCCGCAGCTGGAGGCCGTGCTGCAAGAACAATTCACAGGGGTAGAAAAGTGGATCACAGATAAATTTTTTCTAAATACCGACAAAACTGTAACGATGCTCTTTGGAGCAGCACCTAAACTACACAAATTGTAAACACCCCATCTATGTGTCAGGACAAGATCAAAGGACACGCTGACCACAGTCACTTCTCTCAAATATCTAGGTATGTGGTTAGACCCAAATCTATCCTTTGGCCCCCACATCGAAAAACTCTCATCTAAACTTTACCCCAAACTAGGTGCCCTGTACAGAAACAAATCCTGCCTGAGCCCCGCAGTAACAAAGCAGATTGTACAGCAAATGCTTATGCCGGCTATTGAATATGGAGATGTAGTGTATGCAGCCACCCCGCAAAACACACCTCCAGAAACTTACTGCATTGTATAACTCATTCTGCCGCTTTGTGCTACAATGTAACTACATGATCCACCATTGTGACATGTTAAAAGAGCTAAACTGGCCATCACTGGACTCTAGACGCACCCTTCACCTTTCCAACCTGGTGTTTAAGAGCTTTTCTGGGAAACTACCGCCCTACCTGAATAGACTGCTTCCCCCAGCAGTTCCCTCATCCTATAACCTCCGAACCAGGACCAGCACCTTACTTGCAATACCGCAATACAAAAAGAAAGGGGCTCGATCCTCATTTTCCTACAGAGCACCGCAAATATGGAATAACCTCCCAGATGCCATCAAATCTTCCCCCAGTCTAAAGACCCTTTAGAATTCCCTATTAACATACCTCAATACGGAATGCACCTGTAAACATGTGACATAATGACTTTATTTCCTACATATTTATTTTTCTGTTAATCTGTATATTTGTTTTTGTGTTAATATCTTGCATTTTATTACTTTGTATTTCTGTAACCACTCAATGTTCTTGAACCCAGGACAAACTTGAAAACGAGAGAAATCTCAATGTATCCTTCCTGGTAAAATCCTTTATAAATAAATAAAATATTTTACATCAATTAATGTCAAGTAGAAAATGCAAGTCCGTTCAGAATGCCAATCAAATTGGAGCTATTTGAAAAAAAAATCATCTATTGCTGATACCGATATGAGTCAGGCAGTAATATCAGTTGTAGTACTCATGGTGGCAAAGACATACAGGGTTATTCAAAGAGATCCGAATTGCTTGAGAAAGGTAACCGAACGCTGAAAATCAGCGTTCGGTTGCCTTTCTTGGCCATTCGGCTATCCAGAGAGCAGGCAATTCACCAAATCCTAGCGAATTGCCTGAACATACGGTGCCTGTTCGGTGCCTGTTCGAGGGCAGTGAAAACCCCATGAAAAGCACTGCTTCGGCTATTCAGAGAACACAAACCAGCAGTGAAAGGTTCCCCTAATGCCCTGCCATTCGGTGGTTTCATGCGGCAAATTTATTCAGGAGAATCCCATAGGCTTCAATGTTAAAAATATTCCTGTTTTAATTCAATATCTAATAAACCGTTCATTATAAAATTATGCAGTAAAGAGTCTCCTTATTTATAGATTTTGTAGGATATTTTAAGCATTTTTCTGATTTTTTTTTTTTTTCTAAAGTCCGATTTTTTTTTTTTCTTTAAGTTTACTTATTTTTTCTGTAACACCCTCTTTATTATCATTCCCTGGACCTCATATGCAAATTTCAGACATTTTCGCTCAGTAGTTTCTTTGCAAACAGTGTTTCACTTTTCAAACATTCATACAAACTGTTTTCCTAATTATTCACTGCCTCTTCTGCGGTCTCGGCTTTCTCGGCTTTTTCCGGCGGCTTCGCTGCGTGTGATCGGCTCCTGCTTGGGTTTTTCCGTGGTTTTTGGCAGGTTAATCCAGATGTTTTTGAGGGTTTTTGGCGTGCATTCGCTGGGTTTTGAGGTTCGTTTTCGTCGGGTTTGCGGCAGCTTTACCCTGCAATTCGGGGACCCTGTGATGTTGGCTGAATACACCGCAGGGTCACCGAAATGGGATCGGCAAAAGGAACCGAATTGAAGAGAACGAAAAGTCACCGAACCTGCAGTGACTTTTCGAATCTCTTTGAATAACCCTGTATGACCGACTATATATACACAGTGGTGTATTTAGGTTTTGTGCTGCCCTAGGCCTGACTAAATTCGTGCACCCCCTAATTTAAATTTGAGGCACCCCTTCCTGTCAAGGGCACACCTCTTCCTGGTTAATCCCCACTCTTCCTCTTTAAGCTCCACCTTTTCCTCTTAGAGCTCCGCCTTTTCCTCTCTTTATATTAAAAGTGGATACCAAGCGCCTACTTGTATATTTTGTATACCATTTCAAATGTATCTAATGAGATAAATTAAATTATGAAATGTTTAAATTCAAGCATTTTTACAAAGAACAGCCATGCATGTCAAGTATACTGGATCACAGCCGCTCTAATTGGTTGAACAATAAAATCCACAGAAATGTGCACTGCATATGAGTGTATCACAGAGCTGCACAGCAATAAAACCCACAGAAATGGGCACTGTGTATGAGCATATCAGAACTGCACAGCAATAAAACTCACAGTAATGTGCAGTGTATATGAGCGTATCCCAGAGCTCCAGGGCAATAAAACTCACAGTAATTTGCAGTGTGTATCACAGAATCCACAGCAATAAAACTCCCAGCAATGCATGGTGCAGTGTGGATGAGTGTATCAGAATCCACAGCAATAAAACTCCCAGCAATGCAATGTGCGGTGTGTGTCAGCGTATCAGAATCCACAGCAATAAAACTCCCAGCAATGCAATGTGGTTAAGGAAACCACCTGCAGTGCTGGTTAAGGAAAGGTCCACTTTAAACAGCAGTAAGCAGACAGGGCTTCATATTCTGCTGATACCCCCCCCCCCCTTTACCTGCCATTTACTGTCATCTTCTCTCTCTGCACACAAATCACATCCCCCTCCCCTCTCCTAGAGCTGCTGCAGGGCAGGGGAGGAGCTATGGAGGGAGGAGAGGGGGATTTTTATTCCATTCGATTTTATTCCGTATGCAAATGCCCTGCTCCACTGCTTGTTGTTTGAGAACACAGCTCAAAGCTGACACACAGTGACAGTTGCACCTCCTAGTACCCCCTAATGACACCCAAATAATCACTGGTACCTGGGGCGGCCCGCCCTCCGCCACTCCCCTAAGTACTCCACTGCTCTGTGATATGCTCACACACAAGTTTGGCGAACTGCCAGCAAGTACGGTGCTGTTTGAAGGCATTGCAAATCCCCATAGAGAAGTAATGGTTAATCTATTCAGAGAACACCAAACAGCAGAGAAATGGCAGTGAGATGCCCTGATGTTCGGTGGTTTCAATCAGCAGGTTTATTCAGGCGAACCCCATAGGTTTCAATGTTAAAAATATTCCCGTTTTTATACAATATCTAATAAACCATTTATTATTTTAATCTGCAGTAAAAAGTCTTTATTGATTTTTTTTAGTACCTTTTAGTAATTTTTCAGCAAAATTTTCCTCCTTTTTTTTAATAGCGTTTTTTATTTTTTTCTGTAACAGAACTTTTTATTATCAATCATAGGATCTTATATGTAAATTCCAGCCATTTTCGTTCAGTAGTTCTTTTGAAAACAGCAGGCCACAGGTTTGCGGTGGCAGCATTCAGCGGCCGACTCCATGCACTTTGGGGACCCTGCGGTGAATGGTGAATTCACTGCAGGGTGGGGAAATTTTATTCCCCGAAGTGCAGGGAACTACAGAACACCAAAATGTTGGCGTCATTTCGGTGCTCTGTGAGTAACCCATTTAGTGGTGAGGTTTTTTGCTGCCCCCTGGAAAGTGAAAGCCTAGGCCTTGCCTACCCAGGACATACTTGGAAATTAGTGAAATCTCAATGTATCCTTCCTGGCAAAATACTTTGCAAAAGTAAAAAAAAAAAAAAAAATTTTTTAGGGGTGGTGCCACCAGTGCGGGCCGCCGCCCCCTGGAAAGTGCCGCCCTAGGCCTAGGCCTTGTTGGCCTAGGCCAAAATACACCACTGTATACACAATGTATATCTATCTTGTGCTGCTTCCATTATATAACATGTTCTGGGTGCGGAGGTCACCCAGAGGAAGGAAAGGGAGATGGAGTGATATAGGAACTGAAGAGTGAAATCATTGAACAACCAAGCATGATCAAGAGATTGGTGCTAACTCATAATAATGTGGATTGTAAACAATACTTAAATCTATCAAGTTCAAATTTTCACACATCTGTGTTGCTAGTATTGAGCCAAAGATAAAAAAAACCACTTTGTTATTGTTAAGGGTTGCATTGGCCCAACGCCCAGTTTATGAACCTATAACACCACCAGACAATGTACCACCACTCCGTGTAATGGCCGGGCTAGGAATAGGGATCTAGGGATGATGAGAATAAGCAGGGACTGACAGAGATGGAAATCAGAAAGAAAAACAGAAAACTGGTCCTTATGATGAATGGGCTAAAAAGTAGGCGAGCCAAAGAGAATGTACATACACACAAGCCAAGGTGGAGGAATACAGTGGCACACAGAATTGAAGAAACAAAGCCAAGTCAGGATAGAATTCAAGGTTAGTCAGATGACGAGCCAAGTCAATAATCAGAAAACCCAAAGGAACTAAAGGGTCTAACACGGACCATAATAGGGCAAAGACTGAATGTATTCTAGAGTTTTATTTAGGGGCAGACTGAGTCTCATTGGGTGGCATCATCTGTGTGTATCATTGTGACGGAAACGTTCTCTTCCGCCTATCCTGACTCTCCACACACCTCTTCGTTGCGGTCAGCCCGGCTACTGGGAGCGCTGTCCTCAGCGCCACGAGCAGCTTGACCCGCCTGCTTCTGTTTCTCTGCCCTGGAGCCGTTAGGAATTTCCAGAAGGCAGCTCTGTGCCTTCTGAGGTTGAATGTGTAGTGTAGCGTAGTTGAAGGAGACACCAGACGCGGCTGTATGTTCCAACAGGATTCTCTCTCTCTGAGCTTTTAATGAACAAAACGCCACAATTTATGCTGAAATCCAACAGCCATAATTTGCATAAATAATGCACTAAAATGCTAATTACATTATGTCAGATAGATATTTACAATAAACATTCTTTAGCCTTTAGCTCACACAACATTTACATAATCTATTGTTCTAACACATCAGATAAAGACAAACACTATCACAGACTTCTACATAAATTACACAGCAGTAAAGCTTGTTTACTGGCTACACAAAAACACATTTACCTACAGGAATATAAGTATATTTAAAACTAAAGCTACTCCATTTACACTACATTCATACAATAAGGATACATTGTAAAATACACCACCCTTCAATAAAACCACATAGTAAGAACATAAAATTGTCCATACAATTTGAAACACAAAACCGAGGGAAAAGTAAAAATGGTCTTTAAAACAGCCAAGTCAGTTTCTTGTGGCTCGCTGAGGCGAGCCCGATGTCAGCTCCGTGACAATTATAATGTACGTGCATAGTGTGACACAGATCTAGCCGAATCATTATTTTGATGCCATGTCTAGGGTTGTTACATGTGTGTCTCTACTTACATATTCATGTACTTCCCTCACAGAGTTGGACGTGAGGATGCTGAGAAACGACAGGACATTGTACTGAGTGGGCATTTCATCAGGGAAGAGCATTGTATCTTCCTCAGCCATACCAAGCCTTGTGGATCAGGTACCATGTCATTGCAAATCTATTCTTGCAAGACAGACCATTGTGAATACTGTATTGGTTGTAATTTTGGAAACTGTAGGAAAAGTCCTAAAAAACTGTATTCCAAAAATATTGGATATGTCCAAGTGCCATTTACCAAATATGTTTTTCATGTGCAAAGCAAGGTATTAAGCAAAATACTCAGATGAAAAGAAAGGCCCTATTAAAAAGCAACGTTGTGTGTTGTCTTCCCTTCAGTGGTGGTGACTCTTGATCTTTGCGAAGGAGCAGATACGTATGTGAATGGGAAGAAGGTGATTGAGGCATGTGTGTTGCGGTCAGGTGAGATTTTCGCGTACATTTTTCAGTGACTAGATTTAAATGACACTGTGATATGATATTTAAAGATATTGTCGGCAATTAGTAAACAAAAATGGCTGCCTGCTTTTCCATTTTACGACCTCAGCCAATCATTCTATGAAGTCAGCCTTCCTCCTCAATACCTCTTAACAAAGGGATGTCAAACTCTTCCCCCCCCCCCCAGATGTTGCTGAACTACAGCTCCCTTGATTCTCTGGCTATCTATTGCATTCAGTGATTTCTGGGAATTGTAGCAGGGACATGCTGTCAGGGTAGGCAGGTGAGGCAGAGCCTCACCTGCTATTAAGAGATAAAATAATAAAAGAAAACAAACTCACAGGCTCCACTCTACCCTGCCGTTGGCACTGTCCTTTGCGCTCATTCTTTTTCACAGCCTACGCAATTTGCATTGCGGTATGCTTCCCCACTACGCTAATCGTGTAAGCTGCTCAAGAAGTCTGCAGCCACATCTGTTCAAATAGGAACACGCGCATGCTGCTTACTTCCTGAACAATGCTCGTCAGAGCCTCAGAGAGGCCCTGACAGAGCAGTGGAATAGCTTGGACGAATGGCAAAGCACCATTGGTCTAAGCCATTTAAAAAACTTCCTGCATTGGAGGCTGGCCTCTGACAGGAAGGGGCATTGGCAGCTCCCTCTAGTGGCAGATACAGACTATGACAGGCACAGGCAGCTCCCTCTCCTCCCTCTAGTGGTGATACAGAGTATGACAGGCACAGAAAAACAGTTTTTCTATCATATTTTATTTTTTTTAATAGTGAAGTATAAGATATGCTGGAAATAATGGTATCATTAGAAAGTCCATTTAATGGTGAGAAAAACGGTATACAATATGTGTGGGTGCAGTAAATGAGTAGAAGATAATTTACAGCTAAACATAAACCGCAGAAAGGTAGTTACTATCTGTGTATATCTGGCTCTGATACTAGCCTCTGCCTCACCAGCCACTAACCTCACTGCACGTCCCTGAATTGTAGGCAAAAAACATCTGGGGGGGGGGGGTCAGAATGTGACATCCCTGCCTTAACTTGTTACCCTCTTCTTTTTTGATTTTCAGATCCAGGGTTTATTTACTAAACTGGTTATTATAGGAATTAAACAGTTATTGTAAAGAATTAAAAGAGAAATTACATTTTTTATATACAGTATTTTTTAGACATATAACCATGCTATACAGTAAGCAGGACATAAAAATTTTGCAATATTACAGTCCCCCAGAAATTCCCACATTTAGAGGGTTATTCAGAGAGCACTGAAATATCACCGACATTTCGGTGTCCTCCGACACGCCGCACTTTAGCGAATCTGATTTGCTGACCCTGTGGTGAATTCAGCATTCACTGCAGGGCCCCCAAAGTGCGGCGAATCGGTCACCGACCGCGGCACAGCTGCCACAAACCCGCCAACACACCGGACAGCTGCTGCAAACCTACCGGACAGCCGCCAAACGCACCCGCAAGCAGCCGCAGAGCACAGTGCCGACCAACCGCAGAAAAAAGCCGACAAGCTGCCGGACAGGTTAAAAAAAAAAAAAAGGAAACGATTCAAAGTGTCAAATTTGAAACGCTGTTTGCAAGATACTACAGGATGAAAATGTCTGGAATTAACATGTAAAATTATATGAAGAATAATAATAATAAGGTCTGTTAAAGAAAAAACGCTATTTAAAAAAAATTCTGGCAAATAAATCCTGAAAAATGCCTAAAAAAATCCTAATTTTTTTTAGATAAAGAGACTTTTTGCTGCAGATTTAAAGAACGGTTTATTAGATATTGCATAAAAATGGGAATATTTTTAACATTGAAACCTATGGAATTCGTCTGAATAAACCTGCCGAATGAAACCACCGAACATCAAGGCATTTCACTGACATTTCTCTGCTGTTCGGTGTCTCTGAATAGATCAACCATTGCGTCTCTATGGGGATTTGTCTGCCGGCGAACAGCACTGTATTTCGCTGGCAATTCACCAAAATTTGGTGAACTGCCTGTTTTCTGAATAGCCGAATGGCCATGAAATTGCACCGTGCAGGGAAATTCCCTGTTCGGTGCAATTTCGACCAGATCGGCGCTCTCTGAATAACCCCTTTAATGAATAACTCCCATTTTCTAATCTTTATTTCTTTGAAAAAGTCACGTTATTGGATAGCGATGCCTATATAAAGTTGCTGTCCACACTAATAGCATTAGCGCATTATCTTGTTATTAACTTTGCCTGTAAATGTTTAGGAAATCGGATCATCATGGGCAAAAGCCACGTATTCCGTTTTAACCACCCTGAGCAAGCACGTCAAGAGAGGGAGAGGACTCCATGTGCCGAAACCCCTGTCGAGCCTGTGGACTGGGCGTTCGCTCAGAGGGAGCTGCTTGAAAAGCAGGGAATTGATATGAAGCAAGAGATGGAACAGAGGTTAGAAAGCAAAAAACTGGAATAACACAACCATACCTTGCATTACTATCTTATGGAGATGTGAATGCCATAAAACCTACTTTATCCCATACATATTCCATAACATCCCCCTATGACATCGGGTTTCACTTTAAAATGACTTACAGTCTGAACCATATTTCTGCTTCCCATATCCATAATGGCTAGTAATTGTGACTTGCAATCATCATTTTAATCATTCTAGCATAAAAACGGTCCATCTTATAGTGCTTAGCTGTATAAATGTCCAGCAGGGAAGGTTACACTTATTTCAAGGCATCTTAAAGTGACACTACCGCTTACATAAGCTGTAACTAGATTACTTGTGATTTAAAAACAAAACCAAGTTATAAAACACATGTTGCTGTATTTATTTCTTTGTTTGAAGTAATTGCGTGTAAAAAGGAAAAATAATATTAGTTTTTTTAACCTCTACCATTTTGTTGATTTTTCCCACGAGGCAACATCTACCAAAGGTTTTTCTTTACTTCTGTGGTTTATCTAATTTACAGTATTTAACAGATTAACGAGATGGAGGAGGGAATTTTTATTCAGTAGGGGGTTGTATTGTGTGGTGTAGGCTTCCTGAGATAAGGAATGGCAGCTGAATGAGATATGACAGGGAGCTTAAAAGACTTCTAAAATCTACCCCCTGATGATGTACATGCAATAGTTTGACTCAGTAATCAACCCATACAGATCTTTTCACTATAGAGTGGAACTCAGGAGAATTGTCAGGACAAAAGAACAATCTAGACTAAATAGCCGATTTGGAAAGTGAGATAAATGGGAGAATTTTTCTGGTTTGGCTATTTTGACCTGGATTTTTTGCTTCTCCAAAAGTTCTTCTGAGTTTTACCTTTAATGAATAGACCTGATAGTCTCTATTCTATGGCCATTGCCACAGAGTGAAGAGCAAGTGAAGTAAAGATACTCGGGGGGGCAGTTTACAACACAAAAGCTCACACAATGGAAGCACCCAGTGACACATATAGACATATATATATAAAGACACAAGAGAAAAACAAAGCACATGTAAGAGATCCGCAACATGAAATACACACAATAAGGACATTTCATTTTTTGGTGGTAGTGGCTCTTTAAGCAATACATTGCTAATACAAAGTGCAGTAAAACATGTACAATGTGTGGGTTTGCAAAGTGATTAAATGTAGGACACCTATACTTGATAACTTGTTTTTCTCCCCATTGTAGGCTACAGGAATTGGAAGATCAATACCGGAAGGAACGTGAAGAAGCAAATTATCTACTGGAGCAACAAAGATTGGTAAGAACGTGCAATGCTGCTGCGCACAGTTACATGTGAGGTTGGAAGGCCGATCCCTGTAGGATATATTTTAGCAATACTGAAGTAAAGGTTGGATATTTTGAATAAACGTAGAAGCTCCATCAGTGAATTATATTCAACAGAGTTGCACCCAATAGTGAAATGAGGAATAATGGAGAATAGCCGCAGTTTCCCATTTTACAGAAGAATAATGGTTTTACCTTTGTTCAGTGTTGTTCATATAAACGTTGCCGCTATTGACTCTTTCTTCTCTGCATAATCGACGTTCACCACATTTGCAACAATGGTGATTTTTATAGTTGTTTGCAACAACAATGAAGATCGACGGTTTTTGAACAACCCCTCATGAGTTTCCAATGGCCTGGTTGTAATTTGCAATTTAACAAGTGAAAGTGACACATTCATTCTGCATATCAGTCAATGCTGGGTGCTGCAGAAACGTATCTGCCGCATTTGCTATTGTATCAGTATTGAAAATCTTTTGCAGATTTTAGCTATGTTTTTTTCTTCAAATTCTCCTCTTTTGAAGTGGATCCGTCGTGTTGGCTTAGGTGATAGGGCATGACATTCTAGTTATACTATTTAAATGCTGTGAAAATTATTGATTCTAAAGAAAAAAATGTAAATGATTAAAACCAGACACTTTATAAAGTGTTCAATGTGCTGATCTCCGAAGGGCTTGGAGGGCTGATTCAGACATTCAAATGAAGGGGCTTAATCCTGCCCAGAACCTTAGCACAGAGCTCCAGTACCCAAGGTTTGGTACCTTTAGGAACTAGACCCAACCAATGACTCTCAAAGCCTTATGGCACCGAGGATACAGGATTGGCTGTAACATCAAGCCTACCTATGGTCGCATGATATACTTCAGCTAGCAGAGGGAGAACAGCAGTGGATAAACGTGAGCTTTTAAAGGAAACTACAGGGTTAAAAAGGGTGTGTGTAAAGGGAGTCGGGTGGGGTGTTAATATTTAGCCACTCTGTTTCTTCCCCATCCCCTTTTAACTGTATAGTATCTATTTAAGGAGACCAGTTATAAAATCGATGACGAAATTTGTGGCGGTCAATATGCCTTACACCATACATGTATTAGACACTGGTTATGGGGAGATGACCTGTTTGCACCATGACCTACGTAAGGAGCATATATATTTTTTGGTATTTAAGATGCTCTTGTAACTGTGGGAGCCTGTAAAGTTAATTTCTTTCATGTATCAATGACGGTCAAGGTGACACTATCTGATTGAGCTTGTTTTTGTGTCTGAGATGTTTGTGTATCCCTGTGACGACGTTGCCTGTTGGGTTTACCCTGATGTGTAATTAATTATCCCAGGTTGGAGAAACGAAGGTACTGTATGTTGTTTTAATGTAATATTGTAATGTGGACTCCTTTTAAGTAAATGATACGCTATATCATGGATTAATGCGCAGTCTTCTTCAACAGGACTATGAAAGTCGACTGGAGGCTCTGCAGAAGCAAATGGATTCTAGATATTTCACAGAAGTGACCGAAGAAGAGGAGGACCCGGAGGATGAAGGTATAGAGCAATAAGAGTCTATAACATATCAGTAATGCTTAGTATACAGATTATTTACATTAGATAAGTAATATTAATTGTGTACGGGGCAGCAGATGCAGCATCAGCCACTACTTAGGCCCATGTCAGACGAAACCACTGATCACGTCGGTATTGCCGCACATTTGTAGGTCCGTTATAGCATTTAATTATGACCAATGGAGCCCCACACACGAAGAACGTCCGCACTGAACAATGGGCGCACAACGGACGCAGTTTAGGCAAGAACGTAAATCTGCTAGAACGGACGCACAGAGTGTGCCACGTCTGTGTAGCTTTGTGTGTGAGTGATGGAACAAAGTCAGACGGACTACATTTGTGCGTCCAGCATTTTGACGGACAAAATTGTTTTTCATATTAATTTATTTTCCCTTCTACATTAGTAAAAAAAAAAGTCAGTCACAAAAACGGACTGTGTGGCCACTATTTATTATTATTATTCTTTATTTATAAAGCGCCAGCATATTCCGCAGCGCTGTACAATAGGCACAGTATAGACGGGTTACAATACATTGAACAACTTTTGACAAACAGTACAGGAGGAGATGAGGGCCCTATTCCCGTAGGAACTCACAATCTGGGAGGGTTGGGGTTGGAAACAGGAGGAGAGGACTGTAAGATGAGAGTGATTGATGGTTGCGTCAGTGAGTTGGGTGGTAGGCTTCCCTAAATAGGAATGTTTTAAGGGAGCGTTTGAAGGAAGAGAAATTAGGGGAAAGTCTGACAGTACGAGGGAGAGCGTTCCAGAGAGTGGGGGCTGCGCGTGAGAAATCCTGCAGTCTATCATGGGAAGAGGTGATGCGGGGAGAAGCTAGACGCAGGTCGCTGTTTGACCTTAGGGAGCGGGCTGGGGTGTATTTGGTGGTTAGTGAGGACAGGTAGTGGGGAGCTGAGTTAGTGAGGTTTTTGTAGGTAAGGATAAGGATTTTGAACTTAATTCTGCAGTGGATGGGGAGCCAGTGAAGGGACTCGCAGAGGGGAGCGGCAGAGACAGAGCGGTGGGTGAGGTGAATTAGCCTGGCGGAGGCGTTCAGGATGGATTGTAGGGGGGAGAGGCGGGACAGAGGGAGGCCAGATAAGTGATTATTGCAATAGTCGAGTCGGGAGATTACCAGGGCGTGTATGAGTTGTTTTGTTGACTGCGGTAAGAAATGGCCGAATTCTGGAAATATTACGCAATTGGTAGCGGCAGGAGGAGGAAAGAGACTTGATGTGGGGGATGAAGGAAAGAGCAGAGTCAAGTGTAACTCCAAGACAGCGAACTTGGTTTGATGGGGAGATGGTGATACCCTCCACCGTGATAGAGAAGTCAGGAGGTGGGGAGGCATTAGAGGGAGGAATAAGTAGGAGCTCAGTCTTGGACATGTTGATCTTTAGGTGGTGCGAGGCCATCCAGGAGGAGATGCCAGATAAACAGTCACTGACTTTTGAAAGGAAGGGGAGAGAGATCAGGGGTAGAGAGGTAGATCTGAGTGTCATCAGCATAGAGGTGGTAATTAAAGCCAAAGCTGTTGATAATTTTGCCCAGGGAGGAGGTGTAGATGGAAAAGAGCAGAGGACCAAGGACAGAGCCTTGAGGTACACCAACAGATAGAGGCAATGAAGAGGAAGAGTTACCAGCAAAGGACACAGAGAAGGACCTGTTGGATAAATAGGAGTCAACCCAAGCAAGTGCAGTGTCACAGAGACCAAGAGAGCTGAGGGTCTGCAGAAGGAGGGGGTGGTCAACAGTGTCAAAAGCAGCCGAGAGGTCAAGCAGGATGAGAATAGAATAGTGGCCGTGTTTTTTAGCAGTTAGGAGGTCGTTGGTGACTTTGGTGAGGGCAGTTTCAGTTGAGTGTAGGGGACGGAAGCCAGATTGCAGGGGGTCAAGTAGGGAATTGGAGGACAGGAAGAGGGAGAGGCGGTTGAAGACTAGTTTTTCTAAGAGCTTAGAGGTAAAGGGAAGCAGGGATACAGGGCGGTAGTTGGATGGAGAGTTGGGATCGAGGGATGGTTTCTTTAGTAAAGGGGTAACTAGCGCATGTTTGAAGGCGGATGGGAAGGAGCCGGTGGAGAGAGATAGGTTGAAGATGTGTGTGAGAGCAGGGGTGAGGGAGGAGGAGAGGGGAGGAATTAGATGTGAGGGAATGGGGTCGAGCGGGCACATGGTGAGATGTGAGGAGGACAATAAGGAATGGACTTCCTCCTCAGTGGCTGGGAGGAAGCGGCAGAGGGTGGCAGAGGGGACCTCTGGGAGTGGAGGTGGCAGATAACTATCTTGTGTTGGGATGTCGCTTCTGATAGTTAGAGTTTTACTAAGGAAGAAATCTGCCAGGTCTTGAGCGTTGAAGGCAGCTGTGGGGGGAGGTGCAGGTGGGTAGAGGAGGGTGTTGAAGGTGGACCAGAGCCGTTTAGGGTTAGAGGACAGCGTAGATATAAGAGATGAGAAGAAGGATTGTTTGGCCAGGTGGAGGGCAGAGGTGTATGACCGGAGAATAAACTTGAAGTGAACAAAATCAGCTTCAGAGCGGGATTTCCTCCAGGCACGCTCTGCAGTGCGGGAGCATCTTTGCAGGTAGCGTGTCTGGAGGGTGTGCCAGGGCTGAAGCTGGTGGCGTGGGGCCTTACAGAGTCGAAGAGGAGCAAGAGTGTCTAGAGCAGAGATAAGCGTAGTGTTGTAGTGATTAGTGGCAGCATCAGGGCAGGTGAAGGATGAGGTGTGAGGGAGGTGGTGAAGTAGATTGGAGAATTGATGGGGATCCACGGCATGTAGATTTCTGTGAGTGTGTGTGCGGGGTGGGGGAGCAGGGTGTTTAGGAAGTCCAGATAGGTTGAAAGAGAGAAGGTGGTGGTCAGAGATGGGGAAAGGGCGACAGGTGAACTCAGAAATGGAGCAGAGGTTGGAAAAGACAAGGTCAATAGCGTGCCCATCGCGGTGGGTAGGGAGGAGAGAGGATTGCGTGAGTCCAAGGGAGGACGTGAGTGAAAGAAGTTTGGAGGCAGCAGGGGCAGAAGGATCATCAATGGGAATGTTGAAGTCCCCGAGAATTAGGCATGGAAGATTAGAAGACAGGAAGTGAGAAAGCCAGTAGGCAAAGTGGTCAAAGAACTGGGAGGTTGGTCCCGGTGGGTGGTAGATGACTGCCACCCTGAGAGCCAGGGGAGAGAACAGGCGGATGCAGTGTGTTTCAAAGGAGGAGAAGGAGAGGGAGAGGGATGGGGGTGGAGGGAGATGCTGGTAGGTGCAGGTGGGAGAGAGCAGGATTCCGACCCCGCCACCATTTCTCTCACCTGGTCTGGGGGTATGGCTCAAGTGTAGACCGCCATGTGAGAGAGCAGCAACGGAGGCCGTGTCAGAGGGAGTTAGCCAGGTTTCAGTTAAAGCTAGGAGGTTGAAGGAGTTTGAAAGGAAGAGGTCATGGATTGCTGTGAGTTTGTTGCACACAGAGCGAGCGTTCCAGAGGGCGCAGGAGAAAGAGGACAGGCGCTGAGGGATTATGGGAATGAGGTTGCTGGGCTTGCAGGGAGGAGATTTATGTGCGATGGAGATAGGATGAGAGGGAAGTATTGGATGTGTTGGATCTGATGGAACGAAGTCAGACGGACTGCATTTGTGCGTCCAGCATTTTTGACAGACAAAATGGTTTTTCATATTAATTTATTTTCCCTTTCAAAAAAAAGTCAGTCACAAAAACGGACTGTGTGGCCACTACCTTGTCGTCAGTCAGAAAGTACATCCATTGTGCACGGACGAACATTCCGTACAAAATGTGCTCTTCTGACACCAGCCTTAGGCTAATGTCAGACGAACGCATTCTGTGCGGACTGCACGGACGTACTTTCTGACTGACGACAAGATAGTGGCCACACAGTCCGTTTTTGTGACTGACTTTTTTTTGAAAGGGAAAATAAATTAATATGAAAAACCATTTTGTCTGTCGAAAATGCTGGACGCACAAATGCAGTCCATCTGACTTCGTTCCATCACTCACACACAAAGCTATGCGGACGTTGCGGACATGGCGCACTCTGTGCGTCCGTTCTAACAGATTTACGTTCTTGCCTAACCTGCGTCCGTTTGCCGCGTCCGCACTTCCGTGCAGACGTACTTCTTGTGTGGTTCTCCATTGGTCAGAATGCTATGCTGCTATGGACGAACAAATGTGCGGCAACTCAGACGTGATCAGTGCGTCGTCTGACACGGGCCTAAAATAACAATAATTGTTTCCAAAGAGCACGGACCCAAAATATTTATGACTCAACACAGAGATGACACAGAAACATTTTAAGGATCTTATGGATTTATTTTTACTTTGTGCAATTATTTTAGCTCTATGTGGACCTTCCCACAGACACACTATTCGTGTTCTTACGTACAAGGCTCTGCTGAGTACACAATGAAAATAATAGTCATGAGAGATCGGCATGGTATTTTGTGCTCAAGGCTGCCGAGGAGTCCAAACCTATATTTTTAGACTGAACAAGATTAGATTTTCCTTGGTGAACACTGAACGTCAGCTCCTATAGATATAAAATGAATAATTTCCCCAAACTAATATATTAACAGGAAATTGGACACAACCCAGGGAACCCAGGTAGATTCAGGTATGAATCTACGCTCTAATTGAAATGCTGAAAATATTGTATAAACCACAAAGGGCTAGATTTTCTGCTGATTACTGCTACATCTAAAATCAATCAAGGAGATAAAAAACCATTAGCCTCTGCATCCTCTTTTTTTTAAAGCACCACTCTACTGAAAAGTAGAATGTCCCCTTCTTTTGCCCTTAAATAATTGGGCACAGGCTGCTGGCTACCACTGCACAATTATTTTTTTGATTTTTTTTTTATTTTGCCCAAATTTACTCACCTTTTGTCCCTCACTGGGTACAGTCTCTCCTCTTTATCTCAGGGACTCTCGAACCCGAAAGTCCCAGAGGCTTTTCTTGCGTAGCGCAGGAAACACAAATTACGCACCGCAACGGGACTTGCGAACGTACGCATGCGCAGCTCCAATCCATCACCGCCTCTCTCAGACCAATCGCTAACGCAAATTTCCTGGCTGCTGGTGACGCTGGGTGGGAAGAGGAAACTCCTCTTCTTCACCCAGCTATTTAGCAAAGACAGTGGGCTGGGAGAAGGGGGGGCACACCTTGAATCCTGACCAGTTAAAAAATATAAAATGGTCAGGATGTGTAGAGTGCTCCTTTAAGTATAGGCACTAAAGTTAAAATTATGGCTGTGACTCTCAAAGGGCAACTGTGATGCAAAACGGATAGGTAAAAATGCAGTTTGCAGTCAATGTGCAACATGAAAACATGAAAATAGTTAATGGAAAGTCAATGCACCCAAAAAAAAAACCAATAATAATAAATCACAAGGTGTCTAAAAAAAAACCTGTGACTTCAAGTCAGAGCTGCCAAGGCTCACTGGAGCTTCATTAGCCCATAACGAGTGAATATAACTGGAGTCTCGAGGAAACACCATGGTTATCCATGTGCAAGTCCAATTTAGAAAGTCAACACGACACAGGGATATTATCTGAATTATAGAACAGACAAACACCGGGTAATATTCCAGTATAATGGAACTAGATATTTAGAAGTGGCCATACACATGAAAGCCTAAAAAGATAGTATATGAAAGTCCAATTTAGACCTGCAATATCAGTGTCATTATTAACACAATTCCACAATCTAGAGCAGAACTTCCATCAAGCAAGGGCAGGCATGTTCCACCACAGTCAAAAGGATGGCCACCTCTAAAACATCCACAGAGCCTCATTTTTTGGACAACTCAAGTTGACAAAGGCTTTTTAGACAAAATGTTGCTGTAATTGTCAATAAAGCTGTTTAAAAAAAGGAGGTTGAGTGCCCTGAACAAATTCATATTTTAAGCATTATTTTTCTTATCTTGCAGTATCTGGATGTTTGTCTGTGTATTAGTAAGCCATCCTGAGCAGTATTTCAGTCTGGAGCTGCCTTCTCTAACTTTGAGTTACTTGGCGGCAATCATGCATTTGAATAACCCAGACTTTTTCGTGCATTTTACTGTTGGCATGTAATCACTGTAATCATAAAGCATGGACTTTACTTATGTGCAGTGCTTTGCCTGTTTTTCAATTGATTCCAAGATGTAGAGCATCACTTCCACCATACAAGACCAGGCAGGTCATGATTCATGGAGTGTCCAGCTCCAAGATATCCATAGATTATTATTATTAATCTTTATTTATAAAGCGCCGGCATATTCCACAGCGCTGTACAATAGGCACAATATAGACAGGGTTACAATACATTGAACAACATTTGACAAACAGTACAGGAGGAGACGAGGGCCCTATTCCCATAGGAACTCACAATCTAGAAGGGTTGGGGTTGGAAACAGGAGGAGAGGACTGCAAGGTGAGAGTGATGGACTGCAAGGTGGGAGTGATGGACTGCAAGGTGAGAGTGATGGACTGCAAGATGAGAGTGATGGACTACAAGATGAGAGTGATGGACTGCAAGGCAGGAGTGATGGACTGCTAGGTGAGAGTGATGGACTGCTAGGTGAGAGTGATGGACTGCTAGGTGAGAGTGATGGACTGCAAGGTGAGAATGATGGACTGCAATGTGAGAGTGATGGACTGAAAGGTGAGAGTGATGGACTGCAAAGTGAGAGTGATGGACTGCTAGGTGAGAGTGATGGACTGCAAGGTGAGAGATTGAAAGAAGAACTGAACCGGGCACTCAACCACCTTCTAGACAGATGTATTGGACAACACAACTACAGCAACATTTTGCCAAAAAAGCATTTCTCAAGCTTTTTCATTTGATGTCACTTTGTGATGTGCATATCACACAGTCAAGACAGATTTACTGAAACTGACTGCCTCCCTCACTTTACGTGAAGTTTGGTGAACCCAGCCCAGTGCTAAATGGAGAATTATCTTAGGTGATAATGAATATCTCATGGCATGGAGCTTTGTTTTGTTTGTTTTTTGTAACTCTTTAACTCTTTGTTCTTCTGCAGTCCAGTGGACGGAACAGGAGTATGACCTGGCTCTCTGGGCATTTCGGAAATGGAAGTGGTATCAATTCACATCTTTGCGTGACCAGCTGTGGGGCAACGCCATATTTCTCAAAGAAGCCAATGCTATTAGTGTGGAGCTGAAAAAGAAGGTATGTTTTTTATAAGTTTTTTAGTTATTTCTTCACATGATCTGAATATTTTGGAAAAATGTTCTTCAATGAGTGTCAGGGAATCATTTAAACGACTGTTTTAAACGAAGCACAGTGCTCTCAATGTCAGACAGTGATTCAGTTGATATGGACATACATATGCCCCTTTATACATCATCTGGATATCATTGATTTTTTTTATATTGGGATTTTGACATTAAAATGTATGTGTAAATTTATTGGACCCATGATCTTTGTCCTTCCAGGTGCAGTTCCAGTTTGTTCTGCTAACAGATACCCTGTACTCACCACTTCCACCTGACCTGCTCCCTCCTGATGCCCACTCTGAACGGGAAAAACGACCCTTCCCTAGGACTATTGTGGCTGTGGAGGTTCAGGATCAAAAGAATGGTGCAACTCATTATTGGACCTTGGAAAAACTCAGGTGTGCATGAGGATTTGACTCGTACAGGAAGTATTGGGAAGCAGCCATTGACATACTTATTGTTCCACGTTTTCCTCTTCCTTATTTTGGGTGGTGCACCTCAGTAACGTCGCTCTCTTTGAAAAGGCCACATTTGGTTTTTGGTTTCATTGAGTGATCCCTGTTAATGACACTCACTATTTAGGCTGCCAAGTGTAGCCCCTTCCTAATATCCGAATATTCACACTTTAATAGTGCATCTTCTTTGCCATGTTCAGTGTTTTTTCTGAATGTACAAAAAAAGCTGGAACTCCCAAAATAGGGGAGGACTCCAGCTGTATGGTGTAACGGTAACAAAGCAGACAATTTCGCAATGGGCAACAGAGGTATAGATCTGGCATACTTATGGTCCATGGTGCAACTATATGAAGGAATTGACAAGAGTAACGTCTCAGGTCTTGACCGCCCTTTATTCAAGTGATGAAAAAAAAACTGATGTGGCACACTACTTAAGGAGATGCTAAAATTGAAGTTGGCAATACTCAAAATCATTACCCACAGGAAAAAAGCATGAGAAAAAGGAGAATAATGTCTTCTTCCCTTAGTAAATCAGGTATCTGATTTTTGTTAAACATACATTTGTAGAACGTACGTAACATACAGTCAGGTCCATAAATATTGGGACATCGACACAATTCTAACATCTTTGGCTCTATACACCACCACAATGGAGTTGGAATGAAACAAACACAATGTGCTTTAACTGCAGACTGTCAGCTTTAATTTGAGGGTATGTACATCCAACTCAGGTGAACGGTGTAGGACTTACAGCAGTTTGCAGATGTGCCTCCCACTTGTTAAGGGACCAAAAGTAATGGGACAATGGCTTCTCAGCTGTTCCATGGCCAGGTGTGTGATATTTCCTCATTACCCCAATTACAATGTGCAGATAAAAGGCCCAGAGTTCATTTCAAGTGTGCTATTTGCATTTGGAATCTGTTGCTGTCAACTCTCAAGATGAGATCCAAAGAGCTGTCACTATCAGTGAAGCAAGCCATCATTAGGCTGAAGAAACAAAACAAACCCATCAGAGAGATAGCAAGAACATTAGGCGTGGCCAAAACAACTGTTTGGAACATTCTCAAAAAGAAGGAACGCACCGGTGAGCTCAGCAACACCAAAAGACCCGGGAGACCACGGAAAACAACTGTGGTGGATGACCGTAGAAGTCTTTCCCTGGTGAAGAAAACACCCTTCACAACAGTTGGCCAGATCAAGAACACTCTCCAGGCGGCAGGTGTATGTGTGTCAAAGTCAACAATCAAGAGAAGACTTCACCAGAGTGAATACAGAGGGTTCACCACAAGATGTAAACCATTGGTGAGCCTCAAAAACAGGAAGGCCAGATTAGAGTTTGCCAAACAACACCTAACAAAGCCTTCACAGTTCTGGAACAAGATCCTCTGGACAGATGAGACCAAGATCAACTTGTACCAGAGTGATGGGAAGAGAAGAGTATGGAGAAGGAAAGGAACTGCTCATGATCCTAAGCATACCGCCTCATCAGTGAAGCATGGTGGTGGTAGTGTCATGGCGTGGGCATGTATGGCTGCCAATGGAACTGGTTCTCTTGTATTTATTGATGATGTGACTGCTGACAAAAGCAGCAGGATGATTTCTGAAGTGTTTAGGGCAATATTATCTGCTCACATTCAGTCAAATGCTGCAGAACTCATTGGACGGAGCTTCACAGTGCAGATGGACAATGACCCAAAGCATACTGCAAAAGCAAGCAAAGAGTTTTTGAAGGGACAGAAGTGGAATGTTATGCAATGGCCAAGTCAATCACCTGACCTGAATCCCACTGAGCATGCATTTCACTTGCTGAAGACAAAACTGAAAGGAAAATACCCCAAGAACAAGCAGGAACTGAAGACAGTTGCAGTAGAGGCCTGGCAGAGCATCACCAGGGATGAAACCCAGCGTCTGGTGATGTCTATGCGTTCCAGACTTCAGGCTGTGATTGACTGCAAAGGATTTGCAACCAAGTATTAAGAAGGGAAAATTTGATTTATGATTATTATTCTGTCCCATTACTTTTGGTCCCTTAACAAGTGGGAGGCACATCTGCAAACTGCTGTAAGTCCTACACCGTTCACCTGAGTTGGATGTACATACCCTCAAATTAAAGCTGACAGTCTGCAGTTAAAGCACATTGTGTTTGTTTCATTCCAACTCCATTGTGGTGGTGTATAGAGCCAAAGATGTTAGAATTGTGTCGACGTCCCAATATTTCTGGACCTGACTGTATGTTACATTGGAAATTAAGGGAAATTAGATGAAGGCATTAAAAGAACATTCTAGGCCAAGGATCTCAAACTCTGGCCACCCAGATGTTGAATGCCTACAATATTCAGAGTTCAGAGAATGTAATAGATATCCAGAGAATCGTGTGAGTTGTAGTTCAGAAACAGCTGGGTGGACTAGAATTTGAAATCCCTGCTCTAGACAGTTCCCTTAGTTTTCTACCCACTTATAACCCACAAAGGGAGGTGGGGTTCCAAGGGCTGATTCAGCCCTCAGGGCATGCGGCACTAGTCCCACTAGAAAGCTCAGCTCAACAAGCAGCTTCCTGGAAAAACATCAGGGGTGTATACCAGGTCATCCGTGCCTTTAGCCAATGCTGTCAATGTTCTCACACTGAGAGCCATGCGATTGGCTGGATGTTTTCTCAAGCATCCAGCCTCCCGTGGTCATGTGATAGCTGCAGCTTAAAGGGATACTCTAAGCAACATGACCACCTAAGCTATTTTAGGTGGTCATGATGCCCGGAGTATCCTGCCCTCTGTCCCCCCTCCCTCCGCTCGGCCGATCAGCTATAAATGCTGAAAACAGCTGAGAGGCGGAGGACTTTACTCCGCCCTCCCAGCTGTCAGTCAGCAGAGCGGGAATCATATTTCCCGCTTCTGCTGACTTTTGCCGAGTAGGAGACGTCATCGCGCTTTCAGCGCGATGACGTCTCCAACTCATCGCAGAAGCTGGCGCCTCCCTCTGAGGGTTAGTGTTGCGCGCATCCTCTTGCGCGCAACACTAATCCTCAGAGGGACCCGGGAGGAAGCCTGCCGATTGGCAGGTTTACGTGAGAGGCGCGCATGCGCGCTTCTCACGTAAGCCAGAAGCCAAGAAGCAAGAAGAAGGACGGGAGCGGAAGAGGAGGGAGGTGAGTATAAAAAAAAAAAAAACGCCGCTGGAAAGAAGAGGATTTTAGGGTAAGTATTACAGTTACACAAAAAAAAAATTAGCTATTTATTAAGGGAATAGGGATAGGTAAGGATTAAAAAACGGGGGGTGATTTTTTGTTAGAGTGTTCCTTTAAGCAGAATCTGCAGTATTTCCTGTCTAGGGAGCCCGGTGCTGGATTTACAGTGAGTTTTATATTGAGAAAAGGGTTTGGAGAAGGTCAGGTGGCAGTAATGTAAACCCCCTCCATCCTACCCCTCCTGTTTTAAATCGATAGTGTCCCCTTAAACTGATTCAGATCATTTACCGCTAGAACTCATTTTATAATAAATTCTTTTTGGTTTCAAGATCACAACAGACTTTTCAGTAAATGTAAAAGAAGCCAAGATTGTGTTAAAAAGTTTTGTTGTATAAATGGTCACCTTAGTGTGATAAATCACATTATTCAAAGAGATCCGAATTGTGGCTGAAATTCAGCGTTCGGTTACCTTTCCTGGCCATTCGTTTATTCAGAGAGCAGGCAGTTCGCCAAATGTTGGTGAATTGCCTGCACATACGGTGCCTGTTCGATGCCTGTTTGAGGGCAGTGAAATCCCCATAGAGAAGCAATGCTTTGTCTATTCAGAGAGCAAAACCCAGCAGTGAAAAGTTGCCGAATTGCCCTGCTGTTCGGTGGTTTAATTTGACAGGTTTATTCAGGCGAATCCCATAGGCTTCAACTTTAAAAATATTCCCATTTTAATTCAATATCTAATAAACCGTTGATTATAATATTCTGCAGTAAAGAGTCTCTTTATTTATCGATTTTGTAGGATCTTTTAGGCATTTTTCGGGATTGTTTTGTGAAAAAAATGTTTCCGTTTTTTTTTTTTTACCGTATATACTCGGGTATAAGCCGACCCGTGTATAAGCCGACTCCCCTACTTTTTCCCAAAAAACCTGTGAAAACTTATTGACTCGTGTATAAGCCTAAATGGGATATTGCCCCAGCTCACACATGGATATGCCCCAGCTCACACATGGATATGCCCCAGCTCACACATGGATATTGCCCCAGCTCACTGCCCCAGCTCATGGATATTGCCCCAGCTCACACATGGATATTGCCCCAGCTCACACATGGATTTGCCCCAGCTCACACATGGATTTTCCCCAGCTCACTGCCCCAGCTCATGGATTTGCCCCAGCTCATGGATATGCCCCAGCTCATGGATATGCCCCAGCTCATGGATTTGCCCCAGCTCATGGATATGCCCCAGCTCATGGATATGCCCCAGCTCATGGATTTGCCCCAGCTCATGGATTTGCCCCAGCTCATGGATTTGCCCCAGCTCATGGATATGCCCCAGCTCATGGATTTGCCCCAGCTCATGGATTTGCCCCAACTCATGGATTTGCCCCAGCTCATGGATTTGCCCCAGCTCATGGATATGCCCCAGCTCACACATGGATTTGCCCCAGCTCATGGATTTGCCCCAGCTCATGGATTTGCCCCAGCTCATGGATATGCCCCAGCTCATGGATTTGCCCCAGCTCATGGATATGCCCCAGCTCATGGATTTGCCCCAGCTCCTGGATTTGCCCCAGCTCCTGGATTTGCCCCAGCTCATGGATATGCCCCAGCTCTCACCTGGATATTGCCCCAGCGGCAGCCAGCTCTCACAAGGTCCTGTACAGCGTGAGTCCGTCCTGTTGAAGGGGATGCGGCTGCTTGCGTGCGCAGGTCACGCGGTCCGGCCAGTCAGGTGGTACAGAGACTCAGTACCACCTGATTAGCCGGACCACGTGACCGGCTGCGCCTGCACGCAGCCGCATCCCCTTCAACAGGACGGACTCACGCTGTACAGGACCTTGACTCGGGTATAAGCCGAATCGCGTTTTTTTTACTCAAAATATGAGTCAAGAAACTCGGCTTATACCCGAGTATATACGGTAATTCTTTTTTTCTGTAACAGCCCTTTTTATTATCATTCATTGGATCTTATATGTAAATTTCAGACATTTTCGTTCTGTAGTTTCTTTGCAAACAGCGTTTCACTTTTCAAACGCTTAAGCGTACTGTTTTTTTTTTTTTACTCCATTCGTCTGCAGTGTCGGCTTTTTCCGGCGGCTGCTCTGCGCTGTGATCGGCAGCTGTTCAGGTGTCTCTGGCAAGTTCGGCGGGGTTAATCCAGATGTTTTTGCGGGTTTCGGTGTGAGTTTGCCGCGTTTTGCAGTGAGTGTTCGGCAGGTTTGCGGCGGCTTTTCCCTGCATTACGACGGCCCTGTGGTGTTGCTGAATACACTGCAGGGTCACCGACATGGGATCGCCAAATCGCACTGAATTGAAGAGAATGAAAATGCACCGAACGTGCGGTGGCTTTTCGATTCTCTTTGAATAACCCTAATATTGTTGTGGTGTAAGAGAATTGAGTAGGAAAAAAAAATAAACAAAAATGCAAGAGAAACAGAAACGGTGACCGGATCTGTTAAATGAGTGGTCATATAGAGAAAATGAAAAATGATATCAGTGATTACCTTTTAAGAATTTCTTACAAGAAATCCTTTTTACCGCTTTCAAAACGCTTTTGAAAGTTATCTTTTATAAGGATTCACTAAGACATTCAGGTCTATTCAAAGAAAGGTAAAACTCAGAATGACTGGAGAAGTGAAAATTCTAGGTCAAAATAGCCAAACCAGAATTTTTTTCCCATTTATCTCACTTTCCAAATCAGCTATTTGGTCTAGATTGTTCTCTTCTCCTGCCAGTTCTCCTGAGTTTCACCTTTCTCTGAATAACCCTGAGTGTTTCTCAGCCATGTCCTCAGGACCCCCTAACAGGCCAGGTTTGCCAGATATGTGAAGCACAGCGCAGAT
The DNA here is from genome assembly GCA_009667805.1 of Leptobrachium leishanense. Lineage (NCBI taxonomy): Eukaryota > Metazoa > Chordata > Amphibia > Anura > Megophryidae > Leptobrachium > Leptobrachium leishanense. The sequence goes on from CM019066.1 coordinate 67,497,417, forward strand.
GATATGGTTTGCTGCTCAGTGATTGCAGGATTCAGTCTGTATTTCCCCAAGTCAATCCTTAAAATGTTGATACAAGGTCCATTACATAAAAAAAAATGGGAGTTAAGGAGACATGAGGCTTGTTGAAAACCACAAAGGAAAGCTGTGATATGCCACTTCTTTTTTACCTTTTTTTCCCTGTACCCCATCATGGTGGTAATAATATTTGTACCTGTACCATACACAGACAACGCTTGGACATGATGCGGGAGATGTATGACAGAGCAGCTGAACATCCCTCCGGTCTGAATGATGACTGTGATAATGTGGTGACTGGAGGAGACCCATTCTACGATCGATTCCCATGGTTCCGTCTGGTGGGCAGGTGAGCACTGCTGGAAAATAAAGGTTATCTCGTGACTTTTCTCATGATTCTGTCAATTTATAAGAACAAATTGTATAAGCGAAGCAACAAACACAGAGCACAGTTTGTTTACTTATTATAGTTTGTGGTTTACTAACAATTATCGATCTCATTCAGCTTATTTTGATTTCCTTCATAAAACCGTTAACTAGCACCGGCAGCCACCTGCCTCTTCTCTGTGTTGATAAACAGTAATTATGCGATGACTAAATGGATAATTCCCTTTATTACCTTTAAATATATTGACATTACTATCCATTCCTTCCTACGGCCAAAACATCATTTTCTTTTTACACATTCTCATATCTCTGTGTATTTCTCCCACTCATTTTGTGTTTGTTTTCCACTCACAAATGTTTTAACTCCCCTGTTAGCTACATATTTTCTTGTTACGCTTACAATTTTCTTTAGCCTGTCGTCCCCTTGAACCCACTGGGTTCTCCAGGCCCTGGTGTGGATTAACTGGTTCTGTCTTGTACTAACCACGCACCTCCCCTTTCTGATCTCAGCTCTCCCCTATTCACCACATGCATGAGCGAGAGCATGGCCGAAATAACCCCCTCCCCTACCCTCTCGAGCCCTGGCTCCGAGGGCCCGGAGCCGGCCTCACAGCTTGAAGAGGAGGGTTTGGAGTATGAGGAGGAAGACGATGATGGAACCCAGGAGAATTCCTTCTGCACATTTAGATCCGACCCGTTTCACGACCGCTCCCCTCTGTTCAGTGTAGTGGGAAGGTTCGTCAGGTCTGCCCAGATTATGCTGGGAAGTAACCAGCTCTTTCAGGGCAATGCTCGCCCCTTTACTTTATGAGTATTTTTACATGCTTCACGTACAGAATCACACATAAGATTTACAAAGTCACCCAAAATATTCCATATTTTATGAGTGGGCATCCAGCACTGTTTGGATAATATTTAAATACCGGTCATTCACAATAAAATCTGATTTCTGTCTTTTTTTTTTTTTTATCTATGTCCTTTAATTGTTTTACCAGGTCCCATTTAATGGTATCCTGTAAATAAATCAACCATTACAAAGGCAGGTGGTACAGGAGACATTGAATAAGACTCAGGTCTATTCAAAGAAAGGTGAAACTCATGAGAATTGGCAGTAGAAGTGAAAATTCTAGGTCAAAATAGCCAAACCAGAAAAATTCTCCCATTTATCTCACTTTCCAAATCAACTATTTGGTCTAGATTGTTCTCTTCTCCTGCCAGTTCTCCTTTCTTTGAATAGACCTGAAGGTTTAGCTCACTAATATCCTTCTGGCAATATACTTTGGGCACTATCATCTGCCCTGCGCTAAAATGTGGACACTCACGGGAAAATCCTGCACCCTGCAGGTTTTCCCTTAGCGTCCCCTTTTTAACACCATATCATGGGGCTCGGCACAGGAAGCGAGGCACATGCTGCAGCATCACCAATGAGATACAATGCAGCAAGGGAGCGAGGCACATGCTTCAGCAGCACCATTAAGATACATCACAGCACTGGAAGTGAAGCACATGCCGCAGCATCACCAATGAGATACAATGCGGCAGGAGAGCTCGGCACATGCTGCAACAGGACCATTGACATACAGCGCGGCACAGGAGGCTCGGCACATGCTGCAGCATCACCAATGAGATACAATGCGGCAGGAGAGCGAGACACCTGCCGCTGCAGGACCAGTGAGATACAATGCAGCAGAAGAGTGAGGCACATGCTGCAGCAACACCAGTGAGATATATTGCGGCACGAGAAGCAAGGCACATGGTACAACAGCACTAGTGAGATATATTGCGGCACAGGAAGCGAGGCATATGATGCAGCATCACCAATGAGATACAACGTCGTAGGAGAGTGAGGCACATGCTGCAACAGCACCAGTGAGATACATTGTGGCGGGAAGTGAGGCACATGATGCAGCATCACCAGTAAGGTACATGATGAAACGGGAAGTGAGGTACATGCTGCAGCAGCACCAGTGAGATACAATGCAGCAGGAGAGTGAGGCACATGCTGCAGCAGCACCAGTGAGATACATTGTGGCATGGGAAGTGAGGCACATGCTGCAGCAGCACCAGTAAGATACATGATGAAACGGGAAGTGAGGCACATGCTGCAGCAGCACCAGTAAAATACATGATGAAACGGGAAGTGAGGCACATGCTGCAGCAGCACCAGTAAGATACATGATGAAACGGGAAGTGAGGCACATGCTGCAGCAGCACCAGTAAGATACATGATGAAACGGGAAGTGAGGCACATACTACAGCAGCACCAGTGAGATACGTGCTGGGAGATGCTCTTTGAAGGGTATAACATACAGTGCCATCATGTCTCTCGCTGGTTCTGTGCAGCATGTTACGCTGGAGCTGCACAGAGTCTTCCAGTGTATCCCTCGCTGGTGCTGCAGCCCATGAAAGAGCGCCAGAGCGCCGGACCTTTCAGAAGGGAAGTCATTAAAAATGATTCCAATTTTCCAGTCTTCCAGATTCCCAAATTCAGGATATTGGGTACTTTATCTGCTTAAGACCGTCTATTATGATTATGTAAATGGAGCAACTATTCTTTTACAGTTGGTAAATATTTGGTTACGTCACCGTCTTATATGATAACGGTAACACAATATCACGTTAACATCTTAGCTAACATACATCTAAACATACACATTTTAAATGTTAGAAGGCAGAATCACCCTGCAATAATATGATTTCTTATATGCGGCTGCATACAAACAATCTAGATCGCTAAGTGTTAAAAACAAAAAAAAATATTTATTCAATTTTTTTTAGGGAAATAAGTCTTTAGCAGGGGTCATCCACATTAGCAACTGCATTTTTTGGTGGATTAAAGGGGATTCCCTCCCCATCACCATGCAGTAGAATGAAAGAGCTGGCTCCTTCTTGTATATTTGTTTTTTGCCTCGCTCTATTTTTATTTGGTTTGTTTCAGGTGTTGGCCGGCGCACTCATGCACCTTTGCTCTGTTGCTGGCCCCTTCCCTCACACAGAACACTGGGGTCTAGATGACCCTTCCTCACCGAACCCAACTGTCCTCACCCTCACAGCCTCTCCTCCATCAGTGCCCATCACTTAGTCCATCACTACATCCCGTTTGCTTCATTCCATGCTGTGGCTGTCCCGAAACCCTAGCTCCCCTTGGCTGTCCTCTCCCAGTATGTTTTCTTTGGCTTGGCAGCTCTTGTTGTGGTGTGAGCTGTGCCCCTCCGACGAGTTAATTGCTGTTTTGTCTTGACCACTTCTCTCTTGTTTTTCTTCACCCTCTCGTGTCCCCCTCTTCAACAATCCATTCCTCTTTATCTCCAATTCTCAAAACTCCAAACACATCCCTTCATTGACCCGTCTGATTCTTCCTCTTCCCTCCTGTAACTCTTTAACTTTTCCATTCTTTCACTCTTTTTTCCATCATGTAAAACCTCAATCTCTTATCTCTCCTGCCATACTTTTCACTTGTTTTCTTCCTCGTATATCCTTTCCTTTCTCTCCCCCTGTAACCTCTCTACCCTCCCTGCAGGGCCTTTGTGTACCTGAGTAATTTGCTGTACTCTGTGCCCCTGGTTCATCGAGTCGCCATTGTCAGTGAGAAAGGAGAGGTGAAGGGATTTCTTCGAGTTGCTGTTCAGGCCATATCTGGTAAGATCACTTTTTTTGACATTTCTATCTACATGTAGAATGGACGACATTCATGAGATGTTTGAAGTTTGATATACAGTAAATGCTTAGTACCAACTCACTCAGCTGCTAAATGGCATATTTAATAAATGAATAAAAAGGGACCGCTGGGTTTTATAGAAGCACTAGAGAAACTATTTTCATACTTTTTCCACAAACATCCATTAATAAAGAAAATAAGCTGTTTTTAGTGATTTTTGTCTTTCAGAAACAACACTTTTTCAGATAGTGTTTCAGTTTATTAATAAAGAACCTCATTCTACCACTGCCCCATTAGACTACATCTGTGCCAGCTCCCCTTTACACTTCTTTCCTTACCCTTGTTGTTGGCAGGGGTGCTTAACCTTGGCCCTCCACAGGTGTTGGATCTACATTTCCATCAAGGTTCTGCCAACCCAATGAGTGGCAGAGTATCATGTGGGGTGTAGGTTCAAAACATCTGGCGGGTTATGTTAGAACAGCACATTGTATAGTGTAACTAGAGGAGATAGAATTAAATAAATCTCATTCCTTTTTAGTGCACCTGTCCATACCAATGCACATTGCATATCCTAGCAGTGGAAGTTCCGCTTAGGTGTCCATAATCCAGATACTGTAACTCAGTCAGTTTGAAGCCTCTGACTAATATTGCTGGACACGTTACAAAAGAAACAGCATTGGATGGGAACCACCAAGGGATTGGCACTTAGATGGTCCCTGAAATTGCTAAAGTTAAATAATTTTAAGAAAATGCACGCATAGCTCTACGCGTTTCGCCAAAAGGTATCATCAGGAGCTTTAGCGGAATGACATGCAGTTCAGAGAAACAAGTTGGTAAGAGAGTGTATTTTCTTAACCCCTTAAGGATCAATGACATAACTGTAACATCATAAATGTATTGGCTTTAAAGACACTAGGTCCTTAAGGGGTTAAAATTATTTTTTGATAACTTTACTCACTCAACTGTTAAATAATATCTTTAAACAAACAATAAATCAAATTCCCTATTATAATTACCATATATGGATGCCATAAAACTTTTTCAAGTTTCTACTCATATAGCAAAAAGAAAGGAAGCGCGCACGCCATGGTGGAGAGACCAAAATCAGCTACACACACGAAATAGCTTCATCAGGTCGTCTGAGTATTCCTTTGTTAGACAGACGAGTTTATTAGATCTCAAAGAACTTCTAGTCAATCAACATACAGATACATTTCTACATCAGACGTCACATAGATTTTGTGGGCATTTCTAAGTTAACAAAGGATATCTATTTTAATCAACCCACTGGCTAGCCTCGAGAGGAAACGAAGCTGAGCAGACATTGTATTGCGACAAGAAGGGGGGTCGACAAGGGGGGGGAGGACAGATGGAGACCACAACCCTGCATTAGAGCAAGCCCCTATAAGTCATACAGAAAATTAAAAAACTACCTATCATATTAAAATACATTTCAATCGTCTCTTTGATCACATATACAATCGTGATCACTAAAATGGATAAAACAAACTAGGCAATTAAACTAATTATACCTGGGGCCATAGTATCCTCACCTAATACCTCTAGATCATTCTAGATGCTCAGAGGGGAAGAAAAAAAACTGGTAATTACTCCTAAAATACCTCAATACCTTTATAATGTACGAAAGGATTCCCCAAGGAGGCCCTTTATGAGCATAAAATACACTTATCTATCTAGATTCACTCTTCCAGCGAACCACACTTGGAGCCTGGGCTAAAATACCTAATCTAGACATTAAATAACTATTTATTCCCATTTCCCAAAATGTACTTCACCAAACAAGAAAAATATAATAACTTGAATGTAAAAGTTCATTTATCTAATAATCAACATGAGTCAGATCTATATCTGTGTGTTTTCTTATGTTCAGCTTCACTCCACAAAACGCATACACACCTGCATTCACACACACTCTCAAGAAATACATTCCCATTTTCCCAAATCTTCTCACACTTATCTAAGGAATTAAATTTAAAAAACAATAATATCTCATAATCTAATACAGTAGTCCAAAGTGCGAGATCAAGGTTTGGTCTTTTTCAACATCGCAGCATTGAATGTCAGAGCTCCCGCCATAGGGACTCCTGAACAAACTGTCTCTTTACGCTGGTTGCTTATTACCTGTGACCTTTGACCTTGACACAAAATGTCCATGATTCGTTCCATACACAGTCATTGTGACTGTCAGATTTCTTGTGATGAAGATGTGATACGGTTTTAGCAAAAATAAAGAAATAAAATATTAAAAAATAAAATATGGTATACCCACTAATCATATACATCCATTCATTGTCACTCTCAAGTGCACGAAAACAATAAAATGTTGTTAATTACACAAGAAAAGACACAGATAATAAATTTTAAAATTTCCACGCAAAGCCTATGGGCCTCACGCAACAAAAAAAATGAAAATCATATTACTGCTGACTCATTGCATTAGAGAAAAAAAAAATAATATATATATATATATGCAACTTTGCCTCAAAAGGGAAATAGCCAAAGTGCATACTCCCATTTTAATATAGATATCAAAAAATAATTAATTGATATCCTATCCAGTCTTGTTTGGTGTTTTGAAACAAACCTGGTGTTTATAAAACACACCGATCTTAAATAAAATCAAAAAAATAAAAACAACTTATAATTTTACCGACTTAAAACTTTCCATTTACTACTATATATGTCATGAAACGTATTTATGCAAATGCATTAAATTATATGTTTCTAGATACATTAATTAACTCTAATTTTAATTGGATGTGATCTCCAATAATCCTAAATGTGTCAGGGAATTTGAACAATATTGATTGTAACCAAACAATAAAAATAATAAAATATAAAATAATAAAAGATACAGAATAATTATCACTTAGACAACACAATGATAATCCATCAACATATAAAAAATACATTATTTTCTTCTTTCTTTATCTTCTTTCTTACTGGTTGAAAATAACTGTTTTGTGAAACTGACATGCCTTAAGTTATATTTCCAAATCAATGATCTTCTTTAAATCGCATTAAAGTATCGATGAGTTGTTGATAAAATGTCTTCTTTCTTCATTAATGTAAAATGAAATACAACTCCTTTTGTTAGAATGTTTTATTGCCTGGTGTCTGATAATTATTTTTGTTATCCGGGAAAAGGTAACATTGCAATGTGAAATGATAATGTGTTTGAGTAAATTTCCTTCAATTTCAATAGCTGTATCGATATTGGTATCAAATAATCTTCCATCTACTTGATCAAAGTTGGCATGCGTGGGTAGTTTTCACCTAAAGTAAAAAAACTTGGATAAAAAAATATTAATAACCTGTGAAAATTTATAATTACATGGTTAAAATACATTAAAGAAACCTGGAATCCATTTTGAAAAAAAAAATGCAGCACATTTTCGGACACAAAGACAAGAGGAGGGGTCATGAGAGAGACAAAATGGGGGAGGCTAGGAGAAGAATGTGAAAACTTCCTTTTACTTTTGCAACGGTCACCATTTTTTCCCCTAAAATGCTCTTCAATTCAAATAAAAAAACACATAACAAAAATATAAACTGGAAAAGAAAGTATAAAAGGGCATGTTAAAAATTGAGACTAAAGATAATTATCAATTATTTATGTACACAGATCCCCAATTAGCAATACGACCAAATTAATCAAATGTTTTCCTGAAAAGAAAACAAACAATACTCAAGATATTGAATTACAATCTTTTATCTCCATTTGTCAACAAAAACAATCCCCACTCATCACCTGAAATCTGCCTAATTTCCTTTCCCTCTTATCTCTATCTAGTTACCTGCATACATACTTTAACATTCCTTTGTATAGCGCTACAAAATGTGTAGGCACACTTTCTACATAAACTTTAATACTTCATATTCTCAATTAACTCTAATCCTTCAATATCACTCTATCCTTTTAGATTGTAAGCTCTTAAACAGGACCTCTTTGCTACTGTAGTATGATGAATCTATATATACTGTATATTCCATTGTACATGTCACAGAACCTGTAAATGACCTCAGTCAGCCATTTTGGCAATTATTCAATAGGTCACTCAAATATTATTATAATTATATCTTTAATAGAGATCATCATTCGTTCAGCAACTAAGAAACTACACAGGCATGCTTGTCCCTTATACAGAAAAAAATAACCATATTAAGGTGTGGTCAATCCCTTTGTGCTGGACTCAAACTAAGACCAGAGAAAAAAAATAACCGACCACACCTCTTTTGGGAAAACTTATATCAAACCAGATGGATGACGCCCATTACCTTGATACACAAAATAGTTTTTTATATATATTTTTTCATATATCAACTTCTATCATCCATTTACAGTAAATCCAGCTCCCATAATTACGTTTTTTATGCCACATCTGTACGCACACACGCAGAGCGCGCCCAGACTGCGTCCAAGCAAAACCATAACTCATTGCTTTGTTTTTTTATTCCACATCTGTCTCCATAAAATCTTGGAATCATCCCAGCCATCCAATACGCTATATACCAACTAAAATACACATTTGAATCACCCGAAAGTACCCAACTCCACAAACAGCTGCAATCACAACTCCCATTATAGCATGAAAATAAGACACATTCCAGAACTCACAGCGAAATACATCTTTCCTTTGTACATCATTTTAACTACTACATATTGCAAATAGAAAGAACAATTAATAAAAAACAAAGAAAGAAAACTTTTCCTACAAAATTGTATGAAAAGGAAAAAATATTTGCAAGCACGATTGAAAGGTGCTATTGTCTCCATTTCCTGTCTGTTTTTTTTTTTTTGTACTCAAAACAATGCAGTAAAAACACATAGGAAGCAACCTGTGGTAACGGAAGCAGTCCCTATACATAAATTACATATGAAAAAACACAATATCAGAACTAGCAAATACAAAACATCAAAGATAAACACATACATTAATAATTAGTAAAGACACACCGTGAAATAAACAGACGTAATCAATGGCAAGAAACAAAAGAAAAAAGAAAACAAAAACAAACGTGAAATCTGAAAGAAAAAACTGTTTGCAAATCCTTTAAAATCAGTTAGGTTATAAAATAAGACAGTGCGCGAACATACAGCAACGCAAAGAATGGCAAGAACACAAAAAAATTGTAATACCGCAAAAGGAAGTTGCTCTCAATGGGAACACAGGAAACCATTTTGCTATATGAGAAGAAATTAGACATATCTAATCAATCAAAATAAAGTGTTCAAATGACAAGCAGATATGGACGAGTCAAAAAACTCCAGAATGGAGGTACAAGACAGATAGACACAGAACGGAGTTACAGCTCCAACGTAGACAGCTAGAAACATCTCCTTTTTTTTATGAGTTCAATTTCCAGAACTATACAATACAATATACTCAGCGCAGCGGGCGAGTTCAAACAACACATGTGAGGTCCTCAAACGATTTTTTCTTTACTTCAATACACAAAATGACAAAAACAAACCAAGACAAAGAGTGTCCAACCTTGCACCAAAAACCCATTAAGATTCATGATCTGAACAAACAAATGTAACATTTGAATGACAGATTCCACTTCTGAGACCAACTGTTAAATAATAACTTTAAATAAACAATAAATCAAATTCCCTATTATAATTACTATATATGGATGCCATAACAAGTTTCTACTTATATAGCAAAAAGAAAGGAAGCGCGTACGCCATGGCAGAGAGACCAAAATCAGCTACACACACGAAATAGCTTCATCAAGTCGTCTGAGTATTCCTTTGTTAGACAGACGAGTTTATTAGATCTCAAAGAACTTCTAACCAATCAACATACAGATACATTTCTACATCAGACGTCACATAGATTTTGCGGGCATTCCTAAGTTAACACAGGATATCTATTTTAATCAACCCACTGGCTAGCCTCGAGAGGAAACGAAGCTGAACAGACATTGTATTGCGACAAGGGGGGGAAAGGACGGATGGAGACCACAACCCTGCATCAGAGCAAGCCCCTATAAATCATACAGAAAATTAAAAAACTACCTATCATATTAAAATACATTTCATCAACCTCCAACTTTGGTTCTATTTCGTACGGTATATTTAAATTTAATTTCTATACCCACAATCCCAGTGTCCTAGACGTTTTTCATTGCAAAATAGCATTTTTCCATCTGAACAATTTTGGCCAAATATTTGCAACTTGAAAATGAACAGATTGAAATTATTATTTGTAAATAAATAAACGTGGGATAATAGCATTCTGAGCTCTCACAGGGGTACTCATATTTACAGTTACAGGCACTTATACAGCGCCAACAGATTCTGTAGCGCTTTACAATGGGGAAGGACAGACAGGCGACATAATAAATAATAAAACATAAGGAACAGACGGCCCTGCTCGTAGGATAATTGTCCTGCAAATGCAGCACTTTATACAAGTGCTCAGCAGACATCCCTTGATGTCAATCTAAGGGACTGAGGCAAGTGAAACAAAATGGAACAGGGGGAGTGTTGAGAAAAGTCCCAGAGAGAATAGAGCAGACACTGCATAATGATAGACCATGTGCTTGGGCATGATGAGGTTAAACCGAGCAACTGAACGATTGAAGCAGCTGAGAAAAGGAGGCTATATAATTAGGCTAGAGGTTGGGTGGATGGGGCAGGTGCGTGGGACAGCAGAGGGAAAAATGGTGGTGGTGGTGAGTGACTGTGGATAAAGACAAATACAGAGTTTAGAGGGGGTAGCTATTTGTTCATACAGAGTATTTACAACAGAGAGGAGCAGACCAGACTGAGGACCAGCACAGAATTAAACTATCACAAAAAAGAGGGAAGAAAAATAAATAAATAAATGCAACTAATGAAAAAATACTCCACAAAACAGGATTACTAAATTCTGTGCTTAAAGGAAACATGTAGGTGAGGTATGTTATGCACGCACACAGTTGGTAAAATTATAAAAATACTATTGCGCAGCCTCGAATAACAATTTAATCTGTATCTGTTTTTTAGCGGATGAGGAAGCACCTGATTATGGATCTGGAGTTCGACAGTCTGGAACAGCCAAAATCTCCTTTGAAGACCAGCAATTCCAGAAGGTGAGAGCCGTTAATAGTGTTTTTGCCTTCAGTAACTAATGCTGGACTAAAACTCACACAATGTTTACGCAAGAGGCAGATGGGGAATTTTCCGGCAGAAATACGATCTAGAAACATGTATTTATCTTACCCTGCTGTCACCATATTCATCTCCCAATGAGACTAGGAATATACCTTGACTCTCTGAGTTACATAGCTTTCCCGTAAGTTACTTTGAGTTCAGTAAGTGACTTAGAAATATATGGTAGATAATTGAATACAGCTCAATATGGGAACCTTCCGTTTGGTTAGAATTGAAGGAATTCCCCCATTGCACACTTCCTTTACTGTGTTTATGGCTGGCAATAATTCAATATTCATCTTTCAAAAAATACTTAATAGATTAACATTTTTCTTTTGTTTTCATACTTTACACGTATGATTTAATTTTATATATCCATATGTCGTCTTGTTACCCAATGGCGGGACAGTTCCAGGCTGAATCATGCCAAGGAATGACGCGCTCGGGGACTTCGCAAGAGGAGCTCCGTTATGTGGAAGGCGGACAAGGGCACAACCCTGACTGCGGTCCATCTGCCGATGAGGTCAACAACAACACATGTGCAGGTGAATAAAGGTAGAAAGACAGATGCAATGAAGGAAGGAAGAAGGCTAAACTGGAAGATGTCCACTCTTGCCAAGCAAAAGTCAGCACTCTTGAGACGTGTTCACTGCCCATTTAGCAGATTAAATCTGTATTGTTCTTGCTTTTTCTTTAAAACAGAAATGGCTGAAAGGGAGACCCCCAAATGATAGGTGGCTGTAACCCCTATGACACAATGTATCTCATTAAAAATCATGGTATCACGAGTTGTATGTCATCTTTTTTGTAATTTGTAGTTCCATTGCTTTAAAACAGGAGTGGCTGAAAGGGAGACCCCCAAATAATGTGCTACTGTAACCCCTATGACGCATTGTATCTCAGGACTAGTCACAAGTGTATGTCTTCCTTTTGGCCCACTTCGGCTCACTTTCTTAATAAAGGCCATAAAGCATTTCTCTTAATTTTGATCACGTTATACGCATCCACTTTGTTTCATATGGAAAAAGTATAAGCTTAAGGGATTCGTGTACGTTTTGAATGTCAAAAATGTTGTTGATTAGATCATGGGCTGCAGTTTCAAAATTGTAGTCAGTGCAGTCATAATATTCCAATTCAATGTATGTTGAGAGGACATACTTGAAATTGAGAGAAATCTCAATGTATCCTTCCTGATAAAATACTTTCTAAAAACAAAATGAAACGGTCTCTTCAAGGCCATTACAGAGGTTTATCAAGTCTTAATAAACTCCATCTTGAAAATAAGCAATTTATCAATTGAACCTATAAAAAGGAGTGTTATCCTATCTATTCAGTGGCTTTTCGGAGCCCACTATGATTATCTTCCTTGTTCACAGCAATGGGACAGGAATTCTGCTGTTTTGTTCAGTGTTGTGGAGGAGATGGGAGGTGGTTGAGTTCGTCTTACAGCGGCAGGGGGTGTCAGGAAACAAGCTAAAACTGCGAGGCATTAAAATGATTATTTGGCAAGCCTTTTCAAAGATTTAAAGAGAATCATGATGCAGTTGGTGGTAGGTAGTATATAATTAGGGCTCTATTACACTGTTCACGCAAAAATGTGCGCGGGCGCAAAAACGCATTAACGCGAGGGACAAAACCCTTTGCGCTGAACGTCGTATTATGACGTTTGCGCATACAATGCGCGTTAACGTCTAACGCGAGTGACCCTGTGCGAATGCAAGTTCATGCGCGCTTCCCATTTGTAACATTCTGAGTGCAAATGCGTTTGTGCGCTGGTACGCGGATGGTATTACAATCGATGCGCAACTTTTTACGAACGACGTTTGCGCGCATAATTTTAACGTCTTTTAAAAGCTGGTGGTAACTGCAAATCTAAACGTTCTGGCCGAAACCAAATACACCAGCACGAAAAAAAAACACAGCACAATATAGTTACACATTCTACCCAAACAATAAGATTGAGAGGTTGTGCGTGTTTTTATTATTGCTGCAGCATATATACACAGATTGATTTTGACAGGTGCTAAAACTGAACGGGGAGACAATTGTGGTTCTTAATTCTGATTGGCTCAATAGCGTGAAAAAACAGTCTGCCCACCGATTTCTGCGCGCAACGTTATTGCGCGTGCGTTTTTACGCGTCTTTTTTACGCTCAATATTTTTTGACCGATGAAAAAATGCGCTCGGATCGGAATACCTACGTTAATTTACACGCATTAACATTTAACTGTTCGTGCAAAAAAAATTGCGCTGTGCGTACGAATTTGCGCGGAGAACGTAATAGAGTCCTTAGGGTACAAATGAACACTATAAAAAATATCTCTAAGGTTTTTATTTCTGTTTATTCAAATGTAGTAACACAACCACTAACAGATACATTGTGTTAATGTGATTGTATATGCAGCATCTATTCTGGACAGTCCTGTAAAAACATCACTTGACCTGTCGATGGAGGAGGCCACCCTTTGAAATTGGGAACCATTTTCACGTTCAGAGTGACTGTACTACAGGCATCAAGCATCCCTCCTGAATATGCTGACATATTCTGCCAGTTCAAGTAAGTTTTGAATGTCCCCTAATAGTGTCAATTTTGGTTAATGTAATATCAGCGTCTGCTCAAACCCCATGATCAACAATTCCTGTCTTAGCAATCAGTCAAGATTTTCTGCATCAGCAGTTGTAATACATGGATAGTGGCCCCTATTTGTGATGCATTATATCAACAAGTAACTATAAAAAAGGTCCAAGAAAGTTATAAAAATTATAGGATTATAGTTTCTGTTATTGCAGTAAATCCCTGCTTTACAGCAGCTGCAGGATGCCCCTACCTGACGTGGAAGTGGCACAGGCAATTATTCCCTACTCAACGTGATATCTGGAGACTGAGCATTTACCACTAAAACCTGGATCAGCAGAGAGTACCTGAGAAAAACAGATCTGCACTTGGAAACTATTCAATAAGCAACATAATATAATATAATAGCAGTCAAAACCTACAACTGTACACAGGATCACTCAAGCCAAAGATCAGGAACGAAGAAGGGGCACTCAAGTCTACAAAAATAGCAGGTTTATTGGAAATAATTGGCAAAGTTATGAATCTACTAGAAAAAGGCATGTAGAGCTGGAACATCACCAGTTTTGTCCAATTTACCTGTCGGTTTTGGAGACTGGGTGCCCGGTGCTTCTATGTTCTTGGACTGTATTGTGGGAGTTGACATCTCCAGGTTTTTTGGTTCTCCGTAATTCTTTAACGGTGTTCTAGTCCTACTTTGAATCTGTTCAAGCCAAAGGCTGTCCATGCTTGCCAGTCTGGTGGGGACTATGGTCTAGATCAGCGGTCAGCAACCTTGGCTCCCACGATGCTCAGTCACTCATTAGGCTGCTGAGCCACATGGGAAATGTAGTTCCCAAAATATAAGGGAGTCAAGGTTGCTGACCCCTGGTCTAGATCTACTAGGGATAGTAGATAGGTACATGGCATGTAAAGCTTTGGAAAGGAAAAGGGGGAAGTGCAAGCCTTTCCCCTCTGAATTTATTGCAGAATGTGACCCTGTCTGATGTTATTTCAGTTTCATCCATCGTCATGATGAGGCATTTTCCACAGAACCATTGAAGAACACAGGCCGTGGACCACCTCTTGGCTTTTACCATGTCCAAAATGTAAGCTGCTTTTCAGTCTGATCAGTGTCTTACAGCATCTGTACTTTTTGTATTACTCAGAAGTGTTCGGATGGGATTTTGCTGGAAGTAAGAGGTTTGATTATTTGTTGAATGAATTCCCTCTATAAATGAGACAAGGGAGCATTTTCTGGTAAATCAAATGTACAAGTGCAACTTCTGCACAGATGAAGAATTCTTTTTTTGTCCAGTGTGTGACGGTACCTCCATTATAGTTGTTTGAAACAAACAATGAATATATTGCAAAGTGTTTGATCATCTGTAGTAGGGGAAAGAAATCTTGGCCCTCTAGATCTATTGGAACTACATTTCCCACGAGACTCATACAACCCGATAAGTGGCTAAGTATCATGGGAGATGTAGTTTCAAAACATCTGGAGGGCCAAGGTTGTTGACCCTTGATCTATATATTCAAGTGACCACTCATGCAAATGAATATGTCATTACCCCCTCCATGCTGAGTAACTGCATTACATGACTCAATCAGCCCTTCACACTGACTCATTTGTGCTTTTGCAGTGAATGTCAAAAAACCACAGGGGATACAATTAAGAACCCTATGGTGTGACTTGGTGAATATAGACTGACATGATTAGAACAGCAGGTTGACGCATCAAAGCTGTTCTAAGTGCAGGGTCTCCTGGTTTGAGATAAAATGTGTTTTTATAATGAGGTCTTGGGAGTACATGTCCATAATATCTATAAATGCAAATTTGGGTCTGATTAACCTTTTGCTGTCTGACATGTAAAATGGTACCTTGTGATAGCCAGCTCGTCGGATACAACTACAGGAAAAATGTTTTTTAGCCACAATTACATTTTTGCCATAAATAATTTTTATCTTAAGTTTGTATGTATATGTATATATATATATATATATAGAGTCCGCAATGGAGAAGGCACACGAGGACTTCATAAAATTTTAAAATTTATTCAGAATTACATTAAAAAATCCGACGTTTCGGCCCACAGAGGGCCTTTTTCAAGGTATAGCCATACCTTGAAAAAGGCCCTCTGTGGGCCGAAACGTTGGATTTTTTAATGTAATTCTGAATACATTTTTAAATTTTATGAAGTCCTCGTGTGCCTTCTCCATTGCGGACTCCATATTATCTATTGGGAGATAAGCACTGAGGAAATCTGCGCACGACTGCTGGAACCTTTGGCCCGCAGCATTTCTTTACAGGATATGAGTGCCTGGCTCATCTGTTGATTTTTGTCTATATATATATATATATATATATATAGAATGGCAAGAATGCAAGCACTCATAGGGTTTTCCAAAGTAATCTTCCTTTAATGAATCCAAAAGTCAACGTTTCGGCTCAACACTGAGCCTTCATCAGGACAAACATATTTAAAAGCAAAACTTGTGTCTGTTTAAATACACACCCTAATTAAACAATAATCACAAGTCCCCCCCACAGAAGTACCCCACTGACCAATGGGACAGAACAGCTATCATTTGCACATGAGGATCAGCATCAGGCACCATCTGATGACATCAGCCCGGTTAACCCTGTAGCCATGGCAACCTTGCAGGGTATTACTTGAGGGCATCACCAAAGCGATACTAGCCCCCACCACCCCATGTTGGCAAAGTTAATGAAAGTTAAGAAAAGAGCCGATCTCCAAACGTCTGCAATCATGATAGAATTCGAGAGTGTGTATTAGCGCTGTGCGCCGTATATTGGCGTCTCTCCGGTTGTCAAGGCAACCATGACGCATGGCCTGAGGTCGGACCAAAATACTGCTTGCCTGGTCCCGCCCCTCACTCTCTCGTGGTCAAAACGGGACCATCTGCGGGAAAACAAAAACACACTACCCCCTTTATTTTTAAAACCAAAGATAAGTATACAAATAACAACCGGTGTAACTACACCGATCGGCGCCGCCAGGCAAAAACTAAGATCTTATTAAGCCTCCCTATTTGCATCTATTAATTGCTGGTATTCGAATTTACAAAAAATTCCAAAAATTTCAAAAAAAATTTTTTCCAAAAAAAACCCTTTTCAAAAATTTTTTTTCAAAAAATTTTTCCTTCAAAAATTTTTTCTTCAAAAATTCTTTCAAAAATTACACAGAATTACAGGAAAGCAGAAAAAACATTCCTCTCATTTAATCCCCGTGGAAAAACAGTGTCCAATCTATGGATCCACTGTGCCTCTCTTTGTAAAAGGATTAAGGCTCTGTCACCCCCTCTCCTTGGGGGAGGACATGGTCTATCGCCAGAAACTTTAATGAGGACAAAGGGTGGCCGCATTGAAGAAAATGCCGAGCCACTGGCTTGTCCGACCTGCCATCCCTATACGCAATCCTGATGTTAGATCTATGGTTGCGTATTCTCTCACAGAGCTGGGTTGTGGTCTTGCCCACATAGGCAAGGCCACAAGGGCATAAGATTTTATAGACCACAAACTCAGTTCTGCAAGTAATAAGGTGTCTTATGAAGTATCGCTTCCCTGTATGGGATGTCTGAACTCTTTTGAGGGGATCATATGGCCGCAGGTAACGCAGCCTAAACACCTTTTACATCCTAAGTTTTTAAATTGATTTTGGTTTTGATCATAACTTTTAATGGGATCCGCCTTTACCAAAAAATCTTTCAAACTGCGGTTTTTGCGATAACAGAACATCGGTTTGTGTCTAAAAGTCTCGGGCAGATTTTGATCCTTTTCCAGGACCGACCAGTTCCTCCTCACCACTGAGGTGATTTTATTGGAACCTGTATCGAAGGTGAGGGGAAATTTGAATCTATCCAACCCACTTTTTTCTTTCCTGGGGGCTCTCGCTCTCTCCAGGGCAGCTGTAAGTACTGTTTCAGAGTAACCCCGAGAGGAAAACTTCCGACACATGTCGGAAATCTGTTCCTCCCTAGTGGTCACATCGCTATTATTCCTTATAACCCTCAAAAGTTGAGAATAAGGTAGCGATCGCTTCAAATGCTCTGGGTGTGCACTTTGCTCATGGAGCAAAGTGTTGCGGTCTGTAGGCTTGGAAAACAAGGAATATTGTAAGCAGTTGTCTTTTTTAAATACCCTTACATCCAAAAAATTGATGGAATGTTCATTCACTGTACTGGTGACCTTAATAGGTGTATCCAAATTGTTTATGCACTGCTCAATTTCCCTTGCTTCATTTACCGTACCCCGCCACAATATAAAGATGTCGTCAATGAAACGTACATATTCAACGATTTTATCTGGAAATTGGGTTAAGATATTATCAATCTCAAATTTGTACATGTAGGCATTGGCGTACATGGGGGCCATAGCGGCCCCCATGGACGTCCCAGTGCGCTGCAGGTACCACTTGTCCTCAAACCTGAAGTAATTATTTTCCAATGCCAACGCCAACAACTCCAAAACAAACTCCACACATGGACCATCATAGTTTACAGAATTAGATAGCAACCACCTCATGGCCTCGAGCCCTCCCCCATGCGGAATCACCGTGTATAAACTTTTCACATCTAACGTCATGAAAACCACTTCGTCACAGTTTACCACAACCGATTTGAGTCTCTGCAAAAAATCATTAGTATCTTTAATACACGTGGGGATACACTGTACCGGTGCTTTAAATAAAAAGTCGAGCCATTTGGCTGTTGGCTCAATGACTCCCCCTGTGGCTGAGACAATTGGGCGTAGTGGTGGAGCTACTGGATCTTTGTGGATCTTTGGTATTCCGTACACAACAGGTGTCCTCGGATGAGGTTAAGTAGATACTGAAACAAATCCTCATTGATGTGACCAGCTGATAGTCCTCTTTGTATGCTTTTTTCAAATTTAGCCATGATTTCTGATGTGGATCACATGGTAACAGGGAATAGGTAACTCCATCTAAAAGCTGGGAATACATTTCTCTAGCATAGTAAGTGTAATTCAGGATGGTGATGGCCCCTCCCTTATCTGCCTGCCTTATGATTATAGTGGCATCATCGGATAGATTCTTAATTGCTTCACGTTCTTGTCTGGAGATGTTGCTATGTTTAGGTGCGTGTTGTTTCATGAGTATGTTGACGTCAGATTTCACTTGACGTAAAAACGTTTTAATAGATGGCTGGTTAGGAAGGGGATCAAATCGACTTTTTGTCGAAATAAAGTTGCATCACTAGTAGACTCGTTCTTGAAAAAATCCGCCAAACGCAAAGTGCGTCCAAATTTGAAAAGTTCCACATTCCATTGGAAGTCATCAGGTCTAGAGGATGGGACAAAGGATAGTCCCCTGCTGAGGATACCAACCTCCACATCAGTTAGAATCCTATCAGAAAGGTTAAATACAGGATTTATTTCTTCAAGGGTGGTTTGTTTTTGACGCCACTTGGACTTTCCTTGTTGCCCCCTCCTGATGACTCGCCTTCCTCTAGTTTTCCCGCGGCTGCGTGTAACTGTGCCGCCAGGGTTCAAGGTGTCCGGACCCCTAGAAATCCTTTGGGGTACCTGAGAATCTGTGGAAGGTTCATTTTCAGATGCAGACTCACCCGAGGTGACATCGATGGTCTGCACTCTAGGTTTGCGTATGCGATTTTTTTGTTTCTGTAGGGTCTTCTATTTGGTTCTCCACTTAACCAACGATACACACGATGTTGCAACTTTTCAAATTTGGACGCACTTTGCGTTTGGCGGATTTTTTCAAGAACGAGTCTACTAGTGATGCAACTTTATTTCGACAAAAAAGTCGATTTGATCCCCTTCCTAACCAGCCATCTATTAAAACGTTTTTACGTCAAGTGAAATCTGACGTCAACATACTCATGAAACAACACGCACCTAAACATAGCAACATCTCCAGACAAGAACGTGAAGCAATTAAGAATCTATCCGATGATGCCACTATAATCATAAGGCAGGCAGATAAGGGAGGGGCCATCACCATCCTGAATTACACTTACTATGCTAGAGAAATGTATTCCCAGCTTTTAGATGGAGTTACCTATTCCCTGTTACCATGTGATCCAACATCAGAAATCATGGCTAAATTTGAAAAAAGCATACAAAGAGGACTATCAGCTGGTCACATCAATGAGGATTTGTTTCAGTATCTACTTAAACCTCATCCGAGGACACCTGTTGTGTACGGAATACCAAAGATCCACAAAGATCCAGTAGCTCCACCACTACGCCCAATTGTCTCAGCCACAGGGGGAGTCATTGAGCCAACAGCCAAATGGCTCGACTTTTTATTTAAAGCACCGGTACAGTGTATCCCCACGTGTATTAAAGATACTAATGATTTTTTGCAGAGACTCAAATCGGTTGTGGTAAACTGTGACGAAGTGGTTTTCATGACGTTAGATGTGAAAAGTTTATACACGGTGATTCCGCATGGGGGAGGCTCGAGGCCATGAGGTGGTTGCTATCTAATTCTGTAAACTATGATGGTCCATGTGTGGAGTTTGTTTTGGAGTTGTTGGCGTTGGCATTGGAAAATAATTACTTCAGGTTTGAGGACAAGTGGTACCTGCAGCGCACTGGGACGTCCATGGGGGCCGCTATGGCCCCCATGTACGCCAATGCCTACATGTACAAATTTGAGATTGATAATATCTTAACCCAATTTCCAGATAAAATCGTTGAATATGTACGTTTCATTGACGACATCTTTATATTGTGGCGGGGTACGGTAAATGAAGCAAGGGAAATTGAGCAGTGCATAAACAATTTGGATACACCTATTAAGGTCACCAGTACAGTGAATGAACATTCCATCAATTTTTTGGATGTAAGGGTATTTAAAAAAGACAACTGCTTACAATATTCCTTGTTTTCCAAGCCTACAGACCGCAACACTTTGCTCCATGAGCAAAGTGCACACCCAGAGCATTTGAAGCGATCGCTACCTTATTCTCAACTTTTGAGGGTTATAAGGAATAATAGCGATGTGACCACTAGGGAGGAACAGATTTCCGACATGTGTCGGAAGTTTTCCTCTCGGGGTTACTCTGAAACAGTACTTACAGCTGCCCTGGAGAGAGCGAGAGCCCCCAGGAAAGAAAAAAGTGGGTTGGATAGATTCAAATTTCCCCTCACCTTCGATACAGGTTCCAATAAAATCACCTCAGTGGTGAGGAGGAACTGGTCGGTCCTGGAAAAGGATCAAAATCTGCCCGAGACTTTTAGACACAAACCGATGTTCTGTTATCGCAAAAACCGCAGTTTGAAAGATTTTTTGGTAAAGGCGGATCCCATTAAAAGTTATGATCAAAACCAAAATCAATTTAAAAACTTAGGATGTAAAAGGTGTTTAGGCTGCGTTACCTGCGGCCATATGATCCCCTCAAAAGAGTTCAGACATCCCCATACAGGGAAGCGATACTTCATAAGACACCTTATTACTTGCAGAACTGAGTTTGTGGTCTATAAAATCTTATGCCCTTGTGGCCTTGCCTATGTGGGCAAGACCACAACCCAGCTCTGTGAGAGAATACGCAACCATAGATCTAACATCAGGATTGCGTATAGGGATGGCAGGTCGGACAAGCCAGTGGCTCGGCATTTTCTTCAATGCGGCCACCCTTTGTCCTCATTAAAGTTTCTGGCGATAGACCATGTCCCTCCCCCAAGGAGAGGGGGTGACAGAGCCTTAATCCTTTTACAAAGAGAGGCACAGTGGATCCATAGATTGGACACTGTTTTTCCACGGGGATTAAATGAGAGGAATGTTTTTTCTGCTTTCCTGTAATTCTGTGTAATTTTTGAAAGAATTTTTGAAGAAAAAATTTTTGAAGGAAAAATTTTTTGAAAAAAAATTTTTGAAAAGGGTTTTTTTGGAAAAAAATTTTTGAAATTTTTGGAATTTTTTGTAAATTCGAATACCAGCAATTAATAGATGCAAATAGGGAGGCTTAATAAGATCTTAGTTTTTGCCTGGCGGCGCCGATCGGTGTAGTTACACCGGTTGTTATTTGTATACTTATCTTTGGTTTTAAAAATAAAGGGGTAGTGTGTTTTTGTTTTCCCGCAGATGGTCCCGTTTTGACCACGAGAGAGTGAGGGGCGGGACCAGGCAAGCAGTATTTTGGTCCGACCTCAGGCCATGCGTCATGGTTGCCTTGACAACCGGAGAGACGCCAATATACGGCGCACAGCGCTAATACACACTCTCGAATTCTATCATGATTGCAGACGTTTGGAGATCGGCTCTTTTCTTAAACTTTCATTAACTTTGCCAACATGGGGTGGTGGGGGCTAGTATCGCTTTGGTGATGCCCTCAAGTAATACCCTGCAAGGTTGCCATGGCTACAGGGTTAACCGGGCTGATGTCATCAGATGGTGCCTGATGCTGATCCTCATGTGCAAATGATAGCTGTTCTGTCCCATTGGTCAGTGGGGTACTTCTGTGGGGGGGACTTGTGATTATTGTTTAATTAGGGTGTGTATTTAAACAGACACAAGTTTTGCTTTTAAATATGTTTGTCCTGATGAAGGCTCAGTGTTGAGCCGAAACGTTGACTTTTGGATTCATTAAAGGAAGATTACTTTGGAAAACCCTATGAGTGCTTGCATTCTTGCCATTCTACATTGATTCTAGCCTTTGCTTAAGCACCGGGTGAGAGTGGAACCCTGCAGTGAACCGTGAGTGCAAAACCTTCGTGTACATTTTATATATATAATATATATATATATATATTCCAAGGAGCCCTCTGTTTAGCAAAAAATAGTCCGTACCTGCTTCGGTGCAATCCAGCTGCATAATTTCATAAATAAAGAATCCAAATGCACACGAAGACTTAGAAAAGCAGTATCAAAATATTTATTATTGCATGGATCAATGTTTCAGTCCCCTCTGGGTCTTTTCTCAAGAAGTTCTTGAGAAAAGTCCCAGAGGGGACTGAAACGTTGATCCATGCGCTAATAAATATTTTGATATTGCTTTTCTAAGTCTTCGTGTGCATTTGGATTCTTTATTTATATATATTATATATGTATATATATATATATTATAGTTGCAGAAGACATTTACACATCCCAGCAATTCAGGGAACTGCTTACAGAGCTAATGTGCTACATTCCCCATATGCAGCATAGAACTCTGGGTAGGACATGCAAATGGAGTCCACAACGTCTCACTTTTTTTTCCATCTAGGGTCTGTAATAACACAGAACCTTCCTTGCCAATGCCATGCCATACTAGTTGGCTTTTTTTAGCAAAAGGAAAGGTCAGGTTATGCAACCAGTCACATTCACTCCTGTACAGCTGTCTCGGGCTCATTTGCTCTCATCAGCAGGAGATAGGAGTGCACACATGGTGTGCCCAGGCACACTCGAATGTTGGGCAAAGAAGTCATTTTTCACCCCCTAAATTGACAATTTAGATGTCTCTTATCTGGTTCAAGATGAATAACTTGATAAAGATCTGTATCTCTGCTTACAGGCTTGTTATTGCTAAAGAAAAATGTGTATTTTGTGCAAAATTTTCTAAACATAATTTTTCAGTTAATAAATGTACTGTTGGTGCACATCCTAATGCACTGGGCTGCGCACGCCAGTGTTGCTATATATATATATATATATATATATATATATTACTATAATAAGTCCTAACTGTCCTTTAAAAAGTGATATATATTATGAAAGGAGACAACAAATAAGAAAATGAAAAATTACCATGCAAAGACCACATAGCAAAAATTATTTTAAAAAAGACCTCAGATGCAAAACAGCAGGAACTCCCTTCCGTCATGAAGGGATTAACAGGTCTATTCAGTAACAGGTGAAACTCGGGAGAATTGGCAGGAGAAGCGAACAATCTAGACCAGATAGCCAATATGGAAAGTGAGATAAATGGGAGAATTTTTCTGGTTTGGCTATTTTGACCTAGAATTTTCACTTCTCCAGTCATTCTCCTGAGTTTCACCTTTAGTGAATCGACCTGTAAGAAATTACTATCAACTTAAAATGCCATTACTTGCACAAACTATCAACATCCATGAACAAAAATCCAAACACTACATTACTTTCATGAATCTTTTTGTAGTCACAAATTAAACACATATGTCTCTACTCCTGTCTAAAATGGGAAATTGCTTGCTCATGTGTTAAATATGAATGCTGTGCTTTCTGCAGATAGCAGTAGAGGTCACCCAATCGTTCGTGGAATATGTAAAAGGTCAGCCAATTGTATTTGAGGTTTTTGGACATTATCAGCAACATCCATTCCCACCCCTCTGCAAAGATGTTCTCAGGTAATGGACATATCTATTATATATCAAACCTTACAATACATATAATACAGCATTCCGTTTAGTTGTCAAAACATTATAGTGATTTTTCAAACATTCAATATTTTAAATATAGTACAAATTGAGTATCCCTTATCCGAATATCCAAATTACTCCAAAATCCCTACACAGGAGCGTCAACTTAATGCCACAAGTGGAAAATTCCACACCTGACCTCATTTAATGAGGGAAAACATTGTTATGATATTGTATAACATGAACCTTTAGTCTTATGTGTATAAGGTTTATATGAAATATAAATTAATTCCGTGTTTAGACCTATGTCCCATCTCCAAGGTATCTCATTATTACATACAAATACTCCAAAATCCGAAAACCAAAAGACTTCTGGTCCCAAGCATTATGGATAAGGGTTACTCAACCTGTTTTCATATAATAAAATATTTTTGCTGTGTCATTAAAAGACAAAAATGGATTTTCATGTTTTGTGGAGTGTGATAAAGTCATTGTAGAGACCGCTAACAAACACTTTCAGGTTACAAAGAAAAAAACAAAATACACAAAATAAAACCTACTCCTCTCCAGGAGACTAGCTGAACACAGAAATATTTTTCTGTCAGTACCGGCCAGCTAAGCTGGCTACTAGTCCAAACAATAAATGAAAAGTCAGGTCTTCCTTTCTCTTTCCCCAGCTCTCAAGTTCACAGTCTCGTGTTGGTGTCAGGCAGCTAAGGAATAGCCACAGAACACATGGGGCATTATTACATAGTTGACTCTAAAATGGAGAGGGTATTGTCTCCTTTTTAACGTTATATTCGGGGTAGGTGCCAACTTAGCATCTCGCCCCAGAATGGAAGCGCAAAGCTGCCGAATACCAGCAGCGTTGCTCCACACCACCGCGAGTATCGGCTTGTGGAGTCCATAAGACTCCATGGAACTTTGCACATCCCGGCTGTGAGTTCTGTGCTCTCTCTCTCTCGCAGAGCCATGGAGGGAGATTAGGAACTATTTGTTCCCAGCGAGAAAAAGTGGCAGATCACACCACCCTTTTCACCGCAGGATGAGAGGGGAGTATGGGATTTTTAGGGGGCTGAGAGCGTGTTAAATGATTTTGCATTTGCAGAATCACTTAACACCAGCTTTTAGGAGTTGTTACAATTGGCCAATTTGCGTCCCAACGTTAACTTGCGACTGCAGCTTGGAATACCTCACTTGTCGAGGGGGTAAAAAATATTTGTGCTTCCCATGTTAAGTATAGGAGACACAAAGAACAGTAAGCTCGCGCAAGCTGTGTAAGCAACTGATTTCACACCAGTGTAGTGTCAACTAAGGAATATCGATGCCAATCGTCAAACTTACTAATGCAAGCGCTAACGCTTACATATCGAGATTCTACAATAACATCAACTATGTAACAGAGCCCTACAGTATATAGGGATGGGCAGTATGAAGTAGTAGCACCTAAGGGAATGGTAAACCCTATAAGCAGTGAAAAGGGCTTTATATATCCGCCTGCTTATACATTGGTTGGCCCCCACTCTGCTCTTGGTTACCAGGACACAGAGATTATTTATTTGAATAGTTAGAGTAAAATATTGATGTGAAAAGTTGTTCGAATTCACCTTTTGTATGTGTGCCCTGCACATTACATGCAGACACGAGCCCAAGTGAAAGTAGCATTCAGTTGTATATATTATTTCCTTGCAATGGAGCATTTTACAAGGAAATTAAAAGTCGGATAAAGGTCTTAAAGAAAGGGGAAATATTATATTATTATATTCTAATGTATTATTTATAGTTATTGCAAACACTAGAACATCAGAAGCTGCTATCTGATATGTTAAAGTAGTTACATGTAGTAAATTAACGTGTTTTACACAGCACTGTCTGCCATATTTGCCATTTTTGTTTACTGTAAAAAGTACAACACGTTATGTGGCATTGAGTTTCTTTTAAAATCTCTTTTCAGCCCCTTGCGCTCCTCCAGGCGTCTCCTCCCTAAAGTTATGCCATTGTCCAAACCAGGTAATATGCAGAATACTTTTATTTTAATGAATTATAAAAAATAGCAAATTATATTCACTACTTACAATGAAACGGTAGTAGAAGTGACTTTCTACATAATTGTATTGTTAACTACTGTTTTCTTTTACCCCACATGGTGTTGAATATTATTTGTGTATTTTATCGTGTATGTTTAGGTATGGCAACATAATCAGCAAACCGAAGTTATATTTTTGTCTTTCATTCTCCACCTGTGCATCATAGGCTTGCATACACCATTTATACACCCAGTCCTGCACCCCACCTTCCATATGCTCAGTTCTCTGGTCCCCATACTGTCTGCGGATGCTGGTCTCGGTGACATTTGTGTTTTAAGCACAGTAAAAAGTCCACATCCCGAGCCTTCACCGTTGAGGATGAGTGTGGCCGTGGCAAAGGCTCAGAGGCATGGTGCGTGATTGAAATAAGAGAGGAACCTCATCAAGTGTTCCAACTTTACATCTGAGTGCGGTGCACCTTCCTCTTCTGTATCTGACTCGTCTAAATGCAACCTCTCTTCTTGGTTATGGGTGCCCTTTATTGGCCGATGCATGATTTCTTCTTATTATCTGAACTTATTTAAGTTTTCTGCCAGCCATTCTGACCCACCAGCTGCAGATATGAACCAGATTGGTTAATGGGGAAGGTCCATGCATAAAGGAGACATGCAGTGGAGCAATCCTCTTTCTTTTAAATCTCACCATTAAATCTCACCATTTGCAGTGTCATTATTCAAAATATTAGTATTGATTTGGATGTAAATACATTGTAGTTTTCCCCAATTCTTGCTGCAGAAAGCTTTTATAAGCAGGTCCTCGCGATGCTTAATTATCACTTATGTAAGCTGTTCCCTTGCTATGCACCACTTGTCTTTCTTGAGCAAGTTGTGACGTGTTGGATCTTTAGAAATTGGGGTCGATCGGTTAGTGACACCACTCTAAAATATTGGAAAGGTCTGCTAAACCACTCTCTAGAAATTGGATACCTTCAGAAAATGGTAACCTGGTTGTGCTGGGAAAATAAGTTTCTTATGCAGTTACCTGATGAATGGTTCCTGCCCCCATGTATCTAGTGTGGATTTTAGTATATAATGGTCACTAGGGGCTTCAAACTCTTGATTTAAGGAGCTGGATGGCTACCAAGACCTTAATATATCTAACCTACCCCCATTTCTATCACAACAGAGGACCAGACGATTATCTGGTTCCATGTCTAAGCCCGGAACCCCATCTCTGGATGACTGGAAGTCTTTCAGGCCCCTGTCCTCAAACCCCCGAACGTTCTTTCTTCCTACAGCCTTCCCTACTTAAATTTAAAAAAAAAACATATAAACCCATTCCCAGGGGTCAAGTTGAGCTGGAACTAATGTACGCAGTTCCTCCACTATTTTCTCAGGGGGAACCGAGTTCCCTTTTGGTCCACGCACTTTTATTAGTTTCCAATTGTTTGTTTCCTTATTAAGTCAACGGAAATATATTTAATACAATAATCGTAAGAATTCCCTTTACCCAATCTGTCTTTATGTTTAAAGGGATATCCTACACACCATGACCACTTAAGCTTTTTAACGTAGTCAAGGTGTGTGGAGTATCCTCTTCCCTCCCAGGTGAACTCTTTAAAATGCAGGGTGCAGTGGAGAGATTCCTCCAGCCACCCCTGCAGGACTGCAGGCAGCCGGGAGGTTTGAACTTCCCGGCTGTCGGACAATAGTTGGGTGACTCAGGACATCCACATGCTCAAGTGTGCTGACATCTCCTCCCTGAGACCACCGGCGAAGCCAGCAGTTTTCAGGGAGAAAGCTGATGGATCAGATCTGCACGTGCGCACAGAGCCCCGATCCATCGTTGCGCGCTACGGGAGTTGTGGACGCAAAGAGTGTTGGGCCGTTAGAATACGCAATTTGCCTAAGGGGCGCAAATTGCATAGAAAAGCATGGAGACTTCCGGGTTTTGAAGTCTCCAAGCTAGAGAGGATGATCTGCGTGCGGCGAGAGAGAAAAAGGTAAGGAAAAAAACTGGAAAAGAGGAAAAAAAACACCTCCAAAATAATTGGACAAAGGCTGCCAGCTGCCTCTGCCCAATTATTTAAGGGGGAAAAAAAGGAACTCTATTTTTAATAGCGTATTCCTTTAAACACGGATATCAAATTTGCATGTTGAGTGGTGGGTAAGTTCGAAATGTCAGTGGTCAATTGAGGAGTAGAATTCTTGCACTTAATATTTTAGGAGTGAACCCCTGCACATTCCCATATACTTAATTTAGAATAGCTAAGGAAACGATTGCAGAGTTATTTTAAGCCCTTATATTTGGCCAACTGAAATCAGCCAGGAGGTAAAATGCAAAATACAGAAATTGCAAATCACAGAAAGAGACAAAAAATAACAAGCAAAGACCATTTACAGACATTATGGGCACAATCGCCCGAATAGACCTATATTACCATTCTGGGATAATATGCTGTACTTCTGTAGAACTCTCTGATAAGGGTAAAATATTGGTCTATATAGGCTCTTTTTTTTCCATTTTGCGAATTCCTTTCTTATCTCTATTATTCCTTTACAACATACACACATTAGAATGGGGACTATCTACATTCTGTTTTGAGCTTTTACCATCTTCGTTTTCTAAGTCTCTTTTTGTTCCCTTTAGTTCCTGCAACAAAGCTCACTAAGCAGCGCGTCCCGAGCACTGGTCAGTGCCACTGCAAATATGACCTAATGGCATTCTTCCAAATCTGTGAACTGGAAGCAAATGGAGAGTGAGTAGCCATTTAATTTCTAATAATCTATCTTTCTTCACTGAGCTTTTATGCATCATCTGTGTCCATGATGACCAATATTGTCACCATTTAAAACGTACTCCTTTCCGTTCAGATTTCAATTTAAACCTTTTATGGTTATTTCCCTCTTTAAATTCATTTTCTTTAATTTGTTTTTCCTCCATGTTTTCCTCAAAGTTGGGTGGCTATCTAAAATCAAATTAAAAGGATGTGGACCATGAGTTGCTATAAAATTCAAGCTTTGAGTTTGTTTCAAAAGGTTTCTATTTTATTTGGTTCTTCTTTAGATAAATAAAATACTGTATATTTTTTTTCAGTTGTTTGCCTGTGTATCACTTTCTTATCACTTTTCAGCGTCAGTGTTCTCCCTCCTCTATGCACACTTCTATCATTCATTGATATATTTTTTTAATGTTATAATCTCTTAAAGAAGTGGTTTCCTCTCTTGGTCCTCAGGACCCCCTAACAGGCCAGCTTTGCCAGATATCTGAAAAGCAAAGGTGATATGACTTGCTGCTCGGCGATTGCAGGATTCAGTCTGCATTTCCCCAAGGTGATCTGCAGAACCTGGCCTGTTAGGGCAGGGATGTCCAAACTCCAACTCCCCAGATGTCCATGAACTACAACTCCCATGCTTCTCCATCCATCTAATGCAGTCAGATTTCTGAGAGTAGTAGTTCAGGAACTTCTAGGGGGCCGGGTTGGGAACCACTGCTCTAATGGAAGGGCTATACTCATTGTAATTATTCTTTTATTATTTTGATATCTCCCACACCTTTCTTAAACAGGGTCAGGTGCTCCTTTATGGGTAGAAACACTCATTTTGCTAAAGGGTCATACTAATGGTTTGTATATTAGTTTTGGATTTAGTCCTATTTATTCAGCAGCCTTCAGAGTCCCACCGATCTCAGCTTCTTATCCTTTATTTTCTTTGTGTAGATCAGGGGAAAGGAATCTGCCTTTGTTACGTGTTGACAAGGACAGGATTTGAGCTCAGGTTACAGTAGGATAAAGGAAAGGCGGCGGCAATAGAAAACAAGCAAAAACTGCAGTTTATTAAACTGAATGGGTAAAAAAAAATGTAATTATTCTATGTATCTAACTTTGATAAACCCGTCTCTAACAGCTACATACCAGTGGCTGTGGATCATGGAGTAGGTTTGCCGTGTCATGGAACGTTCCTTCTCCATCAGGTAATATTCATTATTTCTAAAACATTGGGGAGGGGGGGGGGTTATGTTTGTTTTACCTCATGTATTTTTGACTGACTTTTCTCACTGAATAGGGTATCCAAAGACGGATATCTGTGACTCTAGTACATGAGGCAGGAGCTGAATTAAAGTGGCTAGAAGTACGAGAACTGGTAGTGGGTGAGTTTACTATCTGTGGTGTGATATGTCATAATCCATCACTGTATTCCTCATACAGATCACTATGTACCGTCTTCTAAAATTCACATTTGGTTATTCACATTTTGGGGGGGTTTGATTTTTTATTATAGATTTTTCACATTTGATTATTTACATTTTATTTTGGGGTTTGATTTTTTTAACTGATATTTCACATTTTATTTAGTGTTTATGTAACTGATTCTTCACATTTACCTATTTACATTTTATTTTTGAGTTTTGATATTTTATACTGATTAATCATATCTGGTTATTTATAGATTTAGTTTTTTTTTTTTACAGATTTTTCACATCTGCATATTTACATTTTATTTGGAGGTTTGATTTCTTTTACTGATTTCTAAAATTTGGTAATTTACGTTTTATTTGTGGGGTCTGATTTTTCACTTTTGATTATTTACATTTTATTTGGGGTTTTGATATTTTTTACAGATTTTTCACTTTTGATTATTCACATTTGTCTTGGGGTTTTGATTTTTTTTAAATGATTTTAAAATTTCTTTCAATTATGTTGTTTTTTTTAAATTTAAAGCGGCTCTTGATTATTTATCAGGAAACCACAATCTTTGTTTAATACAAAGAAAGGCAATAGACACGGATATTTAATTTGCTCCCTGTTGAATTAGAAGCTACATTTTGCTTTGCGGTTTATTTTGAAGATACATACTTTTTTTTATTTAAAATTTGAAGTATATGTAAAAAAAAAAAAAAAAACGTGTCCTATTATGACAACTTAACGTTATTATATTGCATATTGGACCATATCTATCACATGCCTGAACCATCAGAGATTAGGGACAATGCTGCAGATAAGATGTCAGAAAGCAATGAATTCCAATTTAGGCTAATGTCAGGTGAGCGCACTCTGCGTGCGTGCTTAATGGACCTATGTACTGACGGAAGATACTGTAGACGCCACACGGTCTGTTTTTTTTTTACGGATGTAGAAAAAAAGGGAAGTATGGGAAACAAAATAATTTAAATACAGGTACAGTTAGCCAGACCAAAAAAACTTCTGAGCGTCAACGTGATGGACGTCGCAAATGCACTGCGTCTGACGTCCCTTCATCAGTCACACAGGCCGCTACGCGGATGTGGCGCACTCTGGAAGTCCGTCATAGAGCTTTTACGTTGAGGTCTAAATGGCGTCCGTTTCCACCTGCGTTGTGCGTGCGCACTTCAGTGCGCACGTACTTTGTGTGTTGGTCTCTATTAATCACAAATCAATGCTACAGTGGACGTTAAACTGTGCGGCGACATGGACGTGATGACTGCGTTCGTCTGATGCTAGCCTTAAAGATGCATAATTTTAGTCACCAACTCAACAGATATTTTTCCAACAGATGCACACAATTGACATTTCAAGGCAACTAGCTATTTTTTATTAACCGTAACTGTCTCCTAGGAATGTCACATCCTATAGACCGTTGCTTATGGTAATTTAACTTTTTTGGCGGTATGTGCAGTTTCTCACTGATTTGCTGAAATGATAAGAAGAATTAAAATGAGCTGGATTATAATTTGACCAAATCATTTTGCAAATCCTGAAATTACACCTATGACCTTTTTCCTTAATATAGGAAGGATACGAAATACTCCAGAGGCTGATGAATCTCTAATCGACCCAAACATCTTGTCCTTGAATATCCTATCTGCTGGGTATCGTCCCCCAGAGGGTGGTGATCGGTGAGTTTCTAAGTGGAATTTTGAGACAAAGTTGTGTCAGTGAACCTGAGGTGTGATATATTAGGTTAGAGGTGCTAGTCATTGTTACTGGAAAGCTTTATAGAGGGATTGATATTGGAACTGTAGGTTAAATATTCTTTTTAGGTTAAGTAACCTAATGGTGAGCTTATCGTACTAGGGCTGTGTTCCCCTATCTTTTGCTTTTGGCCTCATCTTGCAGCATGTCTCAGAGTAATTTGATCAGCAGCCCCTGCACCCACCTCATTGTAGTCATCCTTACAATCTAATCCTTCTCAAATGTTCTGCAAATCCCAACCAGACCAACCCAACCTTGGAATTTCTGGCTTGTTCTCCAAAACCCTACCCACATCTTGTCTCAGCTGTTCCTCAAACCTAATCCATACCTCATTCCAAGCACTCTACACCCAGTTGCATATCGTTTCACAGCCCACATTTTAATAGCCTATAATATTTGACTCATCTTGTACACCCGACCACGTCCAGCCCGTTCTCCATCACATCACCCTTACATGACTGTCACAAACCCACTCCGTCTGTTGACTTATTGGTTGACATTCTCTACATAACTGACGTACCTTGAGTATTTCATGATACTGTCTTCCAACATATCCCTTCCCACCAAACTGCTCCACTTGAACACATATACCTTTCTGGTTTTGGGGTTACAGAAGAGATGAAAGTAGAAGTATATTTAATGTGACCTTTGCCCCCTGACTAATATGAATGTCCCTAAGTGAATGTATTTGTGTTGGGAGACATTGGGGCCTGGAAATTTCCAGGAATCCCTCTTTGTGGTGCCTGCACTAACGTGTCGTTATTTGTATTTCAGGCAGTTTCTTGATTCTGATACACCTAGGTATTTTATTTTACGCTTCCTCACCCAGCTATTTAAACTTCCTTTCTTTGTTCCTATGGTTGTATTCTGTCCCCTTTCTTCTTTCTGCCTCTTTCCTGTTCTACATTACATTTTCCATTCCATACGCTTTTTGCCCCATTTACCTGGCAATTTCCAACCCAACATCCCGGCCATCTTGCTTCCTGTGCCATACTAATTCTATTTGTTCCTTGCGCCACACAATGACCTCGGTTTAAATTTACATTCCTTCGACCCTATAAACTAACATCCCTATTATCCCATGCTCATAATGCATGTGACAAAGAGAAAGAAAATCTCTTATATCTCTCAAAATGAGGTATGACTGCTAATATAGAGGCTGATTCATTGAGGGATAGTAAAATGTTTTTCAGTCATATAGTATTCCACAATAGGCCCTCAGCATCAAAATCGTCTTATAGTTCACTTTCCGCGGAGCGTCTCCATTCAATATACAGTCCAACAAGTGAAGGACACTTGTGGGTCTCATAAAATACGTATGTTACCTTATTGCAGTCTCAAAAAAGGTTACTGTGCCGGTAGTTCCTTTGGGCTGGGGGTACATGGGCCCTGGGTTGCTGTGGGAAAGTGGGGGCCTGTAGAATTCTATGTAAATAACCCCTTATTTGGCTCCCTGGTAGGGTCTTATGCCCCAGTCACCCGGCTCCTATGATGGAGGCAGGATGTGAGAATCATAGGAGAGGATGTCCGTGATAGCTGCTTTATGAGCATCTAAGGGTAGTGGCTGGTCTTGCCAGACACACAGGTACCGGGGGAACGGACATCCTGTTGTTTTGTGCCTGCTTGTCCTGTGGGAATCGGTCCACATCTGAAAGACTGTTTACTATACTTTCTGTGTGAATAAAATGCAGTCGCTCTTGGTTCAGACCAACTTAAAGTCACATCTGCTATGTGGAAAAGCTGTATTCACTTGAGGAGGATGTTTATAAGAGCTACGAGGGAAGCTAATGGTGGAGATACCCCATAGGGGTACAGACGCTCCACCACAGTTACATACATCAACATTTTGGCTCCATAAAGCCTTTATCAAGATATGTCTTTAGAATGTTTTCCGGAGCCATATCATCGATGTGTGTAACTTTGTGAAAACCACAATAAAGTAACAGGAGTTTTTAAGGAGACCCACGAGTGCCCTTCACTCAATAAAGATATATATAAACTCACAAATGTACCTGCACTCAAGGACTTCTTAATACTCCTGTACACCTAGGGCCCTATTCCATGATTTGCACTAAAACTGGGGCCCTAATGGGTAAAACCTGCTCTTGCAGGTTTCCCTGTAGCAGCCACATTTTAGCATGTTATGTTATTCCAGGGCATGCGCCAATTCAGCAGCCTGCCCCGGAATGCAGTGATACTTGCGGTAGCACTTTTACACCTCTGCGATTATCACCTCCTGGAGTCCGTAGGATTCCTTGGAGGGTTGCGGTTCCAGGCCGCGTGCCCTCCATGATCTCGCTCCCGCGAGATCACGCATTGCCACGGAGTGAGTGAGTTTCACTCTGTTCCTGGGGACAAGAAGAGTAAGGCTGGGGTCAGACGAGCGTGATTTCTACGGACTGTACGTCCGTGCAGTACGGACATCGTCAGTACGGATGACGCAGTAGTGGTCACACAGTCCGTTTTTTCACTGAAGTTATTTTTTGAAGGATGTAGGAGGGGAAAATAAATTACAATGAAAAAACATTCTGTCCGTCAAAAATGCTGGACGTATAAATGCAGTCCGTCTGACCTCGCTCCATCACTCACACACAAAGCTATGCAGACGTTGTGGACGTGGCGCACTCCGCACGTCCGTTCTAGCAGTATTACGTTCTTGCCTAACCTGCGTCCGTTTGCCGCGGCCGTTGTGCGTCCGCAGTTCAGTGCGGACGTACTTCATGTGTCAGGCTCCAATGGACTTACTTTCATGCTATCACGGACGTACTTTTAGGCGCAATC
Organism: Leptobrachium leishanense; assembly: GCA_009667805.1. NCBI lineage: Eukaryota > Metazoa > Chordata > Amphibia > Anura > Megophryidae > Leptobrachium > Leptobrachium leishanense. The sequence goes on from CM019066.1 coordinate 67,532,281, forward strand.
ACGGACGTGAACACTACGCTCGTCTGACCCCAGCCTAAGATCGGCCCACCGTTCTCGCTGCGGGATGAGAGGTGAGTATCGGATATATTGGGGGGGGGGTTTAGGGGGTTCTAAATAATTTTGCAAAAGCAGAATCAGTTAGCATCAACTTTTTCAGAGCAGCTAAAAATTTGCCGTGCACGTTCTGACGGTACATAGTGCTGGACTTTGTAATACCTTACTTATCTTAACGCTAATTACGGATTGCGCTGCCCATGTTAAGTATAGGATGCGCAAAGTACAGTAAGCTCACGAAAGCTAGCGCAATCAACGGTGCGCTAACGGATGTTGTACGGGTTTAGCGGTAGGAAGGTAATATGGGGTCATGCGTTAAAGTCACTTATCCTAGCCTTAACACTTACTCACCCGAACGTTATAGTTAGTGTTCACTAGGGAATAGAGCCCCTTGTGTTTGAGCCAGTAAATAAATAGAACAGCCAATAGGTCCAGCACTCCAAGGACCCTTTAAATATCTCAAAATAAAAGCTGTATACCATCATGGTCTCTCTATACTTAGTTACTTATTAAATTTCATTATAGCTGTATAATAATTATTGTTTTATTGTGTACAAGTGTTTTTCCAGCACAAAATGGCTTTCCGATTGACAAAAAACAAGTCAGAAATCAGATTTTAGTTACACTACACTGGTTTTTGATCTGGATTTTCAGTTACATGAATCAGTGCGCACTATGCCGATGAATGGTGATGGCATGATCAGATGTTTAGCCATCTTTGTCTCATTTAAACAACCTGAACATACAGTACAGCCTATAGAAAAAGGTGAAAACAAATGTTGACCCGTGACCGCTATGAATATGTATTATCCATATGTTTACCTACTGGAGATGATATGTGAAAGTAGAAAGTAATAGTTTACTGGGTCAGTTTTGATTGTTCTCTCTCCATGTCATGCATTATATGATCCATTTTGTCTTTCCCGTTGGTTCCTGGGCTACCCACTCCCTGTGCTTTCTTTGTTTTGCCCCGTAACACTTACACTGTCTCACTATGTATATTTGGGGCTCCTTCAGCAGCCACTCCGGGAGGGGCACCAGGTACTCACTTCTAATATTGTGTCCTCCCCTCTCCTTGTCTGACAGTCTATTCTACCCCTCCAAGTGCTGCTCCCCTTTATCAGTTGTCATTAGAGTCAATGCTTGTCTGCCATTTATCATAGCTCTTTCATCTGCTTTTTCTTACACCTCATAGTATCTCTGCAGTCCTAGGTAAGCTGTATATATGAAAAATGGGTTCCTTCAGCTTCTCCAGGCAAGGCATTGGCAACTTTGTTCCTCTGTCTATTCTTTGATTTACAACGCCCACCATTATATTCAACAAAAACATATACAACTCGACCGTAGATAAAGGGGTGCAGTTGCCCGTCCTGTCAATGTCCACATCTTTTTTATCCATTACCAAAGGATCTAAAAAAATACATTCTAATGCTTTAGAACTTGTATTCCGTTACATTGTATCCATCATTACCATATTCTTTTCTGTTACTTTTTCCTGCTTGCTTTGATTTGTTTTAGCTTTCTTTTCACTTTCATCTTCCCTCTTGTATTTAATGTTTATTTATAATCAATTCTCCTGTCCCCAATGGTTCAAATTGCTCTTTTTTTCTCATAATAATTTTACGTAGTGTTCCTGTAAATCCAACATGCCTCCTGCTAGTGTTTCATATATGTAGTAATTACATTAACCTTTGCTTTTTCTATTCTCCACTGTTTCATGTCAGACATGCTCTTTTTTAACCCAGTCCTTATATCTTGTCCTTTACCTCTTCATGTCCAACTTCCTCCCCGCTGCTCGTCTCTCCTCCTCTGCGTTTCTTCTTGTTCATTTGCTTTTCCTTGTTCTTATAAATTGGGTTGGTGTGTTTTATATTGTGGGGTGTGTATTGTATGTAGAATTGTGCTTATTTAAAGCAGCAGTCCTAGGCCTTTGCTTTTTTCAGGCATCGGATGACTGAGGAGCGGTGTCCATATCAAACATACAGGGTGCCCATAAAGTCTCTTTACAATTTCAAAAATGTATTCCAAAGGCAAATGAAAAGACAGATAAGTTAAAATTATTACAAAATGAGACGTATATATTTAAGTTTTTTTTGCCTCATTTAATACACCTCTATATGGGCACCATTAGTTGCGGTACTCCCATCAAGACGGTACTGGATCTCTTACCATGTTCGCTGTAGCATACCCTCATCAATGGTGGCAATGGCATCAGTGATCCTCTACTTTAGATTAGTGATGTCCCGTACCTTTGTTCTATACATGATGGGCCCTATTACAATCGTCACGCAAACGTTTGCGCCGGCGCAAAAACGCATTAACACGAAAACCCTTTGTGCTGAACGTCGTATTACAATGTCAGCGCAACAAACGCGCGTATTCGTCTACCGCGGATGAACCTGCTCGAACCCTGCACGAGCGTACTGTACTGCGCGTGTCCTATACTTAACATTGTGAGCGCAAACACGAACAAACGCTGGTATGCGGATGGTATTACAATCTATGCGCAGGATTTAACGCATAGCCTTTGCGCGCATAATTTTAGCAACTCCTAAAAGCTGGTGTTAATGGCAAATCTGAACGACCTGGCCGAACCCAAATACACCAGTATTTAACGCGCGTTATTGCTCGACGGATGAAAAAATGTGCGAGGATTGTAATTCCAGCAGGGGCGGATCCAGAGACTAGTCTCGGGAGGGGCACTGACAGAAAATATGGTGTTTTAGCAGAGAGCCCGACTCACGAGAATTTACAATCTAACAGACAACTATTATTTATACAGTAATCTGATCCAATCAAGCTTTTAAATCTGAAACTGTAAATAATTACTGCTATTCTAAAATGTATTGCTGGTTTACAAGTCAATATACAAGTGCATTTTGTAGAATTTGCTACTTTTACAGGAATGTGTGGTTTTGGTGGAGATAGATAGATCTCTCAGTTACTGTGTTATGGCAGAGAGGAAGGATGCTTGCATTTTGGAGAATGTGGTCCTGTTATGTGAAGGAGTGTGGCTATAAAGTGGTAATACTGGAGCAGGAGGATAATATGTGAGTGACCTGTGAGGCAGGAATGTGGATTTGCTGTTAATGATATTTGTTAAGCAGATACAGCACATCCAGTATTCCAGGCTTTAGAGGTTACAATATGGCATTCCAAATATATCATAGCAGAGGAATAATATAGATTATTTTTGTACAATATCTGTCATGGGTAAAATGGTTTGTATGGGTAGCAGAGGGGTACACACGCTTAATATGAGATATTGTGCCCTGTGGAAAAAAGTTTGGATTGGTTAAAAGTGTGTTTTAGCAAGAAGCTGCCTGTGGGTCATGCAATATATAAGAGTGGTAGTATAGGATTCTGTGTGTGGGTATAAAGTGTAGGTGCCCCAGAGGTTGCCCTGTGGGTAAGGCTGGCAGGATAGAATGGATCATACCTTTGGTTCCTGATGCCCTGCTTCTTCTCCAGGTAGTTGATGTACAGTAGGTGAACATCCTTGGCTGGCTGCTGGAGGAGGCCTGACTGGGAGGCTTTGGGCCTGGCTGAACTGGCCAGAGAAGTGCAGTGAAGGTGCTCAGGCACTGACCCTCCTTTGACTCCACATTCCAGCCTTGCTCCTGCTTCATAGATTGCAGCGCCAGCAAGCTGTAAGGAGCCCGGGGGGGGGGGGGTCCAGGACAGCTCACTGCCATGTTACAGCTGCTGGGGAGGACACCAGGGGGGGGGACCTGTGTCCTGCACATAGGACCCCATCTGCTCACTCAGCTGGTCAGCGGATCCAACCTGGGGGAGAGGACCTGCCTCTAAGAAAAAAAGTAAAATACGAGTGTGTCCAGACTTCTGCAGGGATCCGGTGCCTGTATGTGCGCTGGAATGTGGAGCTGGGGTCCTGGGGGGGGAGGTCTCCAGATGCCAGGACCTACTCAGTGATGCCCACTTGGTCCTAGGGTAGCAGAGCTGTGGAGTGTGGAATCTGCCTGCCCTTGTGTCAGTGAATCTGGGGGCGGAGTCCTGGGAGCCACCACTCTCCTCCACGCTGCAGTCTGCACGTGCACCTTGGTGGAGAGCTGGGGGAGGAAGTGATGCTTATGATCACTTCCTCCTAGCCCTGCGGATACACGTGACAGCGGTGGCATGACTGCAGGGGGGAGGTCTTCAAACGCTCGGCGGCAGGATGGTCCGGAGCTGGAGACCTAGAAATCGGCGGCCGCGGGTCCCGCTGAGTGGCGGGGTGGCATTTTTTTTGCCGCCCCTGGAACGTGCCAAAAAATTGCCGCCCTAGGCCAAGATGCATGCATCACTGCTCGTCAGGCAGGCAGTGCGCGCCGCGGGTCGCGGCGCACGCTGCTTCAGTTTGGCCGGCCCGGCAATGCAGTCTGCTGCTGCTGAAGGCAGAGAGGCAGTAATCATTTTCTCAGAATCTCGGGGGGGGGGGGCAATTGCCCCGTTGCCCCCCCCCTGGATCCGCCCCTGAATTCCAGCGTTGATTTATGCGCGTTAACGTTTAACGCTTGGCGCACAAATTCAAGTGTTGCGCGAGCGTTTTAACGCAAAGATTGTAATAGGGCCCAATAGCTTTAACAAAACTCCATAGAAAGAAGTCATGGGGAGTGATATCTGATGAACAAGGTGGCCAGGGAATTGGGCCACCCCTTCCAATCCACCGGTCAACAACCATCATATTCCAGCCATATGGTGCACCACCACCTTGGGGACTGCATGTTCGTGGGTTCCTAAATTGGATTGGAAGGGGTGACCCAATTCCCTGGCCACCTCGTTCACCAGATATCACTCCCCTTGACTTCTTTCTATGGGGTTATGTTAAAGGACAAAGGTACAGGACATCACTAATCTAAAGTAGAGGATCACTGATGCCATTACCACCATTGATGAGGGTATGCTACAGTGAACATGGCAAGAAATCGAGTACCGTCTTGATGTGCTTCGTGCTACTAATGGTGCCCATATAGAGGTGAATTAAGTGAGGCAAAAAAACCTTAACTATATACGTCTCATTTTTTAATAATTTTCACTTATCTGTCTTTTCATTTGCCTTTGTAATAAATGTTTGAAATTGTAAAGAGACTTTATGGATACCCTGTATTATCCTCATAAAACACTATAGCTGACCTAATCTTATATTATTTTAAAGAACTCTAGTTTAACATCCATGGGCCATATTACATACTTGGTGCTAACTTAATCAGAGCTGTTGTAAACTTAAAACCTCCATAGGCTAATAAGTTTACAACAGCTCTGGTTAAGTTAGCAGCAACTATGTAATATGGCCCTATATGTTTAATTTATCTAACCAATTTACAAAGTACAAAATGAAAGATATTGTAACTATGCATCTGGAATAAAAGGCAGCGTGGAGATTTCCGTTAATTATCATATTAATTTTGCACCCATCATCTCCACTAGACCTCTTGATTTTTTTAAAGTAGTTAAATAATAGAGAAAGTAACATGGACTGCTGACTTTAATGTGGTGTTTTAATAACGCACGTGTATATAATTACAGTATATTTTATTAAAACCTAATTATGATATATATATATATTTTTATAAATCTGTAAAGATATACACATGCGCTTCGTGTTCTGTAGTCTGTGTCTATGTGTCGTCTCCTACATGAAGCAGCACAGTGTTATTTATAAAAGTGCAGTTATGAAGCAAATCCAAAAAGTGGAGTAATCTCCATGGTAACAATTAAATGTCACTGCTGCTTGCTCCACTTTTATATCTTTGCTCTACAATTTCTCTGTCTATATAAATAACCCCTGTATGTCTCTGTTGTGAGTCTTATATGGGTCTGTACACACCCAGCATACATTAAAATTATGCGTTTCAATGGCAGGACGTTCTATCATTTCGAAGTGGCATGGGACAGCTCTATGCACAACTCTCTCCTCCTCAATCGCGTTACCCCATACAGAGAGAAAATCTATATGACCTTGTCTGCCTATGTGGAGGTAAGCCATTTTTCAGCATTATACATATTTACCACTTCCTTACCAAATGATTTTCAATTAAACCACTGTCATGAACCAGTGGGGGGTTTTTTTTTTTTTTTTGAAAATCATTTTTATTTAATTCCTATGTATTTCGTACTGTAATAACTTATTTGACAGGAAGATTTCGCCATCTGCTGGCCAAAAATATTGACTGCAGTTCTGCTGTCTGTGAAGGATCAGCTGGGGAGCTGCCTGGCACATGCCCAGCTGGCTTTAAAAAGTGTTAGCGGCTCGGGTATCATGCCCAATGTGCTAAATCTTTAGGGGCATGCACTGGAGCCCAAATGCAAATGAATTTCATTAGCAATAAGCACAATTCCTTTGTATTGCTCCTGTGGAACACCATGACGATTATACTCAAAATCGGGGATCAGGTATAGTCGATCTTAGTTAAAAAGGATATGAGAGACATTTTCCTGTAAAAGTTTAAAAAAATACCTAGCTAGGTAATAAAGCTTGGTAAAATAAATTAGCTTGGGAATGGCCAGGACATGCTCATTTCAGCAGATACAAATTGGTTGACTTGGGCATACTATTATCTTCATTACCCAGATCAAATATACTGGTTCTTCAAAAGCAATTGCTGATTCCCTGATATCAAATATACTGGATCTGGTCTAATTCTGGAGCATTGTAGAGGAATTCAATTAATTTCAAATGAAATTCATTGGCAGCTGGGCTCCAGAATGTACCACAAATGTTTTAGCACCCCAGACACGAGCTTGATTGGACTTCTAGATATATTCTGAAGATGCATTAGTGTCTTTTTGCCAGCAGATGGCGCCATCTGCCCGTCAAACATTGCTTACCATTTGAAAATGTACTTTTGGGATTTTCAAACATATTTTTACTGTATGACTACTGTAAAGTTGTTTTCCATAAATCTATTGGGACCTGGCAAAGGTCTAATGGAAAACAACTTGGTAGTGAAGAGGTTAATACAATATACACTTATGGTTTGTGATATAATAGAGTGCATTGCAAGAGATATTCTAAAATTCCATATATTTTTTTTTGAGAAAGGATTTTACCAGGAAGGATACATTAAGATTTCTCTTTTTTCAAGTATGTCCTGGGTGGCGAGTATGTACCGTTAGGTGTCTTGCCCAAGGACACTTACTGGAGAGGTTGCTCGCTGGGATCAAACCCATGACTCCACAGGCTCTCTCCATGCAGAGCAGTGACATTACCTCTACTCCACCCAGCTGTCTATTGCTCCAGGGTTTCACTATACTTTACATGTGTAAAGACATTATCTATGAAAACTATACTCTCCTTCCACAGATGGAGAATTGCACGCAGCCAGCCGTGATCACCAAAGATTTCTGCATGGTGTTCTATTCTCGGGACGCTAAATTGCCGGCATGCCGCTCCATCCGAAACTTATTTGGAACTGGCAGCTTGCGAGCCTCTGAGAGGTATGTTTCAGAGACTTCTAAACCGAAAATTCTATTAACTAGTGATTTCATACCTTTCTAACTCAGGCACACGGACAAGGTACAGAAATTGTCAAGGCACGACGTCAGTTTTTTAAGGATATATTAGTGTTTTAAAAATAGTTATTAAGATTATTAAGATTGTGTTCAATAATACCACTTCACCATTAGATCCCCATTATGGCACTGCCCTATTACACACCCCCTTAAACTTTTATTCAATAATAATATTTTTATAAAGAAAAAGTGGACATAATTGATGCAGTTGCAGGAATTTTGATGCAATGAAATACCGAGTAAACTTTGTACTCAGGTTACAAGCATAGAAACATAGAAACATAGAAAAATGTCGGCAGATAAGAACCTTTCGGCCCATCTAGTCTGCCCAATTACATGGATACTTTACCTGGATTTATCTTTTGTTTAGGATAGCCTTATGCCTATCCCATGCCTGCTTAAATTCAATCACTGTTTTGGCCTCTACCACTTCTACTGGAAGACTGTTCCATGTATCCACCACCCGCTCAGTAAAATAATGCTTCCTGATGTTACTTTTAAACCTTTGCCCCTCTAATCTAAGACTATGTCCTCTTGTTTTGCTATTTTGTTTCCTTTTAAATATACTCCCTTCCTCTACCTTGTGGATTCCCTTTACGTATTTAAATGTTTCTATCATATCTCCTCTGTCTCGTCTTTTTTCCAAGCTGTACATGTTAAGATCATTAAGCCTTTCTTGGTAACTTTTCTCCTTCAAGCCGTACACCATTTTAGTAGCCCTTCTCTGAACTCTCTCCAAGATGTCTATATCCTTCTGGAGATACGGTCTCCAGTACTGCACACAGTACTCCAAGTGAGGTCTCACCAGTGCTCTGTACAGTGGCATGAGCACTTCCCTTTTCCTACTGCTAATACCTCTCCCTACACAACCAAGCATTCTGCTAGCATTTCCTGCTGCTCTATTACATTGACTACTTACCCTTAGATCCTCTGAAATAATAACCCCTAAATCCCTTTCCTCAGATGTTGAGGTTAGGACTGTATCAAATATTCTATATTCAGCCCTTGGGTTTTTACGTCCCAGGTGCATTATCTTGCACTTATCCACATTAAAACTCAATTGCCACAACTCCGACCATTTTTTTAGCTTACCTAAATCATTTGTCATTTGGCTGATCCCTCCAGGAACGTCAACCCTGTTGCAAATCTTTGTGTCATCAGCAAAAAGACATACTTTTCCATTAATACCTTCTGCAATATCACTAATAAAAATATTAAAGAGAATGGGTCCAAGTACTGACCCCTGAGGTACCCCACTGGTAACAAGACCTTGCGCCGAATAAACTCCATTTACCACAACCCTCTGTTGTCTGTCACTCAGCCACTGCCTAATCCATTCAACAATATTGGAATCCAAGCTCAAAGATTGCAATTTATTGATAAGCCTTCTATGCGGAACAGTATCAAAAGCCTTACTGAAATCTAAATAAGCAATGTCTACTGCACCACCTGTGTCTATTATTTTTGTTACCCAATCAAAAAAATCAATAAGATTAGTTTGGCATGATCTCCCTGAGGTAAACCCATGTTGTTTCTGATCCTGTAATCTATGTGTTTTTAGATGTTCAACAATCCTTTCCTTTAACATGGTTTCCATTAATTTCCCTACTACTGACGTAAGACTAACTGGCCTATAGTTCCCCGATTCCTCCCTACTACCCTTCTTGTAAATAGGCACAACATTTGCTAATTTCCAGTCTTCTGGGACGACTCCTGTTAACAAGGATTGGTTAAATAAATCTGTTAACGGTTTTGCTATTACATCACTGAGCTCTTTTAATAATTTAGGGTGGATCCCATCAGGCCCCATTGACTTATTTGTCTTTACTTTAGACAGCTGCTTTAGAACCTCCTCCTCTGTAAACTCATATGTAAATGTCTCTTTAGTGTTCTCTCCTAACTGAGGTCCCTTTCCTTCCTTTTCTTCTGCAAAGACTGAACAAAAATATTTATTGAGGCAGTCAGCGAGACTTTTATCCTCTTCTACATACCTTCCTTCCTTTGTTTTTAATCTAACTAATCCTTGTTTTACTTTTCTTTTCTCGTTTATGTATCTAAAAAATGTTTTGTCCCCCTTTTTTACTGACTGAGCTATTTTCTCTTCTGCGTGTGCGTAACTACCAGGGGTGCAGTGGATGCCACTGCACCTGGGCCCCTGAGTCCGGGGGCCCACAACCGGATGGGTGGGGGGCCCAGACTGGCCCTGCTTGCCCCACAGTGCAGGCAGGGGTCAGGCACCTGGTCTCCCATTTGATCAGCAGCGTGTGCGATCAAAAACCCACACGTTGCGCCAGAAGTCAAGGCCCTGCCGAGGGGAAGGGGGGAGAGGAGGAGGAAGAAGAGAAAAGCTGCTCACAAGGGGACGTGCTGGCCCCGCCCCTTCCCCCTCCACAGCCACGCAAAGCAGAGCCTCCCTGCTGTGCTGGAAGTGTCCAGCACCTGCAGGGAGGGGAAGTGGAGAGAGTGGAGACCATTCTTACCTATGATAAGTATGTAACAAGCTGGGGTGGGGTGTTTGTGTGTGTGTGTGTGGGAGTGAGCAGAGGGTGGTGTGTGTGTGTTTGCAAGGCCACCATCAGGGGGGTACAAGCATTAATCTGGTATGGGGCCCCATGGAGGGGGGGTCCCTGGCTGGCTAATTACTGGGGTTCTGATACTGGCTAATTACTGGGGGTCTGATATCTGGGGGTCGTGCGGAGGGTGGGTCTTGAAGGCACGGGGCGTACTGGTACCTCCTGCTGACTTCAATGGCCCACTTCGGCCCATCCGCACAGCCGACGAGGGGGGGGGCCTTCATGGATTCTTGCACCGGGGCCCTGAAGTTTCTAGTTACGCCTCTGGTTACAAGACATAAAAGAATGCGTCCTGTTGGTTTTTACAGTCACGTGTGTATCCGTATATTCTGAATGGAACATAATACCATTACCAGAACAATGTATTCATTGGATAGATAAATCACGTGACAATATCCAATCCCGAGCGGAGATCTATAAAAGCAACCCCGCGACCATATTCGGGATTGTCAGTTCTAACATATACCAGAACTATTGTCTCTGTTTTTGTTTCAAATGTACGTCTTATATGTATTTTAATTGATAATAATAAAGGTTTAATTATAAATTGAACTCCAAATTGATACAGCCACTTTGGTGCCTTCTTTCAGCATTTAGTTTGGGTTACCCCCCTTCCCTTCAATTTGGAGGATATACTTTTTTCAGCTCGGACTCTCCTATATGGGACTCGTTCCTATATAAATATCTTTTGATACTTAGGGTTTTCATTATCCTTATTGAGCTTACAGTACCATTCTCTGAACTATGTCAGCAATCTTAAAACAACTGGGTGATGTGAGTGCATGGTCAGAAGAGGTTCAAAGGGTATTTACTAATGAGCCTCTCCCCACTAATGAAAATACTGGGGATATATCACAAGCATTCTTTCAAATTCAGAAGGTTTATCGGGAACAAATAAAATCGTGGTGGGAAGTCAAAAGTCTCCAAACATACATAACAGAAAAACTAGTACCTAGGGGATTAAGACCAGAAGTCCCCCTTCCAAACAAAGTAATAAAAGAAGAACATATAAATGAATGGCACAATATTCTTCTAGAATGTTCGTCGAAATTAATGACCATTATAATAAAATTTGAACAAGAAAATCTGGACAAAATCAAAAACGATTTGGAAACACAAATGCAAAATATACAGGTTCATCAGTCAAGTGCAGAATATAACCAATTTGAGGGGAAATTACAAAAAACTAAGAGAGGTTTCGACAACAAATTAAGGAAAAAAACCACTTCAAGTTCCAATGCGATTTAAAAGATTTCCAGACAAAAAATATATTTGTCAATAAAACAAAAAGAAGGAATAGATTAAACACAAACGAAACATCACAATCAGAAAGATCAAGTCAATCAGGGAGTGAAAGTGAGAGCGCCACAACTATCCAGTACAATTATAATTCATATAGACCCAGAGGGATTCTAACAAAGGGTAAAAAGAACGTCTCTTTTTTAGAGGAAGCGGAAAAAATAGAAACATCACAAACCGAAAAATTATAACCAAGGCAAAAATGGGGACACAAAACACGGGGATACAACAAGTAAAACAGAACCAATGAAAATCAAATCATTAATTTATCTGAGTTTGAATTAAAAGAAAAACACATTCAAGTTTTAAACAAAGGTTTATCTTTTGTCCCCAGCCCCAAATTTGACAAATTTAATTGGATTAAGGATTTAAATTTATTCGCGCGTAAATTAGCCCTACATGAAATTTAAACCAAAAAAGATGAAAGACAGGCTAAAATGTTAGGAATTGCCCCTGAAGACTTCCCACATTTGAGAACACTAATGGACTTATTAGATGAAAACGATGAGATTGTGAATGATGAGAATAATATTTTCAAAAACAAATCAGTCTATACCCCTCCTTTTGCTGAATTCTCTAATATAGACCTATTCGTAAAATTAGTAACGCAGGATCAATTAAAAATCCAACCGTGGATAAAACCACAAAATCTCACAAAAAGAGAACGTCTAGCCATACAAGAACTAAAGGATGAAAAAACAATAGAAAATAAATCTTCTGATAAAGGAGGCAACACTATAATACTCTCTAAACAAAAATATAAGCAAATGTGTTTGCAGATTTTTGAAGACCCAGATGGTTATATTCCCTTAACGTTTAACCCAACTGAAAAATATCTGAAGGAATTGGATATAATTTTACAACATGGAATAGATGAAGGAATAATTACAGACAAAATAAAAAAATATCTATTTCCAATAAGACCAACTATTCCAACTTTATATTGCCTTCCAAAAGTCTATAAATCATTGCAAAATCCACCAGGACGCCCAATTATATCTGGTAATAATTCATTGACTGAGAAGATCAGTCAATTCATTGATCATTTTCTGCACCCAATTGTGGAAAAAATACCATTCTACACTAGGGATACACAACACGCTTTACAACATCTTGAGAACCTTGACATATTACCCAACACGATATTAGCCAGTTTTGAAGTGGTATCCCTTTATAACAACATCCCTCACGAACAAGGATTGAAAGCTTGCAAATACTTTCTGGAAAAATGCTTCTCACAAGCCAAATCCAATTACATCATTGAGTTACTAATTTTTGTATTGACTCATACTTTTTTCCTTTTCGATGGCCAATATTACCTACAGAAGAGGGGAACTACGATGGGCACTTCTTGTGCCCCAAGTTACGCCAATCTTTATTTAGCTTATTGGGAAGAAACAACAGTATTTACCGAAACAGCAGACAAATATACCCGGTATGTAAAAAAATGGTTTAGATACATTGATGATGTGTTTTTACTCTGGCAAGGTTCACAAGAACTACTGGAAAATTGGTTAAAAGAACTAAATACAAATAACATAGGTCTATCACTGACGTTAGTTCACAGCCAAGAAAAAATACAATTCCTGGACCTCACCATAGAAAGAATTAATGAGAATCGACTGAAAACAACATTATATAAAAAAGAAACAGCCACAAACAATTTACTAAACTGGAAAAGCCATCATCCGAGACCATTAAAATCTGGTATTCCTATAGGACAATATCTAAGGGCTCGCAGAAACTGCAGTAGCCTAGATGACTTCAAACTTGAGGCAAACAAGATCAAAGATATGTTCTGGCAAAAAGGTGTCACGGTTCACGCCGTCGCCGCCATGGCAAGAAGGCCAAAGGTGGTACTGCACCCTCCTGAATGGATCAATACAGCATCTCTCTGGCTACGCCACCTTGCACTTTCCCTCAGGCTGTGTGAACTTCAGGTGCTACCACTAATAGACCTGTCATTCCCTTTATAAGGGTGGAGCACCCATGATCCAGTGCTGCATTGTCTCACTTATTCCCTGGTAGCCTTCCTTCTAGACCTGTTCCCATCCTCTGCTATTATTGATTCCCCGTGTACCGACTTCTTGCTTTGAACACTGACTACGTTTGCCAGCCGCCTGCCACGACCAATTGCATGGACTATATGACCCACTTATACTGCCTGCTGCTACCAAGCATCCAGTGCCCACTGCTACCGAGCATCCAGTGCCCGCTGCTGCCAAGCATCCAGTGCCCGCTGCTGCCAAGCATCCAGTGCCTGCTGTTGCCAAGCATCCAGTGCCTGCTGTTGCCAAGCATCCAGTGCCCGCTGCTACCAAGCATCCAGTGCCCGCTGCTGCCAAGCATCCAGTGCCTGCTGCTGCCAAGCATCCAGTGCCCGCTGCTACCAAGCATCCAGTGCCCGCTGCTACCGAGCATCCAGTGCCCACTGCTACCGAGCATCCAGTGCCCGCTGCTACCAAGCATCCAGTGCCCGCTGCTGCCAAGCATCCTGTGCCCGCTGACAAGCATCCTGTGCCCTCTGCTTCCAAACCTCCAGTGCCCTCTGTTTCCTGTCTCGTGTTGTATGTACGTCTCCTGCTGTGTTTTCCCTCAGTGTCTCCCTGTGTCTGTTTCCGCCCTGCATTGCCTCCTCAGACATCTCCATTCCTGCCCTGTCCATATTGTTGTATATTTACAATAAACCCCCTTTTTACTTTATCTACGTGGCTCAGCTTGTTTATCACCGCACATCGGGCTCATACCCTATTCCCCTCTGCCAGGCCTGTGACAGAACAATGCAGCCTTTACAACTTGAGCCCGCGGTGATACAGGTCCTTACAGGGTTAATCCACAAAGCCTTCCATGAACTGTGTAGACACCTGGTGGACCTGCTTAACGAGCTGTTGCAGAAGCTTTGGAATCCCTCACCTAATGTGTGTATGCAAACGCCCAAACCTAGGCACAGAGACCCATTATCTGCTGATGAACAAGCCAGAAGGCGTGCTGCCAACTTGTGCCTGTACTGTGGGGATAGCCGGCATTGGATCTCACAATGCCCACTGCGGCCACCCAAAAGCCTTGTTTCCATGCCCCAACCAGCTTTTATGCCAAAGCTGGCTTCCTTCCCTGAATCTACCCCTGTGTCAAAGTCTGCTCCCAGGAATCCACCTCCAAGAACTTCTCACCTCCCAAAGCTGGTACACCCTCCAAGACTAAGGCCTCTACCAGGCCTAAGACCTCTGCCAAGCCTAAAGCTGCTGTCCCTGCTAAGTCCAGGAGATCCTTATCCCTGGAGCGTGTAAAAACTTTGCTTGAAGAAATCATGCAGGAGACTCCTAAGGGTGGTTCTGAAGTGAACAATATTCCTATTATGCCCATTGAGACTGAACCAACCCTGCCCGAGGAGTATGACCCTACCGTGCCCATGGAGTTGGAGTCTGATCATGCTGAACCCATGGATATCATGTCCCTCCAGACAGCAAGTAAGAAGACTACCACTCCCACAACTCTCAGGCAGCAGTCTAAAGCATCTGTCTCCCCTTTGTCTCCAGTCTGTATGTGTGCTGTGGCATCTGAACCCAGATCTCTGGAAGCTGATCCCGGTCCTGCTGGCGTTGAGGATAACCAGGTGGTTGAGCCTGAACTTCCTGAAACACCCGCTGCTGAGACTTCGTTCCCCATGGAGAGGCCATCTGCGGAGGTGCCACAAGCCAGGACTGTTGCTACTGAAGTATTGTCTGTGGAGAATGCTGTTGAGACCTGTCCCCTTTTACCCAGTTCTACCACCACAGTGCCAGCCTCTGATACTGCTGCCCTGGCTTTGAAAGACCCAGCGAATATTGCCACCGTTACTGCCCTCGCTACCCAGGTCGGTACCCTCCTCCAAAATGTACAGGACCTGCAACGCGATAATGCATCCCTGCGATCACAGCTACAGGACACTCTGGTCTCTGTTTATATGCCAACACCAGAGCCAACTACTACCTCCAGTAACCCCCGTCCTCAATCCCCGGAGGAGGTGTCCCTTATATCTGAGACACCCACAGAAGCTGAATGGGACACCGACTCAGATGATGAACCCTCACTACAAACAGCACGGCGCAGCCAAGGACCGCCTGGCCCAGGAAGGGCTTACCTTGGCACAACCAGTGCTGTGCCATGCGTCAATCCAGCCGCTTCCCTAAGTGACACTGTTACCCCCAAGAGTTCTAGTGCGGCTGATGTGGACTTTATTTTTTCTCGCAGTTGCTTTCTGCCTTCTGAGGCCTGTATGGCTTATGGTTGCCCTGAAACCTGTATATCGACGTGCCAAACAGATCCAGAACTGCCTGGACAACGAACTTTATTTGCTGGCACAGTTATCACAGATGCTGACTCCTTGCCGTCGAACTGTGTGCTTGCTTCCAATGGAACTGTTGTACGCCAGGAGGACCTGCAAACCTTTGAACAGGCTCTGTCCGCACGGAGTGCGTCCTTGGAGAGGGGCATCTGTCACGGTTCACGCCGTCGCCGCCGTGGCAAGAAGGCCAAAGGTGGTACTGCACCCTCCTGAATGGATCAATACAGCATCTCTCTGGCTACGCCACCTTGCACTTTCCCTCAGGCTGTGTGAACTTCAGGTGCTACCACTAATAGACCTGTCATTCCCTTTATAAGGGTGGAGCACCCATGATCCAGTGCTGCATTGTCTCACTTATCCCCTGGTAGCCTTCCTTCTAGACCTGTTCCCATCCTCTGCTATTATTGATTCCCCGTGTACCGACTTCTTGCTTTGAACATTGACTACGTTTGCCAGCCGCCTGCCACGACCTATTGCATGGACTATATGACCCACGTATACTGCCTGCTGCTACCAAGCATCCAGTGCCCACTGCTACCGAGCATCCAGTGCCCGCTGCTGCCAAGCATCCAGTGCCCGCTGCTACCAAGCATCCAGTGCCCAGTGCTACCAAGCATCCAGTGCCCGCTGCTACCAAGCATCCAGTGCCCGCTGCTGCCAAGCATCCTGTGCCCGCTGCTGCCAAGCATCCTGTGCCCGCTGACAAGCATCCTGTGCCCGCTGCTGCCAAGCATCCTGTGCCCGCTGACAAGCATCCTGTGCCCTCTGCTTCCAAACCTCCAGTGCCCTCTGTTTCCTGTCTCGTGTTGTATGTAAGTCTCCTGCTGTGTTTTCCCTCAGTGTCTCCCTGTGTCTGATTCCGCCCTGCATTGCCTCCCCAGACATCTCCATTCCTGCCCTGTCCATATTTTGTATATTTACAATAAACCCCCTTTTTACTTTATCTACGTGGCTCAGCTTGTTTATCACCGCACATCGGGCTCATACCCTATTCCCCTCTGCCAGGCCCGTGACAAAAGGATACCCAAATCGCTGTTTGAAATAAGCCTATCAAAGTGTTACATCCTCAGCCCCTGTTGTGCTTCCCTGGGGGGTTTGGGCAGGGTCGTGTGCCGCTGGCTGGTCGGTTGCCAGCACTTCCTGATGGCAGATTGGCATCTGAGGGGGCGGGCCTGGTGTAGTCACAAAGAGCCACCGGGTTTAAAAGAGGGGAAGAGGGTTTGCCTCGTCGCCCTGACGTGGAGTTTGTTTCCAGCAGCGCTAAGTTTATTCCTCTATTGATATACTGTTACCGACCTATTTCTGTATGCGATTCCTTCTCCTGTTGACTGACCCGGCTTGTACTTTGACCACTCTATCTGCACGTTTGTATATCGCTGTTTGTGAGCGTTGGCAATTTAACCCTATGCTTGCAGCTGGGTTTATTGCTCGCTGTCTGGGATCTTTCCCATCTTGTCTTGGGGTATCGCTTGTGACCTTTCAAGGTACCGTTACCCAATGTACAGCTCATGTTTATGTTCATGTGAAAACTGCAATTAAGAAAGATTGTTTATTTTTGCCGTTTGCTTTAACTGCCCTGCACCTTGAATACTTCACGGACTCACGTATCATGTTTCTGAGCGTGTCCTAGGTAACCTGTTGGTCTTGAAACCTTCAGAGCCTAGAGGCAATTCAGTTAACCCTTGTGTCTCCTTGGCTATTAAGTTGCAGTCCGTAGTTTATGAACCTTTTGTGTTTTTCAAGCAGATACTTTTGCCCTCAAGGATCTCAACTCCGCTACTCGTGTGGCAGCGTTAACGTTACACAAAGAGCACTGAAATCTGATAGACAGAAGTTATTGATTCCTAAAAAGAAATCTATGGACAAAAAACAAATCCGATTTGTAGCGACCTTTGACTATGGTTGGGACAAGGTGAAAGAAATCTGCCAAAAACACTGGCAAATATTACACTTAGACGAGTGCATTTCAGACGTTATATCTGAAACTTTGGCATTCACAGCCAGAAGATCAACAAATCTCAATGATATCTTAATTCATAGCCATTTTACCAAAGATACCACTAAAAAAAAAAAAAGGGCAAACAGCCAAACTGGGTATACAGAAATGCGGAAGATGCAAAGTCTGCGAATATATTAAAAATTCAAACTCCATCCAAAGTACTGTTACTAACAAAAACTTCCCAATAAAAGAAACGATTACTTGTTTAACCACGAAAGTAATTTACCTGATAACTTGCGAATGTCAAAAACAATATGTGGGCAAGACATATCAACAACTAAAACAAAGAGTCTTGCAACATACTAATTCTCTAAAAAACATTGCTGATACACCAATATCACGCCATGTATGGGCAAACCATAATGGCAATGAAAAATGCTTAACGTTCCAGGCCATTGAAGCAATAACCCTGGGCCCGAGAAAAGGGGATGATGACAAAATACTAACAGGGTTATTCAGAGAGCATGAAAAGCAGGAGAATGGCTGGAGAATGAAAAATTCTAGGTCAAAATAGCCGAACCAGAAAAATTCTCCCTTTCATCTCACTTTCCAAATCGGCTATTTTGACCTAGAATTTTTCATTCTCCAGTCATTCTCCTGATTTTCACACTCTCTGAATAACCCTGTATGACAAAAAAGAATCACGTTGTATTTTTACTTTAGGCTCTTTGTATCCTAAAGGATTAAATGAAGAATTTAATTATTCACCGTTTATATAAAAAGATTCAGATTTTCTATAATGCCTTTGTTGACAAACATTCAGAGAATGGTACTTCATTTCCATCATCTAATTTTGCTTAATTAAAAATATTACAATGGAAAAGAAAAACAAAAGTGGACATAAAGGATGCAGTTGCAGGAATTATGATGCGATGAAATACCATGTAAACTTTGTACTCAGGTTACAAGACATAAAAGAATGCGTCCTGTTGGTTTTTACAGTCAAGTGTGTATCCGTATATTCTGAATGGAACATAATACCATTACCAGAACAATGTATTCATTGGATAGATAAATCACGTGACAATATCCAACCCTGAGCGGAGGTCTTTAAAAGCAACACTGTGACCATATTCGGGATTGTCAGTTATAACATATACCAGAACTAATGTCTCTGTTTTTGTTTCAAATGTATATCTTATATGTATTTTAATTGATAATAATAAAAGTTTAATTTTAAATTGAATTCCAAATTGATACAGCCACTTTAGTGGCTTCTTTCAGCATTTAGTGTGGGTTACCGGGTTACCCCCCTTCCCTTCAATTTGGAGGATATACTTTTTTCAGCTCGGACTCTCCTATATGGGACTCGTTCCTATATAAATATACTTTTTTTTTTTTGTAAACATAATTTTATTGAACGAGAGGACAAGAAGAATAACATGAATGCATACGTGGCGTCGCAGCGCCAAAAAGATGATATCAAACAAACTTATGCCTCAAAGTAAACCATAGTCCCGTCCACATTATAAGATAAAGGTAGGGTGGGGTGAGGAAGAAAGAAAAGGGAAAAAAGAAAGGGGGAGGGGGGGGAAGAGGGGAAGGAGTGGCCCGGCCCAGGCCAGAATCCTAAGACACAAATACCCGTCCAACCTGACGAGTGCTAAAGAGGTATATGTAGAAGGGTGGAGGGGGGGGGGAGAGAGTGCCAGGGAAGGGGAAAAAAAGCAGGCAAAAGGGGTCATGCAGCCCTATATATGCAACAATAGCCCACACTCCCGTCACAGATCATAACCCCGCTTCCAGCCAGGGCCCCCAAGTTTTATTATATGATGGCATCGTAAAACGTACTATAGCAGTCAGTTCGTCCATAACCTGGGTGTCCCTGATCTTGCCATATACTTTAGCCATACATGGCGGGAGGGGTGTCTCCAGACTTCCGCTATGGCCCGTCTTGTAGCCAATGTAATCTTGGCTAATAATCTATTTTCATGGAAAGTTAGTTCAGGAGCGGTCTGGAGAGTAAAAACGCCCAAGGATCCAACGAGATAGGTTAGATAGGACTAAAATCAGTAGGTCTTGGACTTCCTTCCATAAGGGTACAATTCGTGGACATGTCCACCACATGTGGAAAAAGGAGCCCCTGAAGGTGCATGATCTCCAGCAAACATCCGGTAGATTCCCATTCATGTGCGCCAGTTGAGATGGTGTAACATACCACCGCATAATCATTTTAATGGACTGTTCCTGCAATGAGGCGCACACCGACACGGAGCGAGACATCTCCCATATGTCCAGCCAGTCCTCTGAGTCCAGGGTTTCCCCAATATCTCTTTCCCAAGCATGGATATAGGACAGTTCTTTCCAGTCCAACAGTGATGTAAGGTCCGGTATAACGAAGATATTAGGCCTCTCGGGTATGTGCCAGCTAGGCATAAACGCTCGAAGCGAGTCGGCGGCGCCAGTGCAGCTTGCTTGATGTGAGCCTGTGTGGCATACGATGTCAATTGAAAAATGTGAAGAAAAGACAGTCCCGAAATATCTTGAAGAGGAATCAAAGTTCCGTTGTGGTATAGATTATGTATTCTGCACACACCTGAGTCCAATAGGTCACGCCAAGGTCTCACGTGTAGACCGGGGCGGAAGTCTCTGTTCCCAAAAATCGGGGTCATAGGCGATGGTGTAGACGTCAACTCGCACTTCACTGCTAATCTATGCCAAAAGCGTAGAGAGTTTAATATGGCAGGGCATGTGGTGGTAATTAAAGGACGATGTTCTCGAGCCAGCCATATCCAGTGGTGTATCTTATTCAGCCGCATAAGGGACGCTTCCAGATCGACCCACCTGCGAGACCCCGCTGGAGCATGCCAGGCTACCACTTGTGCCAATTGAGTTGCATAGTAATAGGTGAAGAGAGATGGAAGGCCCAGGCCGCCCAGGGACCGTGGGCGATAGAGAGTGTGTCTAGCTACGCGGCACCGTTTCCCTGCCCATATAAAATGATCAATGGAGCGCTGCAAAGCGATAACCTCTGAAGCAACGAGGGGAACCGGTAATGCCTGAAACATATACAACAGTCTGGGTAATACATTCATTTTAATGCAGTTAAGCCTACCGAGCCACGATATTGCATATTTGTTCCAACATTCTAACTCCGCTTTGAGGGTCGCAAAAAGACGGGGGTAATTAGCCGAATAAAGATCCGCCGAGCATGATGTTAAGCGGACCCCCAGGTAGACCAGCTCAGATTGGGTGAACCTTATAGGGCAGGAAGAGGAGAGATTTGCAATCGCCTCCGCCGTCAGCGCCACCGGGAGAGCCTCTGATTTAGTAATATTAATTTTGTATCCTGAAAGAGCAGAAAAGGTACGGAGCAGGTCCATAACCCGGGGTAAGGAGGTGGTGGGGTCTGTCAGGGAGAGAAGGACATCATCGGCACAAGCCGATAATTTAAATTCTAAGTCACCCACCGTAAGACCCGAGATACCCGCGTCTGATTTAATAGCAAGCAATAAAGGTTCCAAAAAAAGGGCAAACAAAGCTGGAGACAGTGGGCAGCCCTGCCTGGTACCGTTCCGAATTACAAAGGGGATTCTATCGGCGCCCGGTATCAAAATCTGCGCTCCCGGAGAAGCATACAAAGCTGAGAGCATGCAGAGAAAAGTGGGGGGGAACCCAAGGTGTTTAAGTAACGTAAATAAAAACGGCCACTCCGCCCTGTCAAAGGCAGCGTCTAAAGACAAAAATAAAGAAGGCCTCTGATAGGTCTCTGCGAACCAAACAAGGTCCGCCGCGCGTCTCGTATTATCATACGCTTGCCGGCCTGGGATGAACCCCACCTGGTCCGGGCATACCAAAACAGGGAGGAGAGGGTCTAGGCGCAGTGCCAAAATTTTTGCTAGTAGTTTAATGTCCGTATTTAAAAGGGATATGGGCCTATAGCTATCAATATTCTCAGGGTCTTTCCCAGGTTTGGGGAGGAGAACTATATGGCCGCTAACAATGACTCCGCAGGAAATGGGGCCCCTCCCGTGCGGCATTAAATAGTCGGCAAAGAATGGGCTTCAGTTTAGGATAGAACGCTTTATAATACCGGTATGTGAAGCCGTCCGGCCCAGGAGCCTTTAATGGCTTCATCACGCCCAGTGCCCTCCCTATCTCCTCTTCCGTTATAGGGGAGCCCACCAATATGGACTGAACTTTATCAAGAGTAGGGAGGTTCTGATGCTTCAAGTACATTTCAATACTATCAATCAGTTCTCTGTTTCCTATTTCGTGGGTGGGGGAATGATTGTATATATTCGTAAAATACTCTGTGAAGGCATCCCGGATAGCTCAGGAGACTTATGAACCTGCCCTTTTTTATCTCGGATCAATGGGAACAGGACAGTGCGATGTCTAGGATGCAGCATCCTGGCCAGGGGTGTATCTGCTTTATTCGCTCGTTCATAATAGCGCCTTTTGGACCATAGCAACGATCTCCCCACATCATCTAAAAATAAACCGTTAAGGTCTGCTCGAACTCTGTTAAGCTGTGCAAGGGTGTCGTCAGTCGGGACACGATCGTTTATGCCGGAGTTCCAGTCTCCCGCAGGCAGTCTCACGTAACGTGAATGGCCTGCAGTTTCATAAGTTTGTGGTAGGCAGCCTGACTAATTAGCACACCCCTAATCACTGCTTTATGAGCATTCATATAAAGTATGTATGGACACGTCAGGGGTGTCGTTTTACAGAGAAGGTAGAGTCCAACGCGAGCCAACCGCTTTCCTCCTACCCCCTTTTTCAAAAGAAGCAAGGGGTCAAGCCTCCATTGGCCACTGCTCCAGACGCCAATGGGCGGACATGCAGAAACACATCCGCATGATCAGACCAAGTTATGGAGCCAATGCCTGATGTCGCAATCAAGGGGATACTGTCCGAGGAGATCAGGAAATAATCTAACCTGGAGTATGAGGAATGGACCGGGGAGTAAAAAGTAAAATCTTTAGTTGTGGGATGCTGTACCCTCCAAATATCCACCAAATCATGGTTACGCACAAACGCATGAAACTGCCTATCTTGGATGAGGATGGAGTCAGGCGCCGGCGTGAGGGGGATGGCCGGATCGGTCCACAATGGAGAGCAGAGAGTGGCGTTAAAGTCCCCTCCCAATATAATTTTACCCTTAGCATGTAACCTGAGAAAGGAGGAGTGGTCCGCCCAAAATCCCGCATCAGGCCCATTTGGTGCATATACCGACATCAGGGTATACCATTTAGACGAACATGTACCCCTTGCCAAGACATACCTCCCAGCGGAGTCAGAATATACATCTACAATCTGCAGCGGGCAGGAATTATGCAACAAAATAGCGGCTCCATTCCGTTTAGGGATGGCACATGAGGTGAAGACACGGGAGTAGGATGGGTCCGCTAGGCGAAAGGCCGCAGTGGTAGAGATCCTAGTCTCTTGGAGAAATGCGATGTTCGCAGATTTCCGCTTAAGGTCCCGGAAAAGGAGACGACGCTTGCGCGGGGAATTTAAGCCCTTGACATTCAAGGAGAGGAATTTAAGATCCGAAATCATTATGGGACTAGGAAGGGGAACGCATGGTCACCATCCTCCCCACGTCTCCACCCCCGTCCCGATCCGCCAGCCCCCAGCCTCCTACCGAGGGGGGAGGCGACGGGTCGGGAGCCATCCACAGAGGGATCAAAAGCACAATATACATCTTCATAATCATATAGCCGAAAGGTCAGAAGCGAGAAAGTAGGGCCGGGCCGGGGGAACAGGGCGGGAAGGGGGAACAAGGAGAAAGAGGAGAGAAAAGAAACAAAAAACGTCCCGAACGGATGGGTAAACCAAAGGAACGGAACCTCGGAGGAGGAGGTAGTCTCGGGGAAAAAACCCTCGGCCACTGTCCCCCCGAGCAACCGCCACATTAACCGTCATGCTAAAACTACAACCACCTAAACAGATAAATCGGAAGTACAGAGAAAAAACAGAAAATAATCTTAAGCAAATATCAGAGAACCATCTAAGGATCTAAGCCCCTCAAAACCTGGACTGAAGGATATACATGCCCTCACTATAAATATACTTTTATAAAGATACTGTACATACTTACAAAGAAATATTTATATAGGGCAAACATATTCTGCAGCACTGTGTAGGATATGTAAACAAGGGGGTTAGCACACAGTACATTGGGGGACTCTGTTCCCAAGGGAATACAATCTATATGGGACATATATATAAATATATATATTGAGGTAGGCGCATACATATACTGTATCGTTGGGTGCATGCGTTGCTCAAGAATAGGGATGAGCCGAACACTCCCTGAGTTCGGTTTGAAGCCGAACCCGAACTTTCCAAATGTTCGGATCCGAACCCGAACTCGAACCCCATACAAGTCAATGGGGCTGAAAATTCGGTTTTTAGAGTGCCCTCCTCGAGGCCATATATGCTAGATATTTGCCATAAAAAGTGTATGGGGGTCTGGGTAGTGCCCTGGGGAACAGGAAACCAGGACAAAAAGTAAAAAAAAAAAAGTTTTTAAAGGGACAGTGAGTTTTCCATGAAATAAGGGTTAAAAATAAAAACGAAAAATTCCTTCAAATATCGTGCCTAGGAGGTCCCCATAACCTGCCCGTGAAGTGGCGGATTTCTAGGATGTATAGAAATATGTAAAAACCAAAAAATGACATTTCAAATTATGGTAAATGCTTTTCCTTTAATCTATCCATAAACAACTGCTTGGGGCGGCAGTCTGTATGAAAAGAGGAGACATTTTCGGACACGCAGAAAAAGTTTACTGATTTTTTTGGCGGTGAAAAGCAGGAGAATGACTGGAGAATGGAAAATTCTAGGTCAAAATAGCCGATTTGGAAAGTGAGAAAAATGGGAGAATTTTTATGGTTTGGCTATTTTGACCTAGAATTTTCTCTTCAGTCATTCTCCTGAGTTTCACCTTTCTCTGAATAACCCTGACAGTTATTCAGAGAGCGGTGTAGAGCAGGAGAATGACTGGAGAATGGAAAATTCTAGGTCAAAATAGCCAAACCAGAAAAATTCTCCCATTTAGGCTAGGGTCAGGCTAGCGAATTTTTAACGTGCGTTTAGGCGCACTTAATCACGGCCGCACTAGCAGCAAATGACGGGCAATGACAGCCAATATACGAAGTACGGTCGCACGAAAGTCCGGCTGCGCAACGCAAGTGGAAAATGAACGCATTTTTTCGAGAACGCAGAACCGCTAGTACGGACGTAGAGTGTGCTGCGTCCACTAGCGGCGTGTGTGCGTGATTTGGAGACGTCAGACCCTGCTCATGTCCGGCCAACATAACGTCCAGACACCCAAAGTTTCCTGGTTTGGATCCGTAAAATATCACGCACAAAAATGCACATCGTATGACCGTTTTCGCGCATTCCGTGAAAAAATAAGGCAATGCGTTCGGACGCACTTTTTGACAGGTCGCTGTGAAAAATGCGTTAGTCTGACCCTAGCCTTATCTCACTTTCCAAATCGGCTATTTGATCCAGATTGTTCTCTTTTCCTGCTATTCTCCTGGTTTTCACCTTTCTCTGAACAACCCTGAGAGAGAGGTGAAAGCCAGGAGAAGTGGCAGGAGAAGAGAACAATTTAGACCAAATAGCCAATTTGGAAAGTGAGTTAAATGGGAGAATTTTTCTGGTTTGGCTATTTTGACCTAGAATTTTCACTTCTCCAGTTATTCTCATGCTTTTCACCGCTCTCTGAATAACCCTGTGAATGTTTAATTCCGAGGTGAAAAATAAAATTGCTTAAGGCTGGGGTCAGACGAGCGCAGTTATCACGTCCGTGTTGCCGCACATTTGTACGTCCGTGGCAGCATAGCATTCTGACCAATGGAGCCCCACACACGAAGTACATCCGCACGGAAGTGCGGATGCATGGCGGACACAGCAAACGGACGCAGGTTAGGCAAGAACGTAATACTGCTAGAACGGACGTGCGGAGTGCGCCACGTCCGCAACGTCCGTGTAGCTTTGTATGTGAGTGATGAAACGAGGTCAGATGGCATTTATACGTCCAGCATTTTTGACGGACAGAATGTTTTTTCATTTTAATTTATTTTCCCTGCTACATCAGTCAAAAAATACATAAAGCACAGTCCGTACAAAATGCGCTCATCTGACCCTAGCCTTAGATGTTATTTTGAATTTTTTTTCAAACACCAGTTAACCACTTGGCTGCTATGGACGCGCTCAGCGCGTCCAGCCAAGTGGTTCTCCTGTGCTATGGACGCGCTGAGCGCGTCCATGCACAGGAGGCAGCAATCCGCCAGATTCCGGCGGATTGCTGCGCCCCCCCGGTGCGGGCTGACATCTTGGATGTCAGCCCAGCACTCCGGGACCCCGGCGGAGCAATTAGATGTCATCGCGGCGGCGCGATGACATCTAATTCAGGGGCCCACCCCCGCATGTGCGGAGGAAGCGCCTGAAAGAGAGGGGGGGAGGTCCTTCGGACCTCTCTCCCTCCCGATCGCCGGGGGGCAGAGGGTTAATCCAGGCACCGTTTGGAAGGGCAAACGGTGGCTGTGATTAACCACTGGGGAGCCGGATCACGAATCGGCGCTGAAAAGCGCCGGATCGTGATCCTCTCCTGGAGCTGGCCGACATCCAAGATGTCAGCCAAGCCTCCAGGAACTCCCTCTGAAGACTGGCGTCATCGTGCATAGCACAATGACGCCAGTCCTGGAGTTAACCCCCAGCTGCCACCAATGGTGGAGATAAGGGATTCATTGGAACCCCCATCTCCCGATCCGTGGCAGCTAGGGGTTAATGTTTGATATCGTTGGATCGGCCAGAGCATGGCCTTTTCCAAGGATACCAACATGAGCATGAAAAATGTTTTTTTTTAACCCCTTAAGGGCCGCTGACGTACCCTGTACGTCTGTCCTCGGGTCTCCCTTAGACCGCGGACGTACAGGGTACGTCAGCGGCGCCAAATCCCCTCCCGCCCGATACTCACCTCCCTCGTCGGATCCCACGGCGATCTGGCAGGAGGAAGCCTGCCCATGTGATTTACATGGGCAGGCGAGGCTGATGACGTCGCCACGCTGCGCATGGTGACGTCATCAGAAGGTGCCCCCATGTGTTTCAATGGAAGGGAGGGGGGGGCTCCTTCGGAGCCCTCTATCTCCCCAACCATTGAAGCTAGGGAGATGCCGTTTGCACCGCTGGAGAGGGAGAGCCTCCCCTTTCCAGCGGTGTATGGCATTAACCATTTCGCCGCCGGATCACGTTGCGGCACCAATTGGCGCCAAAACGTGATTCAAACCTGGAGGGGGGCTGACATCTTGGATGTCAGCCAAGCCTCCAGGTCCCCCCCACCCACTGACAACCTCACCATATGTGTGAGGATGTCAGTGGGCCAGTTAACCCTCTAGCTGCCATGTAGAGATAAGGGGACCTAAGGATCCCTTTATCTCCCGATCCATGGCAGCTAGATGGTCATATTTGCCATCATTTGAAAGGCCTTTCAAATGATACCAAACATGACCAGGTTTGGTTTTAAAAAAAAATGTATAAAAAAATTAAATAAAAAAAAAATAATAAAAAATTAAATAAAATAAAAAAAATGTTTTTTTTTTTAAAATTTTTTTTGTCTGGGGGAGTTTAATTAAATAGGACCTAGGCTGTCATCTAAAAATAATTAGCACAAAATGGTCAGAATGAGCGCAGCGCACATAGGTGAACTGGCTCAGCAGTGAAAGGGTTAAAAGGTAAAAACATGTAAAAATTGGGGTTTTCTATTCTCGGGATAAAATTTGGAAACTATTTAGCCGGGGTCTTTATTGGTGGTTATAGCTTTAGGGGATTAAATTACGAAAAAGTGTGTTTTTTACCATTTTTTTCATCATATTTCATATTTTTTTATATTAAATTATTGGATATGATGGAAATAATGGTATTTCTAGAAAGTCCATTTAATGGCGGGAAAAAGGGTGTATAATATGTGTGGGTTGAATAAACGAGTAAGAGGAAAATTTGACCTAAACCCTAACAGCGCAGAAACGTAAAAACAGCAGCGGTCACTAAAGGACGGATTTGTGTAAAACCGCCCGGTCACTAAGGGGTTAAATAAATAAAATTAAAAAAAAATTAAAAAAAAAAAAAAAAATTTGTTTTGTTGATGCAGCAATATTGTTCCCATTTCAATTATAATGTGAACAATAATGCTGCACTAACGATTTTTGTATGCGGTGCGTTTGTTAAAAAAAGCGAAATTTTCCCCAAAAAAAAATGTAACGAGACCCCATTTCTAATTTTTTTAACAAGCGCACCCCATACAAAATATAACCGCAAACGATCGCATGTTAAAATGTGAAAAAAAAAACTTTACACATAATAAATTATTGAAAATTCAAATTTTATTGCATTTTTATTATAATATACAGACATGACATAACGTATATATATAATAATGACATATTATGAATCTGCCAAGTCTGCCGGAAAGAACGATATATAATATGTCTGGTTCATATATCAAAATATGGCTACAAAACGCGGTTAAACATGATGAGCGAAAGCGGTAAAAATGACCTCAGCACAGAGGTGTGAAAAGCCTCAGCAGCGAAAGGGTTAAATGCAGCATATTAGGATGTTTTAAGGAAATTAATTCTCAAATCTCAATCAGAAGCAGACACCACCCCACCCTCAGTATGGTGTACAATGTATCAAATTGATTACCAGACTAAAAACACCTGGTGTTATGCCCGTTTGTGAACAGAGGTCATTTAGAGTTGATAATCTTTCCACGTACACATTAGTTTTTAATTCAATATCTAATAAACCGTTGCTTATAATATTCTGCAGTAAAGAGCCTCTGTATTTCTAGATTTTTTAGTATTTTTTTAAGCATTTTCTATACTTTTTTCCGAACTCGAACCGAACACACCCAAAAAGTTCGAAATTCGCGAACTTTCGAACTGCCAAAGTTCGGGTCGAACTCCGAACCGCTCATCCCTACTCAAGAACACTTGCTGGTGAGGTGTTGTGACCAGAATCTAAATCTGCTTTCCACAGTTGAAGAGCTGAGACATGATGTGAGCTTGATGGAATCCAAGTTGGTAGTGAATGGGTTAATTGAGTAATGCAATATCTCACCAGCTTTTCCAGTAACATGTTTTCTGTTTATTTCAGTAACCGAGTCACAGGAGTGTATGAGCTCAGCCTTTGTCGTGTTGCTGAAGCCAGCAGTCCTGGTAGGTGTAAATTTGTTAATAATTTAGAGGGCCTTGCCACTTGCGTTATCCTTCACCCTCATCTTGTCAATACATTTTCATTTCCCAGTGGAACTCCAATTACTTATATTTGATATTATCAATAATTCTCAATACTTCCAAATATTTAGAGGTATGAGTTTGTGTTGGAAAATGTGCATGGTTAAAGACAGCACTTTCCAGTTACCTTAGATCTAGAACGTGCCACGATGAGAATTTCTTCCGCCATATCCAGAAGTGTACAATGATGGCAGATAATTTAAAGTGCAGTTTGGGTTTACCGTCTAAAGTTTAATAATAACCTTTAGTAGTATCTCATTGATGTTTGAACACTCATCGATAATGGAAGATCTTAGTGTGCCGTACAGCCCTGGACAGCCAAAACCCAATGCAGAAACCATAAACGGACTTACTCAAGTTACGGCAGGCTCCAGTGAGGGGTTGAAAAGCTATTTGGCGCATGTCCTGAATATAAGGTTCTTATTTGCTCTTTTGCCTAAGCCCCGGTTTGTTTGGTTTCGAATTTAAAAACCACGACAATACCGTTTGGCTTTAAAGAGTGGTCTTAGGCTTGGGTCAGATGAACGCAGTGGTCACGTCCGTGTTGCTGCACATTTTAACGTCTGTGGTAGCATACAATTATGATCAATAGAGACCCGCACAGAAGTGCGAACGCGGCAAACGGACGCAAGTTATGCAAGAACGTAAAACCGCTAGAACGGAAGTGCAGAATGCGCCACATCCGCATAGCTTTGTGTGTGAGTGATGGAACATAGTCAGACGGACTGCATTTTTGACGTCCAGCTTTTTTGACGGACAAAATGTTTTTCATATTAATTTATTTTCCCTTCTACATCTGTCAAAAAAAATGTCAGTCACAAAACGGACCGTGTGGCCACTACCTTGTCGTCAGTCAGAAAGTACGTCCATTGTGCACAGAATCCGCTCGTCTGACCCTAGCCTAACACGTTAGCAAGTTTCGATAAGTGCTGCTCTACACTTCAGTATCATATTTTTGTGAATGGCCTCATTGTATTGCTGCTGAGTTTTGACAAATGAATGGATTGAAAACAGACTTCTGTACAATGTGAATGTCCTGCCGCATATAGCCTAATCAATGTGCCTCCCCAATAAATCTATGATTTTAATCAATGGTACAGCAGCATAATTAACTTGTCCTATTTAGGATTTATTAAGAATGTAGCAGTAGTTATAAAAATCAAACCACTCAAAGTAAATGTTCTTTCCTCTGACTCGCCATTCTAACTGTTACCCTAGGGATGCAGAGGAGACGTAGACGTGTGTTGGACACATCTGTTGCGTATGTGCGAGGAGAAGAGAACCTGGCAGGCTGGAGACCTCGGAGTGATAGCTTAATCCTCGATCATCAGTGGGAGCTAGAGAAACTCAGCCTGCTTCAAGAGGTAAAACTGTATTTAAAAACTTTATTTATATTATGGACAACTACTTTTTTTACTTTTAACATAAGCAATTACTATCCACAAATATACAACAAATATACTGTCAGTTCCTACTACAGTACAAAGGCTCTGAATTAAAGACCTCACCTGATCTACTGGGTATATTAGCACAACAAATATGTGTTTTTTTTTTACAAAGAATCCAAAAATGTAGAAACTACTATCATCAATCAGTTCAGATTACTCATTAGACAAGTTCAGATTTGATGAGTGAGCGCCCATCAGACATCAGCCTATTAACATTGTGCACAAGAGTTTAGTTAAACTGCTGCAACACTGACTGAGCCATAGTCATATTGATATGGTCAAAATTTTCTGTAACTAGTGTCAGGAACATCTGATATTCACCATGGATTCCATGTCATGGGTTTTCAATTTAATAATGGATACGTTTGCAGGTGGAAAGAACTCGACATTATCTTCTTCTGCGAGAAAAGCTTGAGGCCACTCTCAGAGGAGCCACAGAGCTTCTCACGCCATCCCCTAGTGAGGAGATAATGCCTCTCAGTCCCACAAACCAGTTGATTCAGATCACGGAGGACGGGTCACCACAACTAGAAGAGAACCCCCTGGAGTCTGCTAGCGAGAGACAGAAAGAGCTCGCTGCCAAGGTGGGTGACTTTTTTTGGAAGTACTTTTTAAATGTTAACCAAAATAATTTTACAAATACAGAAAACAATATGATGAAGACTTGCATACAGAGGTTTGGGGTCAATCAGAAATGTCCTTATTTTCTAAGTAAACATACATGAAATGATATACATAAATACAGAAAAAATGGCGTCGCGCCCATACTCACCGGAGCGGCAGCAACTGCCAGGAGTAACAGCCCAGTTAATGTATAAAACATAACAAGGAAAAAAAGGTGTCATCTGCGCTCGTTTCTATGTGTTCCATGTACAACAAAACTGAGGTTTTTGTTTGTTTCAATGGCCATTGCAACGTAAGCTCACTCGCCACTTCACGGCACCTCTTTACAGAGTGAGTACCTAACAATTGTAACCAAAAGGCCGCTCTACTGAGCAGCTCCAAGCCCCTCCTGCTGCTTTTCAGCCAAGGAGAGGCAGAGATGGTGGGTTTTATTTATACACGCACCAAACACTTCCCATTTGGGATTAAAAACAAAAACATGGAAAGAGGAACAGCTGCAGAACGACGGACTGGTGTTACAAGCATGATACACATAAATACAGAAAAAATGGCGTAGCGCCCATACTCACCGGAGCGGCAGCTGTTCCGCTTTCCATGTTTTTGTTTTTAATCCCAAATGGGAAGTGTTTGGTGCGTGTATAAATAAAACCCACCATCTCTGCCTCTCCTTGGCTGAAAAGCAGCAGGAGGGGCTTGGAGCTGCTCAGTAGAGCGGCCTTTTGGTTACAATTGTTAGGTACTCACTCTGTAAAGAGGTGCCGTGAAGTGGCGAGTGAGCTTACGTTGCAATCGCCATTGAAACAAACAAAAACCTCAGTTTTGTTGTACATGGAACACATAGAAACGAGCGCAGATGACACCTTTTTTCCTTGTTATGTTTTATACATGAAATGAGTTTGAGCAGGAAATACAGTCAAGATTAGATAACGGATTTTAAATAAAATAATAGTTGTGTCCTTCAAACTTTGCTTTAGTCAAAGAGTCCTCCATGTGCCGCAGTTGAAGCCTTGCAGACCTTTGGCATTCTAGTCGTCAATGTGTTAAGGTAATCTGAAGAATTTTCACCCCATGCTTCCTGAAGCTGCGCCTACAAGTCGGATTAGCTTGATGGGCACCTCTTATGTACCATATGATCAAGCTGATCCCACTGAGCAACTGAAAGGGGTTGAGATCTGGTGAATCCATTAAAGACTGAATACCCACTGACTACTTCTTCCCTAAATAGTTATTGTAAAATGTGAGCTATACTTGTGGGTCATTGTGCTATTGTAGGAGGAAATTGGCTGTACTCAGGGTATGATATAGCGATGCAAAATGGAGTGATAGCTTTTCTTCTTAAAGTTCCCTTTTACTCTGTATAAATCTCCCACTTTACCACCACCAAAGCGCTCCCAGGTCAAATACATTGCCTCCACCAACCCTGACAGATGGCATCAGTCACTCCTCCAGCATCTTTTCATTAGGGCTGCGTCTCATGAATGTTCTTCTTTGTGATCCGAATAACTCATACTCAGATTTCCAGTCCATAACACCTTCTTTCCCATCTTCCACTGTCCAGTGTCTGTTCTTCTTGGTTCTCATGCTTGCATATTAGAGATTTGCGCCTCTTTAGGTATGAGAATGGTCCAGATTTGTATGGCATTTTGCTGATGCTCCTATTCTGAACTACAAGTAAAGTAAACGTCAGTGAGACAGAATTATGGTATGTGTTTCTGACACCGGTATTTTGTTGGTCTCTTTGCAGTGTCTCCGCCTGCTCACCCATACCTTCAACAGGGAGTACACGTACAGTCATGTGTGCGTGAGTGCCAGTGAGAGCAAGGTGAGTTAACCTGACCAAAGAATTAATCTATGCAACACACACAGTGTCATAGATTCTAAACTCCGAAAACCTTGTGTATACAGGTTGCGCACCCCTTATCTGGAATTCAAAAAAATTCCAGAAATCGGAAGACTCCAAAAACTGGAATTTTCTGAGCCATCTGGATTTTAGTATTTCTGGATTAGGGGCTCTACGAACTTGTGCTAATACTTGGGATTCTGGCTCCTGAACACTGCAGCAGACCATGCTGGGAGCCTCTAGGGCATGCTGGCAGCTGCTGCAGGAGCAGGGTCATGATCATGATCTCCTTCCACTAAAATATCAGATTCTCATGGATTCTGAAATCCCAAAGAATCCGAAATGCTTGGGAGTCCCGGGCATTCTGGATAAGAGTTGCTCTACCTACATGTGTATCAGAAAGTATCCATACATTTGCTGATTATTAATAATTACTAGTTTATTTGTATTGCTCCAACATATTCCACTTTGCGGTACAGGGGTTACAATAATATAGGGTAATACATACACACATGGTTATTCTGAGAAAGGTGAACCTCTGGACAGAATTTGGAGAAGTGAAAATTCTAGGTCAAAATAGCCGATTTGGAAAGTGAGATAAATGGGGGAATTTTTCGGGTTTGGCTATTTTGACCTAGAATTTTCACTTTTCCAAAAGTTCTCCACAGTTTCACCTCTCTCTGAATAACCCAGTTATACAGACAGGAGTTAGATGGGGCCCTACTTATATTGGTGAGATTGGTGATATTTGATTGTTTTCAGGAATCCAGTTAATAATAGTAACCAATATTGAAGTAAGATATCGTAGTGTACGTTGACCTGATGACTATATGTTAAGAGCGTATTCTGCTGCTCACAACCTCTGTTACTAAGTGTCAAAAAAAGTCATTCGATGTTACATGTCTTATTCAATGTCATTTTCCAGTTCACTTTGCATGGAGTAAATCAGGCAAGTTTCATTGCATTAAATCACGCTACCTGCAATCTGTGCACTTTGTCCCCTTCCCAACTCATTGGCAGACTAACAGTAGATAACAAATTAATGACCGTGATGTATTTCAGTTAGACGTAGACATATATTTACCTACCCGAAATCTACCAGCTTCTGAAAACTTGACCCTGCTTACATTCCAAAATCTACTACATGTAACGCATTTCACTATCTGACCCCTTGTACCTTCAATACCAAACAGAGAGCCTGACAACAGGTCACTGAGATGGATTTAACTTGATAATGTGATGTCAATTACAAGTGGTTATGTGCTGTTCCTTTTCAGTTGTCCGAAATGTCTGTCACTCTCCTACGGGACCCCTCAATGCCTGGCCTAGGGGTATCATCCCTAACCCCATCCAGCACCTGCCCCTCTCTGGTTGAAGGTCGATACTGCAGTCCCGAGTCTAGGTATGTGATCAGTATCACAATATATAAGTACATGCCATAGGTGCTTTTTACTCTACTCAGCGATAAATGGAACTAACGTAAAGTGTAGCCATCATGAATAAAATAACTCTTTTCTTTATTAATACAGTTTTATTTAAAAAGAGAATGCAAGAAAATATAAACAAATACATAGTAGGAAGCCAGATATACAAGGAGATCAAAAGTAGAAATAGAGTCCAAAATATGTCTAAAACAGAATGGAGAACTATAACATCCATTTATATGCAACAGTGCTGAGTGCTGCAGCAGTGTAACTGAACATGTAGGCTATGAATCTAGCATTAAATAGCAGAGGATTGTGTATCAAAATGTGTTGTTTGTGTTTTCCACTATTGTACTAGAGGAAGTCGAGAGCCTTGGCACTTTAGATATGGCAATAAGTGAAATGGAGATTTCCTTACCAGAAGAACATCTAGAAAATGTATTACTATATTTTCAACAATCAGGTAGTTTCTCCATGGAGGCGGCCATCTTGTCATATGACATTCAGCAGCTACTCTGAAGTTATACTTTCATCCACTGCGAGTGCTAAGCACTGTGTTTAGCTGCCAATGGTTAAGTTAGCTAACACAGCCCATGGTTCACTGAACTTGTCTCAGTGTTTGCTTTGGCTCCAGTGATGCAGGTGCCGCCATCTTGTTGCTCCTTGATTTCCCAGTTCTCTTCCTAGATGACTAATGCTTTAGAGAAAGTTCTAGCTAGACCAAAATGTTGCTTGGGATTTTTCCATAAATAATGCTCCTTGAGTTGCATTGGAGTGCATGGTATCCACTATTTATTATTATCAATAAACGGCTAATAAAGGGTGTCACTTGGCCTCATCACCTGCTGCCACATCCTTTAGCGCTGTTGTTACATGTAGCTGTAAGAAGCACGAGAGCTGCTTGTAGAAGGATCCTCTGCTTCCATGTCAAATCTTTATATTATGATATATATTTTCCTTACTTCGATATAAATTAAGATTTTATTCTTCTTTCCATGACATTTAGCCCTCAGCCCCTTTCACGTGTTTTCAGCCCTGAGCGGGATCTCCTCAGCCCTATGGGAGAATCACAGAAATCTCCAAGCAATGGACTGAAGAGTCCCCTTAGTCTATTTGTTCCCGATATACAAGAGATCCGAGTCAGGTAAGGAAAACAATGAATGGCAGAAAGAGAAGATGTCCACAGGACATTTGCCAGATGAATGGAACAATTGAGAATAAACAATGGGCTCCCAGAAAAAAAGATTTTTTGTCAGTGGATTTATTAGTTCTAATTAGTTTTTAGTGATTTAGATTTAGGACTCGATTTAATTCTATCGTATGATTTTTTTTGTAAAAAATAAATTGGAAATTTTGGCTGATTCAATTGGAAACAAATAATCTGATATCAAACTAATATTCGATAAATGCTGCTGGTCCAAAATTAGTTGGCCAGTAAAACGCTCGTAAAAAGCTTACTTTTGGGCAACATCACAGATTTGTGCCTTTAAACATGTCTGTTAGAAAAATCTGAATAAAAAAAAAATTCGGTCTTATTACATCTATTTCCCTGCCTGAAAATCCATTTATTAACAACTTTCAGCATTTCTAAATTTTTGGGGATCAACATACTGATAAATTCGAATTGAATCACTAATGCCGAATTTTCCATTAAAAAGCATAGACGCGAGAGCCGATATTCAAACCCAATTTTATCGGGAATCGACATGCCAGTAAATCCACATTTGAATCGGCTAAATTGCCAAAACACGGCTGAAAAAATATTCAGATTTCAGCTATCGGACCAAATTGAATCAAAGTCTTGATTTGAAACTTGCTTTTTCAACATCAGAGGGTGTGTGTGTATGTTGTGCTGTTTTTGCTATACAATTTTGTATGCCTATGACTAGGGATACAAGGTATGAAATGGCCAAAAACATACAAATAATGAGACATGCTTATTTTCTACAGCCCCATCGTCTCTAAAAAGGGCTACCTCCACTTCCTGGAACCACACACAGGTGGCTGGGTAAAGAGATACGTGGTAGTCCGGCGTCCGTACGTCTATATCTACAATAATGACAGGGATCCAGTGGAGAGAGCCATCCTCAACCTGTCTCAAGCTCAAGTGGAGTACAGTGAAGACCAGCAGGCCATGCTAAAGGTAAGATTCTCCAAGATCCCAAACATTTTGGATTGCCGGCAGACAGGCAGGCACTTTCAGGGTTATTCAGAGATCCGAAAAGTCACCGCACATTCGGTGACCTTTCGTTCCCCGCACTTTGGGGCATTTCGGAGATTCCTAGTTTGCCGACCCTGCGGTATATTCAGCAAGTACCGTAGTGCCCTCGTAGTGCAAGGAATACAGGACGCAAACCCGCAGAATACTCGCCGAACACTCACCGAAAGCCTGCAGGGAACGAGAGAGCACCGAAATGTCAGCAACATTTCGGTGCTCTGTGAATACCCATGTTAGTGTAAATAAATAACGGACTTTGCATTTGTTCTACAAATCCAATTCAGAAAAAGTTGGGACAGTATGGAAAATGTAAGAAAAACAAACAAACAAAAATTGTCAACTGAAAATTCAATTCACCCTGTTCTATATTGATGACACATTATTAACACATTATTTGATGTTTTACTTTGTGAATTTAAGATTTTTGAAATTATACAATCATTTCAAATCTAATGTCTGCGACACACTCCACAAAAGTCGGGACAGTCAACTTTTTTCCCACTGTGTAACATCACATTTTCTTTTAATAACATTATTATGTGTCTGGGCGCTGAAGACACCAGTTGGTCAAGTTTTGCAAGCAGAATTCTCCCTCATTCATCTATTATGTCTGACTGTCCCTACTTTTGTGAAGTGTGTTGCAGTCATCAGATTTGAAATGAGTGTATATTTTCACAAGCAAAGTAAAACATCAAACAATGTCTTAATAATGTGTTTTCTATAAAGTACAGGGTGAATTGAATTTTCAGTTTACTCTGTTTTCATTTTCAATACTGTTCCAACGTATTCAGAATTGGGGTTGCAAATCACACTTGACATCAATAACCCTAAGAAGAGGTTGTGAATATTTGTCTCAATTTCATGTTTATATTTATTTGATATCGGTGGGAGGGAGCGATGGGGTTAGCAGAATTTGGAGAGCATATGGCAACACCTGATTTGTGGCAATTTTGTATTTTTTTTTGAGTATTGCACTTCAGTGTTTGCTCTGCCTTTTCTATGGCTAACGTCTAATGTTAATATATATGCAATTATAACGGTGTCAGACAAAATATTTATTGGAAATCATAAGCTGTGAAATTTGCATGCAGTGCATGCCATTTTACAAGGACAGACAATATGTTATTTGTTTTCTCACAAACTAGAAGAAGCTTGGGCTAGTTTGTTCTTTGCCAGCATTGTCATATCACTATTCCTGCCAAACATCAAAAATACAGAGATTTGGAAGCTTTACCATTTGAAAGCGAAAGGCAAGGGCTGCGGGACAATTGTTGTATAATGAATTGGTGGCAGACATTATGGCAAAACAACCAAACGTATTTATGAAATAAACAAGCCAACCCCTCACCCTAAAATGTGCCAGAACTGGAATCTGATGCTTGGACTTCTTTGTTTCTTTTTCCATACAGACCCCCAACACATTTGCAGTATGTACTCAGCACCGGGGCATCCTTCTGCAGGCAGGCAATGACAAGGACATGCACGACTGGCTCTACGCCTTCAACCCATTGCTGGCTGGCTCTATTCGGTGAGACTGATTGACAAGCACAACACAAAAAAGAGAAAATAATACACATTAAAATACATGTAAACAGTGGTATACTACTGCACGGCTGCAGTAGACAAATAATTTTTCAACCCACACATCGCAATGCCGAATACTTCAACACTCAACTAGTTTGGCTAGATATTGCAAATTTGTTCAAACTTGTGTTTTCAGCAGCAGGATCTGTAGACATTAACCCCTTCACTGCTGAGCCATTTCACGTCTTAAAAAAACCCTTTTTCTTTTTTTTATTATTATTTTTATCATTTTGTTTCTTTACTTTAAACATGGTCATGTTTGGTATCATTGGAAAGGCCATGCTCTGGCCTTTCTAATGATATGAAACATGACCCTGCTAGCTCAAATGAACCCCCTATCTTTCCTTAGGAGTCAATGAGGACGTTCCCCACACGTCCTCAGCAGTGAAAGGGTTAATATCCATGTATGTTGACAATATTGTGTTCTATTGACTGGAATGTGCTTATGACTGCCTGCCATTGGTTTATTCTTCATTCTTCTTACAGGTCCAAACTGTCTCGTCGCAGAACAGCCCAAATGAGAATTTAAAGGGATCCCTGCACTCTCCTTCTCTTTCATCAACAATTCACACTCCTAATTTACTCCACATACCTGCACACAATAACTCCACTCCTCTAAGCTCAGCATCGTCTCTCAGCATGGGTACCATATGCTCATGCTCTTTCTGGAGATCGCCTTTACCCTCCGACCTAAGGCAGTGAGGATAAGCCTTTGGCAATGCAGTTCTTGCACACTGCTTCCTATGATGACCAGCACATAAACCCGATTTGTTGGCTGACCATCATCTCACATGGTGTCCAAATGGCTGGCCTTCGCTGCTCTAGGGCAGTACACTAACCTTCAGTGTTATTCTACTGTACAAATATCCAAGTCATTTCTAGCTGATGCCCTCCTCAGTCCACCATACCTTGTAAGGTACCAGGAGAGCGCTTATGGAGGTCAATGGGAATGAAGAAGTGTCTGGTTTAGTAATCTGTAGTATCTCTGTGCCCTTTAATGTAACAGAGATAATGGTTGAAAGATTGAGGTTGGAGGTTCATGAAAAATGCAGCAATTATTTTGTTCTGACCTCGTTTAGAGAGAAAGAGATAAAAATGCTGTGACAATAGACCACAATGTCATGGTCTATGTGTCTCCAACAAACTGACTTATGATATTCTTGAGATCTTTGCGTGACAAATGACCGCGTCCCAAGCACACTTCCAGCATGTTAAACCTTTCCATTAAGCATACTTCTACACTGTATTCATGTCCTAGAAACTCAAATTGGCACCCTACTTTTTATATCCTTAATCAATGGCAACAACTTTCCCCACTCATTCAAAAATATGCTTTTTGTACCCACACTTAAATTCCCTCTCGTACTTTGTCCATTTTCTGTCTTTTGTGAGTAAGACGCAATCACATCTATGTGTCTATAGGTAGGGCCACAAGTTCACTCTACAACAATGTCTGTACATCACTAGCAATCCGATGTTTAGCCAAGTGGAGCGTCTGTGATTAACCAAAATGTCCAATATAAAAAGCTCACACACAGGGTTAAAAAAATTGAGCCAGGAATGGGAGACAATACACGTTTTAAATCAAAATAGCAAGTTGAAGTAATAGAATTTTTTTTGGTGATGACCTAAAATGTATAACTCCCTTGTTTAATGTCCATAGTTCCTAGTCCAGTGACAAGTCCGAGCAGAAGAACAATACATGATGTGCCGTATCAGCACTGTACTCCAATTATGAATGTAAATCAGACATTCTTCATATTTTATTTGGGCAAGGATATCAATTGCCTCCCAAAATTTGATGGATGGTAACTAAGATAATCCCTTCTCTAATAGTGGAGCTTGTAGACCATCAGTTCCTTGGGTCTTCAGATCAACATTCCTAGTGAAGAAGATATCTTCTCAAATGTCCAATTTTAAAAGAGATGGAGATAACCCCAGGTTTCAGTGAACAGGCACCATCACGCAATCCAAAGATATGTTAAACCAAAGAATTTTAAATCTGTCCCTAGCGGAGGAAGATCTTTTTTCCTTATGTAGTTAAATAACTGCTTAATAAAGAAGTGTGTTACGGTATAGCCCAACTGAAGCTCATGGCATGAACACAAACAGAGATTCCTACATTACAAAAGCTACAAACAATGCCCATGTTTGTGATTTTGTTGTGTCTATGTACCCAGGAGGTAACAGCATTACGCATACATCCCCTCGACTTTGTGCGTCCAGTCCTATTTTTTTTTATGCCAAATTAATTTTAGTACCATATGAACAAGTTGGCAATAACAAGTAGATAAAAACATAACAGGCTTTGAAGTGAGAAGTAGAGGAGTTATTAGATGTGTGCGTGGAGGAAGTTATGCTTTTTTTCATGTGTCAGGACCCTTAATGTGTAAGTTTGTTAGAGCGAAAACTACTGTCCTTTGGTCAAACAGCCTCAGAGACTCTGGAGCTCCATCATCTCTTACACATTGTTAGGCGTGCCTCTGAGGCCAGCAAACCTACAGAGCATGGTGATCAAACATGGCTTCTTCTTAATCCCACACGGAGAAAATACAGTCAGATTTACTTTACAGAATTAGTGGTAGTAGCGGATGTCTGAACAAGGACAAAGAATGCCATAGAATTCCATCTTAAAAATCCTTTGTATAGAACTTTTGCCTAATTTTGCAGTAAACAAACAAAAGTGTTTGTTTTTTTAAGTGGGGTCATATCAATGTTCATCTTGTCTTCCAAAATTAAACAGTCAACTCCACTTGATGTGTTGAGAGGAAGGAGTAGGGTTATCTTTGTATTATGTGAGTTGCAAGAAATCATTCCAATAATATTATAACCAGGAGAGTGAGTCCAAACACTTATTTACTATATAGATTAAAGGCTAGACAAGGTTTCCTTAATTTGAAGATTAATATTCAGATAGGGTCATGTTGTTGAGACAAGCTTTCCTTCCAAAAGGTCCCTAACCTACTCATAAAGCTAAAGGGTACAACTGCAGTTTGGCAGTGTACAACTGGAGGTCCTAACTTTGTCCAACCTCGTCATTTTTATTTTCTATCATTAAATTAAATCCTTTGTCCAAAAGAACATGCCAGGATGAACATCTTTGCTTATACTACTGAGAAAAAAACCAAGGTCCATATAATTTTATGTTTGGTCTTACCAACGTATACACTTGCTCTCATGAGTAATTAATGTATAAAAAAAAACTTTTCTACCCAACTGGATTACTTTTTAAGAAGACACATTTTTAAAAATGTTTGGAGTGATTGTGCTGCACTTAATTATAAAGGTGACAAATAGAAACCTGGTGGTAAGTGTTCACTTTCCTTCAGTCAAGAGGAAGACCTGAGTGAAAAAGGTCTCCCCTGCTCATCTGAAAGTTAAGAGCAATGGCCATGACCTCCCTTTTTCTGCTGGTATGTGGTTTAAAACCATTAGTTCTCGGAGATGTGTTTTCTTTGCAAAATGCTAACATGTGACACCATATGCAGTAGTTGTTTAGGGAGAGTGTGTTTGGTATTATTGGCCAGTAGAATTTAATATTTGCTTAATTTCTACATTTTTGTAAGAGACCACAGCTTTTAAGGAGATTGGACTTGGGTCAAGACACTGTTGCAGATCATCATCTGAACAGCCCATTTTAATTATAACATGGCGGATGAGTAGTTAACACTTGTGAAGGACTGATTTGACAAACGCCTTGCAAAATATAGGAGGAAAATAATTACTGTTAGGGTTTCATGGCTTAAATTCTTATTTATTATCACAAAAATATATAGCTCTTTCTCGCATTTCAGGTACAGCCATAATAGATCTCTCTATTGGAAGCCCGATACATAATGATAGTAAACCCTCACCCTCTCGCAACGTCAAAAGTCTCCATTCCCTGGTCTTGACTATAACTCCCTTGAACCTTACGAACAAATCCTCTACCAGCGTTTGATCCAAACCTGCAGAAAAGAAGCGCATAGGTAGTAAGGAAATTGGGCTAGAATCCAGCATGTTTCAGGCCTCTCACAACTCATCATTTACAAGGCGGCGCTTACATCTCAGGCCGCTCTGCCTTCCGCACAGCAAAGCATCAAGTAGCTGTCTAAGCTATTTATTTATTTATTAATTTATCTATTGTAATGATTATAGCTTGGCAGGATATCTGGCAAGGTTTAATTTTATGTATGCGATGTATGAT
Source organism: Leptobrachium leishanense (assembly GCA_009667805.1). NCBI lineage: Eukaryota > Metazoa > Chordata > Amphibia > Anura > Megophryidae > Leptobrachium > Leptobrachium leishanense. Next base: position 67,574,618 of record CM019066.1, read on the forward strand.
GTTATATATGGAGATGTAATTTTAACAAATGTAATGTTAATAGTTTATCTACACGCACAGCGTACATTGATATCTGTTCTCTGTTTGTATATACTCCAAAATGAGATGTATTAATGAATACTTTCCAAATGTCAATCAGGAGGTCATCACGTTCATTTTCGGGGGCAATCTCGAGCTACGTTTCCCCTCGTTGACGCCATCCGCATTTCCAGGGCAGACTCGTTCTAGTTGATGCTGTTTAGTGATGCTTTGTAAGATTTGGCATATCTGTGTCGCTCTGAAAATAGATATAGTGTTTCCAATGCATTGCGAAGACGTGCGCCTTTGAAGTCTAGTTTTGGGAAAGGCTAATGCCAAGCAAAGTGGTTCATCCTTCCTCAAAACCAGAGAATTTGAGATATTACTAAAAATTCTCTAAATGTATGGTTTCCATTGATCAATACTGCCCATCTGCTCTTAACCCCAGGCTAAATATATCCATCTTTGTATTTACCCAAGGACATGACGTCTTATATTATGAAGAGATGCACACGAGTATATACCTGGATTGCGTGGACTTACCACCCCAGGGCAGAAACTAATAGTAAAGAGCCAAACAAACTCCAGTTTAAGAGTCCATGAATGGACATTGTCATATTATTATTGCAAGGGCCTCCGGCTTTGGCCTTATGGTCGTAGTCAAAGTACAGTTGCTGGCTATAAAGAGTTAAAGAGACGTATAATCCAGTAGCATTTAGCTTGTGGTCATGGATGGACACTCCTGCTGTAGAATACCTTGCGTGGCTCATTTTCAGTCCATATTCAATGCATGGGAGCAAGCCACCATATCACCTGTAGTGTTCTGCTATTTAACTGTATTTTATCTAATGTACAGATTATTAGGAATTAAAATTGTAATGTCACTAGCATTGGAAAAAAAATAAATGAAGCTTGTCAGGAATAGGCAGTGGTCATCACGCTTAGCTCTGGACTACAGAACCCGCCGTGCGCAGCCGGCCACTGGGAATCCTAGTCTGGAGCAGCAGTGGCACCCTTCATCGCCCCTTCCGGCGGCAGAGCGCCTCATTACGTAAATGTGCGCATTATTAAATTAAGCTGTCGAGCATCGCAGAATCATGTATGTTATAACCGGCTAATGTTAGAAGATTTTGAAAAATGTCTCCATTACATGGAAATAAATGAGAATTTATATAGAAGTAAAAAATATTAAATTATTCAGTTAAAAATAGGCTACATTTTGGAAATACCCCCTGATGTCGTTCCCATGGCCTCTTCCTACGATCACGGACTCCTCCTGTTATGTACCTTCCCTTCAGCCCCAACTCACTGTATGGTCCTAGCCACAAGCCCTGTGCTGCGTGTCTTGTAACTGTGATGTGTAATTCTGAGTGTTTGGGGTGGTGCAGTTCGGGGCTCTTTGATTTCTTAACTCTTTCACTACCATAGGTGGCTCCATGGTGCATTTGCTGTCCTGCCTGGCAGAGAAAGAGTTAATAACCTAGCCAGGGGCACCTGATCTGGAATTACTTAATTCATTAATAAATGTGGCAGTTATGCAAATAACAACTCATTTTGTGACTGCTGTCTTCTTTTTTCTTCCACAAACATTATTATACAGACATCATTTTATATTCAAAAACAGATAAAAACCTCAACAGCACTGGTCCATTAGAATATCAAAAGGAAAATACTGATTCCTTGTCTACCGGTTTGTACTTTCCCCATCAAAGGCCATTAAAATGGTTAATACTTTTTAAGAAAAAAAGTGCCTTTACAATTTATCAATGGCATCAATGACTTCAGGAACTCCCAAAAAGAAAAAAGTGTGCATATCAGTATATCTGTAGTGGCTGTATAGCTGCGACATACAAAAGAATATTGTATAGGAAGAGTTATTTTATGGTGAGAACAATAAAGCTGTGGAATTCTCTGCCTGTTGAGTTGGTTGGGTCAGAGTCCGTACAGACTTTTAAAAAACGACTAGATGACTTCCTGCAGACACAGAATATTAAGAGTTATAATATTTAATATATGGGTAAAAGCTTCTTGATCCAAGGAGAAATCTGATGCCATTGTGGGGTCAAGAAGGAATGTTTTCCCAGTGTGTTGCATATTGGTGAGCATTTCAGACTGGGTTTTTTGCCTTCTGTTGGATCAACAGCAGTAGGTGATGTGTGAGAGGCTGAACCTGATGGACGCCGGTCTTTTTCCAGCCTATGTAACTATGTAAGACATATACTATGTAAGGTATACAAGAATATTCATAGCCTTGATTGTAATTGGAAAATCCAAATTAATATGGATGGATATTTAATCCAAATTAAATATAAGGTATGAAGTAATACAGCAGTGCATATTTTTATGGTAAAAACACAAGACAGCAAAGGGGATGAGAGAGAACACCGCTACAAGAAAGTAGGAACAAATGAACAAAAAGAATAGTTTTTACCTCATTTTTGTCATGAGTTGTCAAATCCATAATAAAACCATCAATATTAAACATCAACATGAAGAAATGGGTTCAGGCTAAACTTTATTGCAAGGGCCAGCAACCTTCGTCCTCCAGATCTTTTTGTTATCATGAGGCACAACCAATATAATGAGTACCTGAGCATTAAGGAGATGTACTTTCAAGATATCTGGAGGGCCAAGATTGCTAACCCCTGCTTTATTGTATAGAACTCTTGTGAGTTAAAGACAAGCTTATCCTTGGTAATAATGGTGTCTAGGACGGTGGCTCCTTTTTCTTTATCAAGCTGTCCATTGAAACAAATACATATACCTATTAATTAGAGAAGGTAAAAATATATCAGTATCAACACCATTGTGAACATAAGTAAAAAGAAACAGGTCAGAAAAACAAAAATGCTAAATATCACTAGGAGTATAGTTGGGTCCATCGACTTTGCCAACCCAACTGGAATCAACAAATTGAATCTTGAATATTTTTTTTGCCCACTGGCTGCTTGTGTCTCGTAATTGCCTTTAATTGACATATAAATGTCTTAGTATATCCATGTAGGTAATGGTTGTGTTATGTTTTGGAGCACAGGAAATTTTGCAAACGCCAGTTGAAATGTTGCCTCCAAAATACATAACTTGAAATTCTCTGAATCTACTTTTTTTAAATTTGGAGAATAATGAAGAATTCAAAACATAAAAAAGAAGTTATCGTCTGACGCCAATCACTATGACATCCCTGTGGCTTCACATGGAAAGAGCTAAACTATTTTGCCATTCATCTGTCAGATTTAGAAAGAGACAAATAAAATTCAATTTACCTTTAAAACAATAGAGTATACACTGAAGATAAAAAATCCTAAATGCATGAATAATAAATGGCGCAAAATCTATGGAATAAGAACCTCAATTTCTGAGACTCACATGTCCATGGGAAAATAGGCAACTTCAAGGTGCTCCTGAATGGATGGTAGCTTTCTCTGGATGTGGTCCTAGAGGCATGGATACCTTTTAAACAACATTTGACAGAAACAGCTTGCTGGCTACTAAATGTTTCTTGGGTTGCTCACTTGAGATTCATTATCTGGATGGGTTCCCTATTGCGGAATCTGTAGATCATCACCGTTGTGGCCTTAGAGAACTTACTGATTTGTTCAACGATCTAAGAATCCACACTGCCCCTGAGAAGACACAAGGTCCATGTCACAAAGTCACATTCCTGAACATCTAACTAGACTGGGTATCCAGCTAGCCACACTCCCCGATACCACGTTGGCCATATTAAAGCGGCTGTGTTACAGATGAATCAGGCCCTTGTACCAAAGAACGATTTCACTCCATGAGCTCCAAGATGTTAATAAAGACCCCCTGTGAAGGTGGAGTACCTTAGCGATGGCATGGTGCTCTGATAAGAGGTGCTGAAAAGAAGCATTAATGTGGGAACACATTATAGTGGAGGACTCGTCAGCAGGAGTGCGATTTATATGCGGGTAAGTTGCCAGTGGGGATAAAGCATGAGCCCATGGAGGAACATGCTAATAGGGGGTCAACAAGGGCAATAAAAAATGGTGTGTGGTGGGCACAATGCAAACTGGAGGGTATTGGGGTAGCAGAGAACAATGTAAAACAAGGGGTTGTGAGGGCCATGCAAAATAAGTGGTCAGTGATGGCAATGCAAAATGACTGCATAGGAAACAATGCAAAATGTGGAGCAGTGAGAATACAAAAGGAAGGAATGGGGCAGAGGGCCCATGTGTTTATACAGTGGTTTTGAGTGCAAAAAGGAACTTTTTCATATGTATTAAGGCAGGTATCTCAAATTCCGGCCCCACAGATGTTGATGAGAACTCTTTCATGGCCGGAGAATCATGGGAGTTGTAATTCAGAAACATCTAGGGAGCCAGAGTTTCAGTTGCCTGTATTAGGGGCATAAGGGATATTGTGCACCCCCTATTTTTTGCAAATTTATAATCTTCACATCCTGCAGTAATATGTCAATGAAAACAATTTGTACCGGATCAGAATTCCCTTGTTTTAGTCTTTAGTGGCCTCTGCTGGCGATGCAGATGTATTTCACTGGCTTTTTATATTGTATTCAAGGTTACATGATTTACACACAAAAACTCTACACACACTATAAGAGGCAAAAAATACACATTTGTTTTTAGAGATAATGATCAAATCCTTTATTTCACTATACCATATACACAACTGTAAATTAACAGATTGATATCTGCTGTCTTGCACCATACCAATCATCGTGACCTGGATGTTGGATTGGATATTCCCTCAAAAAACAATCCATGGGTTTCTCTAACTTAGAATTTCACTCCTGTCTTGTATGAAACCACAAGACACTCACAATTGCCATTTCCAGTACCTTCCTTACATTTCATACAAGAAGGTGATGAATTACAGGCCTTTTTGTGTAGTTGTAATTTCATACCTGCCAACATTTCATAACAACCAGAGGCAAACACATAGAACATAGAATATGTCGTCAGATAAGAACCTTTCGGCCCATCTAGTCTGCTCAATTACATGGATACTTTACCTGGATTTAGCTTTTATTTAGGCTAGCCTTATGCCTATCCCATGCTTGCTTAAATTCAATCACCGTTTTAGCCTCTACCACTTCAACTAGAAGGCTGTTCCATGTATCCACCCCCCTCTCAGTAAAATAATGCTTCCTGATGTTAATTTAAACCTTTGCCCCTCTAATCTAAGACTATGTCCTCTTGTTTTGATAATGTGTTTACTTTTAAATGCAATTTCGGAAATGACTCGGAGGGTGGAGCCAAAAACCAGGCTATTTCCACACTTTATAAAGTGGCAATATAACTCATAGATGCTACTTATATCAATAAAAAAATAATTGACACTCTGTTTTAACAACATTATTACACACTCCTAAGTGGGCTATTTTCAAGTGGAGTTAAAAACAGGAGTTCAAATAACAGGTACAAATTGTGATATATATTTGCTCTCTTGTTGTGGGTATGAGTGTTAGCAAGCTTGAAGGTTTGACCCAGTGCACATCCTGCTGCATGTATGCATGTCTGGAGGAATCCTTCCAGGGTCCATATCTCTGTAGCAAGTGTGAACGTGTAGCTCTTCTGGAAGCTCATATTGGAGATCTGGAAGGGCAAATCGTAGCGCTGAGGCAGATTGACAATCTTGAAAAGAGCCGGCTTCTCACGGAGCAAAGTATAGTTGAGGAATCTAGGGGTGTGGGAGGAGTGGAGTTAACCGGGGAACAGGTTGGTAGCTGGGTGTCAGTGACACGTGGTAGCAGGGGGGGAGGGAAGAGGAAAAGGTTGGCTAGTCCTGATCTTGCGCACACCAACAGATTTGCCCCTTTGAGTGAAGATGTTGGGTGCATCAGCTCAGGTGTAGCAGTACTGGAGCAGGCTGCTCCCTCTAACAGCAAGGGGATCAGCCCACCAAGTAAGGGATTGATAAAGAGGGCAAGTAAGCCTAGACAGGTTGTGGTGGTAGGGGACTCTATTATTAAGAGAGTAGATAAGGCGATCAGCGTGACAGATTACCCTAACCGGACAGTTTGCTGTCTGCCGGGCGTCCGTGTTAGGCATGTGGTTGACAGAGTTGATAGATTATTGGGAGGGGCTGGAGATGACCCAGCTGTCATGGTCCATATTGGTACCAAAGTAAGAGGAAGATGGAAGGACCTGAAGAATGATTTCAGGGAATTAGGAAGTAAACTGAGAAAGAGGTCCTCCAAGGTAGTATTTTCTGAGATCCTACCTGTGCCACGTGCTACAGTGGAAAGGCAGCGGGAGATCAGGGAGGTCAATGCGTGGCTTAAAGCTTGGTGCAGGAAGGAGGGCTTTGGGTTTTTAGAGCACTGGGCTCATTTTGCACTGGGGTACAATCTGTATAGTTGTGATAGATTGCACCTGAATGGAAGAGGGTCTGCTGTGCTAGGGAAGAGGATGATTAAAAGGTTGGAGGAGACTTAAAACTAGTGGAAGGGGGGGAGGGATACAGTATCTTACAAAATGGAGACAGAGCAGATAGCAGAAGGGTTTCAGTTCAGACTAAGGGGGGTGGAGCCGGGGGGATGGGTAATGTAAGAACAGTGGAGGCATGTAATGTAAAGTCGCATTCAGCATGTGTGGGTAGAGACAACATTAAATGTATGCTCGCTAATGCAAGGAGCCTCAATAACAAGATGGGGGAACTAGAGGTAATAGCATACACTAAGCAATACGACATTATAGGAATAACAGAAACGTGGTGGGACGAAACGCATGACTGGGCTGTAAACTTAAACGGTTATACATTGTTTAGAAAGGATAGGAAACATAAGAAAGGGGCTGGAGTGTGTTTATATGTAAATCAGGATTTAAAGCCTAATATTACACAACTGGAAAGCGATGAGGGAAATGTGGAATCCTTATGGGTAAATATTTTGTTGGGGAATAAACAGGGAAGTCAACTATTGATTGGCATATGCTATAAACCACCTAATATAGATAATGATGAGGAAGAACAACTGTTAGAGCAAATTAGGAAGGCTGCAGATCATGGTAGCACTTTAATTATTGGAGATTTTAATTACCCGGACATTAATTGGGATAGTGGGACTAGTAATTCAGCAAAGGGAATCCGGTTTCTGAACATTTTAAATGATACCTTCATGTCACAACTGGTAGAAACACCAACTAGAGAGGATAACTGTCTGGACCTGGTTATAACAAATAATGTGGATCTTTTCTCAAATATTAATGTAAAGGAACAGTTGGGAAACAGTGACCATAATATGGTGACTTTTGAAATAAAAAAAAAAACACATTCATAAGGGGCATGCTAAAACATATAATTTTAAAAAGGCCAACTTTATTAAAATAAAGGAAGCGCTCAAGTTATTGTTAACTGAAGATCAGGATAAAGCAGAAATTTTAAATGATTATTTTTCTTCAGTATTTATCAAAGAGAAACCTATAACAGGAGACATGAAATTCATTAATAAAAACTTACTAATACAAAGTGACTGGTTGACTCAGGACAAGGTTTTGCAGAAATTAAACAATGTGAATGTGAATAAAGCCCCAGGGCCAGATGGAATTCACCCATGAGTACTGAGAGAGCTATGTGTTGAAATATGTAAAGTTTAAACCTCTGTTCTTAATCTTTCAAGATTCTTTTCTTTCAGGAATAGTACCAGAGGATTGGAGAAAAGCTGACATGGTCCCTATATTTAAGAAAGGTTTAAAATTTGTGCCTGGGAATTATAGACCTGTGAGCTTAACATCTGTGGCTGGGAAAGTATTTGAGGGGTTACTAAGGGAGAATATTCAGGAATTTATTGGGAGGTATAATGTAATTGGCAAAAATCAGCATGGTTTCATGAAACACAGATCATGTCAGACTAACCTAATTACGTTCTATGAGGAAGTAAGTAGAAGTATAGATCAGGGGGTTGCAGTGGATGTGATTTACTTAGATTTTGCCAAAGCTTTCGACACAGGTCCACATAAAAGGTTACTATTTAAATTGAGAAAAAATGGTCTAGATGAAAATACTTGTTCTTGGATAGAAAACTGGCTAAAAGATAGGGTAGAGAGAGTGGTCATAAATGGTACATTTTCAAGATGAACACCAGTGGTAAGTGGTGTCCCTCAGGGGTCTGTTATAGGACCAATACTATTCAATTTATTTATAAATGACCTTGAGATAGGCATTGAAAGTCATGTATCAGTGTTTGCAGATGACACAAAACTAGGAAAAGTAATACAATGTGAGCAGGATGTTACTTCGCTGCAGAGGGATTTAGATAAATTGGGGGACTGGGCACTTAAATGGCAGATGAGATTTAATCTAGATAAATGCAAAGTTATGCACTTTGGAGTGAAGAACACGCAAGTAATTTATACCCTAAATGGTACGGCGTTAGGGGAATCCAAGCAGGAGAAGGATTTGGGAATAATCATAGACTTCAAACTAAGTAACAATGTGCAATGTCAAACAGCAGCTGCCAAGGCCAGCAAAGTACTGGCATGCATTAAAAGGGGAGTTCACTCACGGGATGAAAACATAATTTTGCCTCTGTATAAATCAATGGTCAGGCCGCACCTTGAATATGCCGTGCAATTTTGGGCACCTGTCTTAAAAAAAGATATTACAGCGTTAGAAAAAGTGCAGAGACGGGCAACTAAATTAATAAAGGGAATGGAAGGGTTAAGTTATGAGGAAAGACTAACAAGCTTAAACCTGTTTAGTTTAGAGAAACGGCGCCTTAGAGGGGATCTGATAACCTTATATAAATATATACGGGGCCATTATCAACCATTGTCTGATAACCTATTCATTAACAGGTCTATACACAGGACACGGGGTCACCCATTTAGACTGGAAGAAAGAAATTTTAGCTTAAAGCATAGGAAGGGTTATTTTACGGTGAGAACAATAAAGCTGTGGAATTCTCTGCCTGTTGAGGTGGTTGGGTCAGAGTCTGTACAGACTTTTAAAAAACGACTGGATGACTTCCTGCAGACACAGAATATTAAGGGTTATAATATTTAATATGTGGGTAAAAGCTTCTTGATCCAAGGAGAAATCTGACTGCCATTCTGGGGTCAAGAAGGATTTTTTTCCCGGTATGTTGCATATTTCAGACTGGGTTTTTTGCCTTCTTTTGGATCAACAGCAGTAGGTTATGTGTGAGAGGCTGAACCCGATGGACGCATGTCTTTTTTCAGCCTATATAACTATGTAACTATGTATTATAGTTTAGAAACGTACTGCTGGCAGCTTTATTGTCTGCAGCTCTTGCGGCTCACCCTGAATATATGGAGGAGCTCTAACAAGAGGGACATTAGGGGAGTAAAGAGGTACAGAGGGATTTGGGCACAAAATATTGACTGTCCCTCACCAACAGACACACTAGGTGTGTAGTTTACAACATAATGCTCAGTCAAATACTAGTCCAGAAGTACTCTTTTGCACTTGTATAGATTATTTGAATTCTAGTGGCATCCCTCATGGGTAAAATCACTCCACTGGTTCTGAAATCCCTGTATTGCATCTGATCTCTGAATAAAAACATGTAAATATTAGTCATACTATTTCAGCCTTACCATGATGCCATGGCATTGTGGAGGTTTTTGAGCTTAGCTTCCCCAGCAGGCTATTTTTTGCTCTCTCTCTTAATGTAGTTATATCATTAATTTATACACAGTGGGGCAAAAAAGTATTTAGTCAGCCACCAATTGTGCAGGTTCTCCCACTTAAAAGATGAGCGAGGCCTGTAATTGTCATCATGGGTAAACTTCAACTATGAGAGACAATATGAGAAAAAAAAAAATCCAGAAAAATCACATTGTCTGATTTTTAAAGAATTTATTTGCAAATTATGGTGGAAAAATAAGGATTTTGTCACCTACAGTACAAACAAGCAAGATTCCTGGCTCTCAGAGACCTGTACCGTCTTCTTTAAGAGGCTGAAACACCATGCTTTGGGGCTGTTTTTCTGCAAAGGGACCAGGACGACTGATCCGTGTAAAGGGAAGAATGAATGGGGCCATGTATCGTGAGATTTTGAGTGAAAACCTCCTTCCATCAGCAAGGGCATTGAAGATGAAACGTGGCTGGGTCTTTCAGCAGGACAATGATCCCAAACACACCGCCCGGGCAACGAAGGAGTGGCTTCGTAAGAAGCATATCAAGGTCCTGGAGTGGCCTAGCCAGTCTAAACCCCATAGAAAACCTTTGGAGGGAGTTGAAGGTCCGTGTTGCCCAGTGACAGCCCCAAAACATTACTGCTGTAGAGATCTGCATGGAGGAACGGGCAAAAATACCAGCAACAGTGTGTGAAAACCTTGTGAAGACTTACAGAAAACGTTTGACCTCTGTCATTGCCAACAAAGGATATATAACAAAGTATTGAGATGGACTTTCGATATTGACCAAATACTTATTTTCCACCATAATTTGCAAATAAATTCTTTAAAATTCAGACAATGTGATTTTCTGGAATTTTTTTCTTCTCATTTTGTCTCTCATAGTTGAAGTGTACCTATGATGACAATTAGGCTGGGGTCAGACGAGCGCAGTTATCACGTCCGTGTTGCCGCACATTTGGGCTGCCGGCACACTAGCAAACATTTTGAGTCCGTCTGACCGTACTGTTTGAGTCCGTCGTAGCTTTATGAAGGAGTCACTGAAACTCACCACACAAAGCACCTGCGCACCTTTTCACAGACGGGCAAAGCATAAAGCCACGGACGTATAAACAACATTGACGCGAAAAAGCTAAACGGACGCAGAAACAACGCCGCCATGTATTTTCCAAAGGGTGTGGAGACAGAGGTTACGGACGCACTTTATGCAGTACTCACAATATCTCCCGTGAAAAAGTGCGTCCGTAACGGACGCAGTACAGTATGCTCGTGTGCCGCCTCCCTTGTACGTCCGCAGCAGCATAGCATTCTGACCAATGGAGCCCCACACACGAAGTACGTCTGCACGGAAGTGCGGATGCATGGTGGACGCGGCAAACGGACGCAGGTTAGACAAGAACGTAATACTGCTAGAACGGACGTGCGGAGTGCTCCACGTCTGCAACGTCCGCATAGCTTTGTGTGTGAGTGATGAAACAAGGTCAGACGGACTGCATTTATACGTCCAGCATTTTTGACGGACAGTATGTTTTTTCATTTCAATTTATTTTCCCTGCTACATCAGTCAAAAAATACGTCAGTGAAAAAAACGGACTGCGCGGCCACTACCTTGTTGCATTCAGAAAGTACGGACGCACAGTCCGTACAAAATGCGTTCATCTGACCCTAGCCTTACAGGCCTCTCTCATCTTTTTAAGTGGGAGAATCTGCACAATTGGCTGACTAAATACTTTTTTGCCCCACTGTATTCCATTTATATTTTCAATGTAACCTCAGGTTTAAGCTTACAAAGACATCACATACTGCGGTAGTTTGATTGAGGTTTCAATCAAACCTCAAATTTCACTGTATCAGTGGTAAAAGGTACTTTTTTGCAGATTGGGAATCTACTTCATGCATCACGTAGCCCTGAGTTTCTTTTAACAGAGTTCACAAACTATTTGTTGATTTTTATATATTATCATAAAGGTTTAATCACTAAAAGGTAAAAAAAAAAAAAAACCTCAGGAGAATAAAGCAGAAGAGAATGAATTTCTAGACCAAATAGGAGAATTTTTCAAGTTCATCAATTTTTGACGTAGAGTTTTCACTTCCGGCAATTCTCGTGAGTTTTACCTTTAACGAACAGACCTAAAATTGTATTTTTATTGGATGGGGCGGCTGTACTGCGGCGTTGCAAAGCCGTATTTTCCTAAAACGCATAAATATATTCATGATGAAGGGCAGCACAAGAAAAATGGCATCCTGCAGGATAGCCAAGACATATTTGAAAACAAGAGAAATCTCAATGTATCCTTCCTGGTAAAATCCTTTATAAATATATATATAATCCATAATACAATCATTCACCTCCTACAAATACTCTCACAGCTATCAAGCCCTATAAATTAACAGACATCTGCAGCACTAGAATCCTTCATTTCTGTTCAATACAAAAAAAGGCTGAGCTGGATGTTTGAGTCGGATATTGAAGCAACTTTCCCACAGCTAACTGTAAGCTACTGGCAGACTCCAACAATATGGCCACCGACAGCACGCTCCACCAGAGCAGGAAGTGGAAACATGGGTGTTTATAGACGCCCCCTCGCTCACGTTCTACGTCTCCGCCGACAGCGAGTTCCTGGATTGGCTGAGCGCCCCGCGTCTTATCGTGACGCCATTTTTGCCCGCTAGCCAATCAGTCCTCTCGAGTTCAATTGTCGCGATAGGAACCGAGGTGTCTGTTTTCTGTGGCGAAGCAGTCAGTGATGGAGCTGTATGACGAATTACCTGATCCCCCACGGGCTCCCGGTGAGATGCGCCGCTGGTTTACTCACGCATGCGCCACCGGAGAGCCGAGCGCCACACAGGAACGCTGCTCTGTCTCCTGACCCGCGGGTCCCTTTCACTGTAGCAGTATACACACAGGCGTCTCGCAGGGCTGTTGACACGTTCCCGGCAAGCTGTATTTCACATAAACACGGCCAGAAATTCTTTCCATGCGTTGCCTTCTGAGCTGTCAGCATGCCAGGCCCAGCCCCCCGCCGGGTGCAGAGAGGCAGTGGGGTGGAGTGCTAAATCAAGGGGCTCCTAACTAGATCCCAGCAGGGGCATTTTATCCTCAGCAAACATCATGTTCCTGGCTGTGGAGCTAGACCCTGCACCGCTTTAATCTCCTGTTATTAAGGGATATTAGGCTTGTGCTGCTCTGTTATACCCAAAATACATTCTATGTACTGCTAATTATTAGTGTTCTTTATAAAGCGCCAGCATATTCCACAGCGCTGTACAATGGTCACAGTATAGACAGGGTTACAATACACTGAACAATATTTTGACAAAACAGTACAGGAGGAAACGGGCCCTATTCCCGTGGGACCTTACAATCTAGAAGGGTTGGAAACAGGAGGAGAGGACTGCAAGGAGAGGAGGAGAGGACTGCAAGGAGAGGAGGAGAGGACTGCAAGGAGAGGACTGCAAGGAGAGGAGGAGAGGACTGCAAGGAGAGGAGGAGAGGACTGCAAGGAGAGGAGGAGAGGACTGCAAGGAGAGGAGGAGAGGACTGCAAGGAGAGAGGGATGGACTGCAAGGTGGGTGTGACGGACTGCAAGGCGGGTGTGACGGACTGCAAGGCGAGAGTGACGGACTGCAAGGCGAGAGTGACGGACTGCAAGGCTAGAGTGACGGACTGCAAGGCGAGAGTGACGGACTGCAAGGCGAGAGTGACGGACTGCAAGGCGAGAGTGACGGACTGCAAGGCGAGAGTGACGGACTGCAAGGCGAGAGTGACGGGCTGCAAGGCGGGAGTGACGGGCTGCAAGACGAGAGTGACTGGCTGCAAGTCGAGAGTGACGGGCTGCAAGGCAAGAGTGACGGGCGGGAGTGACGGGCAAGAGTGACTGGCTGCAAGGCGGGAGTGACTGGCTGCAAGGCGGGAGTGACTGGCTGCAAGGCGGGAGTGACTGGCTGCAAGGCGGGAGTGGCGGGCTGCAAGGCAGGTGTGACGGACTGCAAGGCGAGCGTGATGGGCTGCAAGACGAGAGTGACTGGCTGCAAGGCGGGAGTGACTGGCTGCAAGGCGGGAGTGACTGGCTGCAAGGCGGGAGTGACTGGCTGCAAGGCGGGAGTGACTGGCTGCAAGGCGGGAGTGGCGGGCTGCAAGGCGGGAGTGACGGGCTGCAAGGCGGGAGTGACGGGCAAGAGTGACTGGCTGCAAGACGAGTGTGACAGGCGGTAGGCTTCCCTAAAGAGGAAAGTCTTAAGGGAGCGTTTGAAGGAAGGGAAACTAGGGGAAAGTCTGACAGTACGAGGGAGAGCGTTCCAGAGAGTGGGGGCTGCGTGTGAGAAATCCTGCAGTCTATCATGGGAGGAGGTGATGCGGGGAGAAGCTAAATCATGGCTCTTTAAACCTGTGAAAGGCCTGCCGAATAATGACACACATTACTTTTTTTAGTGTACGCTCTCTAATCAGTCACCCTCAACTGCTGCCTGAGCACTGGAAATGAGCAGAAACCTCCCCTGTGAACAAGGAGGCTAAGGACCGCAGAGTCTAAAGGGCAAAGTTTAATAAATAGCAACTGAACGCTGCAATCAGGACCACCATCAGAATTCTTTATGACCCCTTACTGATCCAATCCCCCCCCCCTTTCCCTCTGGTGCCCATTTCAGTAAACTGATTAAAAAAGTCTCGTTTTCTGCTTATCTTATTTTACAGGGGAGTGGGCTAAATCCCAGGTGGTCCAGTAAGGGGATAAAAAGTGTTCTTAGTGCAGTGTTTCCCAAACCTCTCCTCGGGACCCTCAACCAGGCCAGATTTTGCAGATCACCTTGGAGAAAAGAAGACTGAATCCTGCAATCACTGAGCAGCAAATCATATCACCTGTGCTGTGCTTCAGCTATCTGGCAAACCTGGCGAGATAGAGGGTCCTGAAGACAGGTTTGGGAAACAATGTCTTAGTGGAAGCGCATTGGGTTTGCACTTCTACCTAGCACCGACCATACTAGTCGCACCCAGTGATGAGTCAGAAAGCTCTTACCAGGCCTAAATGAAGCCCACCAGGAAACGGAAAGATCCTTACATCTCTGGTAGGGTTGCACCGATACTAGTATCGGTGCCGATACCGGGTGCTGCAGGAGTACTTGGTACTCGTGCAGTACCCCCGATATTTTCCCCGATACCGGAAGCCGGCATTGAGCCGGCATCCGAGGGGCTGGGGCGGCTGTCCGAATGCTCTATCGGAATTCAGACAGGCCCTGCAGCTGCTCTCCACGTTCATACTTGCCTTCCTGAGCGACGCCGGGAAAGTCTTCGCGCGTGCGCTCATTGGAAGGCCCCCAGCCGGGATCACGTGATCCCGGCTGGGGCCTTCCAACGAGCGCACGCGCAAAGACTTTCCCGGCGTCGCTCAGGAAGGTAAGTATGATCGCGGAGAGTGAGCAGGGGGGCATAATCCATGAGCTGGGGGCAATATCTATGAGAGCTGGGGGCATAATCCATGAGCTGGGGGCATTTTTATATGAGGTCTGTTATTGGAAAGCGGTCACATGACATAAAAAAAGTATCGGTGAGTACTTGAAAAAAGTATCGGTACTTGTACTCGGTCTTAAAAAAGTGGTATCGGTGTATCCCTAATCTCTGGTATTTAGACGAGCAGCACAGGGTAAACAAAGTCCAGGGTCTCATGAAGCAACTGGGCCCCTAAACATATGGGCTGTCACCCCCGATGCCAGTCCTGACTGCAATTCAGCACCCGCAGTGGAAGTTATTGTGGCTGCAAAGTAGCAGCAGCCCTAAACTGAAAGCTGATTGGCTCCTGACCAGTAGAACCTAGAAGTAAATACAGCTTTATCCTAACTTGCTACAGAGCATTTAGTGATGCTCCTGCAGCAAACAGTCTATCTGAATGCGTTGCTGAGGTATGAAGCCCCTGGAGAAATAAATTAATTGCTCGTGGGCAACAATGCTTCTTTAACTGGACTGTATTTCCTAAAGCTTCCTTCATAAACCAACCTATTGCACCTTTTTGTTTATGTTTAGCGTAGCGTACATTGATACTTTGTTCAATGTTGAATCCTAAACAATAAAAAAATAAAACCAAGGAAGGCTGTATATTGACGAGCCTCACAATCCATTGGAATCTCTTCAGCTGCACTTTGCAGGGTATGTTCACGTCCAATTTGCCAAATCGCCCATTGATCAAGGCGGGTTGTCATGGATTAAATGCTTGTGACAACATGTGGTTGTTCTTTTTCTTCTGCATCTGTAACTGTTGCTCCTCGCGATGACAATATGAAAATTTGAATCTCTGACCCCCACGTCGGTTAGCTCTGTTCATGCACAAATTGTCAAAAACAAACCTGTGTAATGTAAATATTTCAGCAAGCAAGATGATTTCTGTGTTTTTAAATCCATGGGGCAGGTCAGTTCTGATATTCAGGTAGCTCCTTATTGCTACCAACAAGGTAGAGTGAGAAGTGATGGTGCTAGAGCTGGGAAACAAACGTCTCTGCTTTCCTCTTCCCTGCGGAGGAAACCAGGTCTCCAGTGCTGTGCAGATAGCTGAGACTGCTTTCTTCAATTCTCTTTAGACCCCGGTGTGGCATTCTGATTGACAGTGCTGGGAGAAAGTGATAAGGTGTCATCTGTCAGTGCCTCAAAGATCCATTTCTTGAGAGTGTGAATTGTATGATCTGACGCAGAGAAAGCTTTCCTCAATGTAGAGGAACCTTATTCCGTGTTGGGCCATTTTTTTTTTCTAGCTTCACAAGGTTGGCTAATGTTTTTAAAGTAAGCCTTAAGACCAAATGTTACATGCTCAACTCCCATCACTTTCAGGAAGAGCTACGCAATGCTAGCACTCACCCCAAACACTTACAGGGTTATTCAGAGAGAGGTGAAAACCAGGAGAATGACTGGAGAAGTGAAAATTCTAGGTCAAAATAGCCAAACCAGAAAAATTCTCCCATGTTTCTCACTTTCCAAATCTGCTCTTTTGACCTAGGATTTTCACTTCTCCAGCCATTCTCCTGGTTTACACCTCTCTCTGAATAACCCTGTTAATCTTAGGCTAGTGTCAGATGAATGCAGTCATCACGTCCGTACAGTTTAATGTCTGCCATAGCATTGATTTGTGATCAATAGAGACCAACACACGAAGTACGTGCGCACCAAATCGCGCACGCACCATGCAGGTGGCAACGGATGCCATTTAGGCCTATGGCTAGGGTCAGACTGAGGCAGTGCGAACGCGCGTTCTGGCGCACTTAATCACGGCCGTGCTAGCAGCAAATGACGGGCAATGACGGCCAATATACGAAGTACGGTCGCACAAAAGTCCGGCTGCGCAACGCAAGTGGAAAATGAACGCATTTTTTCGAGAACGTTAAACCACTAGTACTGACGTACAGAGTGCGCTGCGTCCGCTAGCGGCGTGTGTGCGTGAATTGGAGACATCAGACGCTGCTAATGTCCGGCCAACATAACGTCCAGATGCAAGAAGTGTTTTATTGATGATCCGTACAAAATCACGGATGAAACTGCGCATAGTATGACCGCTATTGCGTATTCCGTGAAAAAATACGTCCATTCTTCGAACACACATTTTCACGGACAACGTGAAAAATGCGTTAGTCTGACCCTAGCCTAAATGTAAAAGCGCTTCGACAAACGCCCAGAGTGTCCTGCGTCCGCGTAGCGGCCTGTGTGCGTGATGACGCGATGTCAGACGCAGTCCATCACGTTGACGCTCAGAAGTTTTTTTGGTCTGGCTGACTGTACCTGTCATTTAATTTTAATTAATTTTAATTCCCATATTTGCCTTTTTTTCTACATCCGTAAAAAAAAACGGACCGTGTGGTGTCTACAGTATCTTACATCTGTCCGTTATGCACGCACGCAGAGTGCACTCAGACTGCGTTCATCTGACAGCCTGAATCTGGTAAAATATATATACACACTTTATTGGATGCAACAATTTGGTCAGCACAAGAACCTTTCTTCCGCTTCACAATAGGTCACTGCACCGACTGAAATGTTGCATCTTTTTAATACAGCCATCATATACACCGCCTGGCCAGAAAAGGCGGCCACCTATCCTACAAGCCTGTTATCTGTGGATGCTTCAGTTGGTCAGTCCTAGGTTCAGTAACGTCATGTGACCCAAAAAAAAAAGAGGTCATGTGACTCCCTGAACATACTGAATGAGCAGGTTTTTCCATCAATGGATTTTTCTTCCCTGATAGCACAGCGGGCATATTCCAAGACGGCAATGCCAGGATTCATCGAGCTGAAATTGTGCAAGAGTGGTTCAGGGAGCATGAGACACCACTTGCACACATGGATTGTCCACCACACAGCCCAGACCTTAACCCAATTGAGAATCTTTGGGATAATGTGCTGGAGAAGACTTTACGCAGCGTCCGACTCTCCCATCATCAATACAAGATCTTGGCAAAGTGGTGATCTGTGAAATCCTGTGCAGCAGGACTTTGGGAATTTGCATGGCCTTGCCCCTCCTGACGTGGCCCTGTCCCCTCACTCCCTGCCACGTTGGACTTCCCATGTCTTTGCCTGCCAGGCTGAATTGGATGCCTGATTGTACTTTCAATGTCCTACCCTCCTAGCTTGAATGTGTCCCCTGTTTCAAGCTAGCGTCCTGCTGCAGATAACGTTATGTAGACCTCTGAGTGATTGCAGTATCCTGCATACAACTTTCACTTTCAGGCTTGCCTCCATATACAGTAGGGATGCCTATGAGGGATATCTCCTATCCGTCACTATATATGCAGGGATGCCTGAGTGATAACCGCTGCATAGTATAGGATACATGCTTCGGTAGCAGCCTCCATGTAATGCCTATTGCTGACTTCCGCAGGGTGTGCTCTACTCTTAGATTGTAAGCTCTGGAGCAGGGTCTGCTCTACTTAGCTTGTAAGCTCTCGAACAGGGTCCTCTCCAAAAAAATCCCAGTTCGTTTGAATGTTTGAAAGTGAAACGCTGTTTGCAAAGTAACTACAGAACGAAAATGTCTTATTCGGCGACTTTTCACTGCTGGTTTTTGTTCTCTGAATAGACTAAGCATTGCTTCTCTATGGGGAATTCACTGCCCTCGAACAGGCACCGTATGTGCAGGCAATTCGCCAACATTTGGCGAACTGCCTGCTCTCTGAATAGCCGAATGGCCAGGAAAGGTAACCGTACGCTGAATTTCACTGTTCGGTTACCAATTTGGAGCTCTTTGAATAACCCTGTATATGTATAGACAAAAAAAATGTCCCTTGCTCCGAAATTAATAACTTACCAAGCCTGTGTTCAAGTGACTAGGCTTTTAAATGTATACCTGTAATCCTTTGAATACTTTGTGTTTCTGTCATCACAGCTGGTTCTCCTGATTCAGAGCCTCCTCGTAAGGAAACCACTGGCAAGCGGAAGGCAGAAACAACGGACTCGGAGAGCTGCGAAGGAAGCCACCAGGAAAAGAAAGTTTGTAAAGGTTTTCACACAACTCAACCCTGCACATGGCATTTGTGTGGTGGGACTGGTGCCTCTGTGTGTCCCATGTGAAGCTGACTTTCTATCTATTGCCCACTTACTGTTATGGGGGTTATTTAACCTGCCTGGCGGTATTCCCAAGTGTGACACGGGGTTAAATTTCGCTACCGCGATCGGTAACCCTGGGCCACACTTGGGCTGGATGCATACTCACCGCATCCTTTGCTCCCTCGCCGTCTCCGCTGTCACCGCAGTGTGATCGCGGCAGCCGGCGACTTTGCTTCCTGGTTCCGCTCCGTGCAAGCCACGTGACGCAGGGGGGCGGGACCAGGCAGCAAATTTGAAAAACTGTAAATAAAAATAAATTATTGTACAAATACTGTAAAATAAACTTTTTGGGTGCTGGGATTCTTGTGCAGATGTACACTCCTTTGCCAGTGAAATATACAGGACACGGGGGTACGAAAAAAAGAGTATTTATTCTCAAAGCAGAATTACAGAAATAAAAGGCAAATAAAAATAATTTCTATAATGTAATAAGTCTGTGCAATACAAGTTTCGCTGGTGCTTGCCCAGATCCACCAGTGAAACTTGTATTGCACAGCCTTATTACATTTTACAAAGGATTTTTATTTGCCTTTTATTTCTGTAAAGCTGCTTTGAGAATAAATACTCTTTTTTTGGTACCCCCGTGTCCTGTATATTTCATTGGCAAAGGAGTGTATATCTGCACAGGAATCCCAGCACCCAGAGGAAAGAGGCATGTTTTTGGTTTGATTATATTATTGAATATCATTTATTTCCATTATTTTGGATAATTATTTTTGGGATAATAAGTTATTTCGTGTTTCAAACCTTCTCTGACTCCGTGTGTTTACTAGACTCTTGCTTGCACGGATTTCAGTGAGTTATTCCTACAGAATACAAAAAAATTGAAATGCTTTTAGACACAAAATTTTGAAAAAATTAGACCGCCAGGGAGGTTAATAAACGCCATTGTTTGGCAAAGTTGCAAACCGCGAATATCTCCGTTGTTGCAAGCCCCACAGACGTCAGCTTTTTCGAAAGAGAAATTCAATGCAGGAGAGGCTTCCTCAATGAAGTTCCTTTTTTTATTTTTAAACTCAAGGTTGTCGTGGTTGTGGTAATATTCGTTGCTTGTAACTATGGCAAACATTGTCCTTTATTGAATGACCCTCTGTGTCTCTGGTTGAGGACACTTAGTACTTCAAGGTCAGTTTAAATCTCCTGTTTTATAGTCATAACTTGTAACATTGTCACGAGGATTTGGCCTCCGTTTTATCACCTCCAATTATTTATTGACTAGGTAAACATTTACAAGTTAAAGTGAGGCAGCCATATTGCTTAGAGAAATGACTACCTGGGACCAGCATAAATCAGATCAACGCACTGCAGCATAGTCAGATCATGATCTTAACCTCCCTGGCGGTCTGATTCTGACTTATTTTTTATGTCAGAATCGGTGCATTTATTTAGCCCCCTAGCGGTTATCCTGAGTGTGGCTCTGGGTTAAATTTCATTACTGAAAGCGATAACCTTGAGCCACACTCGTGCTGGATACATACCTGTACCTGCGCTTCCTCGCTGTCACCTCTGGCCGATCGCGTCGTCCTGGTTCCCTTCTTGCGAGAAGGGAAGCAGGACGCCGCGATCGGCCAGAGGAGAATGCGATTGCGGAGGTCAGCGAGGGAGCACAGGTGCAGGTATGTATCCAGCCTGAGTGTGGCTTGAGGTTACCACTATCAGCAGTGAAATTTAACCCCGAGCCACACTCAGGAAAAATGCCAGGGAGGTTAAAGGCTCCTGACCACTAACATAAGCTGTAACTACATTATGTGTGCATTACAAACAGAACCACCTTATGGAACACCTACTGCTGTTTTTTTCTCTTTGAAGTAATTGCATTGATAAAAGAAAAATAAAATGTAGGTGTTTGCCTCCTGTTTCCATTCTATGGACTTTTCCCATGATGCAGCATTTAGCAAAATCTTTTGGTTTTACTTTACATTTCTACAGTGTTTAACAGTTAGGACAGTATTACAATGTTGGTGCTAACTTAACCAGAGCTGTTGTAAACTTAAAACCTCCATAGGCTATAATGGCTCTGGGAAGTTTACAACAGCTCTGGTTAAGGCTGGGGTCAGACCAGCGCACTTTTAACGTGCGTTCTGGCGCACTTAATTACGGCCGCAGTAGCAGCAAATGAAGGGGAATGACAGCCAATATACAAAGCACGGCCGCACGAAAGTCCGGCCGTGCAACGCAAGTGGAATTTGAACGCATTTTCTTGAACGCAGAACCGCTAGTACTGACGTACAGAGTGCGCTGCGGCGGCATAGCGGCGTGAGTGCGTGATTAGGAGATGTCAGACGCTGCTAATGTCCAGCCTACATAACGTCCAGGCGCAAAAAACTTTTTTACTGACGATCCGTAATAAATCACACACGAAAATGCGCGTCGTCTGACCGTTTTTGCGCATTCCGTGAAAAATACGTCAATGCGTTCAGACGCACTTTTTGACGTTCGCGGGGAAAAATGCTTTCGTCTGACCCTAGCCTAAGTTAGCACCAACTATGTAATATGGCCCTTAATGAGGTGGAGAAGGGATTTTTTTGATAAGGCAGCAGGGGTTGTAGTCTCCTGCCTCTGCTGAGATAATACCAAAAAATTGAGAAGCACACCCCTGTATGCAACAAAAAAAATCTAACATTTATTTTAAATCAATAGAACATTGAGTTAAAATAAATGTTATATGTTCTATTGATTTAAAATAAATGTTATATTTTATTTTTGTATACCAGGGTGCGCCTCTCAATTTTTTGGTATTATAATATATTGTTGCAGACTTTGCGAGCCTGGTCTGCATTTGAAGGAGCACCCTATAAATTGATGTGCAAATGATATGACAAGGAGCTTAAAAGACTTCTAATTTTCCCCCTGGAGATGTCCTTTGCATACATCCCACATAATACAACAATGTACGTCGGGTTCCATGACTATAGACTCATTCACTCAATTCATGACCACCGCATAGGAGCAACTGCTGTAATCTGCCACCCCCCCCCCACCGTGTTTTTACAACACAAATTATCACAAAATAGATACTCGGTAACACATGGAGTAGAATATTTTCTTCACCAAACAAACATGAGAAAAACAAAGCACATGTTTATTATTTATTTATTTGCAAAGTATTTTTACCAGTTTTACATGTATGATATCAGCAACATAAACATAATAAGGACATTCATTTTTTTGGTGGTAGTGGCCCCTTTAACCTCTTCACTACCAAGTGATTTTCCAGAAAAAAAAATTGTCAAAAACCCAGTGGGTTTTTGAAAAATCCTTTTTAATAGATTGTACTGTAATAACCTATTTAGCAGTAGATGGCGCCATCTACTGCCGAATTGAGTTACAAAGGTTTTAACAGAAGATCTATTTCCTTCTATTTCTTCCTGCATCGGCGGCTGACAGTGTATGAAAGCCCGATATTTCAGAGCTGCCAGCTGCCAATTTTACAGTTTTAGCTCTTTGGGCATAATGCCCACAAGGCTAAAATTTTGGGGGCACCTTCTGCAGCCCAAAAGCATGCAAAATTAATTTGCAGCAAACAAATTTTATTTTCTTTTTGGCTGCAGATTGGCATATCAAGATATCCTGATATTGGGGCACCAGATGATACCTTTTGAAGCCTGAGATATCTCGATGTTGGTAGTGAAGGGTTAAACCTGATCTTCAAATAGCAGATTAAAGCCTGTATCACTGTTTTTTTCTTCACCCTATTGATTTTGAAATGGTTGGTTTTGGCTTTTTATGTAGATTGCCAAAAGACCATTAAATCATTTTTCTGTAAAGCCACATAGCCCCTGGCTGCTAAATCTCTGAATTTACTATATGGGAATATGTACAATAAATTTGGCATGTCTCCTATGTTTTCTTACTGTCTGCTATGTTTTATTTCAATTTGTCAAGCCGTGGTTTACTTGTTCTTTACTCCGAGCAATACACATAATTTTATATTTTACATTGTCACAATTATCTATATGAATATTTTTTTCCTCATTATTACAATTATATAATAATTTGTTTGTTTGCTGTTTAGTAAAATCCAAAATTACATCAAGTTTGCAACTTTTAATAATAATTCTGGGTAGAAAATCTATTTATTAAGACCAATAGCAGCCAATATGGTATATGATGTGCCCACAGGTTCACTAAGAGGCGACTGGTCCAAAAGCCTTTATCACCTATTTTATCAATATTTATTTATTTTGAAGGGGGGGGGCGGTTGTCAGACTCCTCCAAAGGGTTGTCAGAAAACCCTTCTGCAAATAGCATTGTCATATATGGCTTTTTATTCCAGCTTTTCTCTATTTTCGGAGTGTGGTGGCTTCAGACTAGAGGGCATAGATAGACATACAATATGGGCAATGAAATACTGCTTGGCTAATGCAGACTTTTTGTAAAGGGAGGTTTTTGTAGGAGTTTAAGGCGCTGTGTTATTTTCTTGGTTAATCTTTTTAGGGCTCTTTTCATTGAAAGCTCATGTAGCTGAGCGAATAGGAGAACGTGAGGAATTGCAGGATGCCCATACCATATGTGACCTAAGTGAGGAATGTCAACCTATGCCAGCAGACATGTGAGTAGTCTCACCTAGTAATTCTTTTGTTACAGGGTTTTTTCTTCCTTTACAGGAATTTATAAAGTGCCAACAAGTGCTGTACAATGGGAGAGACCGAATAAAAAAAATGTCTTTACATGTTAAACACAAAGAACAGTACCAGAGAGAGGACCGTGCTTGAGAGCTTACAATTTACGCAGTGCTGTTCTACCTATTGTAAAATCTAATTTCATTTTTGCATCTCAATAATATATGTATACAATTAGTTTTTAGTGTCCTTTGTCCATGGGCAGGTGCCAATGAGCATAATATATGCTGAGTATCCTGTGTACAGTAGTTTTTGTTTTTTTCTCTCTCTCTCAAAAATAAATAAATAATATATATAACTAACCAGAAGGCGAGCACATTCAAAGAGAACAGCAGCTTTATACGTTTCTTACCCCCTTCAGGAGCACAGCAGTTATTAACCCATTGAAGACCCTTTGCAAGCTTTTAGGCCCTAAGCTCTGTTGAAAAATGGTGGAAGTTTAGTTCACAATAGATGGCCATGAATTGCTTAAACCTGCCGACAGCATCAATCAGGGTTATTCAAATTGAATCGAAAAGCCACCGTACGTTCGGTGACTTTTTGTTCTCTTCAATTCAGTGCGATTTGGCGATCCCATTTCTGCCACCCTGCGGTGTATTCAGCAAGCACCACAGGGCCACTGTAATGCAGGGAAAAGTCGCCGCAAACCTGCTGAACACTCACTGCAAAACGAGGGTGAACGCACACCGAAACGGGCAAAAACATCTGGATTAACCCGCCGTAGACACCAGAGAAACCCGAGCAGGAGCCGATCAGCGCAGAGCAGCTGCCGGAAAAGCCGACACCGCAGACGAAGGAGGTGAAGGAAAAAAAATCCCAGTACGCTTGACTGTTTGAAAAGTGAAACGCTGTTTGCAAACAAACTACTGAGCGAAAATGTCTGAAATTCACATATGAGGTCTAATGAATGATAATAAAAAGGACTGTTACAGAAAAAAGAAGAAACGATTAAAAAAAAAAACAGAAAAAAAAATGTTTGCAAAAAATGCCTAAAAGGTCCTAAAAAATCTAAAAATAAAGAGACTTTTTACTGCAGAATATTATAATGAACGATTTATTAGATATTGAATTAAAGCGGGAATATTTTTTATCATTGAAGCCTATGGGATTCTCCTGAATAAACCTGCCGAATTAAACCACCGAATGGCAGGGCAATTCAGCAACTTTTCACTGCTGGGTTTTGCTCTCTGAATAGCCGAAGCATTGCTTCTCTATGGGGATTCACTGCCCTCGAACAGGCACCATATGTCCAAGCAATTCGCCAGGATTTGGCAAATTGCCTGCTCTCTGGATAGCCGAATGGCCAGGAAAGGTAACCGAATGCTGAATTTCAGCGTTCGGTTACCTTTCGGCCCCAATTTGGATCTCTTTGAATAACCCTGAATGTATTCCACCCTTGGCCAGTAGGTATCTTGACAACCTAATGACTGTGGGTGGAGCACCTGTGACAGGGAGGGGTGCATGCCCAAGGATATATATATGCAAAATACATGGGGGGGGGGTTTGCAGCACTCAACAAGCACTAACTAACCTGCCGAGGGTGGAATACATTGATGCTGTTGGCAGGTTTAAGCAATTCATGGCCATCTATTGTGAACCAAATTTCCTTCATTTTTCAACAGAGCTTAGGGTCTAAAAGCTTGCAAAGGGTCTTCAATGGGTTAGTAACTGCTGTGCTCCTGAAGGGGGTAAGAAATGTATAAAGCTGCTGTTGTTGTTCTCTTTGAATGTGATATTTGGTGTGCTCTCCTTCTGGTTTGTTGTATTACTTTGCTTGAGATGCACCCACTCGGAGTGCTGAGTTAAGGTTGAGTGCTGCCCTCCCATGTATTTTGTATGTATGTGTATATATACACAATAAGTCACAGACACTCCTATATAGCTGTTTTGGGCTTATTATGCCCTCATCAGCAAGAGATAGAAACAGCTGTAAATGATCGGCTGTGACTCGTTGCATAACCTGACCTTTGCTAAAAAGACATCTAGTATGGCATGGCACTGGCAAGGAGGGTTCTGTGGGGAAATTGCAGACTCCATTTGCATGTCCTACCCAGAATTCCTTGCTGCATATTGTGAATAGAGCACATCAGCTCTGTAAGCAGTTCTCTGAATTGCTGAAATGTGTAAATGTCTTCTATAATTATGTAATATATATATTATTCGATCAGGTATAGGGCAAAAACACAACATAAGCAGGCAGCCAGGATGTTAAGGTTTATAACAGAAGAGCCAAATCTAAGAACTCAATCCCAGAATTGCTGGATAAAAGGGCAGGACCGTAAGCGATGTCACAGGTCTGCAGGAGATTGTTGTCATTTAAAACAACTATTGTTTAGTAGTAAATAGGCATGAGCTATTCTGCTGGGTGCCATATAGGCTCGGTGGGGGAGTTTGTACAGCATTTCCCAGTAATTGTAGGAGGCAATACATCTCCTAGACATTATCGTGGCCTTGATCAGGTCTTGAGATGTGACAGTCAGGAAAATAGGAAGCCATTTGTATGTGCTTTCCAGGGAACGAGTGTGGGCTATGCAGTCTGTTAAAGAACGTAAATACGGGAGACAGCATTTATTCGGGTGACAGCATGTTCTTTGCAACCATCAATGAGGGAATAGGGGCTAATCTACGTAGTTGGGTGGTGAGAAATTGCCATAATTGGCTGAATGTGTAGGGGGTTATAAAGTCTGCGTCTTTGAATCGTGAATCCTGAACTACTGCTGATGTGCAGATGAGCCTTTTCTTTTCGCATTTCTATACAGTTGTGAAAATATGCCACGTAGAATAGTTTAAATCGAAAACATATTTCTAGATACCTGGTTGGACACCTTTTATCTGGAATTGTGAGATTTGAAAGACTCTGAAATCTGTCATTCTTAAAGGTCACCCTGACTCTCCTCCTATGGAGGCTACATACACTAGGCAGTCCCAGCGTGTGACATGCTGTCCAGAGACACGCTGGCTACGAGCAGCATGTCCCTTGGAAAAGGCTGCTCAGCTTCTCCCTGTATGTGTACACACTAGCGCTGCAGTGGGAAGTGAATCGTGGCTCTCCTGTCACGTTCCCCTTCCCCTACGGCATCCAATTTTCCTGGATTCCAAAATCCGGACGAATCTCAGATTCGGAATGCTTGTGGTCCTAAGTATTCTAGATTAGGGGCACTCAGCCTGTAGCTAACTTTGCTTTTAGAGGTATGATGAATGACAGCTTGTGAGATTTGACACTTGTGAAACTCTTAACTTTTTGTATAGAGGACAATGCTTTACAAATGCATATTTAATCCTTTTATGTAGTTACACCATTTTTCTTTTCCTATTTTTGTTTCAGTTCACGGCTGTTATACTTTGCCGTATTCGATGGTCATGGTGGAAGCCGAGCTGCACGTTTCGCAGCACACAATTTGCACCAGAACGTGTTGAAGAAAGTACCCAGAGGTAGTCCTTGATTACATTGTGTCTGCCCTCAGTTCTAAGGGTTTTCATGTTGGCTATGGATGAGACTGCTCTGTGATTGTTCCAGGCGATGGGAGCAATGTAGAGAAGGCAATGAAGAGGTGTATTTTAGATGCCTTCAAGCAAACAGATGAAGAGTTCCTGAAGCAGGCAGCCAGTCAGTGAGTATTCAACGCTTCCATATTAAATGCAAAGTTTGCGAATATCATGTTTTTGGGAAAACGTAAAAACAAAGACACGGATTTGAACTTGAAACACATGTTCGCTAATGGTTTTTACATATGTATGAAATACATAGAAACCTTTTACATTATTTAATGCAATTCAACTAGGGTGTACTAACTAGAACACATTTTATGTTGATTTATTTTCAAATGCAAAAGGGTCTATTCACAAAGCACCAAAATTGTGTGAAATAGTTTGACGATTCAATTTTTCTGAAAATACAGCGAATTCACTGTTTAGCGAATGGTCACCGTATTTTGCTGAAATCTGAGGCACCAACGCAGTTGTCGGACGTTGTTGTAAACAGCTATACTGCGCAGAGTCTGCAATTACAAATTCCACCGAGCTGCAAAAAAAAACAACCCCGAACTCTCTTATTCTCCTATTAGGTGTTTAAACCAATAAAAATGTATTAAAATGTGTCTAAATAATAAATTAGATTTTAAAAAAATAATAAAAAGGTCTTTTACTGAATCAAGAACTGCTGTTTAAAAAAAATCAGGAAACAAAAAGGTAGTCTAAAAAAATACTTTTTTCTGAAAATCGAAAGAATTAACAGTCTTTTAAACCAAAAAAATAAAGGTTTTAAGTTGAATCCTATGGGATTCGCCTGTTTAAACCTGTGTAGACTGAATACTGAAAATCAGAGCATTTCACCAGAATTTTGGTTCTGTTTGGCGTTCTGTGAATAGAAGACTCGATAGCCTTCAATGGGGCAATTTCAGTGCTGGTGAATTGCACCATAGTTTGCTGTCAATTTGCCAATATTTGGCTAATTGACAGCTTCGTGAATAGACGAATTGGCCCAAAATTGCACCGAACTCCAAAATAGACCCCAAATTTGGTTTGTATTTTAAAAAAAAATAATAAAAAATCAGATGTCACAAGTTTTCAAGCAATTTAAGGTCAAATGAAATGATTAATGACTATAATCCACTCAAAATCATAGCATGGGAGAACATTCTTCCAAACTGTACGTGGAGGTTTACGTTCCCTCCCTGTCCTCTTTTATGTGTAAATGAACCACATACAATAATAATAATAATGAAGACGAGTGAACAATACATACTCCTGGTGTTAATGCTGCACTATTTATTATTAACTTTGAAAACATATAATACCAAGTCAATGAGGATATGACAGATCATGGTCTTGCTCACTGATCAGCCAGCCCCCTACACGCTTTTCACTGCTATGTAGGGGATCTCCACAAGGACTCTGGTTTATTTGCTGTAGAACTAGTGATAAGTCACACAATGAAATAATACCCATAACGCCAACCCTTCCCTGATAGCCCATGTGGAATCAAAATATCAAATAAAGAAAAGGCATACTAAGTGACTACACTCACGTATTTGTTGACGAAAGCCTGGAGTCTGTGGTCTCTTGACAACTTTTCTCGTAACTTTTTCACTTCTCAGTTCAGGGAGTAGGCACCACTGTCTCCGACTAGTATGTATGGTGTGAAAAGTGACACAAATCACAATTTCGAGAGATTTCTTTTAATACAGTAATCATTTGCAGCATATGGGAATAAATTGCCGCTATTACAGAGATCGTAATGTAAATATATAAACAGATACATGTATGCGTACAGTTACATAGAAACATAGAAAAATGTCGGCAGATAAGAACCTTCGGCCCATCTAGTCTGCCCAATTACATGGATACTTTACCTGGATTTATCTTTTGTTTAGGATAGCCTTATGCCTATCCCATGCTTGCTTAAATTCAATTACTGTTTTGGCCTCTACCACTTCTACTGGAAGGCTGTTCCATGTATCCACCACCCGCTCAGTAAAATAATGCTTCCTGATGTTACTTTTAAACCTTTGCCCCTCTAATCTAAGACTATGTCCTCTTGTTTTGCTATTTTGTTCCCTTTTAAATATACTCCCTTCCTCTACCTTGTGGATTCCCTTTACGTATTTAAATGTTTCTATCATATCTCCTCTGTCTCGTCTTTTTTCCAAGCTGTACATGTTAAGATCATTAAGCCTTTCTTGGTAACTTTTCTCCTTCAAGCCGTACACCATTTTAGTAGCCCTTCTCTGAACTCTCTCTAAGATGTCTATATCCTTCTGGAGATACGGTCTCCAGTACTGCACACAGTACTCCAAGTGAGGTCTCACCAGTGCTCTGTACAGTGGCATGAGCACTTCCCTTTTCCTACTGCTAATACCTCTCCCTACACAACCAAGCATTCTGCTAGCATTTCCTGCTGCTCTATTACATTGACTACTTACCCTTAGATCCTCTGAAATAATGACCCCTAAATCCCTTTCCTCAGATGTTGAGGTTAGGACTGTATCAAATATTCTATATTCAGCCCTTGGGTTTTTACGTCCCAGGTGCATTATCTTGCACTTATCCACATTAAAATTAAGTTACTTAGACAAAAAGTGATTCTGCTGCATCAGAACTTGGAAATAATGTTTTATTTACTCTTGTTATCTTGCATACAGTAAACCTGCGTGGAAAGATGGAACAACGGCAATATGCGTTCTTGCTGCAGACAATGTACTCTATATCGCCAACCTAGGTGACAGCAGGGTAAGTATCACACGAAGATCTACAAGAGTGTTAATGGGGGGAGTATTGTGTTTTCATCAGTGAATTCTTAAACTGCATAATGTTGTGTGCAAATTCTGGCCTGAACATAAAATATAATGATGGCGTTTGTTTTGCGGTCCTCTTAAATCCAGGAAGAGACTTTTTTCCCTCTGTATTGCACAAATAGTAAGCAAAAGACATTATTGTCCTGCGTGGAAAATACATGTGTTCATCATCTTTAAACAAATCTCCAGATATCTCTTGGATAAACCAGAAGCTGTTGCCAGCAGATCACATGCCATTCATAGAGGATAAGCGATTATCCTAGAACTCCTAGATCACCAGGAATAGCATAAATATTTCCGGAGATGATGAGCAACCTATTTTGCCGTATATCTCAGAAGAAGCCACTGCAACATGTTGAAGTTTAAGCAGGGTTTTCTCGTGCAGCCTGCATGTGACGCCTACAGCCTCTTATTCCTGTTTTTCAATCCCCATTATAGGGACAGTGCAGAAATCTAATTATTATTGTGACTTTTTCTTGCGTATCTTGCTGACCATATCCTTGGTACCAATCTTCTGTTTCTCCCCTATGTTTCATGAGCCAGTTCGTGGTAGGTTTTGTATGTATACATAGATGTATTGGCCCTATGTGAGGTCAGTAAGCACAGTTGGATTTTTACTATTGTTTTACACTTTTCACATATCTGTGCATACACCAACCTTTACCTGCTATTCCTTTCACAGTGACTTCTAGAAGGACGACCTAGAATCATTTCTAATATTAGGGCAAGCTTTCGTCGTATACAGACTACCACAATATGCTTTTTTTTTTCGCTTTTATTTTAGGCAAACAGTATTTTTATTCTTTTTGAATTCTGTGGCATTCTGTTGGTGAACACCTCTTTTATAGGAATGTCCACCCCCCCCCCCCTGCAAACAGGTCTTACTATTAAAGCTTTTAAGTGTGCCGCCACTTCTTTTTTGTCTTTCTCTATATGATTTTACCTTGTTACAATAACATGTTACAATAACAATTATTTATAAAGTGCCAACAAATTCTACAGTGCTTAACAATGAGGTAGGACAAAAAAAAAATCATTATCGGGAATAGTCGTGACTTTTCCCTAAGTGAGTTGGTAAAGTCATAGATCTTTTTAATTTAATATATCCCTCCTTGCAAAGGTTATCAGGTCTATTCAATAAAAGGTGACACTCAGGAGAATTGGCTGGAGAAGAGACTAATCTAGACCAAATAGCTGATTTGGAAAGTGAGAGAATTAGATTTTTTTTCTGGTATAGCTATTTTGACCTGGATTTTTCACTTCTCCTGCCAATTCTCCTGAGTTTGACCTTTATTGAATGGACTTGTATGTGTCTCACTGCAGTGCTGGTCTTTATAACTGAAGGGCTTTGCAAAAATAATTACTGATGCAGTCATCCCATGATCACCTTACGACTCAGGAGGTGGGTCACGGGTGTGCTGCTCTTATTCTAATTTCTTTTGATGCTGCATAAGGAAACTTCTTGGATTTGTGCTTCAGTTTGCGGTAGAAACCAGATAAACGCCATCTCTTAGAAGCCCTTACTGTGCCTGTATTTAGGAGATAAGCGAAGAACTGCCACAGAGAGTTATTGGAGCATCCTGATTGGCTGAATCGCAACATGTTTCAGGAAGAGCTTCCTCAAACAGCACCCCTCCACCCGGGGATTTATATCATGTGAAAGCTGCAGATGTGCATACTGTCTTGTTCTTGCGTTCTTATTTCTTCTTTTTTTATTATTATTATTATTATTGTGGACGTATTTGTAGTGAATTGGCAATATTACACACTAAGGAAGCAAAATAAATGTTTCATCTTATCAATAGTGCATGTTAGGACTTAATGAGATAGAAACCCTATTTATTAACAGTCATTTTCCTCGAATAAACATCTCTGAAAATGGCGTGCCTTTTAAAGTTTTTGGAGATAGATAGATCTATCTATAATTTTTTTTTCTTCTTCTTTTCATCCTCTTCGTAGACACCCCCAGTTTTCAGAGACATTTATGAGGAATGAGGTGTGTGTGTGTTAGAATTTAAGAAATAGAGTGTATGCGACATTGCACAGATAGTATTTATGTCTGGTTATGTTGAGCACCTGCTAGCTAGAGAAGCAACTCTACAGCTTGCACAGTTGTCTGTGATGTGGTGACCTGTCCTGATTTATATGTAATCTAAATCATTAAGAAGCTCATTGCTTCAACAATGTAACAATGCTAACGTATAGATATGTTCTGATCTTACGTAGAATAGTTTGCTCACTGATCATGAAATGGTATAAGTATTTATGTGAGGGGTTTGAATGTTTAGATTTCTCTTGTCTGATAAGAGTATCAGAGTATTCTCAATGCATGGAGAGTTTTGCAAATTGAGTATCCATTACCTGGAATTGTGGAATATTCCAAAATTTAGTAGAGAACTCCGATAGGTGGAAAATTACACACCTGACCTAATGTGACAGGGACAGAATAGGGCGTAGAGTGGTACAAGACCAGAAGAGCAGACCGGGTACGTATTGTAAGATTTTTAATAAAATGGATTGACACCCCAGAGACCAGGAACACATCGCGCCCACCCTGTTTTTTTTCATAGAGGTATAATAGTCACTTTTTGTCCACTGCCATAACCACCCTTTTTACATCTGGCTGATGGAGTCCATAATATAGAATTACTTTCAGTTTATGTGTATATGAAATTTAAATGAATTTAATGTTTACGCCTGGATCTCATCCCTAACACATCACATGATTCCATGCAAATACTCCAAAATCGGAAAACAATCCAAAATATTCCGGGTCCAAAACATTTCTACGACCTGTAGTTATTGCCTTCTATGGTTTTAAAATGTAAAACGTTTTTATTCTTTTTATGTCAGAGCAGATATAATAGTGAGTACAGAAACTTTCATAAAAAGTGTCCAGATTTCCCCGTGCGATTATCCGTTTAAACAGTCCTCTGTATTTGAGCCGGCACGTGCCTTCTCCTTACTGACAACTTGACCAAAGCACTGTTATCTTAGGAAGCATTCCTCATTAACACGGACAGCACGACACTGACTCGCTTGATTGTGGCGTTCTTGCAGTTGGTACAATGTGCTGTTACCCTGGTCTTTGTTCTCTTTGTCTATTCGTAACCTGTCATTATTAACCTTTTTACAAGCATTATACATTTAAAACCATATAATTTCAAAGTCACATCAGAGATTCAGGCTTTATTTTTGGGGAAGCTTGGGATTCGGGTTTCAGTTGTTCATACTGATGGTTTCTGTGTGCTTTATACTGTAGTCAGAGATACCATTCGCACCCCTACACCTTATGTGAATGTCACCTCCCAGCACACTCAATGTGAATGGTAAAGCAAGCGATCTGGTAATATGCCGTGGCGGTGGCGCATACCGTAGGAACCATTTGGGACAGAACCTTTTTGATCTGCCCATAGCAGCGGAGAGATTTATTTGAACATCTTGAACTTTGTGTTTGTTGACCCCTGCAGTGAAAACATAGCTTATATTCAATCTGTACAAATTGACTAAACTGTCTATAATTTGTTTTGACTGTATTTCATAAAGTCTATTACCGCTTAGGCCATAGTTCAGCAACTTTGCCCACCCCACCCCCCTCGTGTTTTGGAACTGCATATCCCATGATGCTTGGGCACCTTTTGAGTTTGGCAGAGATTTCTGGGAAATGTAGTTCCAAAACATGTAGGGGAGGGGGGGCGGCAAGCTTGCTAATGCCTGACCTAGACCCCTGCCTTCTTCAATATATTGCAGACGGTGTTGCTCGAGACGCTCACTCTTGCATCTCATGTATAGGGAAGGTTAAACCTTCAAAGTGCATTTTATTTATTTATGTTTCCTGTGCTGTTTCTGGAGATAGTCTAGCTTTGTTTGTAACCATCTTTCCTCCCTCCAGGCTGTCCTGTGCAGGATAAATGAAGACACACAGAAACCCACAGTGCTGTGTTTGAGCAAAGAGCATAATCCTACCCAATATGAAGAGAGGATGAGGATTCAGAGAGCTGGAGGCAATGTAAGGTACGTCGTCTGTCACTATCTGTATCTCTAAACATAGTGACCTTAATCTAGTTCAAACATTCTTCCGTGGTTATGTCTTTATTGTTTAGATCATCATTGAGAATTTATGATTCTATGTTATGATGGCATTTTGTGACATTCATTCGCTTTGCCTTGATTATTAGAATGTGTTTCTCACATCAGTCGCCTAGATTGTAACTTCTGCAGGAATAGGGACCTTTAATTCCTCCTGTATCTGTTGGTGAAATATTGACTTGCCTTTTTGGTGTATTGTAGAATTGTCATTTCTTTACCTATTTGTGCAGCGCTGTGGACTGTGTTGGTGCTTAATAAAAATCTACTTCATTGAAATAATGTACTGGTCCTGTCTACCACTCTGTTAGCAATGTAAGCGCACATTATCTACATCTCCTAGAGGTTTAGAATGTATTGCTAGTCATTTTAATAGCTCGCTCATTTTTGTTTGTAGTTCTTCAATGCCTGTTTTTTTTTTTTTTTCCCTCGCGCCTCTCTTGCCTTTTTGGAGGGGCCTATTGCATCAGGGTGTGTACAATATTTTGCAGAGTCAGCAAATTCTGTGTATTTCCAGCTATCAGTTGGAGCCATACTTGCAGATAGAGCTCTGCCCACGGATCTACATTAGGCAACTGTACTGTCCCCTTCATGCAAAAAATCCTTTAAGCTCCACTTCATCTCCTGCTATAACAAGGTTTTTATTTTCTAGGCAGGTGTAAAGGTTACCGAAAACAAAATGTTCTTGACATGTCAATTTACGTAAACATGGAAGAATGTATTTTTATGGAGGGTCTCTTTACCTGTGTGATTATAATATATATAAAATTGGTACATAAAGACTCTGGGGGAAAATAATATAAATCAAATGTAACTTTTCAAACTATGGAATAAAAGTTACGTTTGCGTTATAATATTTCAGAAGTGCTGTCACATCTAGAATGGGCGGGGGGTGTATATATATAATATGTATTTTTTTTATTTAGACTAAAACATGGGTAGTTGAGGATGCTCAAGTCTAATTCTTGTTTTTTTTATATTCTGTTTTCCGTGATTATTTTTAATTTCTCATGGAACATAATAAGAAAAAAAGTTGTAGAAATGAATGTAATAACATTCTTTTACCTTTTCCTAATGTAATGTTAATATTCATGATACTTCTTAATTTTCCACATTTAATGTTTGTTCTGCCTTGCAAAGCCTTTCTTTGCAAACTCTGCCTTTTGTAACATTGGTGCTAATGGGGCACACAAGGCACCCTGACCACTAAAGATAATTTAAGCGGTCATGGTGATTTGCTGTAGCATGTTACATAATTTGAGGAGGCAGCTGGCTGAACGAGCAATTGCCATCTAACACTCCCCCCCCCCTGTCCCATTGCCTCTCGTGCTTCTGCATCCTATTGTCATGGGGCATGTCAT
The DNA here is from genome assembly GCA_009667805.1 of Leptobrachium leishanense. Taxonomy (NCBI): domain Eukaryota; kingdom Metazoa; phylum Chordata; class Amphibia; order Anura; family Megophryidae; genus Leptobrachium; species Leptobrachium leishanense. The sequence continues at coordinate 67,610,159 of CM019066.1, forward strand.
TATGTCATTGAGCTGCTTTCTGCAGCTAGAATTCATCAGCCAGAGGTAAAACTGGGTTGTTATGGCACTGGACAGAAAGTGCTTGTTAAAGCTCTATGCCAAAAACAGGGGGTTGTGTCGTAGTCAACAGGGATTAACATATGACCCCCGTCTGGGTAGAGGTCTACTTCGTTGTCTAAAGTATTGTTTCCCAACTCTGGTCCTCAAGACCCCCTAAGAAGCCAGGTTTTAAGGATCACCTTGGGAAATGCAGACTGAATCCTGCAATCACTGAGCAGCAAATCATATCACCTGATGTGCTTCACATATCTGGAAAACCTGTCCTGTTAGGGGGGACTCTAGACCAGTAGTTCCCATCCCTGTTCCTCAATTTTCTTTTTAGTGTATTGCTCCCGGTCTCTTGGGTTTACACCCATTTTATTTAAAATTTGCCATCATATGTACCCTGTCTTTTGTTCTAGTCTTGGCTCTCTGTACACCCTGTTCTGTGCCTTACGCCTCAGCTTAGAATATACAAACTGTGGTTGATTGTCCTCTTCGTAAAGCACTTACAAAACCTATGCATGCACTTTGTTCTTTCTTTCTAAAGAGATGGCAGAGTTTTGGGTGTCCTGGAGGTATCACGGTCTCTTGGAGATGGACAGTTCAAACGCCTTGGTGTAAGCAATGTACCAGATGTGAAAAGATGTCCACTCACTCAAAGTGACCGGTGAGATTTCCACACATTTTATATTCATTTCATCTCCTTCTTTAAGCATGACTTGGGGCCATCTTCGAGTTATCTTCTGATTTTGTTGTCCTTATCGATAGAAAATGTTAAAATAAAACTGAAATCAAAGTGTGCTACAAGAATAATTAGATTTCTATATCCATTATTTTTTATTTTATTTCTGCTGTACAGTTTTATTTTGCTGGCTTGTGATGGACTCTTCAAAGCCTTCTCAGCAGAAGAGGCCATAACCTTCATCCTGACAAATGTCCAGGTAAATAGGTTGACGCAAGCTAATGTATAAACTAGTGAGTTTTTGAAACAAAATGTTGCTCTTTATTGAGTTATTTAATTGCTCTGCCCCCTCTTACAGGAAGAGAGTTCTCCTGTTGTGGACTGTCCACCAGACCTTGACACTCGCTATGAATCTGCTTGCCACCGTCTTGCCAATGAAGCCGTGCGCAGAGGATCTGCCGACAATGTCACTGTACTATTGGTGCAGATTCAGCACTGAATAGCGGGGATGTTGGATGCCTCAGGTGGCTCTGTCAACTGCTTAAAACCTTTTTGTAAATATGTTTTTCTATCATGTGTTCACTAATCAAAGGATTGCCATCTTTACTGAGAATGGTACATTGCTGATATTTTACCAAGATAAAGAGTTTGTTTTAAAACTTCTGTAGCAATATACAGTTACAGGAATACTAACGAGCAAGTATTTTTTACCCACAGTCAGACATAGTGTTTGAGAGGTTAGAAATGTTCTCCAGTGTTTTTTCTGTGTCTTCGTTTTGAAGAGCGCTTTATGAAGTAGTGCATACTTTTACAGGATAAGCCAGTGTCTAGCATTATGTTTTTGTAAACTCGCCATTTCTGCTTCAGGGTTTGTGAAAATGCTGAGAGCTGCATATTAGCACTGTATGTGTTACAATGTGACTTAGATTAACGCATGGTATGTGTCGGAGATACTGTGTAACTCACTGCACCATGACAACTGTTAAATAAAAACACTGCAGTTGTATTCTTTTCTATTAATTTGGCCTGTCATATGAATAGACAGTCGTCTTGCTGCTGTGAGATGTAGTTTCAAAACCTCTGGAGGACCAAGGTTGCAGATCCTTAGATAAGAGATTTATCGCTGGACCATCGCTGGAATAAAGGAACGCACATCAGGAAAATGCTACTGCTGCCCTGAGCCCAGGCCTTGTTAGCCTATGCAAGAATTCACCCCTGCCTTTTATTGGCTGAATACAATATTTACTTTGCATATAGAAGAGCTTTTATCTACTGAACACCTGCCAATCCTGAAAGTATTTGAAGGTAAGCTTCTAATATGTGTCTTACTATTTGTGCCCTTTTACAACTACCCACATGTTGCAATCTAGATGTGGGGTGGGATATTTACCAAATTGTGGATCAGTGGACTTTGTGTGGTGGTGAAGAGTTTGTAACTGAATAAACACAACTGCTGCCAACTAAAACAAGTTCCACACATGGCCCCAGCAATACTTGACATTGTTTTCCAGCAGGTTCAACAGAAATGTGAAGGGTGCAGCTGTCACTTGCAAAACAAAAGCAAATGGTAAACAGCGATCTAGAGAGGCAATCCATCAACAGCCACTTGAAGAACACAGATTGTACGCTGAGTGATTGAAGGAGTATGTGCTTTGTGTTTGTGAAATGTCTCTACAATGGATTAATCACAACAGACCTACAAACCATGAGTATTATACGTCACTATGGAGTCAAACACCCCATAAGTACCCATGTCTTCATGTATCTCTTCACAACAAACAAACTTCCTCTTATCCATTAACTGCAAAAATATGTGCCTTTGTCTTTGGAGAGCTGGTATTGCTGGAAGGAGGACTTACCCACCCATAACCATTATAGGAGGAATAGAAGAAAAGCGGCTTTTGGCTGTTACAGTCCAACAGCCACTTCTGAAGTTGCTCCCATACACTGATCACTGCTCCTACCTGATGCTACAGTTGTGGCCACGTTTGGTATCACCATCCACACTGGAAGAGCTTGTCATGGTGCAAATCTTACCAGAGACATGTGGAAATGGGTACTGCCGGCTTTTTTTTTTGGGTGTCAAGGCCTTGGAGTGAGGACCTTTTCCATGCCATCAGCTAACTGGTGAGCCTTGGGTCAAACTGAATCTTATTCTATGAACGTTGTTCTCCCCTCATTTACCATACATTTTAACACAAACTGTTTCTGTTAATCTTTACCATCAAACAATGAAACCCCTCATAATCTTATTACAATGCCTTACTGTATTTAGATTTTATGCTTTGTGTAGAACAAGCATAGTGGTGTGTATACATAAAGTGGAATTCTAATAGGATTTATTTTCTAGCATATGTGTATGGTAGCTTTGTAGACTAAGTGGGTTTACACAGCTGTACACTTAATATGGAATTTGGTAAAGCTATACAGCAGGGCTCAGCAACCTTGGCCTCAAAGATTGTTCAGACCTACATCTCCCATGATGCTCAGCCACTCTTTTAAGGCTAGGGTCAGACTGAGGCAGTGCGAACGCGCGTTCTGGCGCACTTAATCACGGCCGCACTAGCAGCAGATGCCGGGCAATGACGGCCAATATACGAAGTACGGTCGCACAAAAGTCCGGCTGCGCAACGCAAGTGGAAAATGAACGCATTTTTTCGAGAACGTGAAACCGCAGGTACTGACGTACAGAGTGCGCTGTGTCCGCTAGCGGCGTGTGTGAGGGATTAGGAGATGTCAGACGCTGCTAATGTCCGGCCAACATAACGTCCAGACACAAAAAGTGTTTTATTGATGATCCGTACAAAATCACGGACGAAAATGCGCATAGTATGACCACTATCACGTATTCTGTGAAAAAATGCGTCCATTCGTTCGAACGCACTTTTTCACAGACAACATAAAAATGCGTTCGTCTGACCCTAGCCTTAGGTTTGTTTATTTATTTGCAGAGTATTTTGCCAGGAAGGATACATTGAGATTTCTCTCGTTTTCAAGTATGTCCTGGGTTGACTGAGCATCACTAGAAAGTAGATCCAAAACACCAGGGCCATATGACAAAGCTGGTGCTAACTTAAGCAGAGCTGTTGTAAACTTAAGTTAGCACCAACTTTGTAATAGGGCCCATGGAGGGCCAAGGTTGCTGACCTTGCCATACAGCATAAATTTATTTAGGCATACGATCCGTGAAATCTATTTTAGAACGCAGTGTTCACGTCCGTGTTGCAGTTTAACGTCCATCATAGCATAGAATCATGAGCAATAGAGACCCACATACTAAGGGCTCTATTACATTCTCCGCGCAAATTCGTACGCGCAGCGCATTTTGTTTTGCGCGCAGCGTTAAACATGAACATGCATAAATTAACGCAGGTATTACGATCCGAGCACATTTTTTCATCCGCCAAAAAATATTGCGCGTAAAAAAGACGTGCAAAAACACACGCGCATTATCGTTGCGCGCAGAAATCGGTGGGCAATCAGAATTAAGAACCACAATTGTCTCCCGTTAAGTTTTTGCGCCTGTCAAAATCAATCTGTATATATGCTGCAGCAATAATAAAAACACGCACAACCTCTCAATTTTATTGTTTGGGTATGTGTAGAATGTGTAACTATACTGTGTGTGCTGTATATTTTTTTCGTGCTGGTGTATTTCGTTTCGGCCAGAACGTTCAGATTTGCAGTTACCACCAGCTTTTCAAAGACGTTAAAATTATGCGCGCAAACGTCGTTCGTAAAAAGTTGCGCATCTATTGTAATACCATCCGCGTACCAGCGCACGAACGGATTGCGCTCACAATGTTAAGTATGGGATGCACGCACAAACTTGCGTTCACGCAGGGTCACTCGCGTTAGACGTTATTGCGCATCGTATGCGCGAATGTCGTAATTTGATGTTCAGCGTGAAGGGTTTTTCCCCTCGCGTTAATGCGTTTGTGCGCGCAGAATGTAATAGAGCCCTAAGTGCGTTCGCACCGAACTGCGCACGCACAACGCACATGGCACCGGACGCAAGTTAGGCAAGAACGGAAAAACGCTAGATGGACGTGCAGAGTGCGCCACGTCAGCGTAGCGTTCTTTGTGAGTGATGATATGTCAGATGCAGCGCATTTGCGACGTCCAGCACCTTGACGCACACAATGGCTTTTCATATCATTTTCAAATTTTTGTCATTTTTCATATTCATTTTATTTCCCATATTTCCCTTTTTTTTTTCTACGTCCGTCAAGAAAAGCGGACCGTGTGGTGTCTACAGTATCTTCCGTCTGTGCGTTATGCACGCACGCAGAGTGCGCTCTGACTGCGTTCGTCTGACTCTAGCCTTAGTTGGATGGGGTAATAATCCTGAATTTGGTTTACAAAAAGTAAGCGCTTTGTTATGAAAGAAAAGTCTGCAGATCTATACTATAAAAGAGTAAGCCTTCAAGTGTCCGTCGCCAAAAGCGGTCTGCGCATGCGCGACGGACATTTGAAAGTGGCCGTTAAAACAAACAGGTAGCTGCGCGTGCCGGCCGCCTGCAAAAAAAAATAAAAATCGGCACGAGCCGCGCGCAGCTACCCGTGTGTTTAAACGCCGCAAGCCCCGATCCTCCAGCGGTGACCGTCCTCCGGCTGTCGCGGCCTGCTCGGCGGGCATCCAGGCTCAGGCGAGCCCCCGGCTTGGTTTGGGCCTACAGGCCCAGCCGAGCCGGGGACTCGCCTAAGCCTAGAGGCCGGCCGAGCAGCCAGCGACAGCCGGAGGACGGTCACCGCTGGAGCTCCGGGCCAAAGTTCCCAAAACATACTCCCCTAAATCGGCCCTGAGCTCCAGCGGTGACCTCCGGCCGAGCAGGCTGCTAGGCCGGCCTCCAGGCTCAGGCAAGCCCCCGGCTTGGCTTGGGCCTACAGGCCCAGCCGAGCCGGGGACTCGCCTAAGCCTAGAGGCCGGCCGAGTAGCCAACGACAGCCGGAGGACGGTCACCGCTGGAGCTCAGGGCCGAAGTTCCCAAAACATACTCCCCTAAATCGGCCCTGAGGTCCAGCGGTGACCTCCTCCGGCCGAGCAGGCTGCTAGGCCGGCCTCCAGGCTCAGGCGAGCCCCCGGCTTGGCTTGGGCCTACAGGCCCAGCCGAGCGGGGACTCGCCTAAGCCTAGAGGCCGGCCGAGCAGCCAGCGACAGCCGGAGGACGGTCACCGCTGGAGCTCAGGGCCGAAGTTCCCAAAACATACTCCCCTAAATCGGCCCTGAGCTCCAGCGGTGACCTCCTCCGGCCGAGCAGGCTGCTAGGCCGGCCTCCAGGCTCAGGCGAGCCCCCGGCTTGGCTTGGGCCTACAGGCCCAGCCGAGCCGGGGACTCGCCTAAGCCTAGAGGCGGCCGAGCAGCCAGCGACAGCCGGAGGACGGTCACCGCTGGAGCTCAGGGCCGATGTTGCCTACACATACTCCCCTACATTGACCCTGAGCTCCAGCGGTGACTTCCTCCTGGCGAGCAGGCTGCTACGCCAACCTCCAGGCTCAGGCGAGCCCCCGGCTTGGCTTGGGCCTACAGGCCCAGCCGAGCCGGGGACTCGCCTAAGCCTGGAGGCCGGCCGAGCAGCCTGCGACAGCCGGAGGACAGCCACCGGTGGAGCTCCGGCCCAAAGTAAGAGGATGTTGCCTACACATACTCACCGACATCGGCCCTTAGCTCCTCCAGCGATGGAGGTCCCGCTTCCAGCGTCCTCTCTCTCTTCGTTGGTCGCCGGTATGACGTCACGAAAGCCTTTGACCCCGGGTCAAAATGCCGGGGTCAAAGGCTTTCGTTACATCATGCCGGCGACCAACGAAGAGAGAGAGGACGCTGGAAGCGGGACCGCCATCGCTGGAGGAGCTAAGGGCCGATGTCGGTGAGTATGTGTAGGCAACATCCCCCTACATTGGCCCGGAGCTCCAGCGGTGGCTGTCGCAGGCAGCTTGGCCGGCCTCCAGGCTTAGGCGAGCCCCCGGCTCGGCTGGGCCTGTAGGCCCAAGCCAAGCCGGGGGCTCGCCTGAGCCTGGAGGCCGGCCGAGCAGCCTGCAACAGCCGGAGGACGGTCACCGCTGGAGCTCAGGGCCGAAGTTGCCAAAACATACTCCCCTACATCGGCCCTGAGCTCCAGCGGTGACTTCCTCCGGCTGTCGCTGGCTGCTTGGCCGGCCTCCCAGGCTCAGGCGAGCCCCCGGCTTGGCTCGGGCCTACAGGCCCAGCCGAGCCGGGGACTCGCCTAAGCCTAGAGGCCGGCCGAGCAGCCAGCGACAGCCGGAGGACGGTCACCGCTGGAGCTCAGGGCCAATGTAGGAGGATGTTGCCTACACATACTCACCTACATCGGCCCTTAGCTCCTCCAGCGATGGCGGTCCCGCTTCCAGCGTCCTCTCTGTCTCCGTTGGTCGTCGGTATGACGTCACGAAAGCCTTTGACCATGGGTCAAAGGCTTTTGTGATGTCATACCGGTGACCAACAGAGAGAGGACACTGGAAGCGGGACTGCCATCGCTGGAGGGCCGATGTAGGTGAGTATGTGCTCTCCACACCCACCCTGCTTGGTCGGCCGGGATCCAAGCTTAGGCGAGCCCCCGGCTTGGCCTGGGCTTAGAGGCCCAGCCGAGCCGGGGACTCACCTAAGCCTGGAGGCCGGCCGAATTGCCTGCTCGGGCGTCCTCCAGGCTCAGGCGAGTCCACGGCTCGGCTGGGCCTCCAGGCCCAAGCCAAGCCGGGGGCTCGCCTAAGCTTGGATGCCGCCCGAGCTACTTGCTTGGCCGGCATCCAGGCTAAGGCGAGCCCCCGGCTTGGCCTGGGCCTAGAGGCCCAGCCGAGCCGGGGGCTCGCCTGAGCCTGGATGCCGGCCATACACACACACACTGTAAAAACCATATATGTGTGTGTATATATATCCACATGGGGTTACAGTGTGGGTGTGTGTATAATATATATATATATATATATGTGTGTATATATATATATATATATATATGGACTGCGCATGCGCGCAGCCCACGGGGTGCTGTGGCGGTTGGATGCCGCGCGCAGCCGGGTGCACGCGCGCCACCCGCCGCAACACGCCCAAAGCGTCCTACGGAGGTTTGCTGCGCGCGCATCCAACCTCCGTTGGACGCTTTGGGCGTGCTGCGGCAGGTGGCGCGCGCGCATCCAACCGCAACAGCCTGTTACGGAGGTTGCCACGCGCCTGAGCCCAGCGCCTGAGCGCAGAGCCCAGCGCCTGAGCGCAGAGCCCAGCGCCTGAGCCCAGCGCCTGAGCGCTGAGCCCAGCGCCTGAGCGCAGAGCCCAGCGCCTGAGCCCAGCGCCTGAGCGCAGAGCCCAGCGCCTGAGCGCAGAGCCCAGCGCCTGAGCGCAGAGCCCAGCGCCTGAGCCCAGCGCCTGAGCGCAGAGCCCCGCGCCTGAGCGCAGAGCCCAGCGCCTGAGCGCAGAGCCCAGCGCCTGAGCCCAGCCCCTGAGTGCAGAGCCCAGCGCCTGAGCCCAGCCCCTGAGCGCAAGAGCCCAGCGCCTGAGCCGCGCCTGAGCCCAGCGCCTGAGCGCAGAGCCCAGCGCCTGAGCGCAGAGCCCAGCGCCTGAGCCCAGCGCCTGAGCCCAGCCCCTGAGCGCCTGAGCCCAGCGCCTGAGCCCAGCGCCTGAGCCCAGCCCCTGAGCGCAGAGCCCAGCGCCTGAGCCCAGCCCCTGAGCGCAGAGCCCAGCGCCTGAGCGCAGAGCCCAGCGCCTGAGCGCAGAGCCCAGCGCCTGAGCCCAGCGCCTGAGCGCAGAGCCCAGCGCCTGAGCGCAGAGCCCAGCGCCTGAGCGCAGAGCCCAGCGCCTGAGCCAGCGCCTGAGCGCAGAGCCCCGCGCTGAGCGCAGAGCCCAGCGCCTGAGCCCAGCCCCTGAGCGCAGAGCCCAGCGCCTGAGCCCAGCCCCTGAGCGCAGAGCCCAGCGCCTGAGCCCAGCGCCTGAGCCCAGCCCCTGAGCGCCTGAGCCCAGCGCCTGAGCCCAGCCCCTGAGCCCAGCCCCTGAGCCCAGCGCCTGAGCCCAGCGCCTGAGCGCAGAGCCCAGCGCCTGAGCCCAGCCCCTGAGCGCTGAGCCCAGCCCCTGAGCGCTGAGCCCAGCCCCTGAGCGCAGAGCCCAGCGCCTGAGCCCAGCCCCTGAGCGCAGAGCCCAGCGCCTGAGCCCAGCCCCTGAGCCCAGCAGCTGAGCCCAGTACCTGAACACAGCCCAGCGCCGAGTGCAGAGCACAGAGCAGAGCGCCAAGCAGAGCACAATAGATGGCACAGAGCAGAGCACAATAAACGCCACAGAGCCGAGCACAATAAACGCCACAGAGCCGAGCACAATAAACGCCACAGAGCCGAGCACAATAAACGCCACAGAGCCGAGCACAATAAACGCCACAGAGCCAAGCACAATAAACGCCACAGAGCCAAGCACAGCACAATATACGGCACAAAGCACAGCACAATAAACAGCACAAAGCACAGCACAATAAACGGCGCCGAGCACAGAACCAAGCACAACACAATAAACGGCGCAGAGCACAATAAAAAGCAGAGCACAATATATGGCACGGAGCAGAGCACAGAGCCGATGTGCAGAGCCCAGCACAGAGCCGAGCAAAACAGAATAAACGCCACAGAGCCAAGCACAATAAACGCCACAGAGCCGAGCACAATAAACGCCACAGAGCCGAGCACAATAAACGCCACAGAGCCAAGCACAGCACAATAAACGCCACAGAGCCAAGCACAGCACAATAAACGCCACAGAGCCAAGCACAGCACAATAAACGCCACAGAGCCAAGCACAGCACAATAGACGCCACAGAGCCAAGCACAATAAACGGCACAGCACCGAGCACAGCACAATATACGGCACAGAGCACAGCACAATAAACGGCACAGCCAATCACAGCACAATAAACGGCGCCGAGCACAGAACCAAGCACAACACAATAAACGGCGCAGAGCACAATAAAAAGCAGAGCACAATATACGGCACGGAGCAGAGCACAGAGCCGATGTGCAGAGCCCAGCACAGAGCCGAGCAAAACAGAATAAACGCCACAGAGCCGAGCACAATAAACGCCACAGAGCCGAGCACAGTACAATAGACGGCACAGAGCCGAGCACAACAGAATAGACGGCACAGAGCCGAGCACAGAGCCAAACACAGCACAATAAATGGCACCGAACCAAGCACAACGCACCACACTTATCAATAGACTGCCCTCTGGGCAGGCTTTACACCTAGTTTAATATAATAAAGCAAATTCCACCGACGTCACACCTTGAGCTTATCAGCTACATTTATTAGGTTTCTGTCACATTGATCAATGAAATAAAGTATTTTTGATAAATTATATCATTTAAATCTGCAGGTTTGTTCCACCCTCAGTTGCCTTTGAGATAAATAGCTTATGATAGATAAATCTGGTTTGAGTAGAGAAATAGCGTTTCCTTGCCCATGGTGATCACAGGCCTAACAGCACACCACTGAAATCGGATCCTCTTTCCACCACAAGCCAGGATTCCATACGATTCTCCAGGTAAAGCGACACGTACTGTCCTGCCTGAAAAGAACATTCCAGAATTGTATTACTTGGCATGACAAATACTAGGATTAGTAATTCACAAAGTGCTGGGATATACTATTACTCCCAGTAGTAAGTTCATCTTTTTTTTATTCCACTCTTTAGCCTTTTTCACATTGAATACAGAACATGTGGCAATAATAATCACGCATCTATATTTATGTATATACATAAGACAATGTGTAGCGGGTTATAACACAACAGCCAGGTGTATTATATCTGTATTTCAAGAAAAACACCAGAAAACACAAGGGGGTGGCTGTACGAAAAGAAGTTACATCTCCTGTCTAGGCCACACATAAAGAATCAGCTTTTCAGTAGACACACATTTACATATTTTTTTCTCCCATGGATATAGAAACATAGAAAAATGTCGGCAGATAAGAACCTTTCGGCCCATCTAGTCTGCCCAATTACATGGATACTTTACCTGGATTTATCTTTTGTTTAGGATTGCCTTATGCCGATCCCATACCTGCTTAAATTCAATCACTGTTTTGGCCTCTATCACTTCTACTGGAAGGCTGTTCCATGTATCCACCACCCTCTCAGTAAAATAATGCTTCCTGATGTTACTTTTAAACCTTTGCCCCTCTAATCTAATACTATGTCCTCTTGTTTTGCTACTTTGTTTCCTTTTAAATATACTCCCTTCCTCTACCTTGTGGATTCCCTTTACGTATTTAAATGTTTCTATCATATCTCCTCTGTCTCGTCTTTTTTCCAAGCTATACAATGTAGTGTTGAGGAGCTTATGTTAGTCTGTCAATTAGGTACAGTTGTGTTCAAAATTATTCAACCCCCAATGCTGTAAAGGGTTTTAGGGAATTTAGTGTACATTTGTAATTGTATTCAGAATGAAATCCTACAAGGACTTTTTAAAGAACCATATGCAACTAAAATGACATCAATTGGTTTTGTAATACAGTAGTAAATGTTTCTTTTGTGAATTCTTCATTGACACAATTATTCAACCCCTTAAAGACTACCACTCTGAAGAACAGCGGTTCATTCAAGTGTTTTCAATCAGGTATTGAAAACACCTGTGGATGTCACGGAGCAGCAATAAAGCATAATAAGCACCAATTAGGCAGCTTTAAAATGACTGTGATACTCAGCTCCTTCTAGACATTTACTGGTGTGGTTACAAACATGGTGAAGTCAAGAGAATGGTCCTGGAAGACAAGAGAAGAGGTGATTACTCTTCACAGGAAGGGCAATGGCTGTAAGAAGATTGCAAAGATGTTAAACATACCAAGAGAGACCATAGGAAGCATCATTCGCAAATTCAAGGCAAAGGGCACTGTTGAAACGCTACCTGGTCGTGGCAGAAAGAAGATGCTGACTTCGACTGCTGTGCGCTACCTGAAGTGTAGAGTTCAGAAAAGTCCCCGTGTGACTGCTGAGGAACTGAGAAAAGATTTGTCAGATGTGGGTACTGGAGTTTCAGCTCAGACAATACGGCGCACACTGCGTAATGAAGGCCTCCATGCCAGAACTCCCAGGCGCACCCCCTTGCTGTCTCCAAAGAATAAGAAGAGTCGACTGCAGTATGCCAAAAGTCATGTGGACAAACCACAGAAGTTTTGGGATAGTGTTCTGTGGACTGATGAAACAAAATTAGAACTGTTTGGGCCCATGGATCAACGCTATGTTTGGAGGAGGAAGAACAAGGCCTATGAAGAAAAGAACACCTTGCCTACTGTGAAGCATGGTGGGGGGTCAATCATGCTTTGGGGCTGTTTTGCTTCTGCAGGTACAGGGAAGCTTCAGCGTGTGCAAGGTACCATGAATTCTCTTCAGTACCAGGAGATATTGGATGACAATGTGATGCAGTCCGTCACAAACCTGAGGCTTGGGAGACGTTGGACCTTTCAACAGGACAATGATCCCAAGCATACCTCCAAGTCCACTAGAGCATGGTTGCAGATTAAAGGCTGGAAGATTTTGGAGTGGCCATCGCAGTCACCTGACTTAAATCCGATTGAGAACCTCTGGTGGGACTTAAAGAAAGCAGTTGCAGTGCGCAAGCCTAAGAATGTGACTGAACTGGAGGCTTTTGCCCATGACGAATGGGCGAAGATACCCGTAGATCGCTGCAAGACACTTGTGTCAAGCTATGCTTCACGTTTAAAAGCTGTTAGTACAACATCCTTTTACAGTTATAAGTACTAAGATTGAATGTCACTTGGGGGTTGAATAAAACTGATAATGATGTGAGCACAGAAAAGACATTTGTGGTTATTTCATTATAAATGTTATGTTATATTTGTCTGACCTACATGTTCCTCTTTGATTTAATTGTAAGCAAGATGACTGAATGATCAAAATCAATGTCAAACTGGCCAAAACACTAAATTTCAGTGGGGGTTGAATAATTTTGAACACAACTGTATATATTGGACACCTTCACCCAGCCCTCTGTAAGCAAAGGAATACAGTCAACCAGCGATACAGCAGCTAGTGTCCACCGAGCAGCCTGTCAGCCTATTAAAAACCATTTGCTCTGGTTTTTGTGCATCTTGGAGTAGCACAAAACAGCAGGGCCACCCAAAGTTCTAGGTCTTTGGACCTGTGGAAAACCTCAGATTCATTTTACATCGTTACACAGGCTGAAGGAAAAAAAAAGACGTGCGTCCATCAAGCTCAGCCTTTCACACATCACCTACTGCTGTTGATTCAAAAGAAGGCGAAAAACCAAGTCTGAAGTGCTCGCCAATATACAACACACTGGGAAAAAATTCCTTGACCCCAGAATGGCGTCAAATTTCTCCTTAGATCAAACAGCTTTTACCCACATAAATATAACCCTTAATATTATGTTTCTGCAGGAAGTCATCCAGATGTTGTTTAAAAGTATGTACAGACTCTGACCCAACCACCTCACCAGGCAGAGAATTCCACAGCTTTATTGTTCTCACTGTATAATAACCGTTCCTATGCTTTAGGCTGAATTTCCTTTCGTCCAGTCTAAATGGGTGACCTCGTGTCCTGTGTATAGCCCTGTTAATGAATAGGTTTCCAGACAATGGTTTATAATGGCCCCGTATATATTTATATAAGGTTATCAGATCCCCTCTAAGGCCCCGTATATATTTATATAAGGTTATCAGATCCCTCTAAGACTGGGGTCAGACGAGTGCACTAGGTGCGCCCGTACTGACGTGCTTTCCGGTGTCCATCGCCAGTGTTGTGATGCTGTGACGGGCCGGCCACACCCTGTTGCACGAATTGCGCAAGCAATAGTGGCCATGCTGCGTCTGTGCAGCAAACCTCCCGGTCAAAGCACTAAGATGCGTGTTGATGGGGCTGCAAAGTGCGATTCTCCATAGGAGGATCGAGCCTTGCAGCACTGAGCGCGCTAATTGCGCTCAACGAGGTGGCCAGACGGGCATCAAGTGGAAGGTACGTTCACTCTCAAGGATGTTCCTTCCGCTCTTACTATCGCTCGTCTGACCCCGGCCTAAGGCGCCGTTTCTCTAACCAAAATATTTTAAATTAGAACGGCATTGACTTTTAATTGGTGTCTGTAAAATGAATTTGCTGCATCTGAATATTGTTTTGTCAAATTTAAATGAATCAGAAAAACATTTAATGAGATGAGAGACGTTAAATTTATGGAAATGTTTCATGGAAGTAGATTGTTTGTTCTCTCCTAATGCTTTACCTGTAAGTATAAGACTCCGCTCAGGCTCAGTGTGTGGGGACCCCCGGCACCGCCAGGATTGCTCACTCTCTGCAGTGATCTAGAAAATACATGTTAGGATTGTGTTAGAAAATGGAGCTTTTGAGCATTAAAAGACCTTGAGCAAAGCGTGGTGTAGATTGAAGTGACGCACTGCAGTATAGCTTGTTTCATACATGACCGAAACCATTAAACATTATTGAAAATAAATCACAAAAACTTTAAGCATTTCACCTGAAAAACCCTTTAAAACCTTGTTTTGTGCTTTAACGGCTTTATTTCTAAACCTGTTTTCATTGAACGGAGATCATCAGTTGTTAATTTTATGCCTTTTAATATAAATTATAATAATGAATCAGACTACAGGCTCGTTTCAAAGCAGAAGGGAATGTATCGTCCCTGATATAAGAGTGGTGAGTAATGCACAATTCTGTCTCGCTCACAGGGTTATTCAGAGAGCGGTGAAAAGCCGGAGAATGACTGGAGAATGGAAAATTCTAGGTCAAAATAGCTGATTTGGAAAGTGAGATAAATGGGAGAATTTTTCTGGTTTGGCTATTTTGACCTAGAATTTTCACTTCTCCAAACGTTCTCCAGAGTTTCACCTTTCTCTGAATAACCCTGCATGAAAATTAAATACTCCATGTAAGATACTCTGAAATATATAATATTCCGAAGATACAGTTCCATCTTTCTGGAGCTTTGGTTATAACTTTTGACGTTATTTTAGGCTAGGGTCAGACGAACGCAGCTTTAACGTGCGTTTAGCCGCACAAAATCACGGCCGTGCTAGCAGCAAATGACGTCCAATGCCGGGGAACACACGAAGTACGGCCGCACGAAAGTTCGTCCGCGCAACGCAAGTGGCAAACGAACGCATTTTTTCGAGAACGTCAAACCGCTACTACTGACGTACAGAGTGCGCTGCGGCCGCATAGCGGCGTGTGTGTGTGATTGGGAGACGTCAGACGCTGCACACGTCCAGCCAACATAACGTCCAGACACAAAAAGGGTTTTATTGATGATCCGTACAAAATCACGGACGAAAAGGCGCATCGTATGACCGCTACCGCGTATTCCGTGAAAAATATGTCCGTTCGTTCGACCGCACTTTTCCACGGTCGACGCGAAAAATGCGTTCGTCTGACCCTAGCCTTAACCCTTTCAGGCCCAGTGGTTTCAATCTGAAACCACATTTTCATAAGATGTTATGACATTTTTTTTATTTATTTTTTGCAGAAGCCCAGCGCTTTCACAATGAAACCACCTGCACTATGTAACACTATTAAACCCATCTGTTTTCCAAATTACATTAGTGGTTTTCATTTCTTTACATATAGATTTATATAAATATTTAATTTTTATTTAAACATTTTCATTTCATGAGCCTGAAAAGGTTAACAGTCACGAGGAGTACGTTGCATCTTAACATTGTTCGAAACATTTTATTTTAATATATATTCTTTATTTTTTTTAAATTTGCACACGTAGCTAAATAAAACAGAGAAAAGTGGCCACGCAGGGCCATCATACGTAAGGCATCCACAGGAACTTACAGAGAGAGAAAAGGCAGCTAAGACATTCTACAGAGGACAACAGATAATCAAAGCAATAAAATAAAAGTCATCCGCACAAGACAGAGCAATATGTGCAGAAGAGTCAGTGAAGGACGCAGGGGGACCGTCAGGTAGGACATGAGGCGGGGGAATGGTGGGGACTGCCCAGAATTGGTGACATTCCCGATTCACCCTGACATCCAAAGGGAGAACCGGAGTCCATGGAGGAGGCCACAAGGCCGACGGTCCTGGGGCCAAGAGAGACAGCCAGAGCCATGTTTGCCTTTCAGGTGGCTCACCCAGGACCACCAGTGTCTCGCACTAAAAATAATTGTTAAAAATCTTTATGCCCCATCATCCACAGAAAGTCAAGGCACAGGGGCCAACGTAAAGGTCCGCAAATAAAACAGTGCCCGCTTGAAAAAACACAAAAAAGTGACATGGGTTGGACCACACATCAAGGGTGAGGGATACAGCCAGTCGATAAGTGGGGGGTGAACTTCAATCCAAAGCAGACGAATCCGGGGCCTGTGTTACTCTCAGTGAAGCCAAAGGAAGTAATAGCTGCAACCAATTTTCACCAACCAGTCAGCTTGGATCCATTTCCCAAATCCTCCATATAACAGAACAAAATAATTGTGCTGACTCCTCCGTATTATTTGGATCAAAGTTAAGTTTATTCCTCAGTAAAAAAAGGACATTTCAACCATGGTGGGTCTTTGTCAAGTCTAAGTTCTCAATAAAAGTGCTACATATATATATCATCTGCAATTCGTGACATCATACGTTATTATTAAGTGCAGCATGATCCAATTATATCAAACTCGCTACACCCTTATATCAGGAAGGAGAACAATCGCCCAGGGAAGCCAACAGGGACCACCCATCCTCCGGGGTAGTAGTAGTAACGTGTAGTCAGCCATTAGTAGTCAGCACTAGGGAACCAGCGACCGTCCAAAGATATTGAATCGCTGGGGCCCTTAAATGCTATGTCACTTCCCCAAAATGCCACCGTGCCATCAGTGTTGAAAAAGGGACGTTGTGAAACAGGGTCTGTGACATCGACTCGAAAATAATCAAGCCACGGACCATTGGACCAGTCATGAGCTTCAGCTTCAGAGGGATACCCCAAGTCACCGCCAGGATGTCCCGGGATGTTTTGGGTGGGGCTAACAGAAACTTGCAGAGATGTGCTGTGGACTTGAAGATGCCAGGCTCATCTTGCCAACGCCAGAGAAGGTGAGTCGCGAGTCTGTTCACGAGATCCCGGGAGTGAACTGACTCCGGTATGCCTTGGATCTTGACATTTCATCACCTGTGCTGGGATTCCAACATGTCCACTTCCTTCGAAAGGTGCTCCACACAATCCCGCAGAGTGCCCACCTGAGTCGTCATTTGGTCCTGCGCTGCCTCCAGTCTGGTCGCACAGCCTTGCGCCATGGTGACCTGAGCCTGGACCCCAGCCACCTCAGACCGTATACTAGCAATATCCGCTTGCCATGTGGCCTTGAGCTCAGCAAGCATGTTGCAAATATTGCCCTTAGTGGAGGGCAGAGGAAACACAGGAGCCCCCCGCCTAGTGCATTGTGCCTTCTCTGGGGCCCGCCCCATACAGGGAGATGGGGTTTCTCACAAAGGGTCCACAGACTCGTGCCAGGATCCCTCATCGTCTCCTGAAGACTCCAGTCCACATGGGGTGTCAGACACTGGGGTAGCTGCATGCGTTCTCTTATCACTCCCCAGAGAATCGCGGATGTCACGATGGCATAAGATTTCACCAGGGGATGTTCCTGACATGTTTCTTCCCCATAATAAATTGTGCTGGACGCGTGGGCCAGGGAGCCCGACTCACCACAGAAGGTCTCGAAAATGGGCGCTCCAAATAGGCTGCAGTTTTGGGCCTAAATCTCCATTGAGGGACGTACCGATTGGGAGGGTCCATTTCTCCTCACTCCACCAACACCCGACCGCTGGGGGATTAAGACTTGAAGGACAAATCTCAAAGCAGACAGAGTCACGGAGGGACACCAAAACAGTATCATATAAGCCAAGTTAGGCAGAGAGCTCATCCATATGCATCCTCTCCTGATGGCAGTCAGCTCTGCCCCCTCAATACATTTTTTATCTGTACCACTCCTAGTTTGGATTGTTGACTCACAGGTCATCTGACAAAGCCTTAATATGTTACTTACAAATTATCCTGGCAGAGAGACTGAATGCAAAGCTGTAATCGAATGTATCCACGGATATTCTTCATGGTTTCCTGCCCTTGTAAACCTACTTGTTGATGTGTGGTTGCTAAAGAGAAAGAATCGCAATAAAACCATGATTAATATGGTGTGTACAGTGAGAGGAAGACATTGTCCAGCCAGTCTGCAACTTACTTATCTTCAGCTGTGCACCAAAAGTATAAATGCCACTAATGGGAGCTGTGTATCTTCCACTCGTCAGGTTGAATCCAAGTCCTCTGTTTAACGATCCTCCCAACTCTCGCTGCAAGTAGAGATAGACCAATTATACATAAAGATTATGGTTGACGGACCAGATCCACATGGAACTGCGCCATGGTGTAGTTAACTTCCAAGCAATGCCTCATGGTTATACTTTTAAAGAACACAGGTACTTTATAGACATCATGGGACTAGATTTCGAGACAGGTGTAAATTATCCAGAATTATTGGACACTTCACAGAGCCATTAAAAAAGTTGGTAAGTGAACATCTCTGGGTAAAGGGACACTCTACTAAAAAGATGGAATCCAGTCACTCAACTTGCAGAACAACAGCATTTTTTATTTGGATGATGCAAACGGCAACGTTTCAGCCATCAGAGTGGCCTTTGTCAAGCTCGACAAATTGCACTCTGACGGCTGAAACACTGCTCTTCACATTATCCAAATAAAAGTTGCAGTTGTACTGTAAGTAGACTGCCTGGATTCCATGTTTTTGTCTGCAACTTGGATTTTGGAGCTGTCTGCTTCAGATTTAATCAGTAGGGATGTGCATGCCGTTTTTTTTCGGTTCGTTTCGGGGGGTTTTCGGTTCGTTTATTTTTCGTTTCGGGGCGTTTCGGCAGGTTTTCATTTCGGTTCGTTTTGTCATTTCGGGTCAATTTGGCAGTCTGATTCAATGGGTTATTTCTTTTATTTAGTCTTTGTGAGCAATTTAAATGTATTTGGATTGATTTGTATTTAGCGTTATGAGTTATTTCCTTTTTATTGGTTATTTCAGAATAGGAACAGATTACTACCAATAAAATTAGAGTCTCCTTACTTATTTATATTTTGTAGGATTATTTTTGCATTTTTCAGGAATTTCTGGTTAATCTTTAGGGTTCCTAACTAATTTTAAAGAAACTCGGATTTTTTCCACCATTTTCAATGTTAAAACAATTCCCTTTTTTAACTGTTTATTAAATATTTGTAAAACCATTTATTATTTTCAGTTGCAGTAAACAGACATTTTTTAAATTTATTTTTTAGGATTATTTTGGCATTTTTCTGGAATTTTTTGGTTAATCTTTAGGGTTCCTAAATAATTTTAAATGTATAATGAGGTCTGTTTTTTTCTTTGCTAAACACATACAGCTGGATTATCTTCTTTCAGTCTGCATATGCGTTTAGCAAAGATAAAACAGACCTCGTTATACATTTAAAATTAGCCTTGACAAAGACCAGTCCTGGTCGAAACTACATCTTTATTCTGGTGCTGGAATAAATCCACTTGATTTAATATTGTGGGCCCTGTTTTTTTTTATTTATTTTGTAGATTTTGGGGCTGTACAGCAAGAGACCTCCACCCCGCTTGCCCACTACTACTGATGGTGCATGAACTCATTTTTTCTGTTAAAGCTAGTGCTTTTGCATTTAGCACCCCCTAAACCCCCCCCCCCCCAACAAATCCAATACTCACTTCTCATCCTGTGGCGAGAACAGTGGCCCAATCCACTGCTTCTCCTGACCACAAGCAGAGTGAGACTGGAGACAAATAGTCACCAGTCTCCCTCCCTGATCACTCTGTGGCGATGCACGACCTCGCAAGAGCAAAATTATACAGGGCTCGCAGAGTCCTATGGATTCCAGGAGGTGATACTCGCGGCGGCACAGACGCAGGTTTTCCTTGTTAGCGTCCCAATTTTAGCGTTAGGGAGGGAATAGGGTCCTTTGTGAATACTGTAAAATCCAATGAGTTTCCTCATCACGTTCTTCCAGTCTCTCAAAATAATAGCAATATTTATTTACATTATCTTTATCTTTATTATATAACTGCATCTACATAATGCCCCAATATATGCCTCAAATTTGCTATGCACATGTGATGTAATACATAGAGCTTTGTGTGTTTCCAGCACTGTTATCTTGTGTTCATTTAAAAGCTTAAATACCAGACTCTTTTGCTCCATTGTTATTGTTCTCAACATTTATTTTATTGTCTAACCTCCTGGTAGAGCTGTATTTCCACCTGAGTTCCAGGTTCCAGACTGACATCCTGGTTAGTCATGCATGTAAACGCAGCATGCACCGTGATTTTCTGCTTATGTCCAGGGTTGTGCTTCTCAGTCTGAATTTTCAGAAGGTCTTTTTGAACATAGGGGAAAAAAGTAAACAATATTGTAAAATTATTTTCTGGGGGCAGCACATAAAACCTCACATTTGCTCAATATATTTTCTTGCGTGTCTTCATCAATCATAACACCATAGAGAAACCGAACCAACTTTTCAGGTATGCTAGTTGGTGACACATCAACCGTAACAATGGTCAGACCGCACCTTGAATATGCCGTGCAATTTTGGGCACATGTCTTAAGAAAGGATATTATAGCGCTATAAAAAGTGCAGAGACGGGCGACTAATTTAATAAGGGGAATGGAAGATTTAAGTTATGAGGAAAGACTAACAAGCTTAAACCTGTTTAGTTTAGAGAAACGGCGCCTAAGAGGGGATCTGATAACCTTATATAAATATATACGGGACCATTATAAACCATTGTCTGGAAACCTATTCATTAACAGGACTATACATAGGACAAGGGGTCATCCATTTAGACTGGACGAAAGGAAATTCAGCCTGAAGCATAGGAGGGTTATTTTACTGTGAGAAAAATAAAGCTGTGGAATTCTCTGCCTGTTGAGGTGGTTGGGTCAGAGACTGTACAGACTTTTAAAAAATGACTGGATGACTTCCTGCAGTCACAGAATATTAAGGGTTATAATATTTAATGTGGGTAAAAGCTTCTTGATCCAAGGAGAAATTTGACGCCATTCTGGGGTAAGAAGGAATTTTTCCCCAGTGTGTTGCATATTGGCGAGCGCTTCAGACTGGGTTTTTTTCCTTCATTGGATCAACAGCAGTAGGTGATGTGTGAGAGGCTTAACCCGATGGACGCATGTCTTTTTCAGCTTATGTAACTATGTAACAACATTTTGGCCCTCACATCGAAAAACTCTCATCTAAATTTTACCCTAAGCTAGGTGCCCTGTTCAGAAACAAATCCTGCCTGAGCCCCGCGGTAAGAAAGCAGATTGTACAACAAATGCTTATGCCAGCTATTGAATACGGAGATGTAGTGTATGCAGCTGCCCCGCAAACTCACCTTCATAAACTTACTACATTGTATAACTCATTCTGCCGCTTTCTGCTACAATGTAACTTTATGACCCACCATTGTGACATGTTAAAAGAGCTAAACTGGCCGTCACTGGAATCCAGACACACCCTTCCCCTTTCCAACATGGTGTTTAAGAGCTTTTCTGGGAAGCTGCCACCCTACCTGAATAGACTGCTTCCCCCAGCAGTTCCCTCGTCCTATAACCTCCGATCGAGGACCTGCACCTTATTTGCAATACCACAATACAAAAAGAAAGTGGCTCGATCCTCATTTTCCTACAGAGCACCACAATTATGGAATAACCTCCCAGACACCATCAAATCTTCCCCCAGTCTAAAGTCACTTAAGAGATTATTATTATTATTCTTTATTTATAAAGCGCCAACATATTCCGCAGCTCTGTACAATAGGCACAGTATAGACAGGGTTACAATACATTGAACAACATTTGACAAACATTACAGGAGGAGATGAGTGCCCTATTCCCGTAGGAACTCACAATCTAGGAGGGTTGGGGTTGGAAACAGGATGAGAGGACTGTAAGGTGAGAGTGATTGATGGTTGCGTCAGTGAGTTGGGTGGTAGGCTTCCCTAAATAGGAACTATGACGGAATGGAGATGTTGTTCCGCCTGCGGGTGTGCTCTATCTGCGTGACCCCCGTCGCTTACCGCTGGCCCGACTACCAAGTGACGCGCACTCGGCGTCTCGTGCGGCCTGGCGTGACCCTGGGGAAGGGTTAGCGGGCGGTGGAGGGGACCCCTGCCTAGAACCAGCCCGACCACTGAGCCATACGGCACTCAGCGTCCCGAGCAGCTGGTTCACTGACCTTGCGGGTGTGGAGTGCGTCTGCGGGCGGCCGTGCGAATCTGGGGATCGGATCTGCCACGGAGGAATATTCGGATCTGATTGCGGAGGAATATTCGGATCTTATGTGGAGGAATATTCGGATCTTTAAACGGATGAATCTTCGGATCTTACGGGAGCGGCTGAATCTTCGGATCTGATCACCGCTCACTTGGTATACCGAAGCGCGGTACGCGGCCGCGCCTTCGGTTCGGATCTTAAGTCCGTTCTGATCTTAAGTCCGTTCTGATCTTAAGTCCGTTCTGATCTTAAGTCTGGACACCGCACCCTGAGACCGCGCGGGATGCTCAGACAGTATATGCGGCGGAGAGTAAAGGACATCAGGCGAGGCTGGATGCACTGGAAAATCTGCCTTTATTTTTCACAACACACGCATTTATCACTTTACACACTTATGAATACAATGGGGATCCCTGCCCGCCCACACAAGTCCCATTGGCCCTCGCTGGCAGGAGGCACCCGGGCCCCGATTCGTATTGGCTGTTACGAATCGGGGAGTTGCCGATTCGGCCATTTTACGATCCGAGTATTCTGATCTGAACCACGAGGTGATCAGAAAATGGCGGCGGGCGTGGCAGACAAAGGGAATTACATTTCACAATACCAACAGGGGACACTTTATTACACCACACAATAATCACATCTAAATAAAAAGTACTTGTAAAACTAGGTGCGTGCCACCACACCCAAGTGTCCATAGCCACCACTGTCACTGTGCACCGCCCCTGGCTGAGGGTGCTGGGCCATCCCGTGACAGGAACGTTTTAAGGGAGCGTTTGAAGGAAGAGAAGTTAGGGGAAAGTCTGACAGTACGAGGGAGAGCATTCCAGAGAGTGGGGGCTGCGCGTGAGAAATCCTGCAGTCTATCATGGGAAGAGGTGATGCGGGGAGAAGCTAGGTGCAGGTCACTGTTTGTCCTTAGGGAGCGGGATCTCTATTAACATGCCTCGATACAGAATGCACCTGTAAACATGTAACATAGTGACTATATACAGAATGCACCTGTAAACATGTAACATAGTGACTATATACAGAATGTACCTGTAAACATGTAATATAGTGACTATATACAGAATGCACCTGTAAACATGTAACATAGTGACTATATACAGAATGTACCTGTAAACATGTAACATAGTGACTATATACAGAATGTACCTGTAAACATGTAACATAGTGACTATATACAGAATGCACCTGTAAACATGTAACATAGTGACTATATACAGAATGCACCTGTAAACATGTAACATAGTGACTATATACAGAATGCACCTGTAAACATGTAACATAGTGACTATATTTCCTACATATTTATTTTCTATTAATCTGTATATTTGTGTTTTGTTTTTAATACCTTGCATTTATTACTTTGCATTTCTGTAACGACTGTAAAATTTTTAATGTTCTTGAACCCAGGACATACTTGAAAACGTGAGAAATCTCAATGTATCCTTCCTGGTAAAATACTTTGCAAATAAATAAAAAAAAAATGTCTAAAAGCCTTATTTCAAGCCTTTTTCATCACTCATGAGCCCAAATTCCAGAGACAGGTAATCCAAAATCCTGCTTTATCTCAAACTTTTGCAAAAACCCCTACAAATCTATCTGCAGGTTGTAAAGGATTGTGTTGATTCTGTGTTGGATTTTTGTGTTTTATAGAATACCATTAATGTTTGGTTACGTTCCAAGCATTGGGTTATTCATTTATTACTGTTAAGTAAGAACATTTAATATGTGTTACATTTCTTTCTGTGAAGTTGTGTTCTACACTTACCAGACAAAATTTGTAGCAGTTTAGATATTCTTTTCTCACGCAAAAGTATGCTTTGTGGGTGATTGTGGTGCTTCGATGGTGGTGCAGCTCCTGTATAGCCAGGACGAGGAGGCTGGAAAAATAGAAATGATGTTAAGTGCACCACTCATTAGAATTTCCTCTGGTGGTGAAAGAGCCTCAGTGAAGTGCAGAAGTCTTTGGAGTTTCCTATTCAAATTGCATTTTGTACATAACGTTCATACAAATGCTATGAAAATTGTGTATCTCAATGAATTTGCATATTTTCATTTGCCAGTTATGCAGTGCGCAGGCACTGATTCATCATCAGTCCCCGAGCTTGTCCCTGGCAGGCGGGATATTCAAAATCCACTATGCTGAGTGATAGTTATGTGAACAGAGGAAACTCCTCCACTTCACAAGTGCTACTGGCCAAATGGAGCTAGAGGGCGAGGGGGGAACACAACGCAGCCTGACCACTTTAACAGGCTAAATTGGTCAGAGTGCAAAGAATGCCCTTTAAGAGATTTCAATTGAAAGTGTTCTTACACGATGGTGGTCATCATGTACTCGCTCCTTGACACTGAGTTCACGGCCTGAATTTTCCTTCAATAATAGCCAGCTCTGTTTTAAAGTCAATGGAAGACGCTGCCACATTGGAACCATTTGTGTTGGCTGCTTCACTGATGCGTCGTACGGATATGGCGGTGTTGGCACAGAGTGATCCTCAAAGGATAGACTTTCGTGTGATGCAGCCTGCATTGAGAGAGGGTATTGTTTTAGATTTTCCTGCTACAGTAACATATGATGAGCATCACTAGATACTTTTTGTACTTAACTAGGGTGAAAGTCATACGGATCCCAAAAAACAAAATGAGGCAAAAGCATAATATGAGAAATACATACATAGTAATTAACAAGCGCTACAGTTTTTCCTCTGAGGAACCAACATTATTTGATCATCTCCAGCACACGGGTATTTTCACGGAAAGTGCAGGTTTATTGGTGCATTACCAATGCAAGGAAGCATGCAATACCCGTGATCTTCTTCAGGCTGTTCTGGTGCTGGGGAACATGTTGAACCCTAGGTATCATTAGTTTGGAAAGGCAAGACTGAGAATGATTTACTAAAGACATGATATGGAAGAAGGTCCATAATGTGGGGGGGGGGTTTATCCAGGAATTGAAGGCAGTAAATGTAGAATAGCCTAGAAAGCAACTGACAATAATCAAAGTGAACATATGACATAACTCCTGCTTTCAGATTTTCTGATCCTGTTTGGACTTGAATCATTAAATGGAGTTTAAACACAAATAATACACAAATACATTTATGTGAATAATATACTTAGATATTCTATCATTGAGTTCCGTTATGATTATCCTGAAAAAATATCATCTTTTTCTTACACCAAAATGCATAATTAAATTGTATTTGTTGTTACGCGGGACATAATAGGGGAGTGCCCCAGGTCCTGGTGCACCTTAACGCTGGGTGAATTGGTCCTCCTGCCCATGCCCCATCTATTCTATGCAAGTATTTTGGATGCTACCTATCAGACTTATCACCAAGCGCATAGAAACCAGCTGGATGGAGTAGCGGTAACATCATTGCTCTATAACCATGGAGACCCAGGTTTGAATCCTGGCCAGAGCACCTCTCCAGTAAGGGCCCTTGGGCAAGACTCCTAACGGTATATACTTTCCTACCACACAATATTGGCTGTGGAGTCCAGTGGTGCTGTCTCTACCCTTCGACCATGGAGAAGCAAGCCAAATTCCATTCCATAAATCCCTCCAATACAACTGTGGAGAAGCAAGTATTGACTTTACGGGAAGCGGGTTCAATCTAACCACCAGGTCGCTGCTCTATAATCATGGAAATATGACCCGATCCCACTCAGAAGAAGCCACCAGCGAGTGTCCTTGGGCGAGACACCTAATGAGATGGATGCGCCTACCTCACAAAATACTTGTACATCTCATAGATTGTAAGTTCCCTTGGGAACAGGGTCCCCCTGAATCAGGTCATATCATCTATATGTGGTATTCTAATGTATCAATCCCTTGTACACAGATCTTGTAAAGCGCTGCGGAATATGTGGCGCTAGATCAAATGTATTTTGGTAAACACCTTAATTGCGTCATGTGGACTGTGTATGTCAAAAGTCATTGTAGAATTAGAAAAAGATAGCGTTTTATAGAATTTCCTGAAGATACAAATTTACAATTGAAAATAGGATTCTAGAAAATATGCAATAAAACTAATAAATACATATGGGACCAGGACAAACCTCTCACTGTTAATCAGCTCGTAAAATTACTAGAAAAAGGAAACTAGTCCTCCACTTGTTTTTACGCAATTTTATGCACCGTAAAATAAATGTAGGACATTCAGGAAGAACAATAAATGTATCGAAATCGCTGTCCAACAAACACGTTCCTAAGCAAAAGTGCGATAACTACTTTGGCATCGAAAAGGCAAGGAAGTTGTCAGGGCAATTGGGACATTTCTGGATTTCAGAATGCACTTTACTCACATCTTGCAGCACCAACCACTGGACCATAAGGAAAAAAGGTCGATTGGTGGACCCTGTTCAATGGCCAAGGTAACCCTGGTGAATAAAACAATTTCTCAAGAAGCCAGATTGCAATTGCAAAGTTAGTTTTTCTCTGTTTTTTTTTCTTGGATTTACAGCAGATACAAGAACTTGGGGAAATCTCAATAAATCTTTTGCAGTCTATCAGGGTTATCCAAAGAGATCCGAATTGCTTGAGAAAGGTAACCGAATGCTGAAAATCAGGGTTCGGTTACCTTTCCTGACCATTCGGCTATCCAGAGAGCAGGCAATTCGCCAAATCCTGGCGAATTGCCTGAACATACGGTGCCTGTTCGGTGCCTGTTCGAGGGCAGTGAAAACCCCATGAAAAAGCACTGCTTCGGCTATTCAGAGAACACAAACCAGCAGTGAAAGGTTCCCCTAATGCCCTGCCATTCGGTGGTTTAATTCGGCAAATTTATTCAGGAGAATCCCATAGGCTTCAATGTTAAAAATATTCCCGTTTTAATTCAATATCTAATAAACCGTTCATTATAAAATTCTGCAGCAAAGAGTCTCTTTATTTATAGATTTTTTAGGATACTTTAAGCATTTTTCTTATTTTTTTTTTTAAAAGTCCGATTTTTTTTTGATTTTTTTTCAGTTTACTTATTTTTTCTGTAACAGCCCTCTTTATTATCATTCCCTGGACCTCCTGTGAAAATTTCAGACATTTTCGCTCAGTAGTTTCTTTGCAAACAGAGTTTCACTTTCCCAGATTCATACAAATGATTTTGCTAATTTATTCACTGCCTCCTCTGCGTCACAGCTGCTTCGGGCTCTGTGTGATTCGGCTCCTGTTCGGCTCCTGTTCGGCTTCTTCGAAGGTTAATCCAGATGTTTTTGCTTGTTTTCAGCGTGCATTCGGTTAGTTTTCGTCAGGTTTTCGGCAGCTTTTCCCTGCAATTCGGGGACCCTGTGCTGTTTGCTGAATACACCGCAGGGTCACCGAAATGCAATCGGCAAAAGGAACCAAATTGAAGAGAACGAAAAGTCACCGAACGTGCGGTGACTTTTCGAATCTCTTTGGATAACCCTGTATATAACATTTATATTACATTTGATTATATCCCTTCTATAACATATCTACATACCTTACAGTTATTTCCTGTTTTTTAAATAATTGTTGACATTATTTTACATGAAAATGCAAAACCCGGGGTCCAGTGCTCTTTTATATTTAGTAGTTATGGGGTTCATATGTGAAGTGAAAATATTTATCGCTGTAACTAAGCCACTAAAAGATACACACACACACACACACACACAACAGGCTGAAAATCATCACACTCTAGTCTCCAATATATAATGTTGAGCGATTGATTATTGAGATAATAAAGAAATAATAATAAATTGAATGAAATAAAGTTCTTTCCAGTACTGCTAGACTTACAGTTGTGCTTTTCATACAAGTCTCAGCTTTAGATGTTTATAGATGTAACAGATCTCTGTGCCCGGACAGGGTCACATCTGCCAAATGCTGCTTCCTTGCTGGACACCCAGTTTCTCCTCGTGACTCTCACACCTTTCTCCAGTACCATAGCCACAGGTTAAGGACAGGTGCATGTAGAGAGCCTGGCTAGCACCCCCAGAAATAAGCCGAAGCTGTAGACCTGGAGCCTTTCCTTGGCACAGTGGGCAGAAGATTCCTGGTACCCCAAATCATGAGTCGTGACTTCAAGCTTGGTCAGAATAGGACTGACTGTTTATTACACAGGCACAGAGATACACAGGGAGAACAACCCCCTTCATGCTTACACCCAACAGGTAACATCACAGATACAGTCAACCACCAACTCATTTGCATACAATCAAGCAGATAGCTGCACAGGACCTTCAAACAATGGACAATGCGATTTCCTAGGAGGAGAAGGGGGAAGGGAGAAGGCAGGAAAAACAAAAGGAATTTGACAGAACTTACACAATAGAGAGAGCAGGTACTAATACAGAGATCTACACTTTTACAGGGAAGGGTTAGAATTGAGGGAATGTACGCAAAATACACAACAAGAGACTATACAATAAATACATAAGGGAATAACACAGAGACATCAGAAATATTTAGTTAACTGGCAGATATATAAAATCGTGAAAAACAAATATATTTAAAAGGTCCACCAGTTCCCCAAGAGTCTCTTTCACGGGCCATAGTCTCTGGGCAGGAGGCTAGTGCGCAGCCCCCTCCAAGTCGCACAGTGACACCATGTTCTGTCACAATAGACATTGTTATTGTTTACAATAAAGAGTGAAGAATTGCACAGGAACGTTAACATTTAGGGCGAAATGGCTAATGCTGGGATTATTGCTGAGTTGCAGAATTTTTCCATCGTTTATGTGTACTAAAGTTGCTCTAAAATCCTAGGATCCCTGGGTTAACTGATATTTACATGTCAGACAGCACTGTTTAGCGTTACCTTGCAAAATGACTTTAAAACAGGGAGACTGAGTATCATATGGCCTTTAGAAAGCTATACATTCTATTAATTTGTGCTTAAATCTGAGCATATGACCAGCAGGGTTATCCAAAGAGATTCGAAAAGTCACCGCACGTTCGGTGACTTTTCGTTCTCTTCAATTCGGTTCCTTTTGCCGATTGCATTTCGGTGACCCTGCGGTGTATTCAGCAAACACCACAGGGTCCCCGAATTGCAGGGAAAAGCTGCCGCAAACCTGACGAAAACTAACCGAATGCAAGCTGAAAACAAGCAAAAACATCTGGATTAACCTTCGAAAAACCCGAACAGGAGCCGAAAAGGAGCCGAACATGAGCCGAATCACACAGAGCCGAAGCAGCTGTGACGTAGAGGAGGCAGTGAATAAATTAGAAAAACCATTTGTATGAATCTTGGAAAATGAAACGCTGTTTGCAAAGAAACTACTGAGCGAAAATGTCTGAAATTTTCACAGGAGGTCCAGGGAATGATAATAAAGAGGGCTGTTACAAAAAAAATAAGTAAACTGAAAAAAATAAATAAAAAAAATCGGACTTTTACATTTTTTTTAAAAAATTCAGAAAAATGCTTAAAGTATCCTAAAAAATCTATAAATAAAGAGACTTTTTGCTGCAGAATTTTATAATGAACGGTTTATTAGATATTGAATTAAAACGGGAATATTTTTAACATTGAAGCCTATGGGATTCTCCTGAATAAATTTGCCGAATTAAACCACCGAATGGCAGGGCATTAGGGGAACCTTTCACTGCTGGTTTGTGTTCTCTGAATAGCCGAAGCAGTGCTTTTTCATGGGGATTTCACTGCCCTCGAACAGGGACCGAACAGGCACCGTATGTTCAGGCAATTCGCCAGGATTTGGCGAATTGCCTGCTCTCTGGATAGCCGAATGGTCAGGAAAGGTAACCGAACGCTGATTTTCAGCGTTCGGTTACCTTTCTCAAGCAATTCGAATCTCTTTGGATAACCCTGCAGGTCTTGCTACACCTTTTAAGAACACATGGTAGCACATCACTTATTCACTTACAATAACAATCTCAGGTATAATTCATTACTGCCGGTGTTTCCTTCACTTGTAAACAACAGTGGAAATCATTGGCGTTTCAAAAAGAGAAATTCAGCAGCAGCAGGAGAAGCTTCATCAGGGAAGCTTCCAATTCTGCTGTTTGAATTTCCCTTTCCGCAGCTATGGCAAACACAGGCACTTACTGAATGATAAAATACAATTCCTCTGGTGAGGAGATATCCCTCTTATTTTCTTTTAAATTGGTTTTTAGGCAATTTGAATTTTTAGTGCATTCAAAGACTCTTTGAATGTACTAAAAAGTCAAATTGCCTAAAAACCTATTTTTGTTGTCTAATTGGATGTTTTTAAAAGCTATGTGTAAAATAAGTTTTTTTTTAACCTAATATAATAAAAGTAAATTTTTATCTTAAAAGAAAATAAGAGGGATATCTCCTCACCAGAGGAATTGTATATTGTAAATATTTGCAGGGTTATCCAAAGAGATTCGAAAAGTCACCGCACGTTCGGTGACTTTTCGTTCTCTTCAATTCGGTTCCTTTTGCCGATTGCATTTCGGTGACCCTGCGGTGTATTCAGCAAACAGCACAGGGTCCCCGAATTGCAGGGAAAAGCTGCCGCAAACCTGACGAAAACTAACCGAATGCACGCTGAAAACAAGCAAAAACATCTGGATTAACCTTCGAAGAGGAGCCGAACAGGAGCCGAAAAGGAGCCGAATCACACAGAGCCGAAGCAGCTGTGACGTAGAGGAGGCAGTGAATAAATTAGAAAAACCATTTGTATGAATCTGGGAAAAAGAAACGCTGTTTGCAAAGAAACTACTGAGCGAAAATGTGTGAAATTTTCACAGGAGGTCCAGGGAATGATAATAAAGAGGGCTGTTACAAAAAAAATAAGCAAACTGAAAAAAAAAAAAAAAAAAAATCGGACTTTTAATTTTTTTTTAAAAAATTCAGAAAAATGCTTAAAGTATCCTAAAAAATCTATAAATAAAGAGACTTTTTGCTGCAGAATTTTATAATGAACGGTTTATTAGATATTGAATTAAAACGGGAATATTTTTAACATTGAAGCCTATGGGATTCTCCTGAATAAATTTGCCGAATTAAACCACCGAATGGCAGGGCATTAGGGGAACCTTTCACTGCTGGTTTGTGTTCTCTGAATAGCCGAAGCAGTGCTTTTTGATGGGGATTTCACTGCCCTCGAACAGGGACCGAACAGGCACCGTATGTGCAGGCAATTCGCCAGGATTTGGAGAATTGCCTGCTCTCTGGATAGCCGAATGGCCAGGAAAGGTAACCGAACGCTGATTTTCAGCGTTCGGTTACCTTTCTCAAGCAATTCGAATCTCTTTGGATAACCCTGTTGGTGTTTAATCACTAGTTTCCCGACTATCAAGTTCTCAGCAAACTGTGGTGGTTTTTGGACCAACTCCGGTTAAACTAATTTTGATTGACTTATTGAATGACCCCCTCAGTATTGAACAAGCATTATTCAATACTGATAGATAGACTTACTTGGAATTTGGATCCTCTGTTTTTGTGGGTGCAGGCAGGTCCAGCACAGAGAAGAATCAACAGCACCCCCATACTGAGAGTCATTAGTAGACAGCGCAGAGGTATTGGCTTGCATTCAGTATCCATCGCTTTGGGCAAGTCAGTCACGCATACAATAAATAGTGGTGATGGAGCTCACACTGTAGCACCTATTTAGTGGTGTTGTCAATATTAAAATACGGCCAAAGATATATATTTTACACTTATAATAAGTAGCACGCCTTTCTTTAATACTGCCCTAGGCACACACTGAATATTACCCCGTACTCACAGTTACACTCACTGCTAATATATATATATACAAGATGCGTTAGCGATGATTAAAATACAAATTTCAACTAAAGTGAAAAACAAACTTCCCTTGCTCCAGGACGGTCTGTACTATCTGTCTGCCCTCTATTTCTCTTGCTGCCAGTGTGCTGTTGTGTAGATTCTCAGTGAGCCTCCTCCTCCTTATAACTGACTTGTCCCATTCATACAGATAACACGGCTGTACATCCTACGCCCCACACGCACAAACCCATTACGTTACTTAAGTTTGTTTGATTCCAAGAAAGAGTGTTAGAAGGAAACTGAATGTGTCACTTAAAGTGCACTTGTCAACGGCCGAGGGCTCATTAGACCTGGAATCTCTCCCTATATATATATGTGCTGGCATTTGTTTTTTCTAAAAAAAAAGTATATAGTGAAAATTGGTATATTCCCTTTAAACGTTTCCTTGCCTCTTTTCCTGGTGGTATGCCACGGGGTAAGAGAAAACTGTGAGCAATTGAACTGTCCTACAGGACAGGCCCCCGCTCACTCCTTCAGTCTGGTTGCAGGTCACCATCACAATCAAATTGAGCAAAGCTGCGCAATGGCGCTCTGGGAGCTCTGCACAGAGATCGAACACGGTCATGCCCAGCGCTGGAGCAGGACAAGTACCAGCTGTGAAATTTCAACAAAAGCTGAGATACGTCACTGACCTTTAAAACCAATGTGATAGTCACCCTCTGATGGCACATTGCAGCCAAAGTGCACTTAGTCAGTACAAGTGTAATATAACCCCTTCACTACTGAGATCGTGTATATATAAATACGAACAGCAGTCCGAGATTGGGTGTACACCATCCGGGGCTATGCTGTACCATTGCATATCACATTTGTTTGTTGAAAGAGAATTTCACTTACATTTGGCCTCCGGAAGTTGCCCCCAATGTTTTAGCACCGTGGGCATGATACACCGAGGTGCTAACACATTTAAAAATCGGCTGGTAATATCTCTATATGCCATCTCTCCAGCTGATCCGGCACAGAGCTCAGAGCTATAGTAGCTAATTTTGGCAAGCAGGTGATGACATGTGGCTGCCAAATAGGTTATTAGAGCAAGAAATACATTGGTAATATTCTTATTGTATTATTAATTTAAAATGATTTTCCAAGGAAAAAATCCACGGCATGTGGTACCTCGGCATAGACTGGAGCCTTATACGAGGCACAGATTTAAGGGCTCCCCACCATGTGGTACTATTTAATTTGATCTCATGAAATTTTCTCCAAACCATCTACACTACATATCTTTGTATCTCTTTGAGGCAGTCACAAACTGGATAGAAGCGCCGAGAAGCAAATTTACTCTATAGACTGGAGCCTTGACAGTGGTCACCCTGACAGATGGTTCCTTGGCTTTATGAGGTACTTCCATCTGCAGCTTTCTCACAGTGGCAGAGGCCTCGCGGTCCCCAAACTCGACTTCCTGAGCGGTTATGGAGGGAGCGGGGTCAGGGGTGTCGATAGCAGTGGCACCATGACCCAGAGACACTTGAGGGAGCTGGGTAGCCAGCACAACTTGACTGGTTCCACTGGTGGTCAAGTACGCTTTTTCAGGTTCTTCAAGTCAGCTTCCAAGTTTCCTGGTTTAACCACCAGGGAGGATGCCACAGAATACATTGGTGTCTCACGACAGGGAATGCAGGGTTTTTCAAACAAAGCAGACACAGGCGTTTATTTGTTCTGCCCTTGGCAGCAACAGGTAGATCCAATAGGGTGTTGGGCATTTTTTGGGGGGGTCTCATCGGGCAGAGGGAAATGCAATGTTCTGGGTCCCCACAGTAGAAGCAGAGCTTAGAAACCCGCCTACTGGCATGCTCCGCGAAATATAGCCAGTCATGACTCTTTTTGGATAGGGGAACGCACACTGTAGGCAAGGAGCCCCAAAGTCTCTGCAACAATGCAGTCAGTAATTGTCAGGCAGACACACGTACCCGAGGGTAGCTACGGTCAGCCCAATAAAGAAAGAGGAGACTCAAAACTAATTGCGATACCAGTCCTTAAATTGGCTGGGTTACGCAGTAGCGAAAGGTGAACCTATAAGGCAGGGAAGACTAGGAAGGAGGACAGAAGCCAGTCCTTAGTGTGGCTGGTAAAGAGACAGGCAAGTAAAGAAATATAAGGCGGTCTCCTGAAACAATAGAGGTACCAGAGGAGGTACTACTAGCCCAGGTCATAAGGAGAAACCAAAAGCAAGGTCAATATCCAAAAGCCGGGTCAGAGGATAATAGAGGTACTCAGGTCAGATGCCAAAAGCCAGGTCATACACAAATAAATCAATCAGAAAATACAGAATGCAGCACCAAGGGTCAATCAAGCTAAAACCACAAAAGGGCAAAGAAAAAAGACAAAAAGCAGGTTTAAATCTCGCGCCCTGCTTCCCGATTGGCCAACACGAAAGGGTACAGAAAGGGTCCGCGGTGGAGGCGTGATGATGTCACGCCGCTGGGAGGAATCAAACCCGGAAGAGCCGACGGCATGCGCGCATAGGGCGCAAGGAAGGGCTGCGAGGGAGACGCAACCCCCGAGAACGCAGCGATGGACGCCGGAGCCGCGCCAGCCGCCGGTCCGTAACAATAATTCAGCCAGGTTCTGAAATAGTTCATGAAAGGTGCTTTTTATTATCTCTGTGATGGTCTGTGTCACTGCAGGCAGGGCCGGTGCTAGAATATTTTGCGCCCTAGGCAAAACCAGCTACGTGCACCCCCCCAAAAAAAGAAAGCTCACATGGGTATATTTGCCTCCAGCTCAGACATGTGTATATTTGCCCCCAGCTCAGACATGGAGATATTGCCTCCAGCTCACACATGGAGATATTGCCCCAGCTCACACATGGAGATATTGCCCCAGCTCACACGTGGAGATATAGCCCCAGCTCACACATGGCATGGATATATTGCCCCAGCTAACACATGGATATATTGCCCCAGCTAACACATGGATATCTGCCCCAGGCTCACAGATGGATATCTGCCCCAGGCTCACACATGGATATTTGCACCCAGGCTCACACATGGGTATTTGCCCCAGGCTCACACATGGGTATCTGCCCCCAGGCTCACACATGGGTATCTGCCCACAGGCTCACACATGGATATCTGCCCCCAGGCTCACACATGGGTATTTGCCCCAGGCTCACACATGGGTATCTGCCCCCAGGCTCACACATGGGTATCTGCCCCCAGGCTCACACATGGTTATCTGCCCCCAAGCTCACACATGGATATCTGCCACCAGGCTCACCTCATGGGTATCTTCCCCCAGGCTCACACATGGATATCTGCCCCCAGGCTCACACATGGGTATTTGCCCCCAGGCTCACACATGGGTATTTGCCCCCAGGCTCACCTCATGGATATCTGCCCCAGGCTCAACTCATGGAGATCTGCCCCCAGGCTCACACATGGATATTTGCCCCCAGGCTCACACATGGGTATTTGCCCCCAGGCTCACACATGGGTATTTTCCCCCAGGCTCACACATGGATATTTGCCCCCAGGCTCACAGATGGGTATTTGCTCCCAGGCTCACACATGGGTATTTTCCCCCAGGCTCACACATGGGTATTTTCCCCCAGGCTCACACATGGGTATTTGCCCCCAGGCTCACCTCATGGATATCTGCCCCCAGGCTCACCTCATGGATATCTGCCCCCAGGCTCACCTCATGGATATCTGCCCCAGGCTCACCTCATTGATATCTGC
This sequence comes from Leptobrachium leishanense, assembly GCA_009667805.1. NCBI lineage: Eukaryota > Metazoa > Chordata > Amphibia > Anura > Megophryidae > Leptobrachium > Leptobrachium leishanense. The sequence continues at coordinate 67,645,593 of CM019066.1, forward strand.
CCCCAGACTCACCTCATGGATTTTTGCCCCCCGGCTCACCTCATGGATTTCTGCCCCCAGGCTCACCTCATTGATTTTTGCCCCCAGGCTCACCTCATGGATTTCTGCCCCCAGGCTCACCTCATGGATTTCTGCCCCCAGGCTCACCTCATGGATTTTTGCCCCCAGGCTCACCTCATGGATTTTTGCCTCTCCAGCGCCGTCTCCCTCCGCCTCCTCGTAGTCGTAGCCAGTCCCAATGTGTGCTGGCGTCAAGGAGACGGAGGCGTGGACTTGGTGCAGAAAGCTGGAAGCACCAAGTCCACGCCCCGTCTCCTTGATGCCGGCGGCGACGCCGGCACGTATTGGGGCTGGCTGCAGCACGCGGCCGCCCCAGGCTTCCCCGCGGCCAATTTTTTTTTTCAAATTGGTCGGGCTGGCTGTGCCCTAGACGGGCACTGCGCTCTAGGCGCCCGCCTAGCTGGCCTAGCGGCAGCGCCGGCCCTGACTGCAGGCTCATTGTTTAATGGCTTCTGCATTCTGTAACGCTTGGTTTACCGGGGGTGAAGGTATGAGCTCAGGGATGCAGTGACAGAAGTAGACAACTGGGTGAGGTTCCAATATGGGGGTTTATTGTACAGGTAACAACAGAACAGTAAAGTTTGATCCACGCCAAATTAGGGTACTAGAATTGAGAAGAGGGGCAAGACAGGAAAAGGGCTGACTGAGGGAAGAGATGGGAGGGGCAAGGAGGAGAAACAAAGTCAAGGTAGACTAGAGACAGGAGCAGAGACACAGAGGGAAACACACTAGGAGACTTACCAGGAGGCACGAGACAACAGACACAGGTATGACAGGAAGAGGGCTGGCTTCAGGAGATGCAGGGTAATAGAGACAGAAAGGGTAGGAAGGTGGGATCATGGTGGGTAGCAAGGCAGAATCTGCAGCAGGGTCATCTGGTAGCAGGGTCTAAGGTAGTGGGGTCTGTGGTAGAGAAACAGGCCTCTTGCTTGGCTGAGATCTGCATACTAGGCAATGCAGAAGTGCTGTCTCCCTTAGATAGGGGAATCCAGGGCTCCTGAGAGGAAGAACCTGTGATACCTGCAGGAAGGATAAAATGATGCAGACAGCAGAGTCATGTATGAAAGGTGCTACAAAGAAAATCGAGGCAGGGCAGCACCGGCTAGGGACTTTTTGGTCCGCATGTGCCATGACAGAGAGCTTGGGGTGCTTTAATAATGCATTGGATTAATTTCTCTATTTCATTTATTTTTTTTAAATATTGAGAGGGGCCTCACATTTCAGACTTGCTTAAGGTCTCACTAACTCTCGAACCACCTTTGTCTAAAGATCATTGCAGACTTCTAAAAATTCCATGTAGATCTTGTCAGTCCTATTGGCTGGAGTTCTAGGAATCTGCGTCAAACTTTATTTCTCTGGTGATGCTTGATGTGATCATTCCCATATACCAGTGGTTCCCAACCGCGGTCCTCAAGTACCCCTAACAGACCAGGTTTTAAGGATTACCTTGGGGAAATGCAGACTGAATCCTGCAATCACTGAGCAGCAAATCATATCACCTGTGCTGTGCTTCAGATATCCTGCAAACCTGGCCTGTTGGGGGGTACTTGAGGACCGCGGTTGGGAATCATTGCCATATACAATGAGGTCATCTCATCCACACTTGAGCTTTTATATGCCAACAGGTTGTAGATCAACCCACTAGAGACAAGTCCTTGGACCAGGTGATGGATTTAATTGTCATTTACACTCCTTTAGGTGATCTTCATTTAATCCAGTGGCGCTCAACTTTGACCCTCCAGATGTCTTGGAATTACATTTCCGACAAAGCCATGTTGTGCTAATGAGTGTCTGAGTATCATGGGAGATGTAGTTCACAAACATTTGGAGGGCCAAGGTTGAATATGGAGTCATATCAGGGAGAATGTCAAGCTGGCTGATGACAAAACCTAAATATTACTGACGAGGACAATCGCTTTCAGAAATATGAGCCCAATGAGACACAATTCCCGTGAAAATGACAATACCCAGCTACTGCATTATTTGCAAGGTTCAGATATTAAGACGAATACATTTAAGAAATAAAAATCCGTGTTTGGATTCACACCATATAAGGAGTCATTTTTTTTAAACTACCAATTCTTTTTAGCATAAACACAAAACTCTAAGGCTGGGGTCAGACCAGCGCACTTTTAACGTGCGTTCTGGCGCACTTAATTACAGCCGCACTAGCAGCAAATGACGGGCAATGACGGCCAATATACGAAGTACGGTTGCACGAAAGTCCGGCTGCGCAACGCAAGTGGAAAATGAACGCATTTTTTCGAGAACCGCTAGTACTGACGTACAGAGTGCGCTGCGTCCGCTAGCGGCGTGTGTGTGTGATTTGGAGACGTCAGACCCTGCTCGTGTCCGGCCAACATAACGTCCAGACACCCAAAGTTTCCTGGTTTGGATCCGTAAAAAATCACGCACAAAAATGCGCGTCGTCTGACCGTTGTCGCGTATTCCATGAAAAAATACGTCAATGAGTTTGGACGCACTTTTTTACGTTCGCGTGTAAAAATGCTTTCGTTTGACCCTAGCCTAAATCCTCTCTGAGCTTGGGAGAACATCCATCACAATCCATTTCACCAGAAGCTGGATGGCATCCTGCCTCTCGGCTGTTCTCTTACTATCAGATTATGGTTTCAAATGTGAAATATGGTGTGAATATTGATTACAACTAAGTTTTAATATTAAGCCAAAGTTGCCATTTTTTTCCAACTCAATACTTTCTTGAACAAAATGTCTTCATTGCGGCAGGTAACCTAATGTGGTTATCACTGGATGATGACCGCACCTGGACTATCTAAACCAATTTTATTCATATAAACACATCATGTCAGCTACAGAAAAATATTTCTAACTATCATATGAATAGGTATAAAAACAGAAAAAGCAATTGGACATAAAAATCCTCACTAAAAAACATCAGTACAGCAAAAAGAGTCATTGATCAAACTTTGCTGTTTATGTGTAAATTTCTATATTGGCAGGCGATGTTGGTTGTTCATGGTGGTAGTTTTGGGTGTCAGCACTGCAGGAGGCAAATGTAAACTATTAATTAGAAAAAGAGAGATCCAGCAAAAAAAAATTGATTATGTGAAGTCTCCTTTCAGTTTAAAGAGCTTGTCAATCCTCTGTCTGCGGATGGCCTTGAAATCTTTCCATCCATCTAGAAGTGCCCATGAAGATAGAAGTTGTGCAGTGGTACATCCACAGGCTGGGCAGAGCCCCTTCTCGAGTCCAGACATCCTTGGTGCAGTCATACGACTCCATCACCACACTGTAATCCTGTCCCATCTCATGCCAGTGTCCTCCAGTCACGTACAAGTGAGAGCCCACAGAGGTCATGCCTCCATTCTCATGAAGGGTGTGCAGCAACTGCACCTGGAAAATAAATAGAGTTTTAAGTAATAGAGTCAAACAAAGTGTACAATATCACTCGATTTCTGATTTTCCACTACCATTGTTTCCCGACACCACAAAAATTGGTGATTGGAGGATTTTATGTACAACCGAAGGACAGATGCCAAATTACATCTAAAAGTCACAATCTCTGCAAAAGAGCTGCCATCTCACATCGCGTTCATGGCTGCTCTGATGCTGCACACTGCTGCGTTGCCTCAGTTGATGGGGTTGGTCCATGGGGAGCTTCCTGCGTGAATCCCTATGACTACCTCACGAACTAGGTATACACAGGGACACCTAAGCGTTCGTCTTGACTGGGCTGACAAACCTGTTTTGGTGTACAGATCTGAGGCATCACTTCATAGTGTTACCTGCCGCCTCCTCTCACCACATGCAAAAGGAAAAGGGGAGCAAATAGTTCCCACTGGCCTTCCGCTGACACCGAGACGGAGTCTATGGCCTCCAAGAGATGATACAAGCAACAACACTGGTATAAATTAACGACTCTTCTATTACAAGTAGCTACCATAGCGGCTTGCTCCTAACAGAGCCGGTAATAGTTAGTGAGTTGCTAAGGGTTAACAGCTTTTTAATCAATGTTACCCTTTAGGCCAGTGTCAGACGAACGCAGTGATCACGTCCGTGTTGCCGCACATTTTAACATCCGTCGTAGCATAAAATTTATGATCCATAGAGACCCACACATGAAGTACGTCCGCACAGAAGTGCTGACACACAACGCACGTGGCAGCGGACGCAATTTAGGCAAGAACGTCAAACCGCTAGGACAGACGCCCCGGTTGCGCCACGTCCGCATAGCTTTGTGTGTGAATGATGGAACGTAGTCAGACGGACTGCATTTTTGACGTCCAGCATTTTTGACGGACAAAATGTTTTTTCATATAATGTATCAATTTTTTTCGTTTTTCATATTCATTTTCTTTCCCATCTACATCAGTCAAAAAAAAGTCAGTAAAAAAAAAATGGACCGTTTGGTGTCTACAGTATCATCAGTCAGAAAGTACGTCAGTTGTGCACGGACGCACAGTGTGCTCAGAATGCGCTCGTCTGACATTAGCCTAAACCGCGCTCAAAACTGGCTGAACCAAACGGGTTTACTCTGAGAGGAAGTGGACTCCATATTAAAGACAATTAGCTAGACCATAATTAAAATAACCTTCTAGAGAATGGGTCAGAAAAGCAGATGTTTTGGAACTATAGTTCCCATGAGCCTTCACTAACTTAATGCGTGGCTGAGTATCATCGGAGATGTAGTCCAAGCCATGTGGAGGGCAAAGGTTGCTGACCTCTGTTCTAGAGAATGGGTCAGCAATCTTGGCCCTCCAGATGTTTTGGAACTACATCTCCCATGATTCTGAGCAACTCCAAGGCTCATGGGATATGAAGTTCCAAAACATCTGGCAGGCCAAGGTTGTTGACCCCTCTGCTAGAGATTAATTAGGTCATTTTAATATCATATCAATATCATATCATATTGCATATTTCTTCCTAATTATTTGCTATTTGTACATAAACGGCTTATTTTCATATACAAACCTGGATTCTAGTTTGGCCGTTTATATTTAATCAAAATGTGTGAACATTTTGAATGTATAGAACAGCTTTATTATATCTCTTAATATATAGCGCCACCTATTGTTGCCTGCAAATTTTTTTTTAACAGTCCTTGAATAACAAAACTGTATTTTTATGTACAATATTCATGGTTCAAGAATATGTTGTAATTAATACATTCTCCATGGGTGCACAGATTATTTAATGCTTTACATGCACTATGATACTCAGACAGATTAAAGTAAAATATAGTTCTCCACGTCCAGGAATAACTATTCATATACTGCAGGTAAGAAATCAAAAAGGGATCCCAGGTGACCTGCCTTGATTTCCTGCCTTCAACATATGAATTATACATATTGCAGGGCAGCACGCTTCCCTGTGCTCCCCTCTGCATGAAATGAGAATGTAGGGTTATTAACGAAGCGGCGAACTTGCCCCGGATTGCACCGAACAGTGAATTTCACAGTTTGTTGGAATTCCAGGGCAGTTTGTCTATACACTAATCTGTCAATTCGTCAAATACTGGTGAATTGACAGTTCGCCGCAGATCGCTGATATTTGGCTTCATTGAAATAGTCCCATAGAGAAGTAATGGTTAATCTATTCAAAGAACGGCAAATTGCACTGAAATGTCCTGGTTTTCTGAGTTTCAGTTCGACAGGTTTAAACACAGGAATCCCATAGGTTTCCATGTAAAAAAATAATATAATTTTTTTTTAAAAAAAGTTTATTCTTTTCATTTTCAGAAAAAAGTATTTTTATTTATGTTTAGAACGCCTTTTGTGTTTTTTGTATTTTTAGACGAAGGTTTTGCTTCTCATTCTTGTTAAGAGGCTTTGCTATTCTGTAACAGACCTTTTTATAATTTTTTTAAAGGACCTTTTTTTAATTAGTCACATTTTAATGCATTTTTATCGGCTTAAACACCTATTTCTGCAGTTTGGCAGTCTTCTGCGGCCAGTTCAATGGTCTTTGGCGACTCTATTTTTGGTGCACTACGGTGACCCTGCGGTGAATAGTGAATTCACCAAAGGGTCGGCGAAATGGAATCGCCGAAGTGCAAAGCGCTGAAGTTTTGATGCTTTGTGAATAACCCCTTATGTTTTCAGGAAAATATGGCTGTTCTGGCCACCCAAAGAAGGGAGATTCTTCAAATTTGCATCACCATGTCAAAATATGTATTGATCAGATGTATTTATGTCTATGGGGGTTATTCGTTCCCTGCACTTCCCTGCACTTCGGGGAATCAAAGTTCCCCACGCTGCGGTGAATTCAGCATTCACCGCAGGGTCCCCGAAGTGCAGGGAAAATCCACCGCAAACCCGCCGAACACCAGGCGAAAACCCGCCGGTACAAAAAAACCACGCCAAACACATCAGAAAAAGACGACGAGCTGTTGAGCGCAGCGTAGACCAGTCGCTGGAAAAAGACGACAAGCTGATGAAAGGGGTAAAAAACAAAAAACTATAAACACTTTATATATGATCCAAACACAGTAAATTAATATGCTTATTATGAAACTACCAAGGACGTAGATAAATAGACCACATTGTCAAAGTAGCAGGGGGTAACCCAAAAAATCACACCGATTCCAAAAAACAATCGTGGTCACAATTGTCACTAGTTATCACTATTTGTGAATAAAATTTAACTTTTATTTCCCGCATATAAAACAATCTGTAAAAGGCCACCCTCTGGTGGTACAAATTCACACACAAAACATGAATCGCAGGTAGGTGTTGGTTCAAAGTATTGCCTTAATATTCAATATTTCAAACATTAAACTTCCCCTATTTTTTGTTCTCAATTTCTTCAAAAGTAAGAAGACCAGCCTTCGTGGGTTGGTAGGTATAGAACAGTAGAGAAGAATGAACGAAGAAAAAAACAAAAAAACAATACGCTTGAAAGTGTCATAATTGAAACGCTGTTTGCAAACAAAATACTGAACGAAAATGCTTGGAATTTACATATAAGATCCAATGAATGATAATAAAAAGGGCTTTTACAGAAAAAAGAAAAAATGCTATAAAAAAAAAAAAAACGGGGGGGGGGGGAAATCCCGACAAATGCCTAGAAGATCCTAAAAAATATATCAATAAATAAAGAGACTTTACTGCAGATTAAAATAATAAATCGTTTATTAGATATTGAATAAAAACAGGAATATTTTTAACATTGAGGCCTATGGGATTCACCTGAATAAACCTGCCGAATGAAACCACCGAACATCAGGGCATTTCACTGACATTTCTCTGCTGTTCGGTGTGTCTGAATAGGTTAACCATTGCTTCTCTATGGGGGTTTCACTGACGTTGATCAGGCACCGTACTGGCTGGCAGTTTGCCAAAATTTGGCGAACTGCCTGCTCTCTGAAAAGCCGAATAGCCCCGAAATGGCACCGTATGGGGAAATTCCCTGTTCAGTGACATTTCGTGGCCAGATCGGCGCTCTCCGAATAACCCTGTATGCGAGTGGTACACATGCCCTGGTACATACGCCGGCACATACGCTGGCACTCAGGCAGATAAGGTATAATAAGAAGAAAAGGATGAGGCACTTTTCGTGTCTCCTTTATTTCCTAACCTTTTTCCACATGTTAGCTTCTGGTAAATACATGTAAACTTTCTTGGTGTTGTCAGCCACAAGGTACACAGCACCACCCAAAGCGCAGCAACGTGGAGATGATAAATACTTTGGAATAAATGGTGAGGCAATGAGGCTCCAGCCGTCTGCAAGACACCAAGGTGGGAGGATAGGAATTACATTCCCAGATAATAATCTATAGAAAACGTGCATTTACAATCAAATTATATAACATTATATTGGTGTTCGACACTCAAAGCAATCTAGTTTAAGGAAATAAACTCAGGGGAATAAGAGCAAATCTAATAATTGCATCACAACACAACAGCAGCTGCAAAGCTCGTTATATTGTGTTACTCTATATATAATGATAGTATATTTAGCACTAGCAGGTGCTCTGCAGTGCTGTAACCTTGCTTACATGTAACATTGTTATTCTTCTTGGAAAAAAGACGAGACGGAGGAGATATGATAGAAACATTTAGATACATAAAGGGAATCCACAAGGTAGAGGAAGGGAGTATATTTAAAAGGAAACAAAGTAGCAAAACAAGAGGACATAGTCTTAGATTAGAGGGGCAAAGGTTTAAAAGTAACATCAGGAAGCATTATTTTACTGAGAGGGTGGTGGATACATGGAACAGTCTTCCAGTAGAAGTGGTAGAGGCCAAAACAGTAATTGAATTTAAGCAGGCATGGGATAGGCATAAGGCTATCCTAAACAAAAGATAAATCCAGGTAAAGTATCCATGTAATTGGGCAGACTAGATGGGCCGAAAGGTTCTTATCTGCCGACATTTTTCTATGTTTCTTTCACAGAATATTGCTCCATGGGGAACATTTGTCAAAAGAAAAAGGGCATGTGTCCCAATTATGCAGACGCCACTTAGAAATGAACCTTTATTTCTAATAATATTAAAATCGAAATGATAGGAGACATCATGCCAACATAAATTTATATGCAGTGGCACTTTTATGGTTCCATCTGAGAATACAGACAGATAAGCTGGGCAAAGAAGTAAATATGTATCCACACAGATATATATATATATATATAGTGACAGTGCATTGATGCGTCTGTGGATTCCCCCTGTATTTTTGTTTAAAGGTTTAGGCGAAAGTGTTTTGTTTTTGCTGCAGGTGTCCCTGCAATTTAGGGAATAATAATGAATAATAATGAGACACAGAAGAGCGCGAGATTGAGAAGCACAGAGTGTTGCTTCTCCTGAGGTTGCAGAGTCTGCTTTGGATGCAGGATATTAAACCAAAAGGTTGGTTAGACAGTTATGTTTTCTGTGATGCTGAAATAAAGCGAGGAATATTTCACCGTTCAGGCTAGGGTCAGAGTGGGGCAGTCGGAACGCGCGTGCAGGCGCACTAAATCACGGCGGCAGTAGCAGCACATAACGGCCAATGACGGCCAATATACGCAGTACGTGCGTACGAAAGTGCGCCGACACCACGCAACCGGCAAATGAACGCATTTTTCTCAGAACGTGAAACCGCTGCTACAGACGTACAGAGTGCGCTGCGGCCGCATGGCAGCGTGTGTGCGTGATTAGGAGACGTCAGACGCTGCTAGTGTGCGGCCTACATAACGTTCAAACAGCCGGATTTCCCTAGAATTGCGTTGGTGAGTACCTGCGACTGTGCGACTGTGGTCGTCTGACCACTTAGCGTATTCCGTGAAAAAATGCGTGCGCACGCACAGACGTACATTTTGACGGTGGCCGCAGAAAATGCGCTCATCTGTCCCTAGCCTTAAAGAGACTGTGTGTCATAATTTTCCCTAGAAGACCGCGTTATTGAGCGCCCCCTGTGACAATATACAGTACTGTGCAAAAAGTTTTAGGCAGGTGTGAAAAAATGCTGTAAACAAAGAATGCTTTCAGAAGTATAAATAATGATTTTTAAAATTTGTCAATTTTCAACATGCAAGTGAGTGAACAAAAAAAAAATCTAAATCAAATCAATATTTGGTGTTACTGACTTTTATTCCATTCATCAAACCAGCATCAATTCTCATACAGGGTTATTCAAAGAGATTCGAAAAGTCACCGCACGTTCGGTGACTTTTCGTTCTCTTCAATATGGTTCCTTTTGCCGATCCCATTTCGGTAACCCTGCGGTGTATTCAGCAAACACCACAGGGTCCCCGAATTGCAGGGAAAAGCTGCCGCAAACCTGACGAAAACTAACCGCAAAACCCGGCGAATGCACGCCGAAAACCCGCAAAAACATCTGGATTAACCTGCCGAAAACCACGGAAAAATCCGAGCAGGAGCCGATTGCAGCCACTGTAAAAAGCCGAGACCGCAGAAGAGGCAGTGAATAAATTAGGAAAACAGTTTGCATGAATGTTTGAAAAGTGAAACGCTGTTTGCAAAGAAACTACTGAGCGAAAATGTCTGAAATTGACATATGAGATCCAGGGAATGATAATAATAAAGAGGGCTGTTACAGAAAAAATAAGTAAAGTTCTATAAATAAAGAGACTCTTTACTGCAGAATTTTATAATGAACGGTTTATTAGATATTGAATTAAAACGGGAATATTTTTAACATTGAAGCCTATGGGATTCTCCTGAATAAACTTGCCGAATTAAACCACCGAATGGCAGGGCATTTCGGGAACCTTTCACTGCTGGTTTGTGTTCTCTGAATAGCCGAAGCAGTGCTTTTTCATGGGGATTTCACTGCCCTCGAACAGGCACCGAACAGGCACCGTATGGGCAGGCAATTTGCCAGGATTTGGCGTATTGCCTGCTCTCTGGATAGCCGAATGTACCTTTCTCAAGCAATTCGGATCTCTTTGAATTACCCTGATAGGTACACTTGCACAAAGTCAGGGATTTTGTAGGATTATAGTTTGTATGATCAACCAATTATAGCAAACAGGTGCTAATGATCATCAATGTCACACATAGGTTGAAACCCAGTCATGAACTGAAACAGAAACAGCTGTGTAGGAGGCTTAAAACTGGGTGAGGAACAGCCAAGGTGAGGTTGTGAAAGACAGTTTTATGTCATGGCAAGATTGAGCACAGCAACAAGACACAAGGTGTCAACTGCATCAACAAGGTCTCTCCCAGACAAAGATTTCAAAGCAGACTGGGGTTTCAAGATGTGCTGTTCAAGCTCTTTTGAAGAAGCACAAATAAACCGGCAATGTTGAGGATCGTAGACGCAGTGGTCGGCCAAGGAAACTTAGTGCAGCAGATGAAAGACACATCAAGCTTATTGCCCTTCGAAATCGGAAGATGTCCAGCAGTGCCATCAGCTCAGAACTGGCAGAAACCAGTGAGACCCAGGTACACCCATCTACTGTCCGGAGAAGTCTGGCCAGAAGTGGTCTTCATGGAAGAGTTGCAGCCAAAAAGCCATACCTCCGACGTGGGAACAAGGCCAAGCGACTAAAGTATGCACGAAAACATAGGAACTGGGGTGCAGAACAATGGCAGCAGGTGCTCTGGACTGATGAGTCAAAATTTGAAATATTTGGCTGTAGCAGAAGGCAGTTTGTTCATCGAAGGGCTGGAGAGCGGTACAATAATGAGTGTCTGCAGGCGACAGCGAAGCATGGTGGAGGTTCCTTGAATGTTTGGGGCTGTATTTCTGCAAATGGAGTTGGAGATTTGGTCAGGATTAATGGTGTTCCCAATGCTGAGAAATACAGGCAGATACTTACCCATCATGCAACACCATCAGGGAGGCGTATGATTGGCCCCAAATTTATTCTGCAGCAGGACAATGACCCCAAACATACAGCCAAAGTCATTAAGAACTATATTAAGCGTAAAGAAGAACAAGAAGTACTGGAAGTGATGGCATGGCCCCCACAGAGTCCTGATCTTAACATCATCGAGTGTGTCTGGGATTACATGAAGAGATAGAAGGATGTGAGAAAGCAATACATCCACAGAAGATCTGTGCTTAGTTCTCCAAGATGTTTGGAACAACCTACCAGCTGAATTCCTTCAAAAACTGTGTGCGTGTACCTAGAGGAATTGCTGCTGTTTTGAAGGCAAAGGGTGGTCACACCAAATATTGATTTGATTTAGATTTCTCTTTTGTTCATTCACTGCATTTTGTTCATTTATGAACATAAATGTTTAACACTTCCATTTGTGAAAGCATTCTTTGTTTACAGCATTTTCTCACACCTGCCTAAAACTTTTGCACAGTACTGTATATTAAAAAAAATACACCAGAAGGGCAGCAATCAACCGTTACCAAGCTAAGCGGGCAGGTGCTTCTCAAGACAAAAAATACAACAATCCAGGAGGAGAGCACTCCAATTCATACATGTAAAGACTTTAACAGAAGCCTTTCAAGATTTCAACAACTGGAAACCCATTGCAGATTTTATACAAGGTTATAACCCTAAGCTCTGTTAAAACTGGGTTATCAGTTGTTGAAATCTTGAAAGGGTTAAGGCCCGTGTCAGACGAACGCAGTGATCACGTCCGTGTTACCGCACAGTTTAACATCCGTCGTAGCATAGAATCATGATCAATAGAGACCCGCACACGAAGTACGTGCGCACCGAACTGCGCATGCACAACGCACGTGGCAAACGGACGCAAGTTAGGCAAGAACATAATACCGCTAGGATGGACGTGCAGAGTGCGCCACGTCCGCATAGCGTTCTGTGTGTGTGATGTCACGATGTCAGATGGACCACATTTGCGACGTCCAGCACCTTGACACACAAAATGGCTTTTCATATAATTTTCAACTTTTTATAATTTTTCATATTAATTTTGTTTCCCATAATTCCTTTGTTTGTTCAACGTCCGTCAGAAACAACTGAACGTGTGGTGTCTACAGTATCTTCCGTCAGAACGTACGTCCGTTATGCATGGACGCATAGTGCGCTCAGACTACGTTCGTCTGACATTAGCCTAAGAGTTGTTAGAACCTGTAAAGAGTTAAAATGTGCTAAAACCTTTGTGTGAGCTTCTGTTAAAGTCTTTACATGTATGAATTGGAGTGCTCTCCTCCTGGATTGTTACTGTAATATTGTAACTCCACAATAAACATGAGTGCATGTCACAAATTCACCCAGATGTTCCAATATATAGATATCATTGTGTACTGTGAAACGCGAGGGTGGATTGACCTGGAAATGAGACAATCCACGATACCTGATGTGCGCAGTCCGTTGCATTAGGGCACCCATGAAACATTTATTAATTTAAAATGTATGTTTAGAAGATTTTTGCACTAAATGCACATTTTTATTAGAAATAAAAATATACACAAAGAGGGGTTATCTGAAACACCGGAACCAGTCCGGCCTACCTATGGATCCTTATTGGCCAATTGGCGTGGAGAAACAAGGACTGGGTGATATGTGATTTTTATGGGCCTCATTTATCTTTTTAAATTGTAAGGACAATAAATATTTGTTTTTAAAGTTTATTTTGGCTGTCTATACTATAGGTTTTTTATCCCTTATCTTTGAGGGTCTTTTCATCAGAAGATTTCTGGAGGATCTACATACGACAACATGCAGTCGACTTTATATATGATTTGCAGTTGATCCTATATGTGTTTGTGAATGGCCAATTGATATACATTATATAGCTGGTGTTTTGGAGGTATTATGCTGTGATGGTAGTCACTTTGGACTTGAGGTACATGGATCTAGAGATGCATTTAGGAGATGCGGGCCTGATGCTTTATATTGTTTCCCAGCCCTCTCCTATGTTGGAGTCACCCTGTGCCTGCAGTTCTAGGTGCAGGGTGTTTGTGTTTTCTGTGCCTTATATCCTGATGTATTTGTTATATTATTTTTCCCTTATGTATTTATTGCAGTGTCAAAGTTGTATACACGGTGTTATTTCCCTTATGTGTATCTGTAAGAAATGGATTTCTTTGTCTTTTCCTGCTTCCTTCAACAACACCCCTAGGAACTGGCTTAAACTAGTTCTCCCTGCCCCCTTGCTTTAGCATTTGTTTCACCAGGGAGTGTGTGTGGGAGGGGGAGGCTGGCGGGAGGCTCTACGGCATAGAAACGCTGGGGCTTGTTTTCCATTGTTTTTCTGTACATTGTGTGTGTTTGTAACTGTAAATCCAGTTAAAAACCTAATTCCCTGTTTGTTTTCTTTTTTTTTTAACTGCAGACTGTCAGCTTTAATTTATTTTTTTGTAATTAAGATTTTTATTTTGTATTCAAAGGGTCACAGACTGACCAGCAAGGTTGGCCTGGCAGGGGCAAGTATCACAGGCATAATAACATAGAGAACATATGGGGGGGGGGATCTTCACAAAAAAGCGGCAAACGGTCAAAAAAAATGAGGGGGGAAATAATAAGAAATAAAAGTTCCACAGGATAAAGAGAAAGTGAAAAGTAACTGCTAGGAGGTCCCCAGCCGGGGACATTATATCACAAAAAGAGTGGGAAAATAAAAATAACAAGGTAGTAAGTCCTCACAAAGGTGTAGCAGAAAAATAAACGGGTCGTTTATCAAGGAGGCAAAACTACATCTGGAGTAAAAATCTCAGCCAGAGTCTCTGAATGGCCGCAACACAGGTAGAGCATTGGTATGGAGGCCAGGCCGGTCAGCCCAGGTACAATCAGGGATGAGGAGCGAGATCTGTACAGCACACAGGCCCACGTGGCAGACAAGATGGGCGACCAGTCCCCGGGTTCCCTGTTTGTTTTCACCCTGCAAGGAGCTCTGGTTATTGACTGGGTTTTGGGCCAGAATCGGTACCCCTTTGGGATACTGACGGAGAGAGGAACATTCTGCACGTGGGTACGGGTCCCCACATTACATACCTTATATGTGTGTATTTTATTAGAAATAAGAGGCCTGGAATCAGAGATACTGTCAGTTTTTATGCTTTTCATCATGAACCAGATAAGACACATAAAATGTAAATGTAGGAGGTGAAAGAAGACCTCTTTTCCCAACATGAGGGCGTGCCTGGGTACACCAGACACACCCCCTGCCCATCTCTATGCTTGCACTGAACTATAGATTCACTGGTATCTGCCTGAAATCTCTATATTGTTCCTCAAAGTATTGCTCCACAAAATGCTATAGAGTATAATTGCTTACAAATAACTGACTATATTAACATGGAGGGGACAGCAGAACATGAAGTGGGCCTAGAAGGGTCTGCTGAGGTGATAGGTCAGTTCAGAAGACAAGAAATGAATTCTGAAGATCAATTATTTTTTGTTTTTAAAATTTCCTTTTAAATGATTCGTTTTGAGATGATATTTGTATTACTGGAAAAATAACATCTTTGAGTAAAGTATTGCCAAAAAAATCCTTCACACAAAAAATAAATTTCAGCCTGTATATTGATGCATTGCATGAAGTGGGACTCAATGATGAGGAAAGTAAAAAAGCATCAGCTTAAAGAGAATCGGTGAAAGGAAACTACAAGGCAAAAGTGAGGGTCTGTTCCTACCTGTAGCTGGATTGTAGCATTGGAGCGTGAGTGCATTATACTTTATGGCACAGGAACCAACCAAATACAATTTTCCACCACATCCCACTGCAGCAAAGTTACTGACATACTTTTGTGCTGGACTCACGGGTGACCATGTTCCAATGTAAGGGTCATAGCACTCCACTTCAACTGCATCTTGTAATGTCCCTGGGAAAAAAAACACAAAGGTAAGAATATGACTATCTGTACTCCTAAGGGTCAATTCACATAGCATCGAAATGGTGTACAATTTCGGTGCTTTGCCTTTGGGCCATTTTGCCACATTTCGGCAATTCCATTTCATCGAAAATACGGTGAATTCACTATTTAGCGAATGGTCACCATATTGTGCAGAAATTTGAGTTGCAGAAGCAGTTATCGGACGTCGAATTGCACGATAATTGCCAAAATGCGCCGATTTGTCGTTGGCGAATTCTGACCGAACTGCATAAAAAAAGAAGTCTCCTATTCTCTTAGTAGGAGTATAAATCTGTAAAAATGTGTCCAAAATAATAAAAAAGTCCTTTAAAAAATAATAAAAGGTAAACGACAAAATAAAAAAAGGCTTTTTAAAAAAAATAAGAAAACAAAAATGTCGTCTAAACAATACAAAAAGGTGCTCTAAAAAATAAAAAGGGTTTTTGCTGAATATGAAAAGAATAAACGGTCTTTAAAAAAAATAAGTAAAAAGATATTACGTTTTTACATTGAATCCTATGAGATTCGCCTGTTTAAACCTGTTGAACGGAAACACCGAAAATCAGGGCATTTCGCCAGAATTTCGGTGCAGTTCAGCATTCTGTGAATAGAAGACACAATAGTGTCTGATTTTATGTGATGGATTGAGGTATTTGACCAGGAGTTAAAATGGTGGTTAGCAGCCATGTTTACTACAGAGGCGCGTTCAAGACCTCAGCCGCTGCAAGTGCTAAGTTAGCAACTTGCCATTGAACGCCGTTCTGCCACTCAGCGCTCAGCACTGCTAACTTAGCACTTGCAGCGACCCGAGGAGATGCTGCGAGTAGCTGAGTGTGACGTAGTAAAGATGGCCGCCGCCATAAAGCAAGTAACAATTCAGTACAAAGTTAATTTTGAGGTTTTTGTTCACCAAAGCACAAAATATTTATTTGTTATTTACCCCTGCACATAGACATATATTACAGTTCTATTTATATTTTGTTTCAGAAGTAAACATAACGTTTATTCAATAAAAACTCATTTGTGGTGTGTGCATACAAAGCGGAATTGTGCTGACTGCTTTTCTTTATCATATTTTGTCCGAGTCATACGAAAAACAATCTGAATCTTTCATTAAGAAATCGTCGGCCATTTTATTTCGAAATTCACATTCAAAGCGTTCAATGACACTGCTGCAGCAAACTGAATTGCTGCGATGCAGCAATTCAGCAGCTGCTGAGGTATTGAACGGGGCTATGGTCTGTCTTCCCACAACGGGTGCTACATGTCCAACTGTCACTCCTATGGTTATAGATAAATAAATACAGACATTTATATAAGAATTGGATCTGGCATTCATGATCTTTAAAAGCAGTATCCTGAGACTCTCAGGGTTATTCAAAGAGAATCGAAAAGCCACCGCATGTTCGGTGCATTTTCGTTCTCTTCAATTCGGTGCGATTTGGCAATCCCATTTCAGTGACGCTGTGGTGTATTCAGCAAGCACCACAGGGCCGTCGAAATGCAGGGAAAAGTCACCGAAAACCTGCCGAAAACTCACCGCAAAACCCGGCGAACACACACCGAAACCCGCAAACCCGAGCAGGAGCCGATCACAGCGCAGAGCAGCCGCTGGAAAAAGCTGACACCGCAGACAAATGGAGTGAGACAAAAAAAACAGTACGCTTGAATGTTTGAAAAGTGAAACGCTGTTTCCAAAGAAACTATAGAAGGAAAATGTCTGAAATTTACATATAAGATCCAATAAATGATAATAAAAAGGGCTGTTACAGAAAAAAGAAAAAACGATTTAAAGAAACAGAAAAAATGTTTGCAAAAAATGCCTAAAACGTCCTAAAAAATCTATAAATAAAGAGTTTTTACTGCAGAATTTTATAACGAACGGTTTATTAGATATTGAATTAAAACGGAACTATTTTTCACATTGAAGCCTATGGGATTCGCCTGAATAAACCTGTCAAATGAAACCACCGAATGGCAGGGCATTTCGGCAACTTTTCACTGCTGTTCGGTATTCTCTGACTAGACAAAGCATTGCTTCTCTATGGGGATTTCACTGCCCTCGAACAGGCAACAAACAGGCACTGTATGTGCAGGCAATTCGCCAACATTTGGCGAACTGCCTGCACTCTGAATAGCCGAATGGCCAGGAAAGTTAACCGTATGCTGAATTTCACTGTTCGGTTACCTTTCGCCAGCAATTCGGATCTCTTTGAATAACCCTGTCTGTCTTCCATGAATAGAATTATATCATACAAAGACTTTCATAAGATTTCATTTCCCACTCGAATCAAGTGTCTGACCTCCGATGACATAGATCTCTCCATTTAGAGGGGCACTCGCATGGTTTGTCCTTGGGTGAATCATAGGAGAGATAGGTTTCCATATGCCTTCATTTAACACAAAGCGCCAGCCTTGCCGTGTTGACCACGAATCATCCCGAGACCCCCGGGAACCACCTTGGAAAAAAATCCCCACAATCATTAACTTTCCACATTTTGTTCATGAATCCCATAAACATTCATTACCTACATATAACAATTCAATGATTTTGATATCATATTTCGGTAAGGTTAAAGCACAAAATAAATGGGGTGGAGGGGACAGCAGGGGTTAATAATTAAAATTCTGAACATGCATTGAGAGGCATTGGCCAAGCTTCTCTGTACATCTTGCACAGTGCCAACTGGAAACAGTCAATAAGCTCATGATATGACAGCCTTCCAGGCAGAGGGATACTCATAGAAACATAGAAAAATGTTGGCAGATAAGAACCTTTCGGCCCATCTAGTCTGCCCAATTACATGGATACTTAACCTGGATTTATCATTTGTTTAGGATAGCCTTATGCCTATCCCATGCTTGCTTAAATTCAATTACTGTTTTGGCCTCTACCACTTCAACTGGAAGACTGTTCCATGTATCCACCACATTCTCAGTAAAATAATGCTTCCTGATGTTACTTTTAAACCTTTGCCCCTCTAATGTAAGACTATGTCCTCTTGTTTTGCTACTTTGTTTCCTTTTAAATATACTCCCTTCCTCTACCTTGTGGATTCCCTTTACGTATTTAAATGTTTCTATCATATCTCCTCTGTCGCGTCTTTTTTCCAAGCTGTACATGTTAAGATCAAGGAGGAAAGGCACCAATTCACTGAGTTAAGTTAGTAATTGTGTCTAGAATGTGTTTTAGTTACTCCATAGTGATCATACATTTTATTGCAAGGATATGGTTCCTTAAACTCTGAAACATACCATTTTACAGGCAGCAGATCGACTTTGTATTCAAGTTGCAGTCAGGAAAGTGTAAAGAGTTTAGTCATATGTATATTTTATTATTCTATGGTTTATATTTTTACCTGACTGGCTTTGGTGATTAAGAAATCATTTAAAAAGAAGGAAAAGCTCAATGATTTTATAGGGCCATAGTCCTTTATTTACAGGGTTATTCAGAGAGCACTGAAATGTCACCGACATTTCGGTGCGCTCCCGTTCGACGCACTTCGGCGAGTTTGATTAGCCGACCCTGAGGTGAATTCAGCATTCACTGCAGGGTCCCCAAAGTGCAGCAAATCAACCCGCCGAACGAATCGAAAACCCACCAAAATGATCCGAAAACTTGCCGAATGCATCAGACGATATGCCAAAAAAACACAGAATCGATCCCAAACAGAGCCGGCAAACCGCCGAAACAGACCGTCGATGTGCTGCTGGAAAAAAACACCAATCACCAGAACAGGGTAAAAAAAAAAAAACAACAACAACCGCAACTTTTAAAAGACGATTTCAAACAAAGCGCTGCACGAAGATGCCTGGGAATGCCTATGAATAATAATAAAAAGGACTGTTACAAAAAACGTCTCCATTAAAAAAAAAAAAGAAAATAGGGAAAAAAATTTGCAGAGAAAATCCTGAAAAAATGCCTAATTGATCATAAAAAATAAATAAAAAGACTTTTTGCTGCAAATGAAAAGAATAAACAGTTGAATAAATATTTAATAAAAACAGGGAATTTTTTTAACATTGAAACCTATGGGATTCACCTGATTAAACCTGTTCAATGATACCACCGAACAGCAGGGCATTTCACTGACATTTCGATGCTGTTCGGTGTTCTCTGACTAGATCAACCATTACTTTTCTATGGGGATTTCACTGCCGCCGAAGATCATTGTATTTCACTGGCAATTCGCCAATATTTGGCGAATTGCCAGCTTTTTCAATAGCCGAATGGCCACGAAATTGCACCGTACAGGGAAATTCACCGTTCAGTGTAATTTCGCAGCCAATTCGGCTCTCCTTGAATAACCTTGTAAGTTAACCCCTCCACTACAATAATTTGAGTATACTCGATCTTTAAAAGCTCCTGCAGGAGTTCAACATTGAGTACATTTGTTCTGGTCATAATTTGGAGCAATGCAAGAGAATTTTGATTATTGCAAAGAAATTCCTTTGCAAATCGGTTACAGAATTTGCACCCAAATTTCTAGCACCTCTGACACGTCTGTCAAGGTGCTGATGCTGTTTGAAGAACTTGGAGTTCAGTTTCTCTTTCACAGAAACACAGAGCTCTCGCTGCTTTATTACACATG
The DNA here is from genome assembly GCA_009667805.1 of Leptobrachium leishanense. Lineage (NCBI taxonomy): Eukaryota > Metazoa > Chordata > Amphibia > Anura > Megophryidae > Leptobrachium > Leptobrachium leishanense. The sequence goes on from CM019066.1 coordinate 67,665,446, forward strand.
TAGTAGCACTTTTTGACCAGCTGGGGCAGCCCTTTTCCTGTCAATTAAGCTTTCGTCATTAAAAAAGATATATATGAAGGGTACATTCATTCTTTCACTGTCTACAATGGAAAGTGGTTTCTGTGTCCTGGCAGTGGTTTTATGGAAAACCACTTGGTAGCAATGAGGTCAATACATAAACAGAATGTTAGCCGTACCTGTAACATATACATCATTGTTCAGTGAAGTGACCGAGAAACCCCATTTATTATAATCTGGAAAATCAGGAAGAGCCATCCATGTTTCTGGGGAAAATAGAAGATACAGTCACAACAAATCTTTGGTGTAAGCAAAGAACATATTACTAAGAACTAAAAAGGAGCAAGTTAAGCAATTTAATGTATTCCACGTCGCCATGTTTGTTGACGGCTTCCAGTTTTTACTTGAAAACTGAACATTGAGGCCGGGGGCACACTAGGCTTTTTTTCTGCGCACTAGCGCGCGTTAAAATGCAGTTCCGGCGTCCACTCGACACCCGCCAGCCCCTCAGTGCTGCAAAGTGCGATCCTCCTATGGAGGATCGCGCTCTGCAGCCTCGTCGACGTGCATCCTAGCGCATTGATGGGGAGGATCTCTAGACGCGCGCAGGCACAAGCATGTGACCGGTCCCGTCGCAGCATCACAACGCTGCGACTGACGCCGGTAAGTGTGTTTCAATGCGCGCTAGTGCGCAGAAGAATACGCCTAAGGTGCACCCGGCCTAAATCTGATTTTTACAATGCTCATTTAACTTACTTCACTTCATATGGGATAATGAAATGCGTTTGCTGCTAGACCAAACACTATTTCCCATTGTTTGCAGAGACTGATAATACTACAATTTTACTCAATCTCACCTCTACATTGTTTCATTCAAAAGCATTTACATGTCATCTCATCAAGAATTGCATTCAAAGTTCTCTTCAACTCAAAACCACTTGACTGAACCCAAACTTTACTACCCCTTACACTAAATTCCCCCTTTGTCTACCCTTTAACACTAACTTTACCTATATGCAGAGGCTATAACCCCTTAACACCCAAGGATGTACCAGGTAAGTCCTGCGAAAAAGGTTGCTTAACGACCGAGGACGTACCTGGTATGTTGTTTAGTAAATAGAGCACTGGAAGCGATCAGTATCACTTCCAGCTGCTCTATTGCTATTGCTGGGATGCCTGCAAAGTATGCCTGAATGTACAGTCAGGTCCAGAAATATTGGGTCATCGACACAATTCTAACATCTTTGGCTCTATACACCACCACAATGGAGTTGGAATGAAACAAACACAATGTGCTTTAACTGCAGACTGTCAGCTTTAATTTGAGGGTATGTACATCCAACTCAGGTGAACGGTGTAGGACTTACAGCAGTTTGCAGATGTGCCTCCCACTTGTTAAGGGACCAAAAGTAATGGGACAGAATAATAATCATAAATCAAACTTTCCCTGCTTAATACTTGGTTGCAAATCCTTTGCAGTCAATCACAGCCTGAAGTCTGGAGCACATAGACATCACCAGACGCTGGGTTTCATCCCTGGTGATGCTCTGCCAGGCCTCTACTGCAACTGTCTTCAGTTCCTGCTTGTTCTTGGGGCATTTTCCCTTCAGTTTTGTCTTCAGCAAGTGAAATGCATGCTCAATGGGATTCAGGTCAGGTGATTGACTTGGCCATTGCATAACATTCCGCTTCTGTCCCTTCAAAAACTCTTTGGTTGCTTTTGCAGTATGCTTTGATTCATTGTCCATCTGCACTTTGAAGCGCCGTCCAATGAGTTCTGCAGCATTTGGCTGAATGTGAGCAGATAATATTGCCCGAAACACTTCAGAATTCATCCTGCTGCTTTTGTCAGCAGTCACATCATCAATAAATACAAGAGAACCAGTTCCATTGGCAGCCATACATGCCCACGCCATGACACTACCACCACCATGCTTCACTGATGAGGTGGTATGCTTCGGATCATGAGCAGTTCCTTTCCTTCTCCATACTCTTCTCTTCCCATCACTCTGGTACAAGTTGATCTTGGTCTCATCTGTCCATAGGATCTTGTTCCAGAACTGTGAAGGCTTTGTTATTTGTTGTTTGGCAAACTCTAATCTGGCCTTCCTGTTTTTGAGGCTCACCAATGGTTTACATTTTGTGGTGAACCCTCTGTATTTACTCTGGTGAAGTCTTCTCTTGATTGTTGACTTTGACACACATACACCTACCTCCTGGAGAGTGTTCTTGATCTGGCCAACTGTTGTGACGGGTGTTTTCTTCACCACAGTTGTTTTCGGCCACATTTTTGACCACAGTTGTTTTCCGGGTCTTTTGGTGTTGCTGAGCTCACCGGTGCGTTCCTTCTTTTTGAGAATGTTCCAAACAGTTGTTTTGGCCATGCCTAATGTTCTTGCTATCTCTCTGATGGGTTTGTTTTGTTTCTTCAGCCTAATGATGGCTTGCTTCACCGATAGTGACAGCTCTTTGGATCTCATCTTGAGAGTTGACAGCAACAAATTCCAAATGCAAATAGCACACTTGAAATGAACTCTGGGCCTTTTATCTGCACATTTTAATTGGGGTAATGAGGGAATATCACACACCTGGCCATGGATCAGCTGAGAAGCCAATTGTCCCATTACCTTTGGTCCCTTAACAAGTGGGAGGCACATCTGCAAACTGCTGTAAGTCCTACACCGTTCACCTGAGTTGGATGTACATACCCTCAAAGTAAAGCTGACAGTCTGCAGTTAAAGCACATTGTGTTTGTTTCATTCCAACTCCATTGTGGTGGTGTATAGAGCCAAACATGTTAGAATTGTGTCGATGTCCCAATATTTCTGGACCTGACTGTATGCTGAGTGCCTCCAGGAGTCAAATACTGACAAAAAAATAAAGCAAAAATAAAGTAAAATTAAAACTTAAAAAAGCGCGTCCTCCGCATGGAAGGGGTTAATGAACACTCTATGTAAAAATGAACCCTCCCTACGTTTTTTTTCTTTACGCAGTTTGCAAATTGTATGTAACATTCGTCTGTACATACGCAAATTGCATAATTCACATACTTTTCACACACAAGGTAAGTGAGTGCCTGCTCAGAGGGATGGATTTTATGCTGTGTGCACAGCTCAAGCCCTCTCTGTTTCTATCCAAACGAACGCTGGTACGTGGACTTAATAAGCTAAAGTGGTCAGGTGGTGCATAGAGTGCCCCTTTTATAATAATTTAATGAAGAATCTGAGTGGGGAGGGACAGGAGTTGGGAGTGAGGGTTGGATTGAGTTTGGGCAAGAAACCGGGCCCGAGTGTGGGAGGGAGTTTAAAGGAAGGGACTAGACCAAATGAGGGAGGTTTGGAGTTTCAGCTCCTCCACCCAGTGGCAGCACCCCAGGGTCTGAGATATAGTTCTGTTACTGTTGTAAAATAAATAAAAACAAAACAGTTATGTCTAACATAACCCTAGAACTAAATCATAGCGAGTAAAGCATACGACACATCTCCAATCAGCTCCAAAGTACTGCTTGGAGCTATTAATGTTTTATTTAGTCTGACTCCGTGTGTGCTAAACACAGACAGATTAATCAATAATGAATGTAGTTGTCAACTATTCTCATTATCGATTAGCTGTCAATTAATCGATTACTTGTTTCAGCCCTACTTTCATCGATCAAAAGAGTTGTGTGGGGCATTCTTGATTTAAAAATAACATTAAATTATGCATTTTTTTGTATTACAAGTTGGGATTCCTATGTGGCAATGTTGAAAAAAAAATGTAGCATTGTAACAGCGGCAGCTCTATAATTAGGCAAAATAGGCAGCCGCCTACGGCCTCACATTGATGTGGGGCCTCAAATGATGGAATATGTAAATGACAATACTGTACACACAAACATGCTGCCTTCACTTGTTTACCAAGAGAACTGAATTATCCTTCTCAATTTACATGTATTGTGTTAAATTCTAACGTTTGGGCACAGGAAGATGGGCCTCTGATTTCATCTTGGCCTAAGGCCCCCCTAATCCTAGAGACTTACTATGTAAGATCATAGTGTTTCCTAACTACCAGTTGACATCTAACAGCTGGTTGTTATTCTTTTAGTACGTATATTCTGTTTTTGGATACTGTGGCCTTCAGAAAGCAGGTGGAATAGATTAAATAGATACACAAAAATGACTGAATCTGTGTATTGTAAATAGCAGCGCTCCTCATGTTTTGGGTTAAAGTGGTCAGTGCAACTTTTTTGAGCCATCCTCTAGGTTTGAAAGCAAACAAGCTGGAGCCTATCTCCTGCTGATTGGGGCCAAAAAGCTCAAAACAATCAACGCGGCGTGGGTTTGTGCTTTTGCACCCCTAACCTATGTTTGAGGCTATCCATCATGGCATTGCACTGGCATGTGGGGTGTCAGTGCTACAGCAGACGATTAGATGCAAAAAGGTTATGGACTTCATTTGCATGTCCTACCCAGAATTCACTGCTAGATATGGGAGCCGCAACAGAGCTCTGCAGGGAAAGGAAGTCTCTGATATTTTTTTTTTGGACGTATAAATGTTTTAACGTAATCTCTTTTCTTCTCTCTTGCAGTTTGCACAGCGGAGGATTTTATTTTCTCACTTTCCTATGCTCCTCCTTAATCTTCATAGTTGCTTGTTTTATTCTGCAACCACCACATCACAGATTACACAAATATGTTGACTATCAGGGAGGGTTCTTCAAAGAGAATCGAAAAGTCACCGCACGTTTCGGTGACTTTTCGTTCTCTTCAATTCGGTCAGATTTGGCGATCCCATTCGCGACCCTGCGGTGTATTCAGCAAGCACCACAGGGCTGTCGTAGTGCAGGGAAAAAACACCACAAACCCGCCGAACACTCACTGCAAAACCTGGCGAACGTTCACCCGCAAAAACATCCGGATTAAACCAACCGAACACGCCGGAGAAACCCGAGCAGCCGCCAATCACAGCGCAGAGCAGCCACCGGAAAAACACGACACCGCAGACGAATGGAGTGAAAAAGAAAAAAACAGTACACTTGAATGTTTGAAAAGTGAAACGCTGTTTACAAAGAAACTACAGAACGAAAATGTCTGAAATTTACATATAAGATCCAATAAATGATAATAAAAAGATTTGTTACAGAAAAAAGAAGAAACGATTTAAAAAAAAACACCAAAAAGGCCTAAAAGATCCTAAAAAATCCATAAATAAAGAGACTTTTTACTGCCGAATATTATAATCAACAGTTTATTAGATATTGAATTGAAGCGGGAATATTTTTAACATTGAAGTCTATGGGATTCTCCTGAATAAACCTGTTGAATGAAGCCACCGAACAACAGGGCAATTCGACAACGTTTCACTGCTGGTTTGTGTTCTCTGAATAGTCGAAGCATTGCTTCTCTATGGGGATTTCACTGCCCTCGAACAGGCACCGAACAGGCACCGTATGTGCAGGCAATTCACCAATATTTGGCGAACTGCCTGCGCTGGATAGCCGAATGGCCAGGAAAGGTAACCTATTCTGAATTTCACTGTTCGGTTACCTTTCGGCCACAATTCGGATCTCTTTGAATAACCCTGTATATGGACCCGCAAGATGTAGGGTTATAGAAACATTTATTCCAAAACAAGTATCTAAAAAAGATACAGTAAAACAAGATAAAAGTCTTTTCAACAACATCCTTATTCCATCCCCTCTATCTTTATTTTTACATACTGTTTTTTGTATTATAGTAGGTAAAGTTTGGGGTGGTTCTTGGTAGTGAGTCATCGTCTTCATTCTCATCATCATCCTCTTCCTCTAAAACCTTTCCTCCCACCACAACGAGGACTTCTTGGAGGGAAATGGATAATTGCTCATTGCCAGTGGGACCTTTTATCACCTAAGGAAGAAGGAACATGAGAACTTGAATACATTGTATGGGCAATGTTATACATGGTGGAGCACGGCTGTAGATGAAATGCTCATAGAGATTGGAGAATGCTCAGCTATTACAATCTTACTCCAGAATTGTTGTATTTATTATATAATCACCATGTTCTAAGATGTAGCTCCCAACCCTGGTCCTCAGGTCCCCCTACCAGGCCAGGTTTTAAGGATCACCTTGGGGAAATGCAGACTGAATCCTGCAATCACTGAGCAGCAAATCATATCACTTGTGCTGTGCTTCACATATCCTGCAAACCTGGCCTGTTAGGGGGACTTGAGGACCAGGGTTGGGAACCACTCTTCTAAATCAAGGATTAGCAACCTTATCACTCAAGATGTATTAGAACTACATTTCCCATGAGATTCAGCCAATCTAGCAAGTACCTAAGCATCATGGGAGGTTTCAAAATATTTGGAGGGCCAAGCTTGCTGACCCCTGTTGTAAGCTGTCTGCTTTCTACAGTAACATCCTGTTTACTGTGTGTCATTATTATAATCTGTTCCGCTGGTGTATTACTATTTAATCATTCAATTATACATTGATAATTACCAGCACTAACACTGGTAACAAAAGGGTGACAGACGTGAGAGGTGACACACATTTGAGAGATAACAGGTGTGGGTAATGTGACCCAGAGTGTAACTGATAACTCCCAGTGTGTGAAAAGCAATACAAAGCGTGATTATCAAAGTGTCTGATGATGGGCCTGCTGCTAAGTGATATGGATATAAGAGGCACCAGGTGTGATGGTTATACCAGTGCTCGGGCAGGTGTGACAGTCGACTCACAGCACAGTGACACTTTAAGAGGTTGGAAATGTTCAACGGGTCAGCATATGAGTGAAAGGTGACACAGATGTTAAAAGGCGATTGCAAGGTAAATGTTAAATTCTGCATAAGTCAACTGAGACACAACGTGCCAGAGTTTAGAAAACATGTGTGAGACATGATATATAGTGTGTGTTAAACCAGAGACACTCCTGAGTGGACACATAAGGGTCAAGTTCAACCCTGCTCACTGGACTGCTAGGCCGTACCTCATGGAGTGAGCACATGGAATGAGATGGTGTATCAACGCATAGAAACATGTGAAATCGCAGAAGTCATGTAAATATCCTAAAAACTTGTCAAGAAGGATTAACTTATTTCCAGTGCAATTAAACATCATGTAAACAGTTTTTCATCTCACATTTAGACTTTAAGAGGCAAATACTATGACGTCCTCAGGAAATAAATGTAGGAATGAAGCCATTTTAAACCCCCCCAAAACATCAAGCAAAAAAGGTACTCACAGAAATGATCCATTGGTTCTGAAACATGAATATGGGTCCAGCAGAACTTAATTTTTAATAAAAACATACAATTAAACACTAGGGATGGGCCGAACACCCCCATGTTCGGTTCAAACTCGAACGGCTGAAAGGTTCGAGTTCAAACTCGAACGTAATGCAAGTCAATGGGGGTCGAACTTCCGAAAATGAAAGTGCCCTACAAGAGGGCATATATGCAAGATATTGGCCATAAAAGGTGTATGGGGGTCCGGGTAGTGCCCTGGGGGACAGGAAACACTGAAAAAAGTAAAAAAAAAATCATTTTTAACCCTTTCACTGCTCAGTGCTGAGCCATTTCACCGCTGTGCGCTGAGCTCATTTTTACCGCTTTTGCTCATGTTTAAACGCGATTTGAAGCCATGGGAAATGTTTTATCACCAACGAGTGGGAAATGTTTGACCAACAATGAGTGGGAAATGTTTGACCAACAATGAGTGAGAAATGTTTGACCAACAACTAGTGGGAAATGTTTGACCAACAAGGAGTGGGAAATGTTTGACCAACAAGGATTTGGAAATGTTTGACAAACAAGGAGTGGGAAATGTTTGAACAACAAAGAGTGGGAAATGTTTATGAATCCCATAAGCTTCAATGTTAAAAATATTCCCGTTTTAATGCTATATCTAATAAACTGTTTATTATTATATTCTGCAGTTAAGAGTCTCTTTATTTTTAGATTTTTTAGGATCTTTTAAGCATTTTTTGGAATTTTTTTGAAAAAAAAATTTCTCTAACTTTCTGCATACTTCCCGAAAAGTTCGAGGTTTGCGAACTTTCGAACAGCCGATGTTCGAATCGAACTTCGAACTGATTTGAACCAGCAGCCCATCTCTATTAAACACCTGAAAAACAGATTTAGAGCACTAGTCCCTAGTGAACGCTAACTGTAGCGTTTGGATATGTAAGTGTTATCGCTAGGATAAGTGATTTTAACGCCTGGCCCTCCATATTACTTTCCTGACGCTAAACCCGTAAAAAATACGTTAGCGCATCGGTGATTGCGCGTGCTTCCGCGAGCTTACTGTATTTTGGGCATCCTATACATAGCATTGTAAACGCAGTCAGTAATTAGCGTTTCATTAAGTAAGGAATTACAAATTGCTAGCGCTAATTACCTCAGGGAGGCGCAAGGCAAAAATTTAGCTACTCCTAAAAGCTGGTGCTAAATGATTCCGCATTTGTAAAATCACTTAGCACCCGCTAAACCCGCAATAAATCCAATAGTCACCTCTCATCCCGCGGAAAGAACAGTGGCCCGATCTGCCGCTTCTTGTCCCCTGGGGGCAGATTGAGACTGGGAAGAAATAGTTTCCTAATGGTATGTTTTGCACTCACCTGCCCCAGACTCCTGCTTATCAGTGCTTTACAGGCCTCAGACCCATTGATTAAAGGCTCCGCATCCATCAGCTCCTGCAGGTAGAGGTCAGTTAGATTGGACAGCCTGGCCATACTCAGCAGTTCCGGAAGATATTGGGTCCTGTATTTTTCGTCGTGTCTAACCCAGTGAAGAACTGCCATTGCCCGGTTCTGCTCTTCCCTCACTTGTAATAAAGGGTCCCCAAGATATCGGATTAGGCGATCTGGGTTAAGAAGCAGAAATTCCTCTTCCCTTGAAACCGCTTCAAAGTTTTCCTGCAAGAATGCCCAAGCCTTTGCTGTTACTTCAGGACAACCATGTGTTTCTCCAAACTCCCAGATACCCAAACAATTGGTGGCATCCATCTGCTGCTGCAAATAGCGACTGCACACTTTACGCACAGCTGGGAAATGAAGGAGATTTGATATTCGAATGAGCCCTTCTACGTTACCCTGGTTAATGGTGAGCCGACCAGTGTAAGAAAAGTCGATCAGGGTCTCCACCAAATCTGCATCAACCTCTTTGATCTCCACTTGAGCAGAGATGCTTTCCTGGAAGTCTCCTGAGAACATGGCATGGAAGTACTGGCTACATAGAGCAAGCACGGCACGATGACAGGGGAACTCTCGGCCTCCAACCACCAGGGTAACATCTGAGAGGTGCGGGTTGAAGCGCAGAGACTGTAGGCCAGAAAGGATAGAGTCTGAATGAGAAGGGAGGCAAAATTCAAGGTCGTCAATGTTCCGCACCATTGTTACCTTTGAAGAACGCCCAATGAAGAGAAAAACATGGATCTAAGATTCTGCAGAAGAGAAATAGATTTCAATCAGCACCAATCAATTATGAATTAATCAACAGAAACGGCGACAGTGCCATGTGGATGGATGAGAAAGGAATATCAACTGTACAAACTCAATGACCTAAGTCACCTAACTCAGGGCTCAAAATTTTCACTCGCCTACTAGCATTTGGCGAGTGGAAATTAAGTGAGGGCGAGTGGAAATGCACACACAGGCAGCACAATAAATTATTTCGTGCTGCATATTCCAGCGTTGCCACCGTGTAGCCCCCCCCCCTCTACCCCAGGCTGCATGGTGGCAGGGATCAACTGCCTAACCTGACCAAGCTCGTCTCTGTCACTGGCAGGAGTGGTGGAGAGGAGCTTCCCTGCCTCCTCACTCTGCTCACACTGGGGTCTGATGCCTGGGTATACATGTATCTGGGGTCTGATGTCTGGGTATTAATGTTATTTTTGTAACTTTATTCTAAATAAAAACTTTAACAGTGTAATTTCATAAGATAATTTAAGGGTGTGTGTTTAGGGGCAGAGTTAAGGGATGGGTAGGGATTAGATGGAGCAGTTGGTGGTGAGTAACTCTTATGGCCTGTTAGTAGCTTGGGACTTGAAATTTTGAGCCCTGACATAACTAAAACCTTTATATCCCTTAGCCTAACTCTAATCTCTACCCTGGCACCTATTAATGTTAACTTTACTATAACCTTATCCCTTACTTATACAAGCCTTTCCACATCCAAAACTCCTTAGTTAATTTCAATAACCCAAATCAGTACCCTAATCTGTAAATGTGACACTTCAATTATGCGCTCTAACCACCATTACCATTAAAAGGTTATGGTAAGCTGAATAACCCCAATTCCTTGATGCAAGTCTGTGCGGACTGTAAGGCCCGCGTCACACGAGCGCACTTTTTGCGTCCGTCTGACCGCACTGTTTGCTGTCCGTTGTAGCTTTTCAAAGGAGTCAATAGAGAACAACACACAAAGCACGTGCGCACTTTTTCACGCGCGCGCAACACATATTGCAATGGACGCCAAAATGGCATCAACGTGAAAAAGCTAGACAGACGTAGAGAAACAACTGCATACAGTTTTTTTCTTTTTCTCAACATCAGTCAAAATTAACTGATACAATGTAACCACAATCTCATCAGTTAAAAAGTACGTCCGTTACTGTGCGCAGTCAGTGCGCTCGTCTGACCCCAGCCTAACAGCCTTCCAAAGTGGAGAGCTTTCCTTCCCCTGGTATGCTGTCTATTAGCTGACCCTGCACAGCATGCCATGATTAAAGGACTACTACCACCAAAAAATAAAATGTCCTTATTGTGTTTATTTCATGTTCCTGATATCTTACATGTGCTTTGTTTTACTCTTGTATATTTAGTTAACAAAATATTTTAGTCTATATGTGTCACTGGGTGCATCCATTTAATGATCTTTTATGTCATAAATTGTGTGGGATGTATTCAAAGGACATCACCAGGGGGGTAGATTAGATGTATTTTAAGCTCCTTGTCATATCTCATTCAGCTGCCATCTCTTATCTCAGTTAGCCTGGAGAAGAATAGCCTCCTGCTGTCCTATCTAAACATTTCCTCCTCCACCTCCTTCAATAGCTGTTAAATATTGTAGATTAAATAAACAACAGTCACACAATAAAGCCACAATAAAAAAAAATCAACGAAATGGAAACAGGAGTTAAAAAACTAATATTAGTTTTCCTTTTTACTTGCAATTACTTCAAACAAAGAAAAAAAAGTGTTTTATAATGTGGTTTTATTTGTACTGCACAGATATTCTAGTTACAGTTTATTAAGTGGTAGTGTCCCTTTAAATACTGCGATGTATAGCTCTGTGCATTGCTGAAATGTGTCTCTCAGTGTTGAAGCATGAAACAAACTACTGGACAGGCTTAGCCTTTGGACATGCCATGCATTTGCCAGCCTGGCTGCCAGGCTTGATGGCCACTGTTTTAACTGCTGCTTGTCGACTCAGGCGATACAATAAGGCTGAAGCAACCCAAGGTAAATCAAGCTTTCGTCCAATGGTTAGTCGTCAGTGGAGCTGTATCTTTTGGAGGAGAAGTATATGAGAACAGGTTTCAACATGCTCACCATATGTACTGAGTGACTGCACAGAGAAATCCACCTGCAGCCGGTAATGCCGCCTCATGTTGATGGCCCTTAGGAACAGCTGGGGTCAGAAGTATCATGGAAAGTGGTGTAAAGGGAAAGATATATGGGTTATTTTGAGCATGATCAGGGTGTAAATGGACTAGGGAGATGTAATGGGATATATTTGTGTTGTGTATATATGTAAGGGGATAGGTGTGGACAGGCATTGAGATGTTTAAGAGGACATATGTTGGAGGAGAGGGATTAGGTCACAATCCACATTTCAATCATTTCAAAGATGATCAGTGGAGATGCGGTCAGGGCTCTTAACCAAACTGTTGTCACAATGGACTCAATTTAACTTGCAATGCGCCTCTTTTTCAACCTCGATTCAGCCATGTTTTGGTTATGCAGACTTAGTTTTGAGTGAGGTCGATTCAATTCAGTTTTTTTCTGCATGACAATATTCAAAACTACAATTGCTGAAAGGGGTTGATTAATGGCACTTTTGGCAGAGAAACTCACCCTGAAACCATCATTCTATTTTCAAATAGACATGCTCAGCAGTAGGAAAAATGGCTCCAACAGAGGTGAGTTGTTTCCTTTCACCTTTATGTTTTTGTTTTTTGTTGGGATTGATTGCTCTATGAGACATTCTCTCTTTTCTTTGAGGATTATCCGGCAAAAGAAGGACCATGTCACCCTTTATTTGACCAGATGCTAGGAGTATCAGAGCCAGGCTATTAGGGCCCTGGAGGATGTATGTGTGTAACACACAGGGTTATTCAAAAAGCATAGAAAATCCACTGGAATTTTGGTGCTCTTTCGTTCCCTGCAGTGCCCAACTTCATAAATACATATACACTTTTTGACTGAATGTGGACAACTTCACAAAGAAACACTCCAACATCTTGTTGGAAACTTTCCAAGAAGAGCAGTGGTTGTTTTAGCTGCAAAGGATGTGTCAACTCCATATTAATACCCATGGTTTTGGAATGGAACGCCCAGCAAGCACCTTGTTGAATGATGGTCAGGTGTTCACATACTTTTTGTTGTACGTAGAATATGTGGAGAGACCACGAGAAGAAAAAAAATGAAATGTCAATGTGTAGGCTTACTCAAGACTGGAGTACGTAGTGCTTTTTTTTTTAAAAAAAAAAATCAGTTTATTGAAAATTGTTCAGTTATACAAATAAAAAGAAACAAAGCGAAGGAAATCCAAAGGAACAACAGTGACCAAATCAAGTGACATCGAATAGCGTGTAGCGGCACATATGGTAACAGAGACAGTACCAAAGATATGAAGGAGAAAACCTCGACCATAACGACAATAAAATGTACACAATGTGCCAGTAAAAAATTCAGAATGCAGCATAAAAAGGACACTACAAAAAGTAACACAGAGAATGAAAACTCTAAAGCGAACCAAGAACAGGGGTACCATCTGAGCAGGTCCAGGACAGGGCTTGGGACTTTTTTTTATAATTTCTGATATTTTCCATGTAATAATCATAACAATGAAGAGCATTTGTGTCTACGAAATCTGTCTCTTCCTGTAATATATTCTTTGAATTGTAAGATTGTGTTATATTGAAATGCCCTACAGAGATAAAGTTACTCGAGAAACAGCTGGATACAGCATCACCTCCGAACTCCAGCACTTGCCATTGTGTGTGCCACTTGTTATGTGCGCTCTTAATACAGTCTCAGTTAATGAATTTAACATTGTAATTAAACTTTCATGACAACTATCCTGCACATTCTAGCCTCGGTAATTAGACAAGACTTTTAGCATTGAAACGGAATGCTTTCCTGTTGCCAATAGAGTCCAACGTTCTTCAATATATTAAGTCTACAAGGAATGTGTCACTCCACAAAACCCACGTCACTGTAATGTCCCATATATTGCAAAACATAACTATACTTTACATAATATCCATCTATAAGTACTATACATCAGGAAGCATTATTTTACTGAGAGGGTGGTGGATACATGGAACAGTCTTCCAGTAGAAGTGGTTGAGGCCAAAACAGTAATTTAATTTAAGCAAGCATGGGATAGGCATAAGGCTATCCTAAACAACAGATAAATCCAGGTTAAGTATCCATGTAATTGGGCAGACTAGATAGGCCGAAAGGTTCTTATCTGCCGTCATTTTTCTATGTTTCTATGTTTCTATGTTATACCAAGATGGACTTTTGATTACATATATGAGAAGAGGGAAGGTAAACCCACTGAAAGACTGATTTACCACTAGGAAATACTGAAATGGTTAAATAAATTTGAAAGTTGAATAACAAGATTGATGATAGTTTAGAACCTGCAGACTGGCAATTGAAGCACTCATCCGCCGGAGGAGCCGCTGACTATATCCAGGATAGTCTCACCGCACAAGGAATCACTATACACCAGTACACTGTTGTGGATTTTCTAAGTTATATACTTTACTGGAGCAATAAAATGGCATTGAATACTCCTATACTTTGAACGTAATGATTTAACTGTGGTAAATGGCGTAATGCGCAACGCGGGAAAAACACGTGGCGGAAAAGAAACGGTTAATACCCCTCAGTTAGTGAGTTTAAGTCCTGTTCAAAAAGGCAGATATATTGGTGTCTTAGGGTACCCGGGTACTAGATTCAACTGGCCAGTGAATGAGCAAAAATTATCTTCGACTAGTCAACGTTGGGGCCCTGTGAATTAAAGCAATTAACCAAGTGCGCGCTTTCATTTCAGAACCGTAGGTCTTGAGGCCTCTCACCCATCCAGCGAACAAAGTGTCCAGAACCGATGACTCGACCAAAGGATCTCTCTTCGCAACTGGAACCCGGTGCCAACGAATCTGCTCCTCCGATGCCGAATCTCCGCAACAGGAACCGATCCGCCGCCTGCACTCCCGTTCGATCTGCTGCTCTCCTTACTCAAGGTCCTTCTGGAACCTGGTTGTCCTCCGAGCTGTTCAGCGGAATGTGGTATGCAATCAGGCACACTCCGTCCCCGATCTCCAGCACTGGATGCGCCTCGATCCACGCTCCGGCCTGGTTGTGATCCCGGACGATGTGCTGCATGCGTCTTACTCTTTCAGCTGCTCTGCTCGCTCTGCCCATGCCCTGCACGAGGCTCCTGATGTCTTTCCTGGCACCAGCACGCCCACTTTCTGTACTCTTCGCAATGGCTCTGGGAGGTGTAGTTCTTAAAGGGATACTCTAGGCAACATGACCACCTAAGCTTTTTTAGGTGGTCATGATGCCCTGAGTATGCCCTCGCCTTTCCCCCCCCTTCGCTCAGCTGATCGGCTGAAACAGCTGAGAGACGCGGAGGACTTTACTCCGCCCTCCCAGCTGTCAGTCAGCAGAGCGGGATTCATATTTCCCGCTTCTGCCGACTATTGCCGAGTAGGAGTAGTCATCGCGCTTTCAGCGCGATGACGTCTCCAACTCGCCGCAGTAGCTGGCGGGAGAGAGCCACCAGCATAGTCTGCGGCTGGGATTAGCGTTGCGTGCATCATCTTGCGCGTAACACTAATCCAAGAAAAAGAGGAAGCCTGCTGATTGGCTGGCTTACGTGTGGCGTGAATGCGCGCTTCTCACGTAAACCATTAGCCAAGTTACAGATTTAGAAGGACGGGAGCGGAAGAGGAGGGAGGTGAGTATAGAAAAAAAAAAAAAGACGCCGTTGGAAACAAGTGGATTTTAGGGCAAGTATTACAGTAAAAAAAAAAAAAAAAAAACCCTACCTAGTTATTGAGTGACTAGGTATATTTTAATGTAAAACAACGGGGGGGGGGAATTTTTGTTTAGAGTGTCCCTTTAAGTCCAGCATAGTCTCTTTCATACGTTATAATCTGGCTCCCCCTAGTGACAATATCAACTCAGTCCATAGAGCCAAATCTAACACAGTGCTACACAATATAGAAGTGGCTTTGCCTAACTCCATTTTATTAATTATTATAGTCACTTATTGGCAACATGGGGGCTGAACCCAATCTTTCCATTAAAATTTAAACATCTTTCTTTGGCCCTATATAGTCACTTAGGCTTAATTTGGCCAATTTTTGATTAGGGGGTGTGACGGAGCGACTCTAGACTAATTTAGTACCTCCATCCATGGGCTCTCTTCCATGTAACAGTCCCCGGAGCAATCTTTCCTAACAGCTCCCCAAAACTTTAACCACAGTTTAAAGAAGGAGGCTCACCGATGGAAATCAATGAGCAGAATAAAGGTTTATGCACACAGACACAGCTACCCAGGCAAGAACAACCCTTTGCATAAAACCAACAGATAACATCACAGATCAAATAACTGCACAGGACCTTCAAACAATGGACAATGGGACCTCCTGGGAGGAGAAGGGGGAGGGAGAAAGCAGATAAAACAAAAGGAATTTCTTCTATTAGGGAGAATTACCACTATACAGGGTATAACACACAGTCATCAGAAATCTTTGGTTTGCTGGCGGATATTTAAAACAATGAAAAGCAATATACTTTTAAACAGTCCACCAATTCCCCAATAGTCTCCTTCACGGGCCATTAGCCCCCTCCAGATGCCCACGTGACGTTAGGTTCCGTAACAGGGAGCTTACTGGCATTTCTAAAATTTGGTTTGAATAACATTCAGCACACGTGGGTAGCTATATTTTTAATGGAAATTTCGGCTTCAGCGTCTCAATTCAAAAATGTCGGTGAGCAATCTTGATGTTCATTTGCAGTGGCATGACAATATTGGTGCTGCTGAGTTTTGGATGTGTTTTTGTGTTGTTTACATCTTCACATGTGGTTAAACAGACATTCATTTGTGTCTGCCATTTATTTTAGCTTTGATTTGTCAAATCTAATTCTTTCCATTTGGGTGTTTTTTTCTTTGCACTCGTGTGTTGCTGGAATGTACTGCGCTTTCTTCAGACTTGAATGGTTTAGATTACTTTATTTATGTTATGTAATATTTCAATCATTTGCTATGACTGCTGTCTACTGGATTATGGTCGTTTCTATCCAACATTTTTCTAGGGCGCATTCTAGGGATATTGTGACGTAATGTCATTATTTTGCTGTAAAAGACAAGCTGATGTGGCTTGTCGGACATTGTAGCTCTTTTCTGACCTGTCATCAATTATGCCCCCACCCAAAAAAGGTCCTTTAGACCTGTGACAGACAAACAGATGACAATAAAGTATTCCATTGGTGCTTCTCAGCCAAACTGCCAGCACATTGCGGAGGAAAATATTACAACTTGGAGCACCTTGATCTAGGGTTGCCACACTGGCCATGTTTTCCACGACACCTATTACTATTTCATGCACAGGGAAGCACAGGGAAAACTGCTGCCCTGCAACATGTATAATTCATATGCTGCAGAAAGGAAGGAAGTAAAGGCAGGTCCCCTGGGATTCTTTTTTTATTATTTCCTACGTGCAACGTATGGATTCTAAATGCTGCGGGTGGCATTATTTATGCACTGACCATCAGTATGAATAAATTATATGTGTCCTGGAAAACATGGCCAATGTGGCAACCCTACCGTGACCACTCTCCCCAATTTATGGCAACTTTTGCTTTGAGGAAACCCACCAATGACACTCCACCTCAATCTAATTCGGCACCCATGTCATATTGCAACAAGGGTGGATCATATTACCACCTAGATCAGTGTTTCTCAAACCTGTCCTCAGGACCCGCTGACACACCAGGTTTGACTGATATGTGAAGCACAGGAGATATGATTTGCTGCTCAGTGTTTGCAGTATTCAGTCTGCATTTCCCCAAGGTAATCCTTAAAACGTGGCCTGGTGGGGGTCCCGAGGAGAGGTTTGGGAAACACTGACCTAGATACTCAAAACTTTGAAACCCTCTAGTTCAGTGTTTCCCAAACCTGTCCTATGGACCCTCAACCAGGCCAGATTTTAAGGATCACCTTGGGGAAATGTAGACTGAATCCTGCAATCGCTGAGCAGCAAATCATATCACCTGTGCTGTGCTTCAGATATCTGGAAAACCTGGCGTGTCAGCGGGTCCTGAAGACGGGTTTGGGAAACATTGCTCTAGTTTCAGCATGGCCACAAGTGTAATGAGGTACCTGGCTCCCTAATGTATACAGGTTTATTAACATTTTACTTCTTTGACTTGTGAGGTCTGGGACCTCCAGCAAATCCATCTACACCCCTCAACTCTAAACTTAAAGCTATTTAACAATCCTTTATGGAGGCCTTGTACTGGCCAATACCCTTCCTGTACTGTACTCTATTTACTAATGTGAACAGGAGACTTTGATCAAGTCTGGATGTGATCAACATTCTTATGACGCCAAATGTTGATAGACCCTCTGCCTGTTGATTGTTTCAGCTACCTTCCATCTCACTAAGAACAAGTCTACATTGGCGAGCTCCTGGTGTCAGGCATTAGATCCTTATAACCTTCTGGCCTGAATTCTTACATAACATACCGGCTCGAGCGCTGTGCTTAATTATAACTCATCCTATTCCATCTGAGACACAAGCTTGGATGTTGCAGCTGTCTACTGCACATTACTGTCTCCGATACTTTGTATGGGAGATATTAATGTGGAGGTAGAAGATGAAGAACGAGCTATTCCATCCGGCTCGTCCTTCATCTGCGCCTGAAGTTATTTTGAAATATAACATTTTTCAAACCCTGGTGTTAAGTGTTTACTCTTCAGTACAATCAAATAACACTTTAGGGTAACCCCACCAAAAATCCCATTCTCACCTCAGATTCCTCAGTGCAGAGAGTGGCACGATATGCCTCTCCCTCACTCTGAGAGCAGCTGAACACTGAACAAATAGTTCCAGAGTTCTCGCTGTCTGCACAGAGAGTCCTAAGGACTCCTGGAGCTGATAACACCGTGGTCAGTGCTTAGCAATGCTGGTCTTATCACATTATGGCTCGTAAGTATTGTGACTTGAGTTGTTGACAAAGTGGTTCGGTCACAATATGGATGTTAAAGGGAAACCACAAATGTAAAACGACTAAAGCACATGTTATCCATTTCCGTCTTGCCCTTAACGTCGTTGTGATCTGGTCCCAGGTCTTTCATAAAATCTGGTTCACTTATAAAATGGAGAATTTAACATCCCGGTTTCACGACTCACAACGACATTCCATAATATCTGAGACTTGTTGTCAATCTCCTTTCCTCAATATGTTTTCCCAAGCTGAATCCTGATTTCTTATCTGCTACTTGCGTGCCCGTATAACCTTTTCTCCACAGTTTTACTGTATATGCATGTCCTTTTATTTCCATGTTTTATCATCTCTGCCGCTCCCCTCTGCGAGTCCCTTCACTGGCTCCCCATCCACTGCAGAATTAAGTTCAAAATCCTTATCCTTACCTACAAAACCCTCACTAACTCAGCTCCCCACTACCTGTCCTCACTAATCACCAAATACACCCCAGCCCGCTCCCTAAGGTCAAACAGTGACCTGCGCCTAGCTTCTCCCCGCATCACCTCTTCCCATGATAGACTGCAGGATTTCTCACGCGCAGCCCCCACTCTCTGGAACGCTCTCCCTCGTACTGTCAGACTTTCCCCTAACTTCTCTTCCTTCAAACGCTCCCTGAAAACATTCCTATTTAGGGAAGCCTACCACCCAACTCACTGACGCAACCATCAATCACTCTCACCTTACAGTCCTCTCCTCCTGTTTCCAACCCCAACCCTCCCAGATTGTGAGTTCCTACGGGAATAGGGCCCTCATCTCCTCCTGTACTGTTTGTCAAATGTTGTTCAATGTATTGTAACCCTGTCTGTACTGTGCTTATTGTACAGCGCTGCGGAATATGCTGGCGCTTTATAAATAAAGAATAATAATAATAATAATAATAATTTCCATGTTTTTTCTGTACCTTTCTTAAGCCATGGTCTATATGTGTTACTGCTTCTATCAATAGTTACTGTATAATTTTATTTCTGCATTACATTGATGCCAAAATTATAACTCATGGATTTTTAAATGAATAAATTGCCAATGTAAAAAAAATTATTTTTCTCCCACTGATAAATCTAAGGCTGGGGTCAGACGAACGCAGTATTAACGTGTGTTTAGCCGCACTTAATCACGGCCGCAGTAGCAGCAAATGACGGGCAATGCCGGGCAACATACGAAGAACGGCCGCACGAAAGTGTGGCCGCGCAACGCAAGTGTCAAATGAACGCATTTTTTTGAGAACGTCAAACCACTAGTACTGACGTACAGAGTGCGCTGCGTCTGCATAGTGGCAAGTGTGTTTGTGATTAGGAGACGTCAGACGCAAAGTTTCCTGGTTTGGATCCGTACAAAACCACGGCCGTAATTGCGCATCGTATGACCGCTATCGCGTATTCCATGAAAAAAATACGTCCATTCGATCGGAGGCACTTTTTGACGGTCGTCGCGAAAAGTGCATTCGTCTGACCCTAGCCTAAATGTCAAACTTGTGATGGCCAAACAGCAAGGATGAAGAATATGAATCCTTGCAATCATAGGAGTGCTAACAAGGGTGCTCCTGATTTTTGCCTTTCAGCCCCCCCCCCACCGTATACAATCTTTCTTACGTGGTTCATCATAATAACAAACATGAAACCATAACAGTTTGTGATCATTTACAGTAATAGTTGTAACATGCGCGAGCACCCTAAAATATGGCCTGTACACGCCTATGTTTGCATCCTTACGAATGATCCTAATTAATAATTCACAATATGAACCAAGAGCCAAAACAGTAACTCAATATCCCATCGCATGATGCATTTAATATTATTTTGTACTTTACTAATTAGTGAAGCTTGATGACCTGCCCTGTGAGAGTGAGACCGAGTCACTGTCATTCACAAGGTGTCAAGCTTAACCTGCGTAACGCTGAGTGACAGCCACACACTGACACCAGTACATTTAGTTCCGATATGATACTGGCAGAAATGATACTGGGTTAACATGATCTGTCAAAGAACATGGATAAGGATCTGTTGGAAAGCCAAAATAAAACTGTAACACTAATAAAATGTAAGGTACATAAATATCCATTATTAACCCCTTCACTACCAAGATCGAGTTATCTCGGGTTTCAAAGGCTCCATCTGGTGCCCTAATATCGAGATATCTCGATCTGATGATCCACAGCCCAAAAGCAAATTACATTTGTTTGATGCAAACTAATTTCGTTTGCTTTTGAGCAGCGGAAGGTAACCAAAAGTTTCAGCCCTGTAGGCATAATGCCCAAAGAGCTAAAACTGTGTAAAATAGTCTGATGTCCTGACATCGAGCTTTCAGCAGCTGGTGCAGGGGGGGGGGGAATTGAGCTGCAACTGTAACTCAATTTGGCAGTAGATGGTGCCACCTACTGGCCAAATAGGTTATTTACACTAATAAATACAATTGGCATATGCCCAAATATTTCTTACTATAGGATTAATTAAAAATGATTTTACAAAAAGCCACTGGTTCCTGACAATGTTTTTTTGGAAAATCACTTGGTATTGAAGGGGTTAAGGGTCAAACATTAAATATAAATACTAATCAGGGCGGACGGACATCCCTTGGGGCCCCCGGCGATAGGAGATCGTGGGGCCCTCCCATTGCGCCTGTCCTCATGCAAGCACCACCCATATGTTCATTGCTGAATTACATAATTTATTTCTCCATGGCATTTACAAAATGAAAACATCCAGGGTTATTCAGAGAGAGGTGAAAAGTAGGAGATTTGTCAGGAGAATGAACAATCTAGACCAAACAGCCAATTTGGAAAGTGAGTTAAATGGGAGAATTTTTTTGGTTTGGCTAATTCGACCTAGAACTTTCACTTCTCCAGTCATTCTCCTGGTTTTCACCTCTCTCTGAATAACCCTGATAGTCGCAGCCATCACTTACACTCTGGTATAGTGGGGCTGGTATGATCAAATATATAGGGGCAGATACATATACAATTTGCTGCTGATACTAATTCCAGACTATTTTTATCTGTGGTGGAGTGGGTCCACACTGAAAGGGCAAACCTGACCAAGCCATAGTGGGCCCTCATGGGGCCCCCTCCTAGGCCAGGGCCCTTGGGCAGTGCCCTATTGCCCTAATGGTCAGTCCACCCCTGATACTAATAGAGATGTCATTTTTATAGTGGGTTATCCAAGCTTGGATAAATGATTATGTTGCAGCTTCTGTACTGAAGCTGGGCTTTCCAAAAACGGTAATGAACAGAACGTATGTGCTAAAAGAGCAAAGAGAAAGTGACTTTAATGGGAACAGCACCAAAGTGAGTCATTACTAGAACAAAGAACACAACACCTGTGTCTGTGAATGGGTTTTATGGACAGATTAATAAATGAATCAGCGTTGACATTAGTTTGTCCTCATGACTGACATTTGATGAAGCAGTTTAATGCTGCTCAAGCAGTATCAATGGCAAGCTTGTTATTTAGGTACCATGCCAAACATCTCTGGAGAGATCTGGAAACGTCTCTCCACTGTTGGTCTCCATCCCATCCACCCTTACAGAGCTTGGGAGGATCTGCAGAGATGAATGGCAGATCCAAGTGTGCAAAACCTGTTGTGCAATACCAAAAAATACTTGTGTCTGTAATCACGGCCAAAGGTGCTTCAGCTGTTTGAAGAGTCTCAATACTTATATCAATGTGATATTTCAGTTTTTTCTTTCTAATAAATCTGCAATATTGTGAAAAAAAATCATCATCATGAGATGCTAAGTGCAGATTGATGTGAAAAAATAAACAATTTTACCGATATGAAAGGATCTGAAAACCCTCTGATGGCAAAGCATATCTAGACCTGAATATATACAAAAATATATCAACATTCCAAAATACAAAAAAAGTATCATTGTGTGACAGGCTGAGTAAAAAGCATAACGGAATTCCTTTTCTTCTGTGACACCTGAGACGAGACACGGTGCTTGTCGGCAGATAAACAGCATGTGGTCTTTGCTCAACCCCAATCTAACAGCTAAGGCCTATTTGCTCATAAAACTCAGACGGCTAAATTACAATCTTCACGCAAAAACGCACACGCAATGCGTGAATCTGTGCGGCAAGCGTTAAACGGTTACGCGTGCAAATCACTGCTGGAATTACAATCCTTGTGCATTTTTTCATCCGTCGAGCAATAACACGCGTAAACCAGACGCGCACAAATGCTCGCGCAGTAACGTTACGCGCAGAAATAAGTGTGCACAGTTTTTTTCAAGTGATTCAGCCAATCAGAATTAAGAACCACAATTATCTCACGTTAAGTTTTTGCGCCCGTCAAAGTCAATTTGAGCATATATGCTGCAGCAATAATAAATGCACACACAACTTCTATAATTTTATTGGTTTGGTATGTGTAGAACGTGTAACTATACTTTGCTGCATTGTTTTTTTGGGCTGGTGTATTTGGTTTCGGCCAGGTTGGTCAGATTTGCCATTAACACCAGCTTTTAGGAGTTGCTAAAATTATGCGCGCAAAGGTTATGCGTTAATCCTGCGCATAGACTGTGCGCTGGTACG
This sequence comes from Leptobrachium leishanense, assembly GCA_009667805.1. Taxonomy (NCBI): domain Eukaryota; kingdom Metazoa; phylum Chordata; class Amphibia; order Anura; family Megophryidae; genus Leptobrachium; species Leptobrachium leishanense. The sequence goes on from CM019066.1 coordinate 67,688,467, forward strand.
TGGATGGTATTACAAACGCATTTGCGCTCACAATGTTAAGTATAGGATGCACGACGTAAAGTAAGCTCGCGCAGGGTTCGCGCAGGTTCACCCGCGGTAGACGATTACGTGCGTTTGTTGCGCTGACATTGTAATACGGCATTCGGCGCAAAGGGTTTTACCCCTCGCGTTAATGCGTTTTTGCGCCAGCACAAACGTTTGCGCAAAGATTGTAATTTAGCCCTGAATTGCTTATGTTTTTTTTTTTTTAACCAAAATAGTGAAAAAAACATTTCTCCTCTACACGAGACCGATGGAGAACTAGTAGTATATCCGAAAACAATAAGGTACAGCACATAAACCGATACTCAATATTCAATAGTGAGAATTGTGAAGTACAAAAAAAAAGGCAATGGAAGATTTTTAAATACAGAATTATGTCTTAAAATTGTCAAATTTTCAAATTTCTGATTTTGGTTCGCCACTCGCCAGCTATAACAGAGACAGGAATATTCAAAGAAAGGTGAAACTCTGGAGAATGACTGGAAAAGTGAAAATTCTAGGTCTAAATAGCCAAACCAGAAAAATTCTAAATCGGCTATTTGCTCTAGATTGTTATCTTCTCCTAACAGTTCTCTTGAGTTTCACCTTTCTCTGAATAACCCTGACAGTCTTTTATTTTTTACTTGTCTTTAATGTCTCAGTTGCTGGATAAAGAGATTTGTGTTTTCATGACTTCTCTGCCGACATGTACGGTAAGAATCAAACATGGCCAAAAAAAAGAAGAAGAAAGAAACACGGGACACTAGGCTCTTTTTACATCATGGTATTAGACCCACAGGAACCATGTTCAGCATGACATGCAACATCACGACTGCTACGATCCTTCCAGTGTCGCCAAATGTAAGATGTCATAATGATAAAAAGTTACCTTGGTTGTATCATTTCATTCACTTACCAGTTGTCAAGGTTCGGCGTAATCCCAGCGTGTCGGAGATGGGTATGCTTCTCCTTTGTGGTTTCGTTATATCTTATAGTTTAGTTCTCACTCTGCTGTTACTTGGAAGGGGTATTTCTAGTTTGTGACAGTGCTGGGAGCTTGCAGAGATTATTAATAGCCCTCCTAGTCACTGCCAGCTTGTCCCTCGCATTCCAAACGCCACTCAGTCAACAACCATACAGCCCCCCCATCTTCCTTAAAGCGGTACTCTGAAATATCTCCAGACTTCTTTATTTGTCCCATGGTCATAGGGCAGAGTCAACGAGAGAACCTGTCAATACCCATTAAATGTGGAATTTGTGGGAAGCAATGGAAAGAAGAAGAAACTGACAGCTTTATCATCCTAATATATCAATGACAAGAGCAGGGGTCAATTCCTAAAAACAAAAGTGTGGGAACTCACCAATATTTCTGTCCCCCCAATTAATGGTTGTAATCTTGAATAAATTTTTTTTTTTTTATGCTTTTTTTTTTTTGAGAAAGGATTTTACCAGGAAGGATACATTGAAATTTCTCTCGTTTTCAAGTATGTCCTGGGTGGCGAGTATGTACCGTTAGGTGTCTTGCCCAAGGACACTTACTGGAGAGGAGCTCTTGCCAGGATTTGAACCTGTGTCTACACGTTATAGAGCAGTAATGTTACCTCTACTCCATCCAGCTGGCACTATGTGTCCTGTGTTTCAGGTAAAAAATATATGGTGAATCGTGTATTTACTGCAACAACTAAGAAACATAGGATTAAACACTAGAGTAAAAGCTTTAAAGCGTGTGAGACCAAGGGGAACCCAGATTCCTCTGCAAAAATAGTGGAGGAACTGCATTCCCACACGTTCCCCCTCGACTTGACCTGGATAAGAGGTTTATGCAGTAAGTAGCAAAACATCAATTCAGTTCCATTCGCCATTTACAAAACAGGCTCCGATTGTCACATAATGTATTTCTTACTTCATATTTCATAATATTTTCTTACCCAGACGCATACATGTGAATAATATTATGAATTACAATTTTTTTTACTTGTCGGACACCAAACCAGAAATTTCATGCAGAGTGATTTTTGTTTAATGCAGATTTGGTTTTTGAGTTTGCCACAAGACCTTTGGACTACAGCTGTAAAACACAACAAAAATAAAAATATACAGCATGGATCATAATGTTCAATCATGCTCCAAGTTCCACTATCTAGGCCTCAATAAATCACTGAAACGTTGAGAATGGTAACAGACAGAAAGAGTCTCAATACACTCAGGCTTAATGATCTTAACATGTATAGCTTGGAAAAAAGACGAGACAGAGGAGATATGATAGAAACATTTAGATACGTAAAGGGAATCCACAAGGTAGAGGAAGGGAGTATATTTAAAAGGAAACAAAGTAGCAAAACAAGAGGACATAGTCTTAGATTAGAGGGGCAAAGGTTTAAAAGTAACATCAGGAAGCATTATTTTACTGAGAGGGTGGTGGATACATGGAACAGTCTTCCAGTAGAAGTGGTAGAGGCCAAAACAGTAATTGAATTTAAGCAGACATGGGATAGGCATACGGCTATCCTAAACAAAAGATAAATCCAGGTAAAGTATCCATGTAATTGGGCAGACTAGGGGCTCTATTAACAGCTTTCGCAAACGTTAACGTGTGCGCAAAAACCCTTTGCGCAGAACGTCGTATTACAATGTCTGAGCAAAAAATGTGCGTTAATGTCTACCGCTGGTGAACCTGCGCGAACCTTTTGCGAGCGTAATGTACGTTGCGCGTCCTATACTTAACATTGTGAGCGCAAATGCGTTTGTGCGCTGGTACGCGTATGGTATTACAATCTATGCGCAAATTTTAACGGACAACGTTTGCGCGCATAATTTAAACGTCTCTTAAAAGCTGGTGTTAAAGGCAAATCTGAACGTCCTGGCTGAAACCAAATACACCAGCCCAAAAATAATAAAACAAAGCACAGTATAGTTACACATTCTACACATACCCAAACAATAAAATTGAGAAGTTGTGTGTGTTTTTATTATTGCTGCAGCATATATACTCAGATTGATTTTGACAGGCGCAAAAACTGAACGGGAGACAATTGTGGTTCTTAATTATTACGCTATGGTACTGTTTTTTGCTTATTTTTAAAGGTACACAGAAAGAAAGAAGACACTCTTTGAAGGAAGCGCTGACTCAATCGTGTTTTGTTTTTTTTTACCCTTGAAGTGCAGGGAAAAGCTGCCGAAAACCTGGCGAAAACCCGGCGAATGCACGCCGAAAACCCGCAAAAACATCTGGATTAACCCGTCGAAGACGCCGGAAAAATCCGAGCAGGAGCCGATCACACGCAGCGAAGCCTCCGGAAAAAGCCGACACCGCAGGAGAATGCAGTGAATGAATAAGGCTAAGGTCAGACGAAAGCAGTTTTAACGTGCGTTTAACCGCACGAAATCACGGCCGTACTAGCAGCAAATGGCGTCCAATGCCGGGTAACATACGAAGAACGGCCGCACGAAAGTTCGTCCGCGCAACGCAAGTGGCAAACGAACGCATTTTTTCTAGAATGTCAAACCGCTACTACTGACATACAGAGTGCGCTGCGTCCGCACAGCGGCGTGTTTGCGTGATTGGGAGACGTCAGACGCTGCACACGTCCGGCCAACATAACGTCCAGACGCAAAAAAGGTTTTATTGATGATCCGTACAAAATCACGGACGAAAATGCGCATCGTATGACCGCTATCGCGTATTCCGTGAAAAAATACGTCCATTCGTTCGAACGCACTTTTTCACGGACGACGCGAAAAATGCGTTAGTCTGACCCTAGCCTTAGGAAAACAGTTTGCATGAATGATTGAAAAGTGAAACGCTGTTTGCGAAGAAACTACTGAGCGAAAATGTCTGAAATTTACATATGAGGTCCAGGGAATGATAATAAAGAGGGCTGTTACAGAAAACAGAAGTAAAGTTAAAAAAAAAAAAGGACTTTTTTTAAAAAAAAAAATGCTTAAAATATCCTAAAAAATCTATAAATAAAGAGACTCTTTACTGCAGAATTTTATAATGAATGGTTTATTAGATATTGAATTAAAACGGGAATATTTTTAACATTGAAGCCTATGGGATTCTCCTGAATAAACCTGCCGAATTAAACCACCGAATGGCAGGGCAATTTGGGAACCTTTTACTGCTGGTTTGTGTTCTCTGAATAGCCAAAGAAGTGCATTTTTATGGGGATTTCACTGCCCTCGAACAGACACCGAACAGGCACCGAATGTGCAGGCAATTCGCCAGGATTTGGCATATTGCCTGCTCTCTGGATAGCCGAATGGCCAAGAAAGGTAACCGAACGCTGATTTTCAGCGTTCAGTTACCTTTCTCCAGCAATTCAGATCTCTTTGAATAACCCTGTATGAAAATGCATTGCATTGTTGACATTAGAAAAATGGTATTCACAAATATCTGTGGAGACAATGGCCCATGTGCTGGATAAGCTTTATATAGTACACAAACATGTGAAATGTTAACAATATTGAACACAAAACCCATTGATTCTTTATCTACCGCTATCATTGTCACTCCACTACTGGTGGCATGCAAATAAAAGTCAATGGTAACCTGTTTATTGAGATCAATGAGCTAATGTTCTGTTTTTGTGTTGCCGGTAATGTCAAATAAGTCAGAGCGCTGATATTATAGATGGATTTCTGTCACTTGTGACTATTAACACTATACATGGTGGTCAACAGTTAATTGGCTATGGCTCAGTCTCAAATAGTTCAGCCTCTTTCTCCTTCCAGAACGTAAAGCTCCTCTCAATACACTGGCATATATCGTGCGCATCCGACACTTGAGGGCTAATGCTTTTGTCCTTTTTACTTTCTGCATCAGGTCCAAAAAAACGAGCTTTGATGTCCTCAAATCCATCAGACCATGTTCTACGTCCAGTAGCTATCTCCTGTAAGACCGTGCAATGGAAGTCTCTGGCCGTTGCCCAGCCGTGTCGTCCCAGCTGATCAAAAACCTCGAAGCAGAGTAGGTGCCTCATACGTCTTTCTTCTTCAGGGAGGTTTTGCTCGAGTAGTCTGAAGTATCCTAACATGAATAGGTCAAGAGTAAGACTATCATGATTCAGAGAAGTCTGACTCTGAGTAGTTGACAAAAAATGCTCAGGGGATTGAACAATCCTTTGGTTTCCAGTGGACTGAGGGACACTTGGAGGTGTTGATCTCCAACTCCCAATCAGGCGCTCAACAGTGGTCCTTTGCCTTCGCAACTGATCAAGAATCCCTCCAATGCGAGGAAAGACCTCACTCTGAAATCTATCCTGGCCATTTATTGCCGTACTATCAGAGTTTATTTTATTGTGGAATACAAGAGTCTCTCCATTTACATCTGAACCTTCCTGATGATTTTTTACTCCTTGTTCCCCTTCAAAATGTTTTCCATTTGTTGTTACAGTTTCATGGTGAACCCCAGCTCTAGTATTACTTTCCTTTTCACTCTGTTTAATACTAGGGTCGTCTTCCGAATTCATTGATTGGACATGTGTTCCATTGTTACACGTATCTTTCCTCTTTTGCAATGTGTACGCAGACCTCTTCCAGTGGCTTAGAAACAAGAGGACGATGCGTTCTTTTCTCAATGTCCGAGGTGGCACAGGAGATTCCCTAAGAGAAGGAGGTTCGTCTGAACTGATTCCAGAATCACTTGCATCCTCTGTTTCTGTTTTTGCTTTCTGTGGTTTTGCACGTGATTGGCTATTTACTTGCTGCTGTTTTTCAAACTGAACTTTCAGCCTTCGAACAGAGACACCACACTGCAGCAGTTCTCTCATTGGAGATGGAGAAGGAGATCGATTCCTCTGAGCTTTGACTACACCCTTTGACCCTCTTGCTCCAGGACTTGTAGTAGAGAGAAGCTGGTCCATGCTGTTGACCACATTTGACATACAAGTACACCAGTCCTTGTCCTCTCTCTGCTGCAGAAGCTGAGTGTTGAGACTCACATTCACCAAAGGAGATGGAAGTATGGCTTGCAGCTGTCGCACCTGGTGACCAAGCACTTGTTCATATTGCTGGCATTCTCGGCGAAGACGCAAGCCTTCCATTTGCCCATCTAGCATGCGTAGTTCTTCCTCAGTCACAAGTTCACCATAGGGGCCCAGTACGGCACTCCGAGTTCGAGAATACTTCCATTGACCCTACAAAATACATCAGGATAATTAGAGTGCTGTTAGGGAAACAACAAAATGTATTTACAAAACAAATGGAAAACATTTTTTTTATAAAAGGAATATCAATTTTTTGTAAATGAAAATAATGTGTGAGTTCTTGTTAACATTGTAGTTCTCAAACTTTCTATTTACTATTCAAACAATGTTGTGTAAATACATTGTGTGTCTCCCATTAAAGTGAATTCTCTAACCCACTACATTTACCTCACTCTGGGTATAGGCTATTAGAAGCTATAACACTCTATTTCTATGGAAAGGCTCTAATATATATGGTGAAGCTGTCTACCCAGCTGTGGTGGTAAGGGAAATCATTTTTGGATAACCATTTGAAGGGTGGATAGCGGCTGACCACAAAATGGAAATGGCCTGGATCTGAAGGTAGGGACCAGTCACCCTCTGCTACCTATACAATTGGTGGCAGAGATGAGATAATCTTCTCCTAGATATCTAAAACCACATACATGATGACATACAAACACAACTTCAGGACTTTGAGCTGTAATGCATTTAGACTTTGCCTTTATGTATAGATTTAATGTGATCAGAAAACAGCCCTTATTTACTGCTTCACTTCATACAAATATATGAATATATAGATAGTTGAGCTTATTTCTTTCATTAACATTATGATATCATTACTGCTACTCGTGGCTATACCTGTTTGGCCTCTTCCTCCAGGTGTGACTGCAACCTACGCACCATCACTTGCCTCTTCCACTCTGGGATCGGCCTATCTTGTTCATCGTGTGTAGGCACTAAAGCATCCAAATCAAACTGAGACCCTGACTCGACCTGGCTCTCTTCCACCCGACATGAGTTTACATCTGAACGGTCTCCCTAAAATTAATATGTCAATTGTTAAACGATATTGATGCTGCAGTTATATTTCTAGACCAATTCAGTGTTAATCAAAAATTACCTTAAATTAAATATGCAGATCGAAAAGGTCAATGAAAGACTTTTAGAGAATTAGTCTAGAGGTGCTATTCTGAGTTACGAAACACATATTGTAGCATCACCTGTAGCCCCTCGAGGCAGACTCTCCTGGTATCATTATTAAATATTTATAAAGAAAATAATACTACCGTTAGCGTGTGCAGAACTGGTGGCAGAGGTAGGATAGCCTTCCCACTGCCACATATATCATTGTTAAATTACATTATTGCTAGGTTTACTGTAAATAATAATATAGAAAATGGTATTATAATAAAAAATATATATATTTTTTTTTCAATCATACTTTTCATGTGGTTGTACTGAACACTTTCTACCTATTTGTCTCATGGATTTAGTTTTTTTAATGAAAAAGAAAGAAATTCGATATAAAGTATATATCAATGTTTACTTTGAACAGACTCTGAAATTATTGCCGCCCAGTCGCCAATAAGGGCAAATATTGGCCCCTGATGTTCTATGACTATGACGGAATGGGATGTTGTCCGCCTGCGGGTGTGCTCTATCTGCGTGCCCCCGGCGCTTACCGCTGGCCCGACTACCGAGTGATGCGGCACTCGGCGTCTCGTGCGGCCTGGAGTGACCCTGGAGAAGGGTTAGCGGCGGTGGAGGGGACCCCTGCGTGGAACCAGCCCGACCACTGAGCCACACGGGACTCAGCGTCTCGAGCGGCTGGTTCACTGACCTTATGGATGCGGGAGACGACTGCGAACCGGCCGGCCGATTATGGGGATCGGATCTGCTGCGGGGAAATATTCGGATCTTTGCGGGAAACGTTTCGGATCTGGGTGCGGATGAATCTTCGGTTCGGATTGCGGGGATCACCACGGATCTTACCGAAAGCGGCTTACTGTTCGTATCTTATTCCGATCCCTGGAGATACCGAAGCGCGGTACGCAGCCGCGCCCTTCGGATCTGATCCCGGTCGGATGTACCCGGACTCGATGCCTTCACGCTGCGTCTCTGTCCTGATGCTCGATGCAGGCACAGGGCGCTCGATTCGGATCGTTGCTGGACACCGCACCCTGAGACCGCGGGGGATACTCAGAGAAAATATGCGGCGGAGAAATAAAGACATCAGACGAGGCTGGATGCACTGGTAAATCTGGCTTTATTATTCACAGCACCTCCATTTATCAACTTACACAAATTATGAATACAATGGGAATCCCTGCCCGCCCTCACAGGACCCATTGGTCCTTACGGATCGGGGAGTCGCCGATTCGAACCGGATGGTCCGAATCGGCCATTTTCCGATTCGAACCGGATGGTTCGAATCGGCCATTTTCCGATTCGAATTCTAACGGGACCACGAGGTGATCGGAAAATGGCGGCGGGCAAGGCAGACAAAGGGGAAAATACATTTCACAATAACCAACGGGGACACTTTATTACACCACACACAATCCACATCTAAATAAAAGTACTTTAACTCTGTGCGTGCCACCGCACCTAGGTGTTCATAGCCAAATCAATGTCCTTGCGCACCGCCCCTGGCTGAGGGTGTTGAGCCATTCCGTGACACTCCTCCCCTCCCCAAGGTCCGACGCACCCGGTTGGACCCCAACGGGTCGTACTGGGGTAGTCGGGGCTCCCCAATCCCCGGTTCCCGGGCCGACTGCCGCGATAACCCGTCTGCGTTACCGTTTTGCGACCCGGGCCGGTATGGATGGTAAAATTGAAAGGTTGGAGAGCCAGGCTCCACCGCAACAGGCGGCCATTTTCCCCGGCCACCCGGCTGAGCCACACCAAGGGGTTATGGTCGGTCATCATGGTGAAAGACCGACCGTAGACATAGGGTTGGAGCTTCCGTAGGGCCCAGACCAAGGCCAGGCACTCCTTCTCCACGGCAGCATACCCCACCTCTCGTGGCAACAGCTTCTGGCTGATGAACGCCACCGGATGATCCCCCCCGTCGTCCCCCACTTGACTTAGGACAGCTCCCAGTCCGAACATGGACGCGTCTGTGTGAACAACAAAACGTTTGTTATAGTTGGGAGCTGCTAGCAGGGGAGCTTGGGTCAGGGCGGCCTTCAGTTGCCGAAAGGCCTGTTCGCACTCCGGGGACCACAGGACTTGGCGGGGCAGGGATTTCTTCGTCAAGTCAGTCAGGGGTTTGGCCAGGTCACTGTAATGGGGCACAAATTTCCTGTAGTACCCCGCGGTGCCCAGGAAGGCGAGGACCTGGGTCTTGGTCACAGGGGTGGGCCAGTCTAAGATAGCTTCAATCTTGGCGGGCTCGGGCCGTTGTATCCCGCACCCCACCCGGTGGCCCAGATACTGCACTTCGGCCATCCCCACTTTGCATTTCTCTGGCTTAAGAGTCAGGTTGGCGTCTCTAATCCGGCCCAGGACAGTCCCTACATGGTCCAGGTGTTCCTCCCAGGTCTGGCTATAGATGGCTATGTCATCCAGGTACGCGCAAGCGAATCCCTGGAGGCCATCGAGGAGGCGATCGATTAACCGCTGGAAGGTAGCAGGAGCGTTCTTCATCCCGAACGGCATGACTCGAAACTGGTACAAGCCGAACGGGGTGATGAAGGCCGACTTCGGGGTCGCCTCCTCGGCAAGGGGAATCTGCCAATACCCCTTGCACAGATCGACCGTGGTCAGAAAATGACCCCGGGAGATCTGGTCTAGCAACTCGTCGACTCGGGGCATCGGATAAGCGTCTGTAATGGTACAGTCGTTTATCCGCCGATAGTCGACGCAGAACCTGGTGGTACCGTCTTTCTTGGGCACCAGGACCACGGGCGACGCCCATGGGCTGGCTGACGGTTCAATGACCCCAGCTCCAGCATCTCCCGGATCTCGGCCCGCATGGACTCGCGGACCGCTTCCGGAAGCCGGTATGCGGGTTGCCGAAGGGGTCTCTGACCGGGCGTGTCCACTTGATGGATGGCCCGGTCAGTGTATCCCGGCAGGGCGAGAAAACCCCCGGGTAGTCATGAAGCAGCTGCCGCGCCTGCGCCTGCTTCTCGGCCCTAGCTCCTCCCCGCTGCACTTGATCCACCCCGGAAGGCTGCTTGGCTATCCCAGGGAGTTCTACCAGCGGAAACGGTTCCGTCTCCTCGGCAGCCGGCGCGCATATGGCGTCCACCGTCTCTGGTCGCTCATGGTAGGCCTTCAGCATATTGACGTGGAACGTCCGCTGGATTCTGGTGTCTGCGCAGCTAACAACCACATAGGTGGTATCCCCCAGCTGGGTTACCACCTTGTAGGGACCTTGCCAGGCCGCCTGCAGCTTGTTCTGCCGCTGTGGCTTCAGCACCAGAACCTTCTGCCCCACGCAGAACGAGCGACTGCAAGCAGCGCGGTCGTACCACGCCTTCTGCTGAGCTTGGGCCGTCTCCATGTTCTCCTGTACGAACCCCGCGAGTTCTGCCAAGCGCTCCCGGAGCTTCAACACGTAATCCAACACGGGAACCCCATCTTCCTCCTGCACCCCCTCCCACTGAGCCCTAACCAGATCCAGGGGTCCTCTCACCTGGCGCCCATACAGCAGCTCAAAGGGGGAGTAACCGGTGGATTCCTGAGGAACCTCCCGGTAGGCGAACAGCAGGTGGGGAAGATACTTCTCCAATCCCTGCTTTCGTGCACAAAGGCCCGAATGAGCTGCTTCAGGGTCCCATTAAACCGCTCGCAGAGCCCATTTGTCTGGGGGTGATACGGGGCACTGTGCAGCGCCCTAACACCACAGAGACGCCAGAGCTGCTGGGTGAGCTCAGCGGTGAACTGGGTACCCTGATCGGATAGGATTTCCGGGGAAACCCTACCCTCGTGAACACCCGGAGGAGCGCGTCCGCTACGGTGTCCGCCTGGATGTTGGCCAAAGCCACAGCCTCGGGGTACCGGGTGGCATAATCCACCACGGTAAGTATATACCTCTTACCGGTGGCACTGGGCCGCGGCAGCGGCCCAATGATGTCGACCGCCACCCGGCTAAAGGGCTCCTGAATGATGGGCATGGGGCGCAGGGGCGCTTTCGGGTGATCCCCGGCTTTCCCAGTTTTCTGGCAAACTGGGCAGGTGCGGCAATAGTCGCGGGTATCTTCGCTAAGGCGGGGCCAGAAAAACGCGCGGCCAACCTGTGCCGGGTTTTCGTCTGTCCTAAGTGACCTGCAAGGGGATGTCATGAGCCAAGCGCAGAAGCTCCTGCCTAGGGCCCTGGGGCACCACCATCTGCTTCTGCGGCACCTGCTTCTTCTTGGACCCCTCCCTCGCGTGTACCGGTAAAGCAGCCCATCCTCCCACTCTATCTTGTCCTTCCTTTGGTCGTCCAGGCCCTGACCGGCCCGATCCCGGTAGCCCTGTAGCGTGGGGTCGGTCTGGGTCTGGTGGCGAAGCGTCTCCGGGGAACTCCACGGGGAAGGGAGGTCAGGTGGGAGGGGAGGGGTCGGGACCCGTCGGGGTATGGGAGGTTGTGGCGGTCTGGGGGGTTGGGGAGGCCTGGGCGGTCGGGGAGGTTTGGGAGGTCGGGAAGGTTTTGGTTGGGATCTCACCTGGGTCCCGTTCGGAGTGCCCCTGCCGTGGCGTTGGCTCTGTTGCCTAGTGGTTACCGGGGTAGCTGCATCTGTGGAGTAAGAAGAAACTAGCCGCCCCAGGTCGTTGCCAAGGAGCACCTCGGCCGGCAGTTGCTTCAACGCCCACCCTCACCACTCTCTCCCCGTTCCCCCAGTCCAGGTGAACCCGAGCCGTCTCGAGCCGGAGCACCTTCCCCCCGGCCCCGTACTGCAATGGTGCTCTGCAGACGGTCGTTCGACTGAACCAGGTGAGGCCGGACCAGGGTAATGGTAGCCCCGGAGTCCCGCAGCCCCTCAGCGGGCCGCCCGTTTATCCACACCGCCTGACGGTGATGACGACGGTTGTCGTCCGCGGCGGCTTGCACGGGGTCGGCCTCGTGTAGCTGCTCCATTCCTCCGGGGCTCCGGCCACGAGGTTTCGGCATCGCAGCAATGGACGGTCGGCGACGGTCTGGCGGGCGGTCGAGTCGACTCCGATCGGTTGGGGCAATACTGCTTGTAATGCCCATCTTGATTGCACCCGTAGCACCGGACATTAGCCAAGTTGTTGTTGTTGGGCCGGCTGGTGGGCCGTGCTGCCGGCGTCCGGACAACCGGTGGTGGGGGTGGTGGAGCGGGTAGGGCTGGTCGGACGGGCAGGGATCGCTCCCCCCCGGACATCTTCCGAGTGTCCGTATATTCGTCGGCCCAGGTAGCCGCTTGCTGCACTGTCTGGGGCTTCTTGTCACGCACCCACTCCCGGATAGCGGAGGGGGTGTGCTCGAAAAACTGCTCGAGCAGCAGCAGCTGGGTAATTTCGGCCACGGACTCCGCTCTGCTACCCGAGAACCAGGTGCGTAAGTCCCGCTGCAAACGATGGGCCCACTCAACATGGGTAGCGCCACTGGGCCGGCGAGAGTTCCGGAACTTCACCCGGCTGGCTTCCGGGGTCACGGCGAACCTGCTCAGCAGAGCCTGCTTGACGTGCAGGTAACTGGTGGCCTCTTCGTCTGGCACCGTGCGGTAGGCCTCTGCGGCCCGACCGGTCAGTTTACACGCCAAAATCCTCACCCAGTCAGCACGGTGCACTTCGTGCACTTGGCACAGACGCTCAAAGTCCTGGAGGTAACTCTCTATCTCCTCCTCTGCTTCCCGGAACTCCTTGAACGCCTGAAAAGGCACTTTGCGCCCGGTGGAACGATCCGAAGGGGAACGGCTGCTCCGTCGGCTTCGCACTTCCGCCAGCCGCAGCTCGTGCGCCTGATCTTTCTCTCGCTCCTCTTCCTGACTGATTTTGCGAATCAGGTTCTGCATAGCAGCCTCCATTGGGGCCGGTCCCATCATAGCGACCCGCTGCCGCACCTTCCGTTGGAAATCGCTGTCATCGGGCTCGGTGGGGACTGGGCCCGGCGCTATGTCAGCAGGTAACGCTGCGAATGCCGCCTCCTGATCCATCCTCTTCAGTTCCTCCATCATGGCCTCCCGGCTCTTGGAGCCCGGGGCGCCTCCCCGGTTCTCCAGCATGCCACGCAGGACGTCCCGCCTGTAGGCACCGTACCCGGTCATGGTGAGGGTCTCCTAGGGGTCTGCAGAGAGCTATCCCACCGCTGCCACCAGTATGACGGAATGGGATGTTGTCCGCCTGCGGGTGTGCTCTATCTGCGTGCCCCGCGGCTTACCGCTGGCCCGACTACCGAGTGATGCGGCACTCGGCGTCTCGTGCGGCCTGGAGTGACCCTGGAGAAGGGTTAGCGGGCGGTGGAGGGGACCCCTGCGTGGAACCAGCCCGACCACTGAGCCACACGGGACTCAGCGTCTCGAGCGGCTGGTTCACTGACCTTATGGATGCGGGAGACGACTGCGAACGGCCGCCGATTATGGGGATCGGATCTGCTGCGGGGAAATATTCGGATCTTTGCGGGAAACGTTTCGGATCTGGGTGCGGATGAATCTTCGGTTCGATTGCGGGGATCGCCACGGATCTTACCGAAAGCGGCTTACTGTTCGGATCTTATTCGATCCCTGGAGATACCGAAGCGCGGAACGCGGCGCGCCCTTCGGATCTGATCCCGGTCGGATGTACCCGGACTCGATGCTTCACGCTGCGCCTCTGTCCTGATGCTCGATGCAGGCACAGGGCGCTCGATTCGGATCGTTGCTGGACACCGCACCCTGAGACCGCGGGGGATACTCAGAGAAAATATGCGGCGGAGAAATAAAGACATCAGACGAGGCTGGATGCACTGGTAAATCTGGCTTTATTATTCACAGCACCTCCATTTATCAACTCTACACAAATTATGAATACAATGGGAATCCCTGCCCGCCCTCACAGGACCCATTGGTCCTTACGGATCGGGGAGTCGCCGATTCGAACCGGATGGTCCGAATCGGCCATTTTCCGATTCGAACCGGATGGTTCGAATCGGCCATTTTCCGATTCGAATTCTAAACGGGACCACGAGGTGATCGGAAAATGGCGGCGGGCAAGGCAGACAAAGGGGAAAATACATTTCACAATAACCAACGGGGAACACTTTATTACACCACACACAATCCACATCTAAATAAAAGTACTTTAACTCTGTGCGTGCCACCGCACCTAGGTGTTCATAGCCAAATCAATGTCCTTGCGCACCGCCCCTGGCTGAGGGTGTTGAGCCATGCCGTGACAATGACAATATACTGTACTTTGTGTTTCCAATTAGGAAAAAAATGAATTATTCATATAACGTAGGTGTAATATTCACATTTTAGAATGGGCAGTCCAAATAAAGGGTGATCTTTTAGTGAAGCTAGCATTGTAATGGCGCCAAAGTGTCATAAAATCTGATCCTGTGCTACAACCAACTACTATAATGTGTCTGCCTGTCTTTCTAGGAGCCTTTATAACATATAAACGTCAATAACATTGCTGTAGAAGTCGTTGGTCATCTGGAAAGTATTCATTTAGATGAGATGTTGGTCCACTCTGTCTAGCCCGCAGGCGACATGGCATTTAAATAGAGAAACTGTGTTAATGCAAAATACAACTCACGACTTGTAAGAATATCCCAGTGATTCTGGCTTTCTGGAGACACTGACTGATTTTCGACTTGTCCGGCAGTTTCAAAATATCCGTCAGCTTCCCCGACTGCTCCCCCCGTCCACCTCTCTGGCAGAAGAAAAAAAGGACAGTGAGTGATAGAGAGACAAGAGAACATAATGACAGGAGCAGAAAGAAAGGGATATAGATACAGATACCACCTATGTGAGCACTGGACCGGACACAGACAAAGAGTGGAGTACAGCACAAACAGATATATGAACTTAGTCGAACAAAGACAGATTGAAAACAGAAAGGGACACCAGGATGGAAAGGACACAGATATGAGCAAAGATAGACAACAGGTCTGAATGTGTGGACCAGCATTATTTACAGAGATAGGTTTCCTTGTTTTAAAGCGGAGGGGGTTGCGTCCTGCAATGGGCGTCTTGTCCATGGACAAACAGGTCAGAATTAACTTTAAAGACTCCTGATAGCAAAAGGTATTAAAGGAGGCCTAATAATACTCTGCTACGATAAAATTGCAACTCTTTACAGTCAGTAACTAGGAAGAAGAGCACATAACAAACGAGAGAACGTAAACCTGGATTCAGTTGTAATTTTGTACTGTATGAATGCAGCTGATAATAATATATAAGTTGTAAGGCTTAAAATAGTCTATGCCCCCCAGATGTTGGGGAACTACATCTCCCATGATGCTCAGCCACTCATTAGATTGGCTGAGCCCCATGGGAGATGTAGTTCCAAAATATCTGGAAGGTGAAGGATGCTGAATCCTGGTCTATAGGGTCTATATTTGATCTGCAGATGAAGAGGACTGACCTACCCATGTGCAATGCATTCGCATTATAATACTAGATATACAGGGTTATTCAGAGAGCTCCCAGATTGTGAGTTCCTACGGGAATAGGGCCCTCATCTCCTCCTGTACTGTTTGTCAAATGTTGTTCAATGTATTGTAACCCTGTCTATACTGTGCCTATTGTACAGCGCTGCGGAATATGCTGGCGCTTTATAAATAAAGAATAATAATAATAATAATAATAATAGAGCGTGAAAAGCAGGAGAATGACTGGAGAATGAAAAATTCTAGGTCAAAATAGCCAAACCAGAAAAATTCTCCCTTTCATCTCACTTTCCAAATCGGCTATTTTGACCTAGAATTTTTCATTCTCCAGTAATTCTCCTGCTTTTCACCTCTCTCTGAATAACCCTGATAGTCATTTATTGTTTTTGTAACCTTCAAACTCATGTTTAAGAATGAACAGGGTGAACAGCTATCCATACAGCCTTCTTTGGTAGGATGAACACTTATATAATATTATTTATGAGAGCCTCAACTGTCCAAACCACACTGGAAATTGAACTCTTTGAGATTTTTGCTGCTGTGTCTTCTGTGCGAGGATGCACAACACACAATAGCGATACGTGATGGTCATAAATCGTACACCATCCTTAGCTTCTAGAGTATCAAGGAGGTAACCAGTCTTCCATTGCCTGCGATTTAAACCAATCTCTCAGAATTGTGACATATCTCTGAGAACTTATAAGGTTTTTCAAATTCTTTTTAAATTATGCCCACATAAATTATTTAACCACAAAGCTCCAGAAACATGGAAGATTAATAGGTGAATGTTTATAATCCTTAGATTATAGATGCGTTTAGATCCCATTAAGGCCCCGTTCACGCTGTGCGATTTATCGCGCGGATTTTGACGCGACGTCGCGCTGTGTAGCTTCTCCAATGGATTTCAATGGAGCTGTTCACATCTTGCCACGCGACGTCGCGTGTCGCAGAAGCATGTCGCTGGTACATGACCCTTTTTTTGCGATTTGCTAACTGCGATTTTGCGATTTGTATTGGTGGTGCTTTGAAAAAATCGCACAAAACAGCGATGTCGCGCAACATTATCGCACCATGTCGCGAATATGAAAATCACGCAGAAAGTCGCGCGATTTTCAAATCGCACCGTGTGAACGGGGCCTAAAAGGACCACAGTTTGGTGAATACCAGCAAAACAACTGACCATTATCTGTATCCAAAATACGAATTATGGGTGGTTTAGAAGACAATGGTAGCTTACTGTTGTTTTCCTGTTATTTTCACATTTTCTACAGTACATTTAATATTCAGAATAATAATGGTATAGATCAGGAATCTCAAAATCTGCCCCCCCACCCAGATGTTTATTGCCTACAATTCCCAGATTTATTTGACTTCAAAAGATGGCCAGAGAATCATGGGAGGTGTAGTTCAGAAACATCTAGGAGGTCAGAGTCTGAGATTCCTGGTATAGAGACGTTGGTTCTAAGGGAGAAAGCGATAAAAGAGGAAACAACATAATAATCTAAGGAATACACTCTATGGACAGGGGATAACATGAATTATGAGTGAATAAACAGATGGATGGGGGTGAAATCCAGAGGATAATGTCTTAAAATTTAGCTTTTATCGCCAAGGTTAAAAATATATAATTGTGTTACACAAATAAACAAATAAAAAAGAAGAAATGAAAACGGAAAAGCTGGAAATCCAGAGAAATGGGTGTTCTATGTACACACAATACTACTAGCTTTTATCAGCAAAGTTAAAAATATATAGACTTTTCAAGACACAGTCTTCTGCAATTCACACTGATCAATTTGTTTATAGAGAAAAGAAAAGTCTACTATAAATCACTAGAGAGCAGTCACAACACTACACTAAAGCACTCCTCAAATGATGCTTTGTGTACATATAAAAAAAAACAAGAAAAGTGAGTATATAGTGACAACCGCCAACACGCATTAGACTCATATAAACCACTAGGAGTCTCCATTCAAGATAACAACAGTGTAGTAAAGTGGAACCACAGTTAACTACACAATTGTCACCTTGAGTGTGGTCATAGTACTATCAATGAGTCTAATGTGTGTTGGTGTTTTGCTGGTATATACACACTTTTCTTCTTTTTACAATCTGTTTATATGGTATTATTTGCCTCATTCATAGCCTGTTTTAAAGGACATACTTGAAAACGAGAGAAATCTCAATGTATCCTTCCTGGTAAAACACGTTATAAATAAAATAAATAAAGTAAATATGTAATTATGGTGAATTTAACCTCCCTGGCGGTCTATTTCTTCAGAAAATTCTTTGCTGAAAATGGTCTATTTTTTTTTTTCCCCCCTAGCGGCATCCCGAGTGTGGCTCGGGGTTAAATTCCTATGTTGGAAGCGGTAACCCCCGAGCAACACTCGGGATGCCGCTGGATACATCACCTCTCCCTGCGCTCCCTCGATGTCCCCAGCTGCCTCCTCCGGCGACCGCGACCTCATTACTTCCTGGTTTCCTCCTCGCGAGAAGGAATCCAGGAAGTAAAACTACGATCTCCGGAGGAGACTGCAGAGATCAGCGAGGAAGCGCAGGGAGAGGTGATGTATACAGCCCGAGTGTGTCTCGGGGTTACCGCTCTCAGCAGTGAAATTTAACCCCGAGACACACTCAGGAACACCGCCAGGGAGGTTAATACATAAATACCTGAATACTTATACCCTAGTTCAGGGCCGGCCTGACAATGGTGCAGAGCGGAGCAGCGGCGCCAAGTGGCAGAAATTCTGGGGCGGCAAATATCAGCCCCCGGTGCTGCTGCTGCGCTCTGCACTAATTTTTTATGCAGCGGTGGCAGATCATGCGGCCGCTGCGCTCGTTCCTTCAACGAGCGGCAGCCGCATGAGTATCTGCCGCTCGCCTAAGATCCATCCTCCAGCCTGCCGCGATCGAGATCACGTGATCTCGAGAGACCGCGGCAGGCTGGAGGGTGGATCCCAGGCGAGAGGCAGATACTCATGAGGCTGCCGCTCATTGAACGAAGGAACGCGGCGGCCGCTCGTTGAACGAAGGAATGCGGCGGCCGCAGCAGGATCTGCCCATCGGAGGGGCCTGGCAGAGGTGAGCCTGGGGGCAAATATATCCGTGAGCTGGCCTGGGGGCAAATATATCCATGTGTGAGCTGGGGCAATATACCCATGTGTGGGCACTGCTGGGTATGTGATGCTGGGCAATGCTGGGTATGTGACACTGGGCACTGCTGGGTATGTGACACTGGGCTCTGCTGGGCATGTGATGCTGGGCACTGCTGGGCATGTGAAGCTGGGCACTGCTGGGTATGTGACGCTGGGCACTGCTGGGTATGTGACGCTGGGCACTGCTGGGTATGTGATGCTGGGCACTGCTGGGTATGTGACGCTGGGCACTGCTGGGCATGTGACGCTGGGCACTGCTGGATATGTCATGCTGGGCACTGCTGGGCATGTGACGCTGGGCACTGCTGGATGTGTCATGCTGGGCACTGCTGGGTATGTGACGCTTTGCTCTGCTGGGCATGTGAACCTGGGCACTGCTGGGTATGTGACACTGGGCACTGCTGGGTATGTGACACTGGGCACTGCTGGGTATGTGACGCTGGGCACTGCTGGGTATGTGACGCTGGGCACTGCTGGGGATGTGACGCTGGGCACTGCTGGGTATGTGATGCTGGGCACTGCTGGGTATGTGATGCTGGGCACTGTAGGGCATGTGACGCTGGGCTCAGTATATACACACACCTCACATTACTGTATCACAGAGCTCCACAGCAAGAAAATTCTAATGTACGGTGTGTATGAGTGTTTGCATTTTATTGCTGTGGCTCACTGTGATACGCTCATAAACGCTGCGTGTTTTTTTTTGGGGGGGGGGCAGCATTTCATCCTTCGCTCCAGGCAGCACAATGTCTTGGGCCGGCCCTGCCCTAGTTGCATGTACAGAAAATAAGCCATTTCTATAAGAATACACTGCTCACACACTGAGCATTGTAAAATGTCTATTCTGACATTGTCTGTTACTATTACTCTTTTTTACTATCAGGCTGTATCAAGTTCAGAAACAGCTGGACCATGCTAAGTAACTTCTCCGGCCTGAGCAAAGATAAAACTCCCTGACACATGAGAGGAGGCTAAAATAACTAAATGCTCTTTCACTGTGTTTTATTACATCTCTCAATCCCCAATAGCGTCTTCTAGAATTTATTTAGTGCTGTAGTTAAAGTCTACAAATAGCCTTAAACCAGAAATGCAAATATTACACAATCCCAGACTGAGCATCTATAGTCACTTCATAACAAACCACTCGCTAGTAAGTAAACATAAACATATTTTGTAGAATGATATTGTGACAAATGCTAGACTAAAAGAGGAGAGCGACAACAGCTGAGATGTTCTAAAATGTGTGTTCAGTTCATTTCAATTGAGTTACAGTCCTAAAATATCCTAATCTCGGATCCACGAATCCCGGGTTAATAATGAACAAATCATCAATCTGATGATCCATCTCCAATGTCTTAATGTACATTGACTTACTCAACCAGACATAAAGTCTTCAATGATATTTGTAAAAATGTATTTAAAAATAAAGCACTACGTAGTAATTTTGTTTATCGTCTCCAATTAACAATGATTTATGGGGAATTATTATTCTAATCTGCTTCGATCACAGAGCAAAGAGCATGCTGGTAAAAGACGGCTTTGTAAGAAGTACATAGTATGATGGAAGAGTATGATTATTTTATCTGGAAACACAAATGGTACCAAGACCCATCAATAAAAGGACCAACTGTGCTTCAATACAAAATATCCTGAAAATAAATAAATATTAATAATAATAAAATATATATATATATATATATACACACACACACACAGAATGTATTATCAAATATCTAAAAAAAATATAGACGTCAACAAGGAAATGTCTAAACTGAAAAAAATGGAGAAATAAATAAATATAATGTCATCATACGTTGTTGGTGAATAGTGCTGTGATCTTGGCTTTCTGAAGACCTCTTCCAACTTTCTTCTCTGAAACCACTTCTTGATCCAAGGGCTCCATGATCACATTGGAGACACACATGTAAGCACTTGTCACCTGCTGCAATTAATTGCCTTGGATAGTAATAAAAAAAAAAGGAAATCGATAAATGAAAAAAAAATGTAACTAAAAAAACATTAAAATAAATGTATAAAAGCGTTTCCCTCGCAACAGTATCTTTTTTAAAAAAATGTCATATGTTGTCCTGTGTATGTCGTCTCTGTAATGACTGTCTCGTCAGAACCCCCGGGCACACCTAACTGGAATGCAAATTAAATGTGCGTGTTGCACTTTCACACATCATTAACCTACTTGTAAAACTTAACCTCCCACCTGGTCACCTGTCCTCTCACCAAGGATCTGACGCTGCTTCAGATACCTATCTCTTTCCGTAACGTACCTGTCTGTATCCGTCCTGCCATTACACCTCTCAGGTGCACTGACTGCTTGAGAAGACATGGGAGAGGGATCAGGTGGCAAGAACCACTGAGATGTAGTTTAATAGGGAGCAGAGGTGTAGGGTGTCTGGATGAAGGGGAAGGAGGGGGGGATCCGCTGGCATGCGGGATATTTTACCTGTGCTTATTGCGCTACTCATTTGCTCAACCTCCTCCCTCCCATCCTCGCCATCACTTATAATAATAAAGAAAAATCCACCACGGCAATAGACGGGGGGATCGTGTAACGACATGGCAAGATCTGTGTGACAGCGGACTCATTAATGAAATTAGACACACGTGGAGCATCTTGGGCAAAGGTCACAGGAAATAAAGAATTTCCGACGTGCCAATGGATGTGACAGGCCCTTGGGAAAGACTGGCACGGATGAAAGTGTTACAGGAAAAAGTGACAGCAATACCCCCCTGACACACAGGTATAGTCACAAGTCCTTTAGCTTAATCCTTTAAGTGCTACATGGAGTGTCCTTTATTCCAGGTACATCAGTGTCAAAGGCTTCTTTGCAGCACGAGAGAGCCGCGGTACGTAATCACTTATTGATAATTATAATACGGTACATATTAGGTTTCAAAATCAACCTGCTAAGTGAGAACAACTCCAAAATCGAGGTCTTGTTTATTAATCCCTTGCCGCCGACAGGTGTGCTACGCCGTTTGGCGGTAAACGGGCTTAAACACCTCATAGTGGCATAGCAGGCCCCATGGCTTTCTGGTCGTCCTCTGGCCCGCCTACATTCCCAGCTGTCTGATCGATGGCTGGGGGGGGGGGGGGTCAGCCTGGCAACTCAGGCAGTCCTACTGGAGCCAAGGACAGCCATCTGAATCATGTGGTAGCCGTGACCTGTGGCCTGTCAGTCACCGCTATCACTGTTACAATTTCTCAGCCAATGATTTCCAGCACTGAGGCATTGTCTCTCCCACGCTTTTATCCTCACTTTGATCTGCATGAGAGGCAGAGGAACAATGTGGACAAAGAAGTAATTGTTATTATTATTATTCGTTTATATAGCTCCAATACATTCTGCAGCGCTGTAAAAGATATGGGAACATGGGGCTGAGTCATTTGAAAAAAGGATGACTATAAGAACACTATTCTCTATTGTCTCTGGCTTTGTTTGGACCTGTGTAGCATCTGACATAGTTTGCAGCTGTTCACACACAGTATATCTGCATACTACTGTGTCACCAAAAAATAACACGCAACTGAATTCGTAGTTATAAAAACAAGGCATATTTCCTGATGCAAAGTAAGTTACAATTACTGTATGTAGATCTGTTCAGCTTGAGAATGATGGTACAAAAAGATGGAGAGAGAGAGCTGTGTCCTGCTTGATCGTAGAAGAAAGAATGACCAACTCCCAGAGAGACCAAGCCCACAGCTAATGCAGAATGCATGACAAAATCAGTGTTCATTCAAATCACCCAATAGTATTTGAACACGACTGATGTATCCGATAATATCTCTCCCATTCATCTCATGCAAAGTATTACTTAGGGATCCTGCTCCCATGAGGACCTACAATCTATAAGGGATATGGATAAGGCGTCCTTCTTCAGTCACTGATCTTGGCAATCTTTAACAGCTGCAATCAAAAGATACGATGAGTACAAATGGCCTTGCACTACTTACCATCATGTCACCCACTTGTTTTCAATAGTTTTCAAATAAATTATGCTTATTATGATATAATTAAATATCTGCAAAACAATTCCACTCCTAACATTACAACTACGCTGATATGTGTATAAGACCCTATTGCTGTTCTCTGAGCAGTCTGCCCGAAGTAAAACGTGAGGGGTACACACTGGTTTTTAAAAGCAGTTTGTTTTCTTCTATATAAAGAACAACTACTTTGTTAATAGCTGGGAATAAGAGCAGCCAGACAGATAAGTAGATATACAGTCTAAAAGGTGAAAGACCAAGGGCACAGAGAGCCAGTCTCGCCTAGCACTGATTTTGTTCCCATTAATATTTAACCTGGAAATTTGGCAGCTCACTAGAAATCCGACCCTTTATCACTTTCTGCTCACTGAAATGCTCTACAATGTTGGTCTTGATTATTCAATTCGAATGTAGCTCTATGTGTATTTTGACACTGATTTCTTTTAACTATGCAACTTTATACGTATTTTACAGTTAAGTTTAGCTGGTTCTGAGGATTGAAGATCGAAGGGAAGGGAGGGTAAATTCTTCTGTTTCGTCACTTGGCTTAGACCTCTCCCAGAGTATTAAATACAGCGATAGAGAAGTCTTTTTTTAAATTTGCTTATAGAAACATAGAAAAATGTCGGCAGATAAGAAGAACCTTTCGGCCCATCTAGTCTGCCCAATTACATGGATACTTTACCTGGATTTATCTTTTGTTTAGGATAGCCTTATGCCTATCCCATGCCTGCTTAAATTCAATTACTGTTTTGGCCTCTACCACTTCAACTGGAAGGCTGTTCCATGTATCCACCACCCTCTCAGTAAAATAATGCTTCCTGATGTTACTTTTAAACCTTTGCCCCTCTAATCTAAGACTATGTCCTCTTGTTTTGCTATTTTGTTTCCTTTTAAATATACTCCCTTCCTCTACCTTGTGGATTCCCTTTACGTATTTAAATGTTTCTATCATATCTCCTGTCTCGTCTTTTTTCCAAGCTGTACATGTTAAGATCATTAACAGGGTTATCCAAAGAGATTCGAATTGCTTGAGAAAGGTAACCAAACGCTGAAAATCAGCGTTCGGTTACCTTTCCTGGCCATTCGGCTATCCAGAGAGCAGGCAATTCGCCAAATCCTGGCGAATTGCCTGCACATACGGTGCCTGTTCGGTGCCTGTTCGAGGGCAGTGAAATCCCCATGAAAAGCACTGCTTCGGCTATTCAGAGAACACAAACCAGCAGTGAAAGGTTCCCCTAATGCCCTGCCATTCGGTGGTTTAATTCGGCAAGTTTATTCAGGAGAATCCCATAGGCTTCAATGTTAAAAATATTCCTGTTTTAATTCAATATCTAATAAACCGTTCATTATAAAATTCTGCAGCAAAAAGTCTCTTTATTTATAGATTTTTTAGGATACTTTAAGCATTTTTCTGAATTTTTTTAAAAAAATTTAAAAGTCCGATTTTTTTTTCTTTTTTCAGTTTGCTTATTTTTTTTGTAACAGCCCTCTTTATTATCATTCCCTGGACCTCCTGTGAAAATTTCAGACATTTTCGCTCAGTAGTTTCTTTGCAAACAGCTTTTCATTTTCCCAGATTCATACAAATGGTTTTTCTAATTTATTCACTGCCTCCTCTACGTCACAGCTGCTTCGGCTCTGTGTGATTCGGCTCCTTTTCGGCTCCTGTTCGGGTTTTTCGAAGGTTACTCCAGATGTTTTTGCTTGTTTTCAGCGTGCATTCGGTGAGTTTTCGTCAGGTTTGCGGCAGCTTTTCCCTGCAATTTGGGGACCCTGTGGTGCTTGCTGAATACACCGCAGGGTCACCGAAATGCAATCGGCAAAAGGAACCGAATTGAAGAGAACGAAAAGTCACCGAACCTGCGGTGACTTTTCGAATCTCTTTGGATAACCCTGTAAGCCTTTCCTGGTAACTTTTCTCCTTCAAGCCGTACACCATTTTAGTAGCCCTTCTCTGAACTCTCTCTAAGATGTCTATATCCTTCTGGAGATACGGTCTCCAGTACTGCACACAGTACTCCAAGTGAGGTCTCACCGGTGCTCTGTACAGTGGCATGAGCGCCTCCCTTTTCCTACTGCTAATACCTCTCCCTACACAACCAAGCATTCTGCGAGCATTTCCTGCTGCTCTATTACATTGACTACTTACCCTTAGATCCTCTGAAATAATAACCCCTAAATCCCTTTCCTCAGATGTTGAGGTTAGGACTGTATCAAATATTCTATATTCAGCCCTTGGGTTTTTACGCCCCAGGTGCATTATCTTGCACTTATCCACATTAAAACTCAATTGCCACAGCTCCGACCATTTTTTCAGTTTACCTAAATCATTTGTCATTTGGCTGATCCCTCCAGGAACGTCAACCCTGTTGCAAATCTTTGTGTCATCAGCAAAAAGACATACTTTTCCATTAATACCTTCTGCAATATCACTAATAAAAATATTAAAGAGAATGGGTCCAAGTACTGACCCCTGAGGTACCCCACTGGTAACAAGACCTTATGCCGAATAAACTCCATTTACCACAACCCTCTGTTGCCTGTCACTCAGCCACTGCCTAATCCATTCAACAATATTGGAATCCAAGCTCAAAGATTGCAATTTATTGATAAGCCTTCTATGCGGAACAGTATCAAAAGCCTTAGTGAAATCTAAATAAGCAATGTCTACTGCACCACCTGTGTCTATTATTTTTGTTACCCAAAACCTTATGATATCTAGACGCTAAGAACAGGTGGAAGCAGTCACTTACCAAAACAGTTAATGGAAGGCTGCTTTGAGCCACATGTGCACACAATGACCATTATCACTTGACTGGTCAGGTTTGGTGCTAGTGCACAGATAGCCATGTAATGATCTTTATTTATACATAAATTGATCAAGTGCATCAGCTGTGTAACTGAAGCTCCATATGCCAGGGCTTCGTTAAGTGGTAATATCACATTTTCTCATGCTGCTAAGCCTTGTTTGGGAGTTGGCCTGACAACCAAATGACAACTGTAGATAATAAACTGATAAAACCTGCATCTCACACGCTGCCCACTATTACTATGCATAGCAACTGGTTTCGTTATGTATTTTTACCTTTCTGTATAGAAATCACAAATAAGTCCACAACCCTAAATAGAACATATATACTTAATAAAGAATGGTGTATAAAAGCATATATTGTCATTATTATTATCATTTACATGGCACCAACTGCCTCCACAGCATCTCTTTACAATTATGAAGGGGGAGCTAAACTAACAAAATTAGAAACAAACTTAACCAGAGACCAGAGTTACACAGTAGATATGTACATGCTTTTTCATCTGAATCTAAGTTTCGGACAAAATATCGACATCTCAGTGTTTTGGGAGAATCTGACGTTCCGAATCGCCAAATTGACTGAAAACTAAAAAGTGTTAGTGAATCGATCAGAAGATTTTTAGGATCAATTCAAAACCGTTTTGTTCACAGAAAATAACTGCACTCTTTGTGCAATACTAGCCCTAGCTCTAACCCTAACCCTAATACAAACATAAACAGTAACTGTAACCGTAACACAAAAAAAACCAGTAACGCTACGTGTAATCCAACCATAGAACCCTAGCTCTAACCCTTTTGTGCTTTGTGAATGTCTAGTGTAGAGGGCCCTGCTCACAGGAGCTCACAATCTAGAGGAGTTGAGTGGAAGAGAACAATATTATTAATAAAGGAGCAGTGGAACATCTTTAGTTGTCTGATATCAGACTCTACAAGACTGTATGGCAAATCTATCTACAAACTGTGCAGCTTCCTTAAATTTCTCTTATCCTAATGTTGCTTATCTTGTTGTTGTTTATTTATCTTGTTGGCAGTCGCAAAACCTCTAAATATATACTGTATAAATATATATTCCCAACTATACAAGGATACCAGGTTAAAATGTCAAAACCTTTCAACCCTGCTATTACATAATGTGCCTGTATCTCATTGTAAAGGACAGAGAAATGTATTGTAAATTTGTAATATGTCAGTGGGTCATTGGAATGACACATAAAGGGTCTTTAGGACAGATTCCTCTGCTGACAGTTCGGTAGAACCCAGTGGTATAGCGTGGGTTGTCAGCGCCCGGGGCCAGCCAAGAATTGTGCGGCCCCCCCAAACTGTGGACACGTTAGCATGCCCCGATTCCCTTCCACCATTAGGGCATTGAACCCCTTAACTGTGATACAATGTAATGTGCAGAGTGTATGAGCGTATCACAGAGCTCTACAGCAATAAAACCCACAGTAATGTGCAGCTCACACATGGATATATATATTTCCCCCAGCAGCTCAAACATGAATATATTTGCCCCAGTACCTCAAACATGAATATATTTGCCCCCAGCACCTCAAACATGAATATATTTGCCCCCAGTACCTCAAACATGAATATATTTGCCCCCAGTAGCTCAAACATGAATATATTTGCCCACTTCACCTCAAACATGAATATATTTGCCCCCAGCACCTCAAACATGGATATATATATTTGCCCCCCTCTCCCCTTGCTCACCGGCTCTGAGGGTCCGCGAGTCGGTAGGGGGGGCCGGTTTGGGGCATCATAGTGGGCCCCCGCTGGTTTCCCTGTGATGGTCATCAGTGACAGTGCTCTTAACAGGCAGCCAGCGGCACACTCTGTAAATGCCGCGGTGGCGCCTGCAGCCCAGTCTAAGCACGTTGCACTGGCGCCGCCCCTCATGTGACACGTCACGTCACGTGAGGGGGCGACGTTTCCAGAGTGCGCCACTGGCTGCCTGTAGAATACAGTTATTCTAATGAGAACATCAGAATACTAGTGTCTCCCAGAGACCAAATTAAGATTTAACTTTTATTGAACACAAATTAAAAGAGAAATGACATATAAACATGAATAGACAGTGCTCATAAAACTAAACATCATAAAACCAATTCACCAATACAAGATTGGTATGTCCAACAGCAGATATATATATATAACCAATATATCAATACAATGAGTGACCTTCAAGGATCACTTCAAGGTATTGTACCAAATAGTTAAAGAAATGTTGAGAGTTGAATTGAGAGTCATATGGATCAACTGGAGGTATAATACAATGAGAATACAGATGTGGCAAATGACGTTCAGGTTATGCTCAGTTCATTAAAATGCTTCACCGTGTAAACGGCACGAATGAGAGTGTCAATAGTCATTTTACGCCACTGATAGATTATTAAATTGATTCGTGGTGTGGACCATATGAGGCTAAGGAATGTCAGGAAAATGCATCATTGGCTTCCCATGGAGATTGACAAGTGAATCAGCCAATAGTGGTTAATGTTGTATGCTGCTGCCTAGGCAACTGATGGAACACAAGGGAGCGGATAAGTCTCGTCTCCATACATCTCTATACTATCCAAAAATAAAACAATAATGGCAATATGGCGAGCAATGGATGTCAATGTGAATGACGTTCATATTATACTCAGTTCATTAAAATGCTTCACCGTGTAAATGGCGTGGGTGGAAGGATCAAAGGTCATTTATCGCCGCTCATGTTGATTATTGAATTAATTCGTGATGTCGATGAAGCATTTTAATGAACTGAGCATAACATGAACGTCATGCGCCACATCTGTATTCTCATTGTATTATACCTCCAGTTGATCCATATGATCTTTTAGTCACTTTTCGTTTTGCAACTACGCAGTTTTGGTGATGCTTAAAACCAGACAATGAACATGATCGGATTGCATTGATATTCATCACTCGCCACATTGCCACTATTATCTTTATTTTTGGTCAGTATAGAGATGTATGGTGATGAGATCTATCTGCTCCCTTGCGTCCCATCAATTGCCCAGGCAGCAGCACACAACACTAACCATTATTGGTTGATTTGCTTGTCAATCTCCATGGGAAGCCAATGATACATTTCCCTGACATTCCTTAGCCTCATTGGCTAATTAACTAATTCGGGCGGAATACGCATCACTTCAAATAGCCCTTTATTTCTTTTCGGCCGTAAGCACTCCTGACGAGCCACTCCTGTCGAAACGCGCGTCGGGTGCACACAGTAGGCAGGGATCCTCCACTCCTACCTTTGAATCCTGTACCCTGTGACCTCAATATATTTATATATATATACTTTAATGTCTTTTGACAAAAATTTGGTCAGCTTTTGTGGTATGCCTATTCAGGCCATTTGAGTTAAAGATCTTAGGATATCCCTGCCTCTGGTGCTTTGTATGTCCTCCAATGTGCAGGTCCATGGTTTAATATGGCCATTCAACTCTCAACATTTCTTTAACTATTTGGTACAATACCTTGAAGTGATCCTTGAAGGTCACTCATTGTATTGATATATTGGTTATATATATATATCTGCTGTTGGACATACCAATCTTGTATTGGTGAATTGGTTTTATGATGTTTAGTTTTGTGAGCACTGTCTATTCATGTTTATATGTCATTTCTCTTTTAATTTGTGTTCAATAAAAGTTAAATCTTAATTTGGTCTCTGGGAGACACTAGTATTCTGATGTTCTCATTAGATTAACTGTATTCTACTTGAGTCTCAGGGGGAAACCCTTTGGTCTCTCACCACCTTTTTCATTATTTTTTCAATTAACTATTTCTTTTCTGGTATTATCGTGTTACTTTCTACCATTGAGGTAGTGACTCTCCACTGGCTGCCTGTGTGCACTGCTGACCATCACAGGGCAGGGAAACCGGCGGAGGCCCACTATGGCGCCCCTAATAAAACTGCGCCCGGGGCCACCGCCCCCCAGCCCCCCCACGCTACACCACTGGTAGAACCTGCTTTGCTACTTTCCACATTGTCTCTTGCTGAAATTTTAATGGCTGTACTAATATCAGAATCGAAACCTTTGGGAAAATGAAATAACCATGAATGCGTGCACGTCAGGTTAAGTTGATGCAAAGTACGACTGAAGCAAGGAACTTATTTGTAAATGACAAATAATACTCATTCTTGCTGTATTCCAATAGTGAGGTACTGGGTCCATGGATATATCCATCATTGTGGTTTAGGCTCACATCCTATAACTTTTCCTTGTAATTACAACACAGGTGTGGGTGGTGATAGTGTTTCACATCCTGCAGTATAGCTCAGTAAAACGAGTACATCCTTTAAGTCTCTTACAATTGAAAGTAACATGAGATTCTTAGTCAACAGAGACATCAGTTTGGAAAGTGTCAAGTATCACCCCAATTGTCTTCAACCAGTTGTTGACTAGCGCTTCCGCTATGGCCATTATTATTTTGTTTAAAATGTCTTTATTAAATTTGGCAGGTTTTGGGATGAAACACATACATGTTATACATACGACACAAAATTATAATCCATTGTAGAACATCGGTATAAAAGAGTACAGTAAACTGTATTACAAATGAATATAAAGAGAAAACATGGATTGACGAGTTTGGTGCGCCTTGAGGTTTGCGGCACACAAGCGTCCGTGAGAGCGGACGTTCCTCCCACTATGTGCGCTCAGCGTACAAAGCGCGATCCTCCTATGGAGGATCGCGCTTTGTAGCCCCGTCAGCGTCCGTCTAGCTTTTTGACAGGGAGGGCTTTTTCACGTCCGGTGGTTGGCACTCCCCATCAAAATGGCACAGACACAGGGAAGTGTGGGAAACTAAAGCAAGCACTAACTGCGCTCGTGTGCCGCCAGAATCAGACTGATAAACTCAACACTGACTGTGAGCCAGATTGTCTTTCAAGTATGAATGCCTGGCTTGACAAATGCTCATTCAAGTAAAAGGACACAAATTACCATAGACACACTCCAAAAACGTATGGAAAGCTCTCATGGAAGGGGGAAAGCGGTTATAGCCATAAAGGGAGAAGCCCTATATAATTATCCAATGTTTTCGAATAAGCTCAAACTTACTCATGGAGGTGAAACGTTTAGGAAGTGTTCATATACCGTACTTTTGGACACATAAGGGTCTATTGACGAAGCACTGAAATTGAGTGCAAATTCGGTGCTTTGCATTTCGGCCCATTTCGCTGCACTTCGATGATTTCATTTTGCGAGTGAATTCACTATTTAGAAATTGGAGTCGCCGAAGCAGTAATCGGATGTCGGCGAAAACCGTCAAAGTGTACCGTTAACCGCCGAATTGCGCTGAATTAGCATCGGCAAAATCTGCCAAACTGCAAAAATAAAAAAAGGAAGACTCCTATTCTCCTAACAAAAGTATAAATCAATAAAATGTAAATAATAATAAAATGCCCTTTAACCTCCCTGGCGGTCTAATTTTTTCAAAATTTCGTGTCTAAAAGCGTCTCAATTTTTTTTTAAGAAAACGTGTTTTTGTACATAATTAGCCTGTAATAATTAGGAATCACGCACTGAAATCCGTGCAATCAAGAGTTCTTACTGGTAAAATCCTTTATAAATAAATAAAAAATAAATAGTAAATACACTGAGTCCGATAAAGTTTGAAACACGACATAATAATTTATTATCCCAAAAATAATTATCCAAAATAATGCAAATAAATGATATTCAATATAATACAACAAAAAACACTGAAATCTGTCTGCAAGCAAGGGTGAGACGATGTATGATCTATTTCTTATCCTGTAGTGCTACCCAGTGGCCGTTAATAAACATTACACTTTGGATTACAGTATTTTATGAATTGTTTATAAATTTGCTGATGGTTCCCGCCCACCCTGCACCATGTGACTCGCAGGGAACCTGCCAGGAAGCAGCTCGCCGCGTTCACACAACGGGGACAGCGAGGGAGCCAGGAGGCGGTGAGTAAACATCCAGCCCGAGTGTGGCTCGGAGTTACCGTTCACGGTAGTGAAATTTAACCCCGAGTCACACTCGGGAATACTGCCAGGGAGGTTAAAAAGTAATAAAGAGGTCTGTTACAAAATAAAAAAGATTTCACAAATTAAAAAAACAAAAACATCTTCTAAAAAATACAAAAAGGTGCTCTAAAAAATAAAAAGGCTTTTTGCTGAAAATGAAAAGAATAAACGGTCTAAAAACCCCCCAGATAATATGTTTTTACATTGAACCCTATGGGGGTCACATGTTTAACCCTTTCACTGCAAATGACTGTGGGGGATGTCTGCGGGTTCGCACACTGTGTGCTGAGGACGTCCCCCACACATCATTCGGTCTCCGCAGTGTCAGAGAGGCATCGACCTGGAGCGGAAGAGTTAGGTGTGCCATTACCAGGGGCTGACTGCCAACTTTTGGCCTAGGAGAAAAGGACAACCCAGAGACCCATAGTGCAGCAACTTGGCATCCCATTTAAATGCTTATCTCTGCTCTTACTCGCGGCTTCCACACTGATATTCTCTTCTATTATCAGATGCAGCTGCACCTCCCCGCAATAGTAAGCCGCGGCCGCGAGTAAGCAGCAGAGAAGAGTGCAGCCCTTCCCTGCTGAGCCATTTCACACATGGGTGCATTTTGACTGTTTTGTGCTCATCATTTTTAAATACGATTTGAATCATGTTATATTATAGGACCCAGACAAATGATATATCCTTTGTTTCCAGCAGACTCGGCAGATTCCAAATATACCATTATTATGCGTATAAGTCATGTCCTGTCAGAATGCTATAACAAAAACTTTAAAAAAAAGTAAATTCCCATTCAGATTTCAACAGTTTACAGCACGTAAAATAATTTTTTCACATTTCATCATCCAAACCTTTATGGTTATATATTCTATGGGGCACTTTTTTTTAAAAAAAAAAAAAAATTAAATACGAATCTGTTGCTGCATTTATCTGAGAAAATATGCAATTTTAACTAAAACGGAAAAGAATAATTTTCACTTGTGTTTGAGGATTTTGGGAAATGAGGAGGTGAGTAATAGCGGTGGTACTGCTCATTTTATATGTGACAATGCCAGCGCTTTGGTACAAAATAAATAAAAAAAAATGTTTTTCTTCTTTTAGATTTTACACGGTCATGTTTGGTATTATTGGAAAGGACAGACTATGACCTTTCCAATGACACCTAATTTGACACGACAGCTTGTGTTTTAGGTGGACTAATGTGTAACATCACAATGTGCCATCTCCTTCCTGTTTGCTCATATCATTGGAAATGATAAGATGAGCTAGAGTAGTAGCATTGTTTGCTTTTTAAGGAAAAGCACATAATGCCACTGCCTTAAAACAGAGAAAAAAAAAGAAAATTTTGCATTTATTTTCCACTTTTCTATTTTTAAACCTCGTGCAGATTAGAGACGCAGGGTTCCAAAGCCCCCCAGCGCTCCTTGCTGCACTGTGTCACCCCTCTCCTCTTAGATTGTAAGCTCTCGAGCAGGGTCCTTCCCTCCTACTGTTCAGTGTGTGTAACGTGTATGTATATTCATTTTTCTGTCTCTCCCATTGTACAGCGCTAAGGAATCTGTGGCGCTTTATAAATGCTTTTAACTGTAACTGCAGAGGTTTAGGCTTTTTGATGGAACAATGCATAATAAGGCATATTGCCTTCACTTCCAAACTCGCTGGCAACATGAGAAATGAGATGTTGAAATATTGTAGTATCATTGTCCACTTTATAATTGAAAAGTGAACAATAGTGCTGTGTTAGAAAAGAAAAAAAAAGGAAATTGTTATTTATTTTTACATAAAACCTGGTCATATTTGGTGTCATTGGAAAGGCCATGCTCTGGTGCACCTGGTCTGGTGGTCTGATCAGTGTATGGAAAGGTAGATCGACAGACAGATTGATAAATATATATATATATATATATGAGGTTTTGCCATGCCTTTGTGAATTTGCTTGTATTGTAATATGTTGTATAGCAGCTCAAGACAACTTCTAAATACTGCTAGCATGTAAGTGTAGTCAATTGCAAATACAATGCTGCTCAGTGATTTACTGTGTGACCAATGTGTACATTGACGTCAGGGATATAAAGTGTTTTGTGTATTTTTTATGTAGATAGGGACGCTGCAAAAAGTATTCAATCGCTAGATAAGATATATATATGGGGCTTATTGTGATTGCTGACAAAGCATTATTATCAAGTACCTTTATGGACCTGACTTACAAAAGGTGTAATGTCCTTAGATACACAGAAATGAATATAGTTCCAATGACCATTAATGATTAAGGCAACTTACAGTGTCTGTTACCTGCAATTGTCTTATAGGTAAAAGGAAATTTCTGAGGATTTCATGGCTTAGGTCTAAGGCATGTTCACAAGCTTCAATGTAAATAATCTCTTTTCAAAATCCACTCAAGCAATATAGAACATGTTAACTAATTAATAATGCATTGCTTCAGTGACGTATTATCCTAAATTGAAGGAAGATTTCAAAACAGCAGCTTTTAGGGTAAATCACACAAACAAAATATTTTCAAAATTTAGTAACTAACACCTCATGTTTGTCATTGCCCATAAAAAAGGAAAACAGATTCTTCACGTCTGTTACCTGCTCATTCCCTGGACTTTATTAGGATTTATTTTGGCAGATAGGTTTCTGTGTCCCTTGCTTAAGACGTCTGGAGGTTCATCGATGGAGTGGTGGAGGTTGGACTGTAATAATATGTTGGGTTACCTGTTATTAGTTATACACCATCCAATGGTCCCTTTTGGTTCTGCTCCGCCTCCCGTGATTGCCCTGTGTATAATAAACCTTTTTCTGTTTAGCCTTGCAAATCTGCCTCTCTCCACATCTGTCACCGCACCTGCAACCCCGTACAACCCATTCGGGACACCGCCCCACGATATTTGCCACTTGTAGCTGCTGCTCCAATCTGCACCATCGTTGGGCCGGCCTGGATCTGTGTCTATAAGATTGGTCAGGAAAATGTTTCCTTTGGATGTTGTCTATGAAAGGGGTTGCGTGTGGAGAAGCTTTCATTAGTGCTACCTTTATGGGATAGTAACGCAGGAGTTTAATTATGTCCCTGTATCATTTATCCACTGTATTTTGATATAAAAGGCAGAAACAGCCATCAGCTCCTCTTGGACTCCCTGAAAATGGATATGGACTCTTCAGGAGCAGTTGTCCATGTCTTCCTGTTGATGTTGAAGAGCCCAGATATTCTCTGTATGATCATCCAGTTGCTGAGCCATGCACTTGCGTGTGATCATTACTTCATACTTTAAAGGACAGCAGTGTAGGTCCCAGGGCTACAACTTTGGATTCCACCTATTGAAGGTCTATCGTGATGTCCTTTCTGGTCAGTAGCTGCTGAATAGTGAGAATATCTTGTTTGGTGGCTGGAGTGTCCAGGTGGGAGGAAAAGGCTGTTCCTACCTTGTTGCCGGGTGAATGACAGCAAGAAGGTGGCTGTGTGTGAAAGTTTAGCAAGCAGGCTTTGTGGGGTGTCTCACTGGATTTGATATTGCTGGGCATCCCTGATGCGCTGCGGAATTGAATAGATTTCTTAGATGATGCAAGCAGGACATGAGTCCATCTTGGGCAACTACTGGAGGCACAGGAAGCCTGTTTAACAAAGAGGTGAGGTGTAAAATGTACGAGATGTGAGGTACACGAGTCTGGCAGACAGGTTAATTATAGACTATAGAGAGGTAATCTGGAATTGTTTGCAGCCAATAAGAGGATGAATACAGTTTTTGAGGGGAGTGATAAGAGCTTGAATGAGAACTTTAGTAGAGTTGACAGCTTTCATGGAGGTCTTTCACAGGGGTCAGGGAGACTATTTTATGTCACTTAACCCTTTCGCTGCTGAGGCTTTTCCCGCCCCTATGCTGAGGTCATTTTTACCTGTTTTGCGCATCATGTTTAAACGTGTTTTGAAGGCTTATTTTAGTATATGACACCGACATATTATATATCGTTCTTTCCGTCAGACTCGGTAGATTCATAATATGTCATTATTATATGTATACGTTATGTCATGTCTGTATATTATAACAAAAAATGCAATAAAATATGTATTTTCAATAATTTACAATGTGTAAAGTGTTTTTTTCCACATTTTAACATGCGAGCAATTGCGGTTATATTTTGTATGGGGTGCGCTTGTTAAAAAAATTAGAGATGGGGTCTCGTTACATTTTTTTTTGGGGAAAATGACACTATTTTTAACAAACGCACCGCATACAAAAATCGTTAGTGCAGCATCATTGTTCACATTATAATTGAAATGGGAACAATATTGCTGCATTAACAAACCCAAAAAAATAAAAAAAAAGTGTTTAATTTTTTTTAAAAATTTTTTTTTATTTTTATTTTTCTTTTTTTTACAAAATTTTTCACTGTAGTGTTTGATATCGTTGGAACGGCCATGCTCTGGCCGATCCAACGATACCAAAATTTAACCCCTAGCTGCCACGGATCGGGAGATAGGGAGTTCATTGGAACTCCCTATCTCCACAGTTGGTGGCAGTTAGGGGTTAACTCTAGGACTGGCGTCATCGTGCTACGCACGATGACGCCAGTCCTCTGGGGGAGTTCCCGGAGGCTTGGCCGACATCCAAGATGTCGGCCAGCTCCGGAAAAGGATCGCGAACCGGCGCTTTTCAGCGCCGATTCGCGATCCAGCTCCCCAGGGGTTAATGCCAGGCATCATTTGGAAGGGCAGGCTGTGCCCTTCCAAATGATGCCTGGGTTAACCCCCTGTGCGCCGCCGATCGGGAGGGAGAGAGGTCCGAAGGACCTCCCCCCCTCCCTTTCAGGCGCCTCCTCCGCACATGCGGGGGGGGCGCCTGAATTAGGTGTCATCGCGCCCCCGCGATGACACCTAATTCTGGCGGCTGCTGGTCCGGATGCCGGGCTGACATCCAGGATGTCAGCCCGCACCGGAGGGGCCAGCGATCGGCCGGAACCCGGTCGAACGCTGACCCCAATGTGAGGACGCGCTCAGCGCGTCCTCAGCACACCAGCGGGACTGCTGAGGACGCGCTGAGCGCGTCCTCAGCAGCGAAGTGGTTAAATGGTCTTTATAGCTAGAGTGTAGGGATGTGCGTTTCGGCTTTCGGAATTTTCACGAAATTTTCCGATTCGTGTTTTCGGATGCGGACGATTTTTCCGAAAATTTTTAGATCCGAAAATGTCAGATCCGAAAAGTTTTCCGAGCCGAAACGAAATATTTTCGGAATTTTCGAATGGACTTGAAATGTGTCAAATCGAAATTTATTGCTTTGAAACGAGGAGAACAGACGTTCCGAAAAAACGAAAATTTCCGAACTTACGAAAAGTCGATACAAAAAACGAGCAAAGTGACACGAAAATCCGAAAAATGGTCGATATTCCTACAAAAAATTTATCCGAAAAACGAGTCGAACCGAACCGAATCGAAACAGAAATCGGTCGAAACGAGCCGAATCGAAAAGTTTAAAAATCCGAAAAATCAAACCGAATCGAACCGAAAAAAAAAATCGGTGCACAAGCCTACTAGAGTGTCCCTTTAATAGTGTAAGGAGCAACATTAATAAGTGTATCTTGTTTTTACAGTTGATTCCTGAAGCAAGAGTTCTTCAGTGCTCATCTTCAATACATAGAGTCTGCAACCTTGACTAATAGCCTTCAAACGCACCCGCAAGCAGCCGACGAGCCGCCAAACACAGCGCCGACCAGCTGCAGAAAAAAGCCAATTGAAACTTTCAAATTTGAAACGCTGTTTGCAACGAAAAAAAATACTGGACGAAAATGTCTGGAATTTACATATAAGATCCTACGAATAATAATAAAAAAGTCTGTTACAGACAAAAGAGAAATAACTATTTAAAAAAAATCTGAAAAAAATAACGAAAAATGGCTAAAAAAATAAGAAAAAAAATTAAGAGACTTTTTGATGCAAATTCAAATAATAAACGGTTTATTAGATATTGAGTAAAAACAGGAATATTTTTACCATTGAAACCTATGGGATTCGCCTGATTAAACCTGCCGCATGAAACCACCGAACATCAGGGCATTTCACTGACATTTCACTGCTGTTTGGTGTCTCTGAATAGATTAACCATTGATTCTCTATGGGGAATTTCACTGCCATAGAACAGGTGCCATATTTGCTGGCAATTCGCCAAAATTTGGCGAACTGCCTGCTTTGCAAATAGCCAAATGGCCATGAAAAT
Source organism: Leptobrachium leishanense (assembly GCA_009667805.1). NCBI lineage: Eukaryota > Metazoa > Chordata > Amphibia > Anura > Megophryidae > Leptobrachium > Leptobrachium leishanense. The sequence continues at coordinate 67,726,205 of CM019066.1, forward strand.
GCATCGTACGGGGAAATTCGCTGTTTGGTGCATTTTTGGGGCAACTTTGGATCTCTGTGAATAACCCCTATAATGTTTACTTGATAAAATGTCATTCAAGTTTTATTTTTCACTTCACAATCCGACAAACGGCTGATTAAGGGAGTAAATCAACACCTTGAGAAAACCTACAGGGTTATTCAAAGAGATCCGAATTGCTTGAGAAAGGTAACCGAACACTGAAAATCAGCGTTCGGTTGCCTTTCTTGGCCATTCGGCTATCCAGAGAGCAGGCAATACGCCAAATCCTGGCGAATTGCCTGCACATTCGGTGCCTGTTCGGTGCCTGTTCGAGGGCAGTGAAATCCCCATGAAAAAGCACTGCTTCGGCTATTCAGAGAACACAAACCAGCAGTGAAAGGTTCCCCTAATGTCCTGCCATTCGGTGGTTTAATTCAGCAAATTTATTCAGGAGAATCCGATAGACTTCAATGTTAAAAATATTCCCGTTTTAATTCAATATCTAATAAACCGTTCATTATAAAATTATGCAGTAAAGAGTCTCTTTATTTATAGATTTTTTAGGATATTTTAAGCTTTTTTCTGGATTTTTTTTAAAAAGTCCGATTTTTAAAAAAACAAATTTCAAGTTTACTTATTTTTTCTGTAACAGCCCTCTTTATTATCATTCCCTGGACCTCATATGCAAATTTCAGACATTTTCGCTCAGTAGTTTCTTTGCAAACAACATTTTATTTTCACACATTCATACAAACGGTTTTGCTAATTTATTCACTGCCTCGTCTGCGTCTCAGCTGCTTCGGCTGTGTGTGATCTGCTCCTGTTCGGGTTTTTCTGTGGTTTTCGGCAGTTTAATCCAGATGTTTTTGAGGGTTTTCGGCGTGCATTCGCTGGGTTTTGCGGTTCGTTGTTGTCGGGTTTGCAGCACTTTTCCCTGCAATTCGGGGACCCTGTGGTGTTTGCTGAATACACCGCAGGGTCACCGAAATGGGATCGGCAAAAGGAACCGTATTGAAGAGAACGAAAAGTCACCGAACGTGCAGTGACTTTTCGAATCTCTTTGAATAACCCTGCTAGTTACACAAACAATGAAGCAGCAATATTAATAAAAATACATTTATTGAAAGCAAAACATATAAACAGTATACTTGTTACTTTCCATATAACTATTAGGCAAGAAAAATCACTCCCGAGTCCCTAATTAAGAGCTCGATCTAACTCGTCCCGATGGCCAAAATCTGGACCATTATTCAGTTCGGGAGATTCAAATGCGAGTCTACCAGAGTTTCCATTCCTGATAAAAACATGCCTCGAATACAGGCTCTCGTGGCAGTGCTTTCCAATGGAAACATTGGTTACAGCGATTCAATTCGTGCTTCTTAGTATGCAGATTTCTGAAATATATGTTAAAAGGTGTTGCTAAATGGATTTTAAAGCTGTAAATAAAGGAATGAGACTGAAAAATATGATGTTTAATAAAAGATTTCAAATAGCCACGCTTAAAAGCATAAATCTGTATTATGCTGGCTGAATATTGCCGATCTCGGACGTTTTAAAGGCCAGTATTTTACGGACCAACAACGGGCAAATTACATTCCTAGCGTAAAACGGGGGCGCTAGGGAGGAAAAACTGCCCGCAGTTTTCCCCCCTAGCGTGCCCGTTTAACCGCTAGATTACAATGCAGGCGCTAAAAAAGCTGCCTGCATTGTTACCGCGCAAAGCCCTGGTAGTCCATAGGACTCCATTGAGCCAGACGCCGGTGGTCACATGACCTGCCGGATCTCACCTCACAAGATCCGGCCGGTCAGCGTAGTGATACGCAGGGAGAGACTGGGGGGCACTTTTCCCCCGGTCTCTCCCTGCTCCTGCCAGACTGAGGAGGCGGACGGAGCCGCGGTCCTCGCTGCGGGCCAGGAGGTGAGTATATGATTCTTTTTATTTGTTTTATTGGCTGGTGTTAACGGATTCCGCTTCTGCAAAATCCGTTAACACCAAGTCCTGGCTGTGGTTAACTTTCCGCTAACCAGAGCTGGACGTTAATCAGCGCTAGTAGATTGTAATCCTAACGCAGATTAACACTATGTGCTCCCCATTTTAAGTATAGGGAGCACAAAGTACAGTAACCTCGCGCTGAAAAGCACAAGGTACCAAACGCAAACGGGTTACTTAACGTGATATAATGTAAAAATAATGTATAAAGTGATATAATGTCACCTGATGGCCTGAAAAGGACCTTGTGGTCAGCGCTGGTATATTACATGTACCCCTTGATTGACTTGACCAAAGTTTGGAATGTCTTAACCATCATTATTGAGAAAAAGTCATGAGATATTAATGAATTTCATAAGCTTGTTGCCCAGTGTATTCTGACATGACAGTGTACAATCACACAGATTTGGGCCACACCTGCTTTCAACCGTCCTTGGTCTGAAAAAATCATCAACATATAAAAAAAAATTATTAATTTACCTGTCCCTGAATTAATTCCCCCCTATTTGCTTCGCATTTCTATTCATGTGCGCACTCATTTCCACGGATTGTGGTGGAACGAGCTTTGCAGTGTCCTTCATTTATGCTCTGCTTTGACTTCGTAGTGCTTTGCCGCTTGCTCAAGATCTTTGACGATCATGTCCACGTCCTCCTGGGATGTCTCTCTCCCCACGCTGAGGCGCACGGCCCCACGTGCAGCCTCCAGGGGCACTCCGCTGCTCAGCAAGACTGGGGATGGGCTGTAACGATACAGCATAACCGATATAAAGAGGAAACACAGAAAGAAAAAAACGGCAGAAAAAAAAAAAAAAGGCTGTCCATTAATTCTTTATATAGCTTTTTTTTTTTTTTAACAGACCACAACAAGACCTTCTCTTTTGGGGAATACTTATTTTACCTCTTAGTGAGACAATTAGTCCACACAAGTTAAATCTCTTTAAAATTGCCATAATTAGCAGGGTTATTCAGAGAGCAGTGAAAACCAGGAGAATGACTGGAGAACTGAAAATTCTAGCAGGGTTATTCAGAGAGCGTGAAAAGCAGGAAAATGACTGGAGAATGAAAAATTGTAGGTCAAAATAGCCGATTTGGAAAGTGAGATGAATGGGAGAATTTTTCTGGTTTGGCTATTTTGACCTAGAATTTTTCATTCTCCAGTCATTCTCCTGAGTTTCACGCTCTCTGAATAACCCTGTAGGTCAAAATAGCCAATTTGGAAAGGGAGATAAATGGAAGAATTTTTCTGGTTTGGCTAATTTGACCTAGAATTTTCACTTCTCCAGTCATTCTCCTCATTTTCACCTCTCTCTGAATAACCCTGAAGGTGTTTTTACTAATAGTTAGCATTGTAATATCCCTGATACTATTATTTATGAAAATGTTTGTGTTAGGTAAATGATAGAGGATCTCCACTACAAATGTGCTAATCATAGAGGTGGAGTCTTCTGAGTGAACTGGGTTCTTCATTAATCAATGTTCCATAGTTGCACGCCTTAATATTTGGGCTGGGCACACCTATGATACTATTTAATGCTAATTACGTTACTTTAACCCCTTCACTACCAAGATAACACAGGACTTCAAAAGGCATTCTCAGGTACCAATATTGAGTTATCTCGATCTGCAGCTCTGAAGGACAAACACAAATTAAATCTGTTTGCTGCAAACAATTTTTGTTTGCTTTTGTGCTGCAGAAGGAGCCCCTAAAGTTTTAGCCTTGTTGACATAATGACCGAGGTACTAAAACGGTTTAAAATTGGCTGAAGAATGCCCTGACATGTCGACCTTTCACCTGCCGATGCAGGGAACCACAAGCTGCAGCTCAAACTGCTGTAACTGCATTTGCCAGTAGATAGCGCCATCTGCCTGCCAAATAGATTATTAAAGTAAGAAATACACTGCGAATATTCCCATATATTTCTGACTGTATAATTAATTAAAATGATTTCTCAAAGAAGGAGAAAAAAAAACACAGGTTCCTGACAATTTTTTTTAATCACTTGGTGGTGAAGGAGTTAAAGTGGTAATTCCTATCAATTCCCATTTTTTAAAAAATATTCCTGCTTAACATGTGTTGGTTCCAGTTTTTTTTTTCACCAGTGAGCTTGTGGAAATTGTAAATGGACTCACATTTTGTAATTCAAAACTGGAAACAATTCTCAGAGTCGGCTATTCTAACAACCCTGCTAATTTTGTCTTATAATGTGCAATATCATTAAAATTCACAGTTTATTGAACAAGACTGAATAGGTTTCACCATCCCGTGCACTAAAAGAGCTCAAATAATGTCTCTGGATCAACTGGTTGCTGAATTGTGTTTGTAAGAAGATCAGAGTGTTACCTGTCCCCCCTGTCGGAATGACAAGCAGCTCCAACGCTAGCCAGAAGATGTCGACACTGAGACAGCCACTCACGACCTACAAAACAAAAACACAAACAGAATATATTTCAATTGTGCAGAGGAGGTGCCAGCCTAATGCTATAAGTTTCCTGGCACACAATCAGCTTCAAACAAATCACAATGCAGGATTCAGAACATTCCGGATTTCTGATTCTTCTGGATTTCAGAATCCGGGAGAATCTGATGTTTTAGAAGATGGAGATTGCACTGGAAAAGTTGTGATTCCCTTCCTGCTTCTGTGCACACGCTGTGATTGCTCTACAGCATTTCTTTCAGACATGATGCTCACAGTCAGCGTGACTCCAGGCAGCATGTCACAGAGAGACTCCCAGTGTGTGCCGTGGTCTGCTGCAGCGCTTAGAGAAGTTGTGGGCAACTACGGTCCCCAGATGTTTTGAAACTACATTTCCCGTGATGCTCGGCTGCTCATAAGGTCTGCAGAGCCTCAAGGGAAATATAGTTCCAAAACATTTGGAGGGCCAGGGTTGCTAACCCCTGATTTATAGGAATATTTGATATTACGTCATTTTGCTGCTTTGTCCTGTGATACTTATAATTAATAGAAATCCTGGTGTCATTTGTTTCTGATAGATATTTATAAAATGTTTATCAAAAACAAATTACAACACGGGAAATGTAGTTTCAAAACATCTGGAGGGCCGTAGTTGCCAACACCTCGCTTAGAGCCTTGTACCAGAGCAGCAGTGACAGCTCGAAGCGCCCCCTGGTCTGAAATTACGATGCTCCACCTGTATATCTACTGTGTATTCATTTTATGTAATGTTCATTACTAAAGCATTCAATTTTACGGTGTCCATCATTGCTATTACTGAGTACTTTTCGTATATCGATGTGACAACAGCAAAAAAAAAAACTGTAATGAATAATCCATTTGTCTGTGTAAATTCTTAGGATTCCTGTATCCGGTTCATTTATTCAAACCCGATCTCATCTCTGTGGAGCTGGAAAGATTTTATGTCCGGCGACATCAACTTAAAACTAAGGTCAGACGAACGCAGTATTAACCTCCCTGGCGGTCTAATTTTTTCAAAATTTCGTGTCTAAAAGCGTCTCAATTTTTTTTTAAAGGAAACGTGTTTTTGTACATAGTTAGCCTGTAATAATTAGGAATCACGCACTGAAATCCGTGCAATCAAGAGTCCTTACTGGTAAAATCCTTTATAAATAAATCTATACTATAAAAGAGTAAGGCTTTGGCTGTCCGTCGCCAAAACCCTACTGCGCATGCGCGCGCAACCAGCGGCGGTTGGTTGCGCGCGCATGCAACCGCCGCGGCACGAGCCGGCTGCCGGCTCGCCGCGGCGGTTACACATGCACACAGCAGCCGGGTAGAGGCTGCGCTCGCAGCCTCTACCCGGCTGCCGCGCGCATCCAACCCCCGAGCGGCGAAGGGAAAGTTTCCTCCGCCGCTCGGGGTTGGATGCGCGCGGCAGCCGGGTAGAGGCTGCGAGCGCAGCCTCTACCCGGCTGCTGTGCGCATCTAACGGGTCCCCCGAGCGGCGAAGGGAAAGTTCCCTCCGCCGCTCGGGGGTAGGCTGCCGCGCGCATCCTACCCCCCGAGCGGCGGAGGGAAAGTTCCCTCGCTTCCGCTTTGAAGGACCCAAGCCCCGGTCACGTGACCGCGGCTTGGGTCCTTCAAAGACCGGAAGCGGGGAAATCTTCACTTCCCTGGCGCCGCTCGACAGGTAAGTATGAGCGCTGGGGGGGCCATATCCACGAGCTGGGGGACCATATCCATGACCTGGGGGCAAATCCATGAGCTGGGCAAATCCATGACCTGGGGCAAATCCATGACCTGGGGCAAATCCATGAGCTGGGGCAAATCCATGAGCTGAGCAAATCCATGACCTGGGGCAAATCCATGAGCTGGGGGCAAATATCCATGTGCTGGGGCAGTATCCACGTGCTGGGGCAAATCCACGAGCTGGGGGCAAATATCCATGTGCTGGGGCAGTATCCACGTGCGGGGGCAGTATCCACGTGCGGGGGCAGTATCCACGAGCTGGGGCAGTATCCACGTGCTGGGGCAGTATCCACGTGCTGGGGCAGTATCCACGAGCTGGGGCAGTATCCACGTGCTGGGGCAGTATCCACGAGCTGGGGCAGTATCCACGAGCTGGGGCAGTATCCACGTGCTGGGGCAATATCCACGTGCTGGGGCAATATCCACGTGCTGGGGCAGTATCCACGTGCTGGGGCAGTATCCACGAGCTGGGGCAGTATATCCACGAGCTGGGGCAGTATATCCACGAGCTGGGGCAGTATATCCACGAGCTGGGGCAGTATATCCACGAGCTGGGGCAGTATATCCATGTGCTGGGGCAGTATATCCATGAGCTGGGGCAGTATATCCATGAGCTGGGGCAGTATATCCATGAGCTGGGGCAGTATATCCACAATAGACTGCCCTCTGGGCAGGCTTTACAACTAGTAAATAAATAAAATAGTAAATACACTGAGTCCGATAACGTTTGAAACACGAAATAATAATTTATTATCCCAAAAATAATTATCCAAAATAATGCAAATAAATGATATTTAATAAAATACAACAAAAAACACTAAAATCTGTCTGAAAACAAGGGTAAGACGATGTATGGTCTATTTCTCATCCTGTACTGCCACCTAGTGGCCGTTCATAAACATTGCACTTTGATTACAGTGTTTTATGAATTGTTTATAAGTTTGCTGCCTGGTCCCGCACACCCTGCACCGTGTGATTCGCAGGGAGCCTTACCAGGAAGCTGCTCGCCACGATCACACTGCAGGGGACAACGAGGGAGCCAGGAGGAGGTGAGTATGCATTCAGCCCGAGTGTGGCTCGGGGTTACCATTCGCGGTAGCGAAATTTAACCCTGAGTCACACTCGGGAATACCACCAGGGAGGTTAACGTGCGTTTAGCCGCACTAAATCACGGCCGCGCTAGCAGCAAATTATGTCCAATGCCGGGCAGCATATGAAGAACGGCCGCACGAAAGTGCGGCCGCACAACGCAAGTGGCAAACAAACGCATTTTTTCGAGAACGTCAAACCGCTAGTACTGACGTACAGAGTGCGCTGCGTCTGCTAGCGGCGTGTGTGCGTGATTAGGAGACGTCAGACGCTGCTAATGTCCGGCCAACATAACGTCCAGACGCAAAAAGTGTTTTATTGATGATCCGTACAAAATCATGGACGAAAATGTGCATCTTATGACCGTTATCGCGTATTCCGTGAAAAAATATGTCCATTTGTTCGAACGCACTTTTTCACAACCAACGCGAAAAATGCGTTAGTCTGACCCTAGCCTAAGTTATGCAAGTGGGTTGTGTCAGCACATCCCAGACGTCTGCAGAATAAGCCTGTATAGATGTCTCTGGTCTAAACAAGCCGTTTCACAGCAACGGAGAATAACATATTGCTGATAAATCTTTGTATTATGCAAGTTTACATTTTTACATGTTTATAAAACTAACATGACTTAAAGCCTAGGAGACAACTGACGCGGCATAATGTTACCAAGGATGGATGGTCTCAGCAGTGACACATTGCAGGTGTTAGGAAGCCACTCCGTGCCAGGAAAGTGAGAGTTGAACCGGATCCTGTCACCGAACACAACCTGTAAGTTTAGAAAACAACTTATTTATACATTAAAGTTGAAGGACTCAAACATTCTCCTATGTACGCTGTGCAGTGCTGCGGGGTCAGCATGTAAAGAATCTTAATGCGTGTTGATACAGCTGAAGCAACATTGTATTAGAAAAAAAATGTTTATTTTTATTCTCTAGAGAAATCACTGAATTGCTTAAAATGGATCGCAGGTGTTTACTTTTTTCATAGTGAAATTGTCCTATTTTTCCCCTTTTCTTATTTGTTTTCATGGACTGGAGATTGTAAATAAAGGGACTATTTTATTCATGGGCAACTCTTCCTGACAGCAAAAAATGTAACTGGCTTTCCCTGGTGCACATGTTGATGAGAGGCTACAGTTTGAAACAAAAAAGCATATGTTATGTTTCATTAGACAGGGATTTATTAGACAGGGATTTTGGTTTCTGCATTAAAAATACCGGCCTCGTATCTGATCAGAAGTCATTAGCCAGGCTTAAATTATATCATATATAACCTTAGACCAAGTTTAGAGATTTAAAGAATTTACACATTAAAAAAATAGAAACTTCATAGACATTTACATACCTTTACTTGAAATACTGTTTTATAATAATATTCACCTGATATAGTCTTATTGTCAAGGATCGATTCACATAATATTCTGATATTTGAGTTTATATCGTTCTGGTCATATAATAATAATTTATTTAACGTCCTACAAAAGGAGTAACTGCACCTGTAGTCATGTATGGTTTTGTATAGAATAGGGATCAGCAACCTTGGCCCTTCAGATGATTGAAACTACATCTCCCATGAGACTCAGCTAATCTAATATGTGGCTGTGCATCATGGGAGATGTAGTTCCAAACATCTGGAGGGCTCAGGATGCTGGCCTCTGGTATAGAAGATTTATGTTGAATCAGGAAAGATTTATTTATCACAATCTGCTGCAGGGGGCGCTCTTAAAAAAAAATAGCTCACTATATCCATCATTTCTCTCTCTTTCTCTAAATTAAACGTTGTTTTATTATTAGTTAGTTTGTGCATGCGCAGTACATGGGTTGCAATAAATTATGACAGGATGTAGATGGGCAGAGGCATGAGATAGAGAGGAACCTGCTCCCTGTGGAGCTCACATTCTAAATGTCAAATGTGTATTCAGATAAAATATCTACAAGATACTAAAGGAAAAAAAAAAAATGTCAGAAAACGAAAAAATTATACAGTGCACATTAAAAGAACTCTCGTAGAGGTATTGTCGGTTCGCTGTACAGGCAAAATAACCTATAAAAACGCATCTAAATTAAGTACAAGAGACTGCACAATCAGCTGTGTAAGATTCAAAGCATATGAACAACTCTCAGGGCTATATTACAATATTCGCGCAAAAATCATTGCGCAAAGCGAAAAGTTTTGTGCCAAGCGTTAAACTTTTGCGCGTGCAAATCACCGGAATTACAATCCTCACGGCTTTTTCCTTCTGCCGATCAATTGCGCACGCAAACAGTACATGCATAAGTGCAGACTCAGTGCTGTCTCGCGCAAAAATCTTTGCGCATGCAGTTTTTTGCACCCATTCAGCCAATCAAAATGAAGAAACAAACCTATCAAACGCAACTGAATTGCGTCTGCCAGAGGCATCGGAGACGGCTTCTGTGTCTATGATACAAAATGAGCACGTATGCTACAGTAATAATACACACACACCTGCCATCAACCATTATATTGTTGCTGCGTTCCTTTTTTTGGGCTGGTGTATTTGGTTTCGGCCAGGTTGTTCAGATTTGCCGTTAGCACCAGCTTTTTGCAGTTGCTAAAATAATGCGCGCAAAGGCTATGTGGTAATTACCGCAAATACATTGTAATACCATCCGCGTACCAGCGCACATTCGCATTTGCGATCACAATGTTAAGCATAGGACACGCAAAGTACAGTAAGCTCGCCCAGGTTCACCCGCGATAGACGATTGCGCGCGGTTGTTGCGCTGACTGTAATACGGGATTCGGCACAAATGGTTTTACCCCTCGCGTTAATGGCTTTTTGCACTGGCGCAAACGTTTGCGTGAAGATTGTAATTTAGCCCTTAGTGTAGAAGCACACATAAAAACGAACGGAACTGAAACGTAGTTATTTCTCTTATTGATGCCAGGCAGTCTATGGCCACAGGGGATGCACTCACCTGTAATCTCTGCTCCAGATAATCGCGGGTACTCTTCATGTGAGCACGATACGAGCTGCAATGTAAAGACACCAGCTCTGCCGCCTTTGGATAATGGACAGTGAATAGACGTTAGATTATGAGCGTAGCAGAAAGACTGATATGCTTTACCAATGACTACATTAGATATCCAAAGCCTTGAAAATGCCAGATAGTTCTGTTCAAACACTTATTAAGAAGTGGAAATTTCAGGGATCTCTTGATACCAAGCCAACGTCAGGTAGATCAAGAAAAGATTGCAGCCACAACTGCCAGAAGAGTTGTTCGGGATACAAAGAAAAACCCACAGGTGACCTCAGGAGAAATGCAGGGAGACTATTCTGGAAGCAAGAAGTGAATGTCACATGCAGGATATGATTGAAGTCAGATAGCTTAACTCATCCCCTTTTGAAAGCACACAAAGTCCTTTGTATTTTCTTCACTTTTTTGGGAAAATAACAGCAAATAAAAGGTGTCTTGGGGGAAGAGAGGGCTTCTCTGGGTAGGCTTTGTTATGGGGAGAAGGTAAAAACAGGATGCAATCACCCAGTACAGAACAGGATCTTTATACTCACATGACTCTATGGTAGACTGGGGAATTGGCAAGCTTTGCGGAGGAGATGGGGCTGGACAAAACTAACTATGTGAGTTGGACAGGGAGAGAAGAATAAACCACTCAGAGTAAAAACATAGGGGGAAAACAAATAAGGATTCTGGTTCCATGATAGGGACCGTGTGGTTGTTTCAAGGAGCACAATACGACGATACGTGAATAAAAATGAGCTGTGTGGTCGAGTTGCGAGAAAGAAGCCTCTACTGCGCCAATGCCAGAAAAAAGCCGTTACAATATGCTCAACGCCACCTTGACACGCCTCAGAGCTTCTGGCACACTGTAAATTGGAGTGACCAGACCAAAATAGAGCTTGGTCGCAACCTTAAGCGCTATGTTTGGAGAGGGGTCAACAAGGCCTATAGCGACAAGAATACCACACAACCACTGTGACACATGGTGGCTCCATGATTTTGGGGGGGGGGTGAGCTCTAAAGGCACGGGGAATCTTGTGATAATTGATGGCACGATGAATGCAGCATGTTCTAAGAAAATACGAGCAGGCAATTTGCATTCTTCTGCACGAAAGCTGCGCATGGGACACTCTTGAACTTTCCAGCACGAGAATGACCCTAAAAACAAGGCCAAGTTGACCCTCCAGTGGTAAAAGCAGAAAAAAAGTGAAGGTTCTGGAGTGACCATCTCAGTCTCCTGACCTTAATATCATCGAGACACTCGGGGGAGATCTCAAACGTTAAGTTCATGCAAGACAACCAAAGACTTTACATGACCAGGAGGCATTTTGCAAAGACGAATGGGCAGCTATACAACCTGCAAGAATCTTGGGCCCCATAGACAACCAGTACAAAACACTTCACGTGGTCATTGATGCTAGAGGGGGCAATACACTGTATTCAGAACTAAGGGTTTGCAGACTTTTGAACACGGGTCATTTGTTTTTTCTTATTTGTTGCATGATTGTGCCATTCTGTTATGACCTACAGTTGAATATGAATCCCACAAGAAATAAATGTGTTGTGCCTGCTCACTCATGTTATCTTTAAAAATTACACAATATCACCAATTCTTCAAGGGTTTGCAAACTTTTGGGCACAACTGTAACAGACTGGCAAAGGGTTGGACATCACAACCAATCCAGGGGTCTCAGACACTCTTGTATGAATTTTAGGATACGGTCTGCCGCTTTAAAACCTTTAACTTATAAATGTTATATGTTCTGCCGCTCAGGAGAACCACAGAAGTGAAGTCTAATCAAGACTTTTATGGCTTACCTTGCCCAGACCAGCTATCATAGGTGTATTCTCCGTGCTGTGAGGAAAAGAAAACAAAGCAGAATGTATCTCTGTCTGATTATCACAAGCAGAATAATAATAAAATATTACGCACACTTCAACAGCTTGGCAAAATATATTATGTCGCTCAGACTCGTAAATTCAAAGATATAAAGTAACCCAAAATGACAGCAAAATAAGACCTAGGGGTCTATTCACAAAGCACCGAAATTGAACACAAATTCACCATTTGGTGCTATGCGGTGGCAATTTCAGAGGTTAGTGAATAACCCCCCACTTGCACAATGATAGGCTGAGTGTCGATCTGAGTTCAAGGAACTAAGAATATCCTTTCTTTTCAAATATTTGACTTACAATGTTTGAGTAAATGAGTTTGTTGCCATATAAACTATATAGCTTGGCTAATAAAGAGGCACATCCCGCTAAGTATAGGTTATAGAACGTGTGGTGCTGTTTTCATGGTTGGTTATTAGTATTGGTCAGAATAGTCACCAGGTAAAAGAAGAATGGACATTGGAAGAGGTATGACATCTAATATTAAAGAAGTATTTCCCAAATTCCTAAATCTCCTGTGAAGGCAGGAATACACCAGCAAACAAGGAACACATAGAAAAATGTATATACAGTATGTACACACTGCCTGGCCAAAAATAAAAGTCTCAAACTCTAATATTTCGTTGGTCCGCCTTTTGTTTTGATTATAGCACGCCTTCGCTGTCGCATCGTTTCGATAAGCTCATGCAACGTCACAACATTTATTTCCATCCAGAGTTGCATTAATTTGTCTCCAAGATCTTGTGTTGATGATGGGAGAGTCGGATGCTGCGTAAAGTCTTCTCCAGCACATTATCCCAAAGATTCTCAATGGGGTTAAGGTCTGGACTGTGTGGTGGCCAGTCCATGTGTGAAAATGATGTCTCATGCTCCCTGAACCACTCTTGTACAATTTGAGCCAGATGAATCCTGGCATTGCCATCTTGGAATATGCCCGCTGTGCCATCAGGGGAGAAAAAAAACAATTGATGGAAAAACCTACCCAGTGTATTCAGGAAGTCACATGACCTCATTCTTTGGGCTGATAGCATTGCTGAACCTAGACCTGAATGACTGAAGTAACCCCATATCATTACAGGCTTTTTACAGTAGGTAATAACCTTTGTTTTGGCCAGGCAGTGTACAGATGTACACGTATACACACACAGAATCACATTCACACTCTCTCTTATTCTCCATTCAAGTTTTTAGGTTGTTATCTCAGTCTAGTTAGTCTCCATTAATAAGCCTGGCTTCTATTCACAGTCTGTATGCCATGTTTATAGCCCCAGTTTCTAAATTCAGTAAGGTTTTCATACTTGTAGTGTTTACTGGGCTATTTGTGTACAACAAAACGACATTAACCATAGATTTGTTCCACGTCAGCGTCGACAATGGCTGTCAGTCTGTACAAGACAGGTTTCTTGTCGAAACATTTGTCAATTAATCCAAACTTACAGATACAAAAGTCATTGCAATTTCATTTTTATTGTAGAGAAGCTCAAGGTCAGCATTGCCTATTTTAACCTGATACAGCGCAAACAAATAAATGAGATTTGTCTCACCCTGGGCGAAAGTTGCGCTCCTGTCCTCCTCCATACAACATAGGGAGCAATGGGGACAAGTGCCCAATGCTGTGGATGTACAGAGCTCCAATACGAGGTCCATAGAACTGCATTAAAATATACAAGACATATTACGGAGCAGCTAGAATACCTAACCATTTACATTAGCAACTTATGTACATCCTGTTAAGTCTGAATTACAAGGGAAAAGTATTATACACCCTGACTGCAACGAAGATGAATCAAGCTTATACTTTTTACTGCTCCATGCCTTGGTAATGAAAGATAAATAGGTGAGCCTTTAAAAAGTAAGGGCCAAAATATTGTATTTTAAATGTTGCTTGTTGGGGGACACTAATATGTTAAAAATGGAGAAATGCAGACTGAATCCTGCAATCACTGAGCAGCAAATCATATCACCTGTGTTGTGCTTCAGATATCTGCATACGTGGTGGCCTTTTAGGGGGACCTGAGGACCAGGGTTAGGAACCCTTGGCTTAAGAGTATAAGGATTTCAGAGGACCACTAATTGGATCGGGGGAGTTAAAATGCAACAGTAGTGAGCAGGTGCACTTTGGCCGTGATGTATCAGGGGATGGATAGTGTATTGGTCTTAAATATTAATGTGGTATCTCAATCCTGTATGAGAAATTGCAGTTTGTACTCCCCCAATCCAGCATCAGGTGCCACCATCTTTTGCCCTTAGTGAGTGGAGCTAACAGAAGGCTGTCATGCCGTGATGCGTGATTGACACTCAGTAGTCAACATGCCTACAGTCAATGGTGTACACAGACTGAGGATGGCTCTCCTGTCAGAGTGGTCCCTCTCATGTGGCATGCTGCAGTCATGTGAGTGACAGCAAAACTGACAGGGAATTACATCCATCTTTCATTTATATATGGCAGTAAAAAACTGAGTCCAACTTGTTTTGGGCATGGCAGTGTCACTTTAAGGTTAGCACATAACTTACTTCAAGGATCTGTGGATTGCAACTCCCAGAACATACAGTACAATAATAGAATAAAGCTACTTCAATAATAGCATACAATAATGTATTCATTAGAGACATAGGGCTATATTACAAAGTTAGTGCTAACTTAAAGGGACACTCTACTCAAAAAATCACCCCCCCCCCTGTTTTTTTATCCTAACCTATCCCTATTCCCTTAATAAATCTTTAGTTTTTATTAATTTTTTTGTAAAAATCCTCTTCTTTCCAGCGGCATCTTTTTTTTTTTATATATATACTCACCTCCCTCCTCTTCCGCTCCGGTCCTTCTTGATGCTTCTTGGCTTCTGGTTTACGGGAGAAGCGCGCATGCGCGCCTCTCGCATAAGCCAGCCAATCGGCAGGCTTCCTCCCGGCTCCCTCTGAGGATTAGTGTTGCGCGCAAGAGGATGCGCGCAACACTAACCCTCAGAGGGAGCCGCCAGCTTCTGCGGTGAGTTAGAGACGTCATCGCGCTGAAAGCGCGATGACGTCTCCTACTCGGCAAAAGTCGGCAGAAGCGGGAAATATGATTCCCGCTCTGCTGACTGACAGCTGGGAGGGCGGAGTAAACTCCTCCGCCTCTCTCAGCTGTTTTCAGCTTTTTCAGCTGAACTGCCGAGCGGAGGGAGGGGGGACAGAGGGCGGCATACTCTGGGCATCATGACCACCTAAAATAGCTTAGGTGGTCATGTTGCCTAGAGTATCCCTTTAACCAGAGCTGTTGCAAACTTACCAAAGCCATTATAGTCTATGGAGCTGTTAAGTTAACAACAGCTCTGGTTAAGTTAGCACCAACTTTGTAATATAGCCCAGACCTCAAAATTTCCACTCGCCTGCTCGCATTCGGCGAGTGGAAATTATCTGAGGGCGAGTGGGGCGGACTGACCTGTTGCTGGGGCCAGGTTCAGTGTGCCGCCGCCTTAATTCACAGCTCCGGTATTGGACTCTTAGAGTCCGAATCCGGAGCTGTCTGCCTGATCGACGCTGACCCCTCCCGCATGATCGGCGCTGACCACCCACGTGATGCTTCGTAGACTCGCAGCATGCTGCGAGTGTGTGACGCTTCACATGGGTGGGCAGGTGACCCGCGAGATTCACGTTCGCAGATCACCTGCCCACCCATTTGAAGCGTCACACACTTGCAGCGTAAGTGCTGCGAGCCTACGAAGCATCACGTGGGTGGGTCAGGTGATGAGCAGGAGGGGGGGGGGGCCAATGCAGCGTGTCATTCCCAAACTCTTGTTATGAGTGTGGGAAGCACGCTGCAACTTCGATCAGCACACAGAAGAGGTGGAGCCAGCCTGCATCCTTCCAGACCAATCTGCTGAAAGTGTGTAAGTAAGAGAGAGGGGGTGTAAGAAAGGGAGAGAGGGGGTGTAAAAATAGAAGACAATGAGAGAGGGGTGAAAAAGAGAATGAGGGGTGAAAAAGAGAATGAGAGGGGTGAAAAAGAGAACGAGAGAGGGGTGAAAAAGAGAAAGGGGTGAAAAAGAGAAGAGAGGGGTGAAAAAGAATGAGGGGTGAAAAAGAGAATGAGGGGTGAAAAAGAGAATGAGGGGTGAAAAAGAGAATGAGAGGGGTGAAAAAGAGAGAGAGGGGTGAAAAAGAGAATGAGAGAGGGGTGAAAAAGAATGAGAGAGGGGTGAATAAGAGAAAGGGGTGAAAAAGAGAAGAGAGGGGTGAAAAAGAGAATGAGAGAGGGGTGAAAGAGAATGAGGGGTGAAAGAGAATGAGAGGGGTGAAAGAGAATGAGGGGTGAAAGAGAATGAGAGGGGTGAAAAAGAGAATGAGAGGGGTGAAAAAGAGAATGAGGGGTGAAAAAGAGAATGAGGGGTGAAAAAGAGAGAGGGGTGAAAAAGAATGAGAGAGGCGTGAAAAAGAGAATGAGAGAGGGGTGAAAAAGAGAATGAGAGAGGGGGTAAAAAGAGAAAAGAATGAGAGGGGGTGATAAAAAAGAGAAAGGGGGAGTAAAAAAAATTAGAGAGGGGGTAAAAAGAATGAGACGGTTTAAAAATAGGCATTGGAGCTCTGATACGCTCCTACACACTGCACATTATTGTGAGTTTTATTGCTGTGGTGCGCTCATACAGTAATGCATAGTGTGTATGAGTGTATCAGAGCTCCACAGCAATAAAACTCACGCTCATACACACTGCACATTATTGTATCACAGAGCTCCACATCAATAAAACTCATAGTAATGTGCAGTGTGTATGAGCGTGAGTTTTATTACTGTGGAACTCCCTGATATGTGCGTGTGTATGAGCGTATCACAGAGCTCCACAGCAATAAAACGCACACTTATACACACTGCACATTACTGTGAGTTTTATTGCTGTGGAGCTCTGTGATACGCTCATGCACGCCGCACATCATTTCCCTTTATGTTTCCACTGCTTTGTAATATTATTAATGATAAATAATAATTTAAGAGGGTGTGTTTAGGGGCAGAGTTAAGGGTAAGGGTTGGGTGGCGAGTAACTGTTAAGGCCTGGCTAGTAACTTGGGACCTGAAATTTTGAGCCCTGATATAGCCCATAGAGTGAAGGAGCAGACAGGACATGGAAAATAGATAAAAGCTAAGGGCCCTATTACATGTTTAACGCTAATGTTAGCGCTCAGCTGTGGGAGTTTTAACATTAGGTTAAGTGGCCCTAGGGCAGGCGCACCATATTCCGATCTTGCGCTTTTCAGTGCCAGGTTACTGTACTTAGCTCTCCCTAAGCTTAACATGGGGAGCGCAAAGTGTTAATTAGCGTTAGGATTACAAAGTTCTAATGCTGCGTCTAACTCGAAAGTTAACCACAGTTAGGACCTGGTCTAACTGATTCTGCCTCTGTGCAATCAGTTATCAACAGCTACAAATCCCCCCAAAAATCACATACTCACCTCTCATCGAGAACGGTGGCTCAATCCGCCTCTTCTTGCCGTTTGGAGCAGAGGGACACTGGTTGGAAAGAAGTCCCTCAGCCTCCCTTTGCGATTACTATGCCGACCTGCCGGATCCCGCGAGTGGCGAGATCCTGTAGGTCATGTGACCGGCAGTTGAAGTCTCAATGGAGCTCTAAGGACTCCATGGAGGAGATGCTTGCGGCGGCGCTTAGCGCTGCTGCGATCATCGTGAGGCTTAGCGGTCCTCTCCTCCTGTTTCCAACCCCAACCCTCCTAGATTGTGAGTTCCTACGGGAATAGGGCCCTCATCTCCTCCTGTACTGTTTGTCAAATGTTGTTCAATGTATTGTATTGTAACCCTGTCTATACTGTGCCTATTGTACAGCGCTGCGGAATATGCTGGCGCTTTATAAAGAATAATAATAATAATTAGCGCAGTGTTACGGTGCAGGCTGCTGGATTAGCGCCTGCACCATAATATCACGCTAAAACAGGGACGCTAAGGAGAAACCTGGAGGCGCAGGTTTTCCTTCTTAGTGTCCCCCATCTTAGTGTGATGATTTTAATAGGGCCCAAGGTCATTAAAATACCGCAATTTCCATCTTCCTAAAGAAAGAGAAAATTGGGAGTAACAGGTTAAAAAGTCCAGCTCCAATCTGTCTACAGAATATCCCTATTGATGCTTGAAGAATATCAGCGGAATTTAAGGTTACCTAAGGTAGTCTACTATTTAAAACCCCACATTCATTGCCAGTACCTTGTGACCAACAATGGTCAAGTAATTCACCCCCAGCTCTTGTACATCCACCTCCACCTTCCCCAAAGCCTGGGCGGCATCTGTGTGCAGGAGGATTTGTGGGAGTCCCTGGGCTGAACGATTCTGAGAAATGGAAGCCACGCGTCGTGATAAATCACTGATAGGCTGCCGGCAGAGAAATGGAAAGAAAAAGATTTAAAATATGAAGCGGATTCATGAAACATGAAGTAACCAGGTTAGACCAAACATCTTATAAAATATACATAAATGCTGGCGTGCTTGGTTATCAAACCCTTTGATGTTACTAAGTATCTCCCAATGGATAAAACACTATAAAGACAGTGGGCTCTATTACATTCTTCGCGCAAACGTTAACACGTGCACAAAAACGCATTAACGCGAGGGGTAAAACCCTTTGCGCAGAACGTCGTATTACAATATCTGAGCAAAAAATGCACGTTAACATCTACCGCGGGTGGACCTGCGCGAACCCTTTGCGAGCGTAATGTACTTTGCGCGTCCCAGTGGCGTAACTAGAAACCTGAGGGCCCCGGTGCAAGAATCCACGAAGGGCCCCCCCCCAAAAAAAATCGATGTATTTTTACTTATTTTTCACTGCAAAATAAAACAAAGATAGTATTGCCTAGGGATGCACCGATACCACTTTTTTAAGACCGAGTACCGATACTTTTAAAAAGTACTCACCGATACCGAGTACCGATACTTTTATTTTATGTCATGTGACGCTTTCCAATAAGAACAGACCATATAAAAATGCCCCCAGCTCACATGTATATCCCCCCCGATATATATATATTCATAATGCCCCAGCTCACACATGGATATTGCCCCAGTTCACACATGGATTTGCCCCAGCTCATGGATATGCCCCAGCTCACACATGGATATTGCCCCCCAGCTCATGGGTATGCCCCCCCAGCTCTCACATGGGTATGCCCCCCAGCTCATGGATATGCCCCCCAGCTCTCACATGGGTATGCCCCCCAGCTCATGGATATGCACCCCCAGCTCATGGATATGCCCCCCAGCTCATGGATATGCACCCCCAGCTCATGGATATGCACCCCCAGCTCATGGATATGCCCCCCAGCTCATGGATATGCCCCCCAACTCATGGATATGCACCCCCAACTCATGGATATGCACCCCCAGCTCATGGATATGCCCCCCAGCTCATGGATATGCCCCCCAGCTCATGGATATGCCCCCCAGCTCCTGGATATGCCCCCAGCTCATGGGTATAAGGGCCCCCAGCTCATGGGTATAAGGGCCCCCAGCTCTCATGGGTATTTGGGTCCCCCAGCTCTCATGGGTATTTGGGTCCCCCAGCTCTTACCTTTGCTGGCCCCAGGGCAGGCTCCGCTGGCGTTCTGCTCTTCTCCTTGGCGAGCGGCCGCTGGAAACATGCGTCTTGGCCGCTCGCCGGAAATCACCTGATCAGCGCAGAGGTCTCGCGAGAGGATCTCGTGCGCTGGTCAGGTGGTTCCTATCCCACGTGAGCAGCCAAACTGCATGTCAGTGGCCGCTCGCAGGGAGAGGGACGGCCAGCGCGCGGCTCCCAGATTCCGGCGCTGATTCCCGGAATCTGGCGGGCGGCGCCGGGCCCCCCTCCAGTGGCGGAATGCCAGGGCCTGGTCGCAACTGCGACCGCTGCGACCCTGGTACTTCCGCCACTGGCGCGTCCTATACTTAACATTGTGAGCGCAAATGCGTTTGTGCGCTGGTGCGCGCAAAGTATTACAATCTTAGCGCAAAATTTAACGGACAACGTTTGCGCGCATAATTTTAACATCTATGAAAACCTGGTGTTAATGGCAAATCTGAACGTCCTGGCCGAAACCAAATACACCAGCCCGAAAAAATACAGCAACGTATAGTTATACATTCTACACATACCGAAACAATAAAATTGAGAGTTTGTGCGTGTTTTTATTATTGCTGCAAGTATATACTCAGATTGATTTTGACAGGCGCAAAAACTGAACAGGAGACAATTGTGGTTCTTAATTCTGATTGGCTGAATCGTGTGAAAAAACAGTCCGCCCACCGATTTCTGCGCGCAGTGTTAATGCGTGCGTGTTTTTGCGCATCTTTTTACGCGCGTTATTTTTTCACGGATGAAAAAATGCGCTCGGATTGTAATACCAGCGTTAATTTACACACGTTAACGTTTAACGCTGCACGCAAAAAAAATAGCGCTGCGCGAGCGATTTTGCGCAAAGAATGTAATAGTGCCATGTGTGTGTGTGTGTGTAGTGTGTTTTTGGGTGCTGAAAAGGTGCTTGCAGCGAAAGAAAGCGCGCTCACACGGGAATTTGAATTTCCCAGTCACCGATGATGTCAGCACGCTCTGCTTGCTCCTAGATAGCAACAGTCACCTGCACATGGCTCCCCAAATCCGGAAACACTTGTATCAAGTGTTGTGCAATCAGGAGTGCTCCACATGTCCTGGGGTGACCAACCACAAAGCAATTGCAAAGAAAAAATTAACAGACTGGGCACTATCCCACTGCGTTCAAGCACCTGCATTCAAGCAAGGAGGAGCAGCGCATGCTGAGGGAGAAAAGGTGAGTTTCACCTAAAATTTAAAAAAAGTAAAGAAAAATAAATTGGGCAGATTCCATCACCAGCATCTGCGCCATAATTTATGAACAATAAAAGGGAGTGGGTGAGTTTTATTAGTGTGTCCCTTTAAGTGCATGCCTCCAGTCAGGGCCAGCTCTTCGAGGGTGCGAGGAGTGAGGTGCACTGAAGACGGACCATCATGGGGATTCCCTCTCCAAGGCTGAGGAGGCGTCACTCACCCCCTTTCTCTGTCCCTGCTCAGTGCCGATCTGCTGCAAGCATGAGCTTCAGCCACAGTGGGCGGATATCCTGGATGTCAGTACTCGCTGTGGGACTGCCCCCCTCGCAACCACTGGAGTCATTGCAGGAGGGAAATCCCATTACAGGAGATACAGGGGTCTTTAGACTCCTGTATCTCCAGATTCCCAAGGCATAGAAGGACAGTCGAGGCATCATTGGAAAGGCCAGAGACTCTAAAAGGACTATGGAGTCTGTAATGGTAAAAAATGTATAACTTTTTTTATTCTTTTATATTCTAAAACATCATAATTTTCTACTTTTTAATTATAAAGTAAACACTGGTGCTGTAGTTACTTTCAAATTTCCCAAGCTGAGACCAAGTGTAGAGGCGATGGCGCAGTGTGTTATTATACACTGTTCCATTATAACGTAAGCTGCAAGGCGACTTGAGGGTACTTTGGACCCCTTTATCTCCATTCCTTACACCCCACAATGATATTTGAGTTGCAGCTGACAGTCTCTGCCCTATTATTTTGTAACTTTTTTTTTCATTTTGCCACATTTACTCACCTTTTCTCCCTCGCTTGGTGCAGCTCCTCCTCTTCAGCTACAAGCTGACGCCACTAGTAACCAAATACAGGGTGAGCCAGTCAAACCTGCATTTTTGAAAAGGGCGGGAGAGCCGTGAAAGTGGGCGGAGCGAGTTAGCAAGGTTACCATTGTGTCCCCCACAGCTAAGCATTTCAGTCGTCATGGAGCAGTGGTCTAAACAACAACGTTCATTCGCTGTGAAAGCGTTTTACCAAAGTGGTAGTTATGCAGCCGCTCAGCGTCGTTTCCGGAAGAATTTTAAAATTAATCGAAATAAGCCAATGCCGTCTGTTAATTCAATCAAATTGTGGGTGACAAACTTTGAAGCAATTGGTGAAACGAGAAGCAGAAGGGGTGGCAGTGCAAGATCAGTGCGAACTCCCGCGAATATTGACCGCGTGAGAGTTGCTGTGGAAAGAAGCCCTCGGAGATCGGCGCGTCGACAGAGTGCTGCGCTTGGCATGGCAAACACGAGCGTCCGAAGAATCTTGAGGTTAGATTTACAACATCACCCATACAAAATTCAGGTTGTTCAGGCTATGAATGAAAACGATTTTGCAGCTCGACGGCGTTTTTGTCAAACATTGTTGGACATGTTTGATGAAAACGAGGACCTTGTTCACAACCTGTGGATGAGCGATGAGTCACATTTCCATCTTTCCGGTTTTGTGAATAAACAAAATGTCCGATATTGGAGTGATGAAAACCCTCAACAACTGCATCAAACACCACTCCATTCAAGCAAGGTAACAGTTTGGTGCGCAATGTCCTCATTGGGAATCATAGGCCCGTATTTTATTGAAAATGACAGGGAGCAAGCAGTTACTGTGAATGCACAACGCTATTCGGAAATGTTGCATTCGTTCTTCATTCCTCAGCTTCGTCAACATGGAATGAACAATGAAACCTTATTCCAGCAAGACGGTGCCACAAGTCATACAGCCCGTGTGAGCATGAATGTTCTCAACAATGTTTTTCCAAATCGGGTGATATCCCGAAATGGAGCAATTTCTTGGCCTCCCCGATCGCCCGACCTCACAGTGTGCGATTTTTTTTCTTGTGGGGGTAACTGAAGAGTAAAGTCTTTGAACGACCTTCAACGCTTGGGGAACTCAAGAGGAGAATTCGGTTGGAAATCGAGAGAATTCCTCAGCGTATGCTCCGTGATGCGATGGGCTGTTTCAGAAATCGCCTACAAGAATGTCTCAATCGGGAAGGACACCATCTTACTGGAGTTATTTTTAAACAGTGAATGTTGTTTCTTAAATGCTTTTTAATGTACATTAAGATAGTAACAATAAAATTTTGAAATATCCGTTTATTTTTTACAGTCATTTCAAAAATGCAGGTTTGACTGGCTCACCCTGTAGTATCCGGCAGCCGGGAAATTCAAATTCCCCCGCTGCTGGTGACGCCGGGTGGGGTGGAGGAAACAAAAAATCATCGGCCACAATTGGATACAGTATTTGCGATTAGGCGATCATACAAGCAATAGCATTACCATTCTAGAAAGAAGATGCCAAACATCCAGACTGACGACCCCTTCCTAAAATTCACACAAACTTGAGAGTTAAGGAAAGAGCATATTCCAGATGCTTCTTATCTGGAAGGGTGTGAGCAGCATCAGTCATGAAGGATGGGATGTATTTATTAGGGGCTATGAACCACAAGAGTAAGATAGAGAAGGCTGCAAACATAAATAAAATTCTCTGACGCAGTTTCTCACCATGATAACGCCGGTTTCATTATTTGCCAACATTATGGAAACCAGACATGTGTTAGGCCGCACAGCAGCGATGACATCATCAACCTCAACCCGTCCTGTTACAGTGGATACTTTCACAAAGGTGACTTCTGTATTAGAGAATAGGAGTTATTATTATCACTTATTGTTATGTTGTATCATGCCTAAAGAACAAAAAAGTGGCACACACAATAATAAACAAGCACTATATAAAGAATAAAGAAACGGAGGAGAATGGTCAGATATGTAACCTAGGCCTCGATTCAATTCATGCTGAAAGCTGAAATTGGCACCTTTTTCGTCAAAATTTGGACCATTTTTCAGTTTGGGAGACTCAAAGTCAAACTTACTAGCATTTTGATTTCCGTCGGCACAACTCTTACAAAAGTCCCAGTTGTGCCAAATGAAACAGCTCTTGGGCACAGATACTGAGCCAGCTGGGCTCTAGGTCACGTGAGTGCGTTCTCTGTAACTATTAGACAAATATATATGTATACACGGGTTCAAACTATTGGGCCATTTATTCTTTCCTTCCTGAGGTATACCTGAAGAATCATCAGAAGGAACGAAGGCTGATGGGTGGCCACCAAAAATAACTCACAGGCGAATAAAGTGTGAGCCACATCTTGGCTCTGAAAAGTGTGAGTGTATTACACTGTTCATGTTGTATACATTATGGCCCCTATTACATTCTTTGCGTAAATTCATCCGCGCAGCACAATTTTTTTTGCACGAAGCGTTAAGAGTTATCGCGCAAGGTTAGAGGTGCCGTGACGTTGGCGGGCGAGCTAGTCTTATAATGGCCATTAATAAGAAACCAAACCTCTAATTGTGTTTAGTTTCACATGGTATAATTGGAGTAAGCGCAGATGAAATTTTTTTCTTTGTTATGTTCTACACATGTTGTTGGGCTGGATGCATTTGGTGGTTGCAGCCAACCCTTCGGGGAATAGGCGCGACCCCACCCCTCCTGCACTATGTATGTTTCAATGTACTTCCAGCCAGGTCATCCCTGCAGCAAGACTCCGCTCCGTGTCTCTGTTTTGATTTTGATCCCAAAGTGGATTTTGTTTCTGGGGGAGCATAAATAAAGGCCCACGAGTCTACCTCATGTTTGACAAGCAGCATGAGCAGGTATGGTTTGCTATGTAGCAGCCTGTGGTTTCATTTTGGTTAGGACTCGCCCTTTTAGAGGTGCCGTGACGTTGGCGGGCGAGCTAGTCTTATAATGACAATTAATAAGAAACCAAACCTCTAATTGTGTTTAGGTTCACACGGTATAATTGGAGTAAGCGCAAATGATATTTTTTTCTTTGTTATGTTCTACACATGTTGTTGGGCTGGATGCATTTGGTGGTTGCAGCCAACCCTTCGGGGAATAGGCGCGACCCCACCCCTCCTGCACCATACCTGAAGAATCATCAGAAGGAACGAAGGCTGATGGGTGGCCACCAAAAATAACTCACAGGCGAATAAAGTGTGAGCCACATCTTGGCTCTGAAAAGTGTGAGTGTATTACACTGTTCATGTTGTATACATTATGGCCCCTATTACATTCTTTGCGCAAATTCATCTGCGCAGCACAATTTTTTTTGCGCAGCGTTAAGAGTTATCGCGCAAAAATTAACGGTGGTATTATGATACGAACGCATTTTCTCATCCGTCCGAAAATAACGTTTAGTAAAAACTACGCTAAAAATGAAGAGTACCGTAATACGTGCGCAGTAACGTAGCGCACGCAAATCTGTGTGCGGACAGTTTTTTTCGCGGGATTCAGTCAATCAGAATTAAGAACCTTAATTGACATCAATTTACCTTAATTGACTCACTTAGGTTTTTGCGCCTGTCAAAGTAAATCTGTGTATATATGCTGCAGCAATAATAATACAATCACGCACGAATTCACAATTTTATTGTTTGCGTATGTGTAGAATGTGTAACTATACTGTGCTATTTTTTTTTTTTTCTTGTTGGTGTTTTTCATTTTGGCCAGAACGTTCCGATTTGCAGTTAACACCAGCTTTTCAAAGACGTTAAAATTATGCGCGCAAACGTCGTTCATAAGAAGATGCGCGTCGATTGTAATACCATCCGCGTACCAGCGCACGAACGAATTTGAGCTCACAATGTTAAGTATAGGATGCGCACAGTTCATCATGCTCGCACAGGTCCATCCGCGTTAAACGATAACGCGCATCGTTTGCGTGAACGTTGTTATATGACGTTCAGCACAAAGGGCTTTGCCCCTTGCGCAAATGCGCATTTGCGCGCGCAAAAACAAATGCGCGAGGAATGTAATAGGGCCCTATATTGTTTATAGAGTCACACTATGGTGTCTATCTTTTTTCATTGTATTGGAGGTATTGAGAGATCTACAACATCACGTCAACCTCTCTGGACAAGGCAGTCCATTCATCTCAAAAGAAATACTTTTAAAGGTAAATGCCTGTTACTTTAAGACACGGGTCTCGGCCACTAACAAGTGCCACACTCGATCCTTTTTCTTTGTTGTATGGTTGATGATATTGGTGGTTATAAACACATTGGGTGTGAGAAGCGATCGTGGCTGGTTATAGATAATTTTTCCTTGATCGCCTACACTTACTTTGTTTGTTCTTTATTAGAACTATTGCCTTAATTGCTTTAACAAATTCAATTTGACTTTATCTGTATGCCAATTTCCCCAAAAAATATCAAATGCTTAAAAAGGCATTGATAAACGGTTTTCCAGAAAGGGAATAAGGCTGAAATCTCTTAACCTTGCAAAAGTTAAAAGCAAGTCTCTTAAAAGCAAAAGTCTGTGTGATGCTGGCCAAAAATAAGCCTTTTCAGGCATTTTATTGGACTAATTCTTTTTGGACCAATGGCATTTTTCTAATATAGTAAAGAAAGGGAAAGTCTGTACTAATGGCGCCACCTGGTGGTTCTTTATGAGAGAGGTAATGTTATTTCTGGCAGCAGTGATAAAACACAGTAGTATCAAGCAGCAAACGAAGTTGCATAAAGTGCAATATATAGCAATTGGTAAAACAAAAAATTTCATAAACAATCCCTGTAAAATTAGTTATAGCAGCAGTGTTAAGTAGCAGCAATACATAACATCAAGTGTATCCACTTGCAAACTTATATGTGAAAATGTGCAAACTTGCAAGCTGATGTGCAAACTTGTAAAGAAAGGGAAAGTCTGAATTTATGGCACCACCTGGTGGCTCTTTATGGGAGAGGAAATGCTATTTCTGGCAGCAGTGATAAAACACAGTAGTATCAAGCAGCAAACGAAGTTGCATAAAGTGCAATATATAGAAATGGTAAAACAACAAATGTCATAAACAATCCCTGTAAAATTAGTTATAGCAGCAGTGTTAGGTAGCATCAATACATAACATCAAGTGTATCCACTTGCAATCTTATATGTGCAAAACTTGCAAGCTGATGTGCAAACTTAGCAAAATATGTGCAGCATAAACTGGTTCATTTAAAAGTGCATCTGTGCAGTGTTTAGCAAGTGATAGCGCAACTAGAGTAGTTGATTCTATGGATAAAGACAAACACTGTTAAAATTCACTGTGCAAAAGTCACAAAACACATGAGATTGTGCGCATAAAATAAACGTTAAAATCAGTCCATTTGTATCGTAAGAAGTGCATAAGTGCAGCGCTGCGATGCGGATTGTGTAATTCAATAAGGTGAGCAAAATACAGCAGCTGGTAATGCTCACAAGTAGTGGTATATCCTAAACCACTCAAAGTCTCATGTAGGGGAGGGGGGGGGTTATGAGCAACTGTTTTCCATCTAATGAAGGAATAACCAGAAGGAAGCGTTGACTTTGCTCATAACCCCCCTCCCCTACTCTGGCTGAAATTTTCCAATTGAGTCAGGAGTAGCTCGAGAGAAATCTTGAAGTCTGGCATGAGAAGAAGTGATGACAGAAAAAGGCTAGGAGCAGGTCATAAAACGATGGGGAGTTTTAGAGATCGGAGAGTAAAGATAGATGGGAGTGTGGTTTGAGTAAGGTTTGAAGGTGAGGATTTTGAAGTTTGTCCTGCTGCATATGAGAAGCTTTAAAAGGAAACGGATGTTCTGAAGATTCCCTATTTAGTATACTTCACAATGTGTATTCCCTTTTACTTGCCCACATATATTACTAATAAACACAGTGATCGGCGTACATCGCCAGGAAAAGAGTTAAACATTCAGAGAATCCACATAGCAACCATTACGCACAGACTCTGAAAGCACATTCTTGGCAGTCACACTGCCAGCACCACACTATTGCCATCCTTTTCACCACTTTCTCACACGAGTTGCTTATTTTAATCGATGCCTTGAAATCCAAACGTATTTGCATACGAGACAGACTTACCAGCTTTTCTGGATTTTTCCAAGTGTAAAAGTGGTAGAGAAACAGAATCATGCTCCACATTTGAGGTGATGATGTGCGGCAAGACACCTTCCTCCAGAGTGGTATTTTGTCCCTCTCGGGATTCCCTAGTGAAGCGTTCTACCGCAGAAAACAGCACCATGTTGTTTGCCTAAAAGACAGAAGAAAGCCACCTAAATGGTTACATTTCAATAACAAGAGCTTTCGCAAAACTGAGAGTCCAAAATAACCAACAATGAGTGCGTGTGTGTGTGTTTGTGTGTGTGTGTGCACTCGAGCTGAATTTTGCTTTGGTGTTGCCCCAGGCTCTAAAATAAGTTTGCGAAAGAAAATTAAAGCAAACAAGACACGATGTAAGCCCTGGATATTCTGAGATCATTCAGAGATTCAGTTAGAACATAACTGGAAGTTGAATATATAGACTGCATCCATATTGAGAAAAAAACAAAAACAACCAGATTGCTATCCAACCTGACTACGGTAACAGTTTATCAAGGGGCAAAGGGGCAGCAGTTGTGGACCCCTAGGCAGTGGTGTAGCGTGGGGGGGACGGTGGCCCCGGGCGCAGTTTTCTTAGGGGCGCATAATTTCAAAAGAAATTTGCGCCCCTAAAAGTTCAGGCCCGGATTGACCCGCCGGGCCCTCAGGCGCCGCCCAAGGGCCCGCGGGTTGAGGGGGCCCAGATGCCGTGCAGCGGGAGTGCCCGGTCGGAGGTCCTGAACAGCGTGAAGGGGAGTGTTGAAGGGGAGGCAGCTGCGTGCAGGCACAGGTCACGCGGTCCGGCTAGTCAGGTGGTACTGAGTCTATGTACCACCTGACTGGCCGGACCGCGTGACCTGCGCACGCATGCACGTACGCAGCCGCCTCCCCTTCAACACTCCCCTTCATGCTGTTCAGGACCTCCAACCGGGCACTCCCGCTGCACGGCATCTGGGCCCCCAACCCCTGCTGGCATCTGGAGCTGGGGCAATATCCAGGTGAGAGCTGGCTTGGGGCAATATCCATGTGTGAGGCTTGGGGCAATATCCATGTGTGAGGCTTGGGGCAATATCCATGTGAGAGCTGGCTGGGGCAATATCCATGTGAGAGCTGGCTGGGGAAATATCCATGTGAGAGCTGGCTGGGGCAATATCCATGTGAGAGCTGGCTGGGGCAATATATCCATGTGTGAGCTAGCTGGGGCAATATCCAGGTGAGAGCTGGGGCAATATCCATGTGAGAGCTAGCTGTGGCAATATCCATGTGAGAGCTGGGGCAATATCCATGTGAGAGCTGGCTGTGGCAATATCCATGTGAGAGCTGGCTGGGGCAATATCCATGTGAGAGCTGGCTGGGGCAATATCCATGTGAGAGCTGGCTGGGGCACTATCCAGGTGAGAGCTGGCTGGGGCAATATCTATGTGAGAGCTGGCTGGGGCAATATCCATGTGAGAGCTGGGGCAATATCCATGTGAGAGTTGGCTGGGGCAATATCCATGTGAGAGCTGGCTGGGGCAATATACATGTGAGAGCTGGCTGGGGCACTATCCAGGTGAGAGCTGTCTGGGGCACTATCCAGGTGAGAGCTGGCTGGGGCAATATATCCATGTGTGAGCTGGGGCAATATCCACGTGAGAGCTGGCTGGGGCAATATCCATGTGAGAGCTGGCTGGGGCAATATCCATGTGAGAGCTGGCTGGGGCAATATCCATGTGAGAGCTGGCTGGGGCAATATCCATGTGAGAGCTGGCTGGGGCAATATCCATGTGAGAGTTATGCTGGAATAAAAAGACCTTTCATTTTCACAACTTCAAGTCTGCCGCTGTTTAAACCCTAGAATACCGTTTTGTTTGGCTGGAACCAAGTATCCCGAGTGGTTGTTGTATCACAGTTAAGGGGTTCAATGCCCTAATGGTGGAAGGGAATCAGGGCATGATAACGTGTCCACAGGTTGGGGGGGCGCACAATTCTTGGCTGGCCCTGGGCACTGACAACCCACGCTACAACACTGCCCCTAGGCGATTGCCCCTTTTGCCCAGCAGTAAATATGGACCTGATGGAAGGCATGTGTGATAAACGCACATGTCCACCTTATTCTCAATGCTCCTCTATGAGAGGCATTTAATTGGACACCAGGCTTCCAGCTACTTCCTGTATCTTAATGCCAAAAACAAAAACGAGAAAAGAAAACAATGGAAAACAGTAAATGTAAGTTTATACTTGTAAGGTGTGTGTTTAGGTGTCTGGGGGTGGTTAGGCAGGTGTGTGTGTGTAGTCCCACGTATAGGTATATAATAGGTGAGTGTAGGAGCCCGTATCTATATAATAAAAGAGTAAGGCTTTGGCTGTCCGTCGCCAAAGCCTTACTGCGCATGCGCGCGCAACCAGCGGCGGTTGGTTGCGCGCGCATGCAACCGCCGCGGCACGAGCCGGCTGCCGGCTCGCCGCGGCGGTTACACATGCACACAGCAGCCGGGTAGAGGCTGCGCTCGCAGCCTCTACCCGGCTGCCGCGCGCATCCAACCCCCCGAGCGGCGAAGGGAAAGTTCCCTCCGCCGCTCAGGGGTAGGATGCGCGCGGCAGCCGGGTAGAGGCGCAGCCTCTACCCGGCTGCCGCGCGCATCCTACCCCCCGAGCGGCGGAGGGAAAGTTCCCTCGCTTCCGCTTTGAAGGACCCAAGCCCCGGTCACGTGACCGCGGCTTGGGTCCTTCAAAGACCGGAAGCGGGGAAATCTTCACTTCCCTGGCGCTGCTCGACAGGTAAGTATGAGCGCTGGTGGGGGGGGGGGGTCAATATCCACGAGCTGGGGGGGTCAATATCCACGAGCTGGGGGGGTCCATATCCACGAGCTGGGCAAATCCATGTGCTGGGCAAATCCATGAGCTGGGGCAAATCCATGTGCGGGGCAACTCCATGAGCTGGGGGCAAATCCATGTGCTGGGGCAATCCATGAGCTGGGCAAATCCATGAGCTGGGCAAATCCATGTGCTGGGCAAATCCATGAGCTGGGGGCAAATCCATGAGCTGGGGGCAAATCCATGAGCTGGGGCAAATCCATGAGCTGGGCAACTCCATGAGCTGGGGCAAATCCATGAGCTGGGGGCAAATCCATGTGCTGGGCAAATCCATGAGCTGGGGGCAAATCCATGAGCTGGGGGGCAAATCCATGTGCTGGGCAAATCCATGAGCTGGGGGCAAATCCATGTGCTGGGGGCAAATATCCATGTGCTGGGGGCAAATATCCATGTGCTGGGGCAGTATCCACATGCTGGGGCAATATCCACGTGCTGGGGCAGTATCCACGAGCTGGGGCAGTATACCCACAATAGACTGCCCTCTGGGCAGGCTGGGGCAGTATCCACGTGCGGGGGCAGTATCCACGTGCGGGGGCAGTATCTCCATGAGCAGGGGCAGTATATCCACAATAGACTGCCCTCTGGGCAGGCTTTACAACTAGTAGGTATATAATAGGGTTGTGTAGGCGCATGCATTGGTATATAATCAGGCTGTGTAGGCATATGTACAGTGGTTTCAGTATAGGGGTGCATATCGACTTGTGTATAAATATTTGTGAGTGTGTGTGTTTGTGTTTCTGTACAGTAATAGACAAAAGTGGGCCGCTCATTTTACAATAGCCGGGCCATTTGTTTATGCCAGTTCGGGCCTGCTTGTAATATTTTGAAATAATATTAAACTTATAATAAAACCCCAGCGCTTTATGTTTTTTACTTTCCCTAATGTTTAAGGATCCCACTCCTGAACGCTCCAGGTTTCAACAGCATCAGTTTAAAGAAAAAAAGGGAAAAAATCTAAATCGAAAACTTAAAGGAGAAACAACGCTCACCTCTGTGCCTCCTGACGTGAAGACGACGTCCTCTGGTTTTCCTCCCACCATCTTTGCGACGTGTGCACGCGCCGAGTCTATCAACTCCTTGGCATTTCTTCCTTCAAGGGGAAATAAAAGTAATTTATGAGAAAGTACCAAATTAAAGCTACATATCAGGAACGGGTTCCTTCCACTTTGGTACCTGGCACGTAACATGCCAATGAAGGGCAGCAAAAGGCATCTTCACCCCAAAAGCTTCTTGCCCCGGCTCACACTGCACATGTATTAGTCCAGATTAATTGAGTGATCGGGTTAGGATACTTAATAATAATTAGATCTGTTATGCAAAGCAAGCACTATTATGCATTTCACATTACGGGACTCAGTGCACCAAGCTACTCCCTGAAATTAACACCCTAAAAATGACACAGCTGCTGGCCAACTGTGCCCTATTTATAGCCATTATCAGGCTTTACTCATAAGTGCATTTGGCCACAAGCAATCAGTAGATCTTCTGTGTAAGCACAGTTTTGTTTTCCCACTTTACATTTTTTCTATTTTTAATTCACTTTAAATACGCCATAATATAATATATATCCCTTTTATAAAAATAGAAAACAACCTGAGTGAGGAATGAAACCTAAGAGATGATTTAAGCTTAAAAAATGTCTCCTATTACTCTTAGATCTAACAGATAATAAACGCTCCTTTACCCCAAGACACTACTTAGTTATATGCTCTACCTGACCCAAAATACCCCCTAAAACTACCCTGCAGCACTGTTTATGAAGCTTGTTATGATATTACAATTTTGTAAGACACCATTATTTCAGTGTCACTCTAATGGTGCTAAATATTCAAAAATCTGCCATCTTAAAAAAGCTAGGTTTCAATGTTACTATACCAAGCATCATACAGACCCAAACCCAACGCTATCATTATAGATCATAAATGAATGATAGGAAAACAATAAGAGTTTCAGAAAGGTACGTCCTCTTATGTTGAGCACATCCCAACACTGCATGTGCTGGAAGCAATCGCGAGGGGGCAATACAGCCACGAGAATAGCACTCCCACGGAACAAAACATTACTCTTTAAAATGGACACAGGGTTACTTCCAGCAAGATGGCCAAACATCACGTGAGTCAGTAGCAACAAGCCAGAATTAATTTTTTAGGACCTTGTCAATTCCTAGAATCTGTGGCCATTCCAGACTCCCGGTGTTATCAGTGCAGACTTTCTTTGGTGTGACCACTTTATAGATTAAAAGTTGTCAGGTTGTGAGCAGTGCCCCCCCAGCTCTCGGAATCTGGCAGAAAAACTGGGTGAAGTGGAGGAGTTTACACCACCCCTTATCACCAGTAATTGGGATTTTTGAATTTCCAGGCTGTAGGTCACCAGATGGTCAGCATGTAGAGAGAATGCCAACGTCACTCTCTGACACCAATCATGGTAGCAAGCAGTCTAAAAGGGGCAGCCGATGGATCAGATCAGCGTGGCCAGCTTCAAACCATTGTCCTGTACTTGAGCTACAGAACTTGCTTATGTAAAACGTGTAAGTCCTATTGCGCAATTCGTGGCTCCTAAGCTATGCAAGTTGTGTAGGAGAGCAAATTGCACAAAAAAGTTTCAGGGACTTCCAGGTTCAGAAGTCCCTGAGCCGAAGAGGAGGAGCAGTGCGTGTAAAGAGACAAAAGGTAAGAAAAAAACACTTTTTTTTAAATTTTTATTTTTTAATAAATGGGAAGACGCTGTCAGCAGCCTCTGCTCAATTATTTATGGGCAAAATAAGGAACTCCATCTATACTATAATTGAGTAAGCTAAAAACTGTCCGTCGCCAAAACCCTACTGCGCATGCGCGACGGACATTTGAAAGCGGCCGTTAAAACACACAGGTAGCTGCGCGTGCCGGCCGCGTGAAAAAAAAAAAAAAAAACGGCACGAGCCGCGCGCAGCTACCCGTGTGTTTACACGGCCAGATGCCCCGATCCTCCAGCGGTGACCGTCCTCCGGCGGGCCTCCAGGCTCAGGCGAGCCCCCGGCTCGGTTTGGGCCTACAGGCCAGCCGAGCCGGGGACTCGCCTAAGCCTAGAGGCCCGCCGAGCAGGCCGCCGGCAGCCGGTCACCGCTGGAGGATCGGGCCGAAGTTCCCAAAACATACATAACCCCATAAGTCGGCCCTGAGCTCCAGCGGAGACCTCCTCCGGCTGCCGCTGGCTGCTCGGCGGGCCTCTAGGCTTAGGCGAGCCCCCGGCTCGGTTTGGGCCTACAGGCCCAGCCGAGCCGGGGACTCGCCTAAGCCTAGAGGCCCGCCGAGCAGCCAGCGGCAGCCGGAGAAGTCACCGCTGGAGGATCGGGGCCGAAGTTCCCAAAAAATACACCCCAAAATCGGCCCTGAGCTCAGCGGAGACCTCCTCCAGCTGCCGCTGGCTGCTCGGCGGGCCTCCTAGGCTTAGGCGAGCCCCCGGCTCGGTTTGGGCCTACAGGCCCAGCCGAGCCGGGGACTCGCCTAAGCCTAGAGGCCCGCCGAGCAGCCAGCGGCAGCCGGAGAAGGTCACCGCTGGAGGATCGGGCCGAAGTTCCCAAAAAATACACCCCAAAATCGGCCCTGAGCTCCAGCGGAGACCTCCTCCGGCTGCCTCTGGCTGCTCGGCGGGCCCCCAGGCTCAGGCGAGCCCCCGGCTCGGTTTGGGCCTACAGGCCCAGCCGAGCCGGGGACTCGCCTAAGCCTAGAGGCCCGCCGAGCACCCAGCGGCAGCCGGAGGAGGTCACCGCAGGAGGATCGGAGGCGAGGTTCCCAAAACATACTCCCCTAAATCGGCCCCGAGCTCCAGCGGTGACCTCCTCCGGCTGCTCGGCGGGCCTGTAAGCCTAGGCAACCCCCGGCTCGGTTTGGGCCTGTAGGCCCAAACCGAGCCGGGGGCTCGCCTGAGCTTGGAGGCCCGCCTAGCAGCCTGCTCGGCCGGAGGAGGTCACCGCTGGAGCTCCGGGCCAATGTAAGAGGGTGTTGCCATACACATACTCACCGACATCGGCCCTTCTCCAGCGATGGCGGTCCCGCTTCCAGCGTCTTCTCTCTCCGTTGGTCGCCGGCATGACGTCACGAAAGCCTTTGACCCCGGGTCAACATGCCAGGGTCAAAGGGTTTCGTGACATCATGCCGGCGACCGGCGGAGAAAGAGAGGATGCTGGAAGCGGGACCGCCATCGCTGGAGAAGGGCCGATGTCGGTGAGTATGTGTAACCTACATCCCCTACATTGGCTCGGGGCTCCAGCAATGGCTGTCACAGGCTGTTCGGCCGGCCTCCTAGCTCAGGCGAGCCCCCGGCTCAGCTGGGCCTGTAGGCAAAGGCAAGCCAGGGGGCTCGCCTGAGCTTGGAGGCCGCCCGAACAGCCTGTGACAGTCGGACGACAGTCACCGCTGGAGCTCTGGGTTAATGTAGGTGAGTATATGCTCTCAACACCCACCCTTTCTAGCTCGCCAGGAATCCAAGCTTAAGGCAAGCCCCCGGCTTGGCGTGGGCCTAGAGGTCCAGCCAAGCCGGGGACTCGACTGGGCCGGGAGGCTCAGGCGAGTCTCCGGCTCGGCTGGGCCTCTAGGCCCACGCCAAGCCGGGGGCTTGCCTTAATCTTGGATACCGGGCGAGCTAGAAAGGGTGGGTGTTGAGAGCATATACTCACCTACATCGGCCTCGAGTCCTGCGCCAGTTCACAACATACTCACCCACATCTGCCCTTAAATCCTCCAGCGATGGCGGTCTCAGCTCGCAGCGTCCACTCTCTCTCCGTTGCTCGCCGGCATGATGTCACGAAAGCCTTTGACCCCGGGGTCAAAGGCTTTCGTGACATCATGCCGGCGACCAACTGAGAGAGAGGACGCTGCGAGCTGAGACCGCCATCGCTGGAGGAGTTAGGGACCGATGTGGGTGAGTATGTTTGGCAACATCCACCCTACATTGGCCCGGAACTCCAGCTGGGGCTGTCGCAGGCTGCTAGGCGGGCCTCCAAGCTCAGGCGAGCCCCCGGCTCGGTTTGGGCTACAGGCCCAAACCGAGCCGGGGGTTGCCTAGGCCTACAGGCCGCCGAGCAGCCGGAGGAGGTCACCGCTGGAGCTCGGGGCCGATTTTGGGGTGTATTTTTTTGGGAACTTCGGCCCCGATCCTCCAGCGGTGACCTTCTCCGGCTGCCGCTGGCTGCTCGGCGGGCCTCTAGGCTTAGGCGAGCCCCCGGCTCGGTTTGGGCCTACAGGCCCAGCCGAGCCGGGGACTCGCCTAAGCCTAGAGGCCCGCCGAGCTGCCAGCGGCAGCCGGAGGAGGTCACCGCTGGGGATCAGGGCCGAGGTTCCCAAAACATACTCACCGACATCGGCCCTCCTGCGATGGCGGTCCCGCTTGCAGCATCCTCTCTCTCTCCGTTGGTCGCCGGAATGACGTCACGAAAGCCTTTGACCCGGGGGTCAAAGGCTTCCGTGACGTCATCCCGGTGACCAACGGAGAGAGAGGACGCTGGAAGCGGGACCGCCATCGCTGGAGGGCCGATGTAGGTGAGTATATCCACGAGCGGGGGGGGGCCATATCCACGAGCGGGGGGCCGTATCCACGAGCTGGGGGCCAATATCCACGAGTTGGGCAATATCCACATGCTGGGGCAATATCCACATGCTGGGGCAATATCCACGAGCTGGGGCAGTATCCACGAGCTGGGGCAATATCCACGTGCTGGGGCAATATCCACGAGCTGGGGCAGTATCCACGAGCTGGGGCAGTATCCACGTGCTGGGGCAGTATCCACGAGCTGGGGCGATATCCACGAGCTGGGGCAGTATCCACGAGCTGGGGCAATATCCACGTGCTGGGGCAGTATCCACGTGCTGGGGCAGTATCCACGAGCTGGGGCAGTATCCACGTGCTGGGGCAGTATCCACGAGCTGGGGCAGTATCCACGTGCTGGGGCAGTATCCACGAGCTGGGGCAGTATCCACGAGCTGGGGCAGTATCCACGTGCTGGGGCAGTATCCACGTGCTGGGGCAATATCCACGAGCTGGGGCAGTATCCACGAGCTGGGGCAATATCCACGTGCTGGGGCAATATCCACGTGCTGGGGCAGTATCCACGAGCTGGGGCAGTATCCACGTGCTGGGGCAGTATCCACGAGCTGGGGCGATATCCACGAGCTGGGGCGATATCCACGAGCTGGGGCAGTATCCACGAGCTGGGGCAGTATCCACGAGCTGGGGCGATATCCACGAGCTGGGGCGATATCCACGTGCTGGGGCGATATCCACGTGCTGGGGCAGTATCCACGAGCTGGGGCAATATCCACGAGCTGGGGCAATATCCACGTGCTGGGGCAATATCCACGTGCTGGGGCAATATCCACATGCTGGGGCAATATCCACGTGCTGGGGCAGTATCCACGAGCTGGGGCAGTATCCACGAGCTGGGGCAGTATCCACGTGCTTGGGCAGTATCCACGTGCTGGGGCAGTATCCACGTGCTGGGGCAGTATCCACGTTCTGGGGCAGTATCCATCCACGTGCTGGGGCAGTATCCACGTGCTGGGGCAGTATCCATCCACGTGCTGGGGCAATATCCACGTGCTGGGCAGTATCCACGTGCTGGGGCAATATCCACGACCTGGGGCAGTATCCACGAGCTGGGGCAATATCCACGTGCTGGGGCAATATCCACGTGCTGGGCAGTATCCACGTGCTGGGGCAGTATCCACGTGCTGGGGCAATATCCACGTGCTGGGGCAATATCCACGTGCTGGGGCAGTATCCACGTGCTGGGGCAATATCCAGGAGCTGGGGCAGTATCCACGAGCTGGGGCAGTATCCACGAGCTGGGGCAATATCCACGTGCTGGGGCGATATCCACGAGCTGGGGCAGTATCCACGAGCTGGGGCAGTATATCCACAATAGACTGCCCTCTGGGCAGGCTTTACAACTAGTTTTTTAATAAAGTGATTTTGAAAAAGCTCCAGCCTACGATATCTTCAAGGCAAGCATGGAATAAGGCTCTATGTAATTAAGCATTTGAAACTATTTACTTATTTTCTGCCCTACAAGAAATTCACCCTATTTATTCAGCAGCCTTCAAGAGCTGGCGGATTCAGCTGTTATCCTTATCATCTTGGTTCACAGAAGAGGTGGGTATTTCTGCTGCTCTTTTCAGAGTTGCGGAAGAGAAAGGGCCGACAACAACTTATCTGCATGCTTCATGAAAAGTTCCAGGTTCGTATTTATATTATACATTGCACATCATACTCCGTACCTGCAGCATAGCCGCTGCTTGGATTGCCCCAAGCATCTCGCATGGCTTCAGCAACCACTTCCACCACTTCTGCTGCAGGAGGTGTAGTCGCGTTGTAATCTAGGTACACCTTGCTGTGCGGGAAGATCATAACAAACACAGTGTGACGAATAAAAATAATTTACATTAATGGGGAAACAAAAGCAAATGGATGGAAGAAACACAAATAAAAATATTATCCTGATCGTTAACATGCTTTAGGATGAATTCTGAAACTCTCATTATGCTGTCAAGAGTGAGAAAGAACAGTGAGAAAGAACTTCTCCCACTGACTGGGAATGTAATCACAAGGTGATGTTAATAGAATCTAATATTAAAAAAAAAGTTCTTTAGGAGGTTATTCAGAGACGATTTGGCCCCGAAATGTCACCGAACAGGGAATTTCCCCGTACGGTGACATTTCAGGGCCATTCGGCTATTCAGAGAGCAGTCAGTTCGCCAAATTTTTGCGAACTGCCAGCAAGTACGGATCCACTTCAGACGCTGAGGTCTTACAATTTTTTCTTCTTATCTTCATGTGGAGTATCGGACTATCTCCAGGGAACTTCCTCAGCATTTTATTATAAGATAAGTAATATCTTTCTCCTTATCATCAATTGCCTGTTGTTAGCAAGTACAGTGCCTGTTTGAAGGCAGTGAAATCCCCCATAGAGAAGCAATGGTTAATCTATTCAGAGAACACCGAACAGCAGAGAAATGTCAGTGAAGTTCCATGCTGTTCGGTGTTTTCATTCGACAGGTTTATTCAGGCGAATCCCATAGGTTTCAATGTTAAAAATATTCCAGTTTTAATTCAATATCTAATAAACCATTTATTCATTTAATCTGCAGTAAAATGTCTGTTTATTGATTGATTTTATAGTATCTTTTAAGCATTTTTCAGGCAAGTTTTTTTCTTTACTAAATCGTTTTTTCTTTTTTCTGTAACTGCCCTTTTTATTATCATTCATAAGATCTTAGATGTAAATTCCAGACATTTCTGTTCAGTAGTTTTTTTATTGCAAACAGCATTTCCATTTTGACACTCTCAAATCATATTAGATTTTTTTTACCCGGCCAGTGGCTTGTCGGATTTTTTTGCGGCTGGTTGGCGCTGTGCTCAGCGTCTCATCGTCTGCATTTCACAGCTGTCCGGCGGGTTGGCAGCAGCATTCAGTGGCCGATTCTCTGCACTTTGGGGACCCTACGGTGAATGGTGAATTCACTGCAGGGTGGGGAAATTTGATGCGGGGAACGCATGTCTGCGACATTTCGGTGCACTGTGAATAACCCCTTAATTTTTTTATTTTTTTTTGAGAAAGGATACATTGAGATTTCTCTCGTTTTCGAGTATGTCCTGGGTGGCGAGTATGTACCTTTAGGTGTCTTGCCCAAGGACACTTACTGGAGAGGTTGCTCGCTGGGATCGAACCCATGACTCCACAGGCTCTCTCCATGCAGAGCAGTGATGTTACTTCTACTCCAAATAACTGTTACACAGAATAATGTTGGAAATTGCTACACGGAAGGATTCTTATTCATCATGTCTCAATCATAAGAAACATTACCTTGACCATACAAATAACCCCTTACAGTATCAGGATTTCACTGTGCTACACAAATGTTTCATGGTAGAAATACAGATATTGTTAAAACTCACTGCTGGGAATTGCTTTCATCTTTCTTCAGACAATGGTTCTCCTTCCCTGGCACACTATTTGACGCCATGTCTGGAGGTCTGTGGCTGAGAAAAAGAAAAAAACGGTATAAAAGAAAAGGGGAGGGAAAGAATGGAAATGAGAAACACAACTTTCAAGCACTTTAAAGACTGAGCATGGTAGCTACAGTGTAAAAAACAAAAGTATGTGAACCCTTTAGATTTATGTATAAATTTGTCTCAGGAGGGGCACTCTACCAATTTTGGCTAAAGTGTTCGGTTTGCAGTAACAGGGATTGGCTAAGAATTTGCCAAATACCAGACTGTGCTCATCACTCTCACTCTCTCCAGAAGATTGCCACACAGGGTCTGTTCTCCTGCGGCTCAGTTGACACCTGACAGAACTGCATTCATAGACACACAGAGGCTTGGATATACAATATACACGCTATAGAGGAGTATAGATTTTGAGTGTATACAGGAATCCTTGTCTAGTCAACTCCAGAGGTTAAATACACAGAAGTTAACCCCTTTGATTCTGATTCATTTCCCATGTGCTGAGCTAATTTTGACCAATTTTTGCTCATGACATTTAAACCATCAGGGTTATTCAGAGAAAGGTGAAAACCAGGAGAACTGGCAGGAGAAGAGAACAATCTAGACCAAATAGCCAATTTGGAAAGTGAGATAAATGGGAGAATTGTTCTGGTTTGGCTATTTTGACCTAGAATTTTCACTTCTCCAGTCATTCTCTTGAGATTCACCTTTCTTTGAAAAACCCTGTATATTTGAAGTCATGCTTTATTGCAGGACCCAGACAACTTGTATTCGGCAGACTGAAAATCTATCATTACAATGTACACAAGTCATGTCACATCAGAATATCATATATAAAAAAATATATGTAAATTTCTATTTAGAGTTCAATCATTTCCACCATGTAAATTTATATATCCACATTATCTTCCAAACCTCTGTGGTTATATATTTGAAAGCGTACCTTTTGTAAAGAAATGGAAAACCTGTTACTGCAGTTTGCACCAGAATTGGGAAGAATTTAAAAATCACTTCTATTTTCCTTTATCCTTTGTGCATTTTACATACGTTCGGCATCTCTGGAAAGACCAGACTCTAGCTTTTCCAAATCCACCTTGTTTGACCATTTGTATTGGAGGCGTGAATTTGCACTTCTCTAGAGAACGAGGTATTCCAACCTAGCTCAACCTGCTCAGAATCAGACGGTATTCACGTAGACATGTGCATTCGTTATCGTACGAAAACGATTTCGTCTGAATTTGTGGATAGTTTTGAATTCGTAAATTCCGAAAATGCTCAATCCAAATTATGAAAGAAACAAAAGCATTACATTTTCATTTCAGTTCTTTTGTAATATAGAAAGGATTTGACTTACGTCTCGCTAGAGCTTCGTGCAGCAGGAGATCTAATCCTTGCAGTGTACAAAGAAGTCGCTTTCTTACAAATAAGTCTGGTCTAAGAGCTTTTAAAACTTTTCTGCAACCCTGCAAGGGTTAAGTCTCCCATTGTAGGGACTCCCTTTGCTAAGCTCTCCCTCCAGCGAGAGTCGTAACTCCTTGCAGAGAGAGGTGTAACTCTTCCAGGGCTGCAGGAAGAATTTACAAACAAGTACGGATTAAATATTCTTTGCCGTGCTTATTCCGGAGATTCTTCTCGAAGCCCTGTAAGGGTTAATTGTTCTGCTGCAGGAGGGAGATCCAGCAGATTTTCTTCTCCATGCGTGGGGTTAATTATATTATTCTCCCACAGCACAGAGTCTACAAGAAGTCAAGTCTCCAGTTGGAAGGAGATCTACAGTAGGTGGTCCCAGCAGTGGGAGTGCAGGATGACTTTTACAAGTCTTCTTGTAGCCAGGCCTGCAAGGGTTAAGTCTCCCACTGCAGGGACCAGCTAACTTCTTCTTCTTCCAGCGGGAGACTTAACTGCCGTTCTTGTAATAGACTCCGTGCTGTGGGAGAATTAACCCCAC
This sequence comes from Leptobrachium leishanense, assembly GCA_009667805.1. NCBI lineage: Eukaryota > Metazoa > Chordata > Amphibia > Anura > Megophryidae > Leptobrachium > Leptobrachium leishanense. Next base: position 67,767,815 of record CM019066.1, read on the forward strand.
AGCACAGCGAGGAAAACTCTGAATGCATCTCTGAGCGCTGCGTTCGGCAGCCTGTTACTCCAAGGCTAGGGTCAGACGAATGCATTTTTCACGTCTACCGTCAAAAAGTGCGGCGATGCGTCTGAACGCATTTTTCATGGAAGACGTGATAGCGGTCATACGATGCGCAATGTCGGCCGTATTTAATTGACAGAGCTATAAAAAACAAATGGACGTTATGTTGGCCGGACATGTGCAGCGTCTGACGTCTCCTAATCACGCACACACGCCGCTATGCCGACGCAGCGCACTCTGTGCATCAGTACTAGCGGTTCCACGTTCTCGAAAAAATGCGTTTGTTTGCCGCTTGCGTTGCACGGCCGAACTTTCGTGCGGCCGTACTTTGTATATTGGCGTCATTGGACGTCATTTGCTGCTACTACGGCCGTAATAAAATGCAGCTCTACGCACGTTCATACTGCGTTCGTCTGACCCTAGCCTAACTCGCTCAGCATGCTGAGAATTACTGTAACTGATTACAGCGCTCAGAGTCACTGTAATATCATTGATCAATTAGGTATTTAGGTAAGATGATTATTACTGTGGCTAAGATCCTCGTTTAGGTTGGCCGTCCACTGGGTCCGTATTTGTGCAATCGTCCATCGTCGTCCGTCATCATCCGACCAATCCCAAAACATGCGGTAGATTCAGCCTTCATCCACTACCTTCGACTTCCATCGGATGACTTTGTGTGACTACAACAGACTAGTGATCTTACCCATAAGAATTGGATTTGTCAGACAAAATCAGCACAATTTGATACAATTTAAATGAAAAAAAGATGAATTGTATAGTTAAACTGCCAATCGGCAGCAGGGAAATTGTCCCATAGAGAAGTGATACAGTTCGACAGGCGAAGCCCATGGGATTCAATACAAAATAATATTTTCAACCTCTATTTTTTTTAATCAACGTTTATACTTTTCATTTGCAGCAAAAAGTCTTTTTTATGTTTTAAGATTTTTGTGAATGAGTATTTTTTGTTGTTGTTGAAATTTTTGATTCCCGATTTTTTTTAAAAAGCTGTTTTTTTTTTCCTTCGCCGCCAAACTGAAAAAAAAAAACGAACCACTGCCGAGTGCTGCCGGAAGCATGAAGGAAACACTGGTGCTGTCCATGATGTTGAAAGTTCAATTCAGCGACGTTCAGCGGTCTATCAGGGTTGTCCATATTCGCTTCCGGTGGATGACCAAGATTGTTCAAAAAAGCTGTCCGTAGTTAGACGGCCAAGTCGATCGTCCAACTACGGACCCAGTGGACGGCGGCCAGCCTTAACGTAGCACTCCAAGGCAAGTGTCTGCCCATTAGCAGTGACTTGGTGAGATATCAGAACTCAGAGCCAAGTCACTGCTGATGGGGCAGACAGTCACTTGCCTTCAGGGCTACAGGGAGATTCCCAGTGGACCGATGGCTCAGTGAGAAAGCTGGTTCACTGCACGATTCGCGCTGCCCTTAAAGGTGAGGGGAGAACTTCCTCACCGTCTGCAAAACAGATGCAGTCTGCCACAGTCTCATATTGGACCAACGAGCGCAGTGTTCACGTCCGTGTTGCCGCACATTTTAACGTCCGTGGTAACATACAATGATGATCAATAGAGACCCACACACTAAGTACATCCGTACTGAAGTGCGGACGCACGACGGACGCGGCAAACGGACGCAAGCTAGGCAAGAAAGTAAAACCGCTAGAACGGACGTGCGGAGTGCGCCACGTCTGCAACGTCCGCATAGCTTTGTGTGTGAGCGATGGAACGTAATCAGACGGACTGCATTTTTGACGGACAAAATGGTTTTTCATATTCATTTTATTTCCCATCTACATCAGTCAAAAAAAACGGTCACAAAAACGGACTGTGTGGCCACTAACTTGTCGTCAGTCAGAAAGTACGTACGTTGTGCACGGACGCACAGAATGCGCTCGTCTAACCCTAGCCTAAGACATGGTGCGCACTCAATCGCAGTGCTGCTTTACCCAATCACTCTGCAGCAACTCCAGTATCTGTACAGCGATTGGTTGAGCGATCCGGTTGGTTTATACACTATTTTTGTGCGTGTTTGCATAATTAAAGTGGGCTGGTTTGGATGAAGTCCAGAGTGATTTTTTGACCCAGTCCAGCCCTGCTTGCCTTGGAGTGCTGCTACCTTAATAGAGGATCTTAACCACAGTAATAATAATCATCTTATCTAAATACTTAATTTATAAATGATATTACAGTATATCTGAGAGCTGTAACCAGTTACTCAAACTCTCTCAGCTGAGAATTACTGTAACAGGCAGCCGATCTCAGCACTCAGAGATGCATTCAGATTTCGGATGAATGTCATTCGTTTATATATGAAAGAAATCTATACGAATATTGTGAGCAACTCAATAAATTTTGCTTTAGGACGAAACCATTCGTCCAAAACGAAACTTTGTGGTGTGCATATGTCTAGTATTCAGTAAATGAATACCATCTGTTAATCCCTGGTGTTGTGTTTTTGCTTCTCCAAAATGACGTAATACCTTCATTTAGCCGCCCCCCAAAAATCCTATACACACCGGAGAACCCATGGTGCAGAGTTTGGCCCGATCCGCTGCTTCCTCTGGCCACGAGCAGTGTGGGAATGGGAACAAATAGTTCCCCATGTCCCTCCACGTCTTCTTCCACATCCCCTGCACATCCGAGCTCACACAGGGCTCCGTGGAGTCCTATGGAATTCAGAAGCGGATACTCCCTGTGGTGCTTTGCGCTGCTGCAAATATCCATCTGCGGCTCAGAATTGTTACATACCCAGACGCATATAGAGCAGTTGGGTTGGAAAAGCATCGGGAACAGCGCAGATTTTCTCCCATACCGTCTCACTGATTGCGCGCTGGTTAGAATTGGACGCCTGGTGTCCAATTCATGAAACACGACTGAAGGTGTGGGTTCAAACTACTTTGAATTGTCAAGAGCACTCGAAAATTTTGAGTTTGCTATTCACAAAAAGCATCTTTTGAGGTGAACTAGCTCTCAGATGTTCTGCAATCAAGAATTGTTGTGATGAATAAAGATGGAAAGGGTTAACGTTATGTCAAAAGAACGGAGATGTTCATCTGTCCACCGATAGACAAACCGTCTATAAACGGAAAGAATTTAGTACGGTCTCTCCCCTCCCTAGAAGAAGCCATTCAGCCAAGATGACTCAAAGGTTGCAGTGCACAATTCTCATTGAGGAATAAAAGAACCCTAGAGTGACAGCTAACGACTTGAAGAAAACATCGGAACTGGTTATCATCTCTGTTCAGGAGTCTGCTATAGGGAAACCATTGAACAGGCATGGCTGCTGGTCAACCTGTGACTTCAACACGTAGAGCGTGCCCACGTCACCACCTCTGAGACCGCCTGCAATAGCCAATGGATTGTTTCTGTGCTTGCGTCTCTAATCCGTCATTCTGCACAGACGCTATGGACTTTTTTTCCCTAAAGTGCACAAGTCCAAACAATTCCCAGTTTCCAGATCTGACAATACGCGACGCCACGGAAATTGTATGGAAAACTTTCAAAGACTTCTGGATTTCAGGAGTCCCTGAACTAAAGAGGAGGAGCTGCTGTGCAGGGAGAGGGACAAAAGGTGGAGCAAAAATAAAACCCTAAAATAATATGTATAAAAAAAATTGTAGCTGATGTCAGCAGCATCCACCCAATTATTTAAGGGCAAAAGGGGGCTTTCTCTTTTAATAGAGTATCCCTTTAATGAATAGTAACATCACACAAATAGCTGCTGTTTAATGACACACTATTCAGTTTCTACAATGTGGAAAAGGATCAAATTACTGACACACCGTATTATTATGTGCTCCCGCTATGTAATAAACACAAGAGAGCCACGCAGAATGCAACCTGCCACTCTCACATACACAGGGATGGAAAAGGGAGGAAAAAGTCACTTTAACAGGGAGCGCCCAGTGACAGCTGGAGAAGAGGGTGAGATTATGAAATGCCCTGAGCCCTTAGAGCTACACCAGCCCTTCAATCAGACACATCTGAGGAATGTCTCCCCCAACCGGAAACCGGCAGAGCTCTGTGCAAGTAACAAACAATGTGTCGAGTCTGCACTGCAGTGCTAATGTGATAAACACTCACGCGCGAGACAGGAAGCGGCCCGGGCTGCTTACAATAGAGAGGAAGGAGGAGTGGAGCGTCATTAACCATAGACAAAAAGTCTGGATAGATAGGTCCAGTGCTGGAGGCCGAGGTGGGAGATTCTAGTTAAGGTTATAGTTATAGAAAGTGTAGTAGTAATCTCCATTAACCATTATTATTAGCAAGGAAGCCGTGTCTTCACATAGCAAACACATTGTGTATGTATGTGTACTCAATAAAGACACTGCATGTGTATATTAAGTAAACACAATGTATATGAACTCATATTTGGATCTGAATCTTATTTCTAATTAAAATACAGTATCCTGAAACAGGGATCCTTGTTTGTTTTTTGCTGAGTTAATATAACTGTACTGTAACTCTTTTGTGGTTATACATAGAGGTATAGATAGAACCTTAAGGACACATGCACATATCTAAATCAGTGACAAAACTGCTTTATCTTGCAAATTGAAGCTGAAGGTGCCACATTACTTAAAACAAGGTGTAAGGTGGTGGTTTTTATGGCTTCCTTGTCTTATAATACGTATCCTGATGAAAGTGCACCTTGTGAACTGAAATTTCAATGCTTATGATGGCCGCTTCTTTCCGGATTACAAGACTCTTGAATGAGGCCTTTATGATTTTGTTGGTAGAAAGGCTAGATGGTATTTAGGCAAGGAAACATATTTATTTGCAGTGCACTGAGGCTCATGGATTGTGTATATGCTGTTAAGTATAGCAGTCCCTTCATTAATGTTAATGGCTCCCCTGCTATTCCAAATGTCTCTTGTGTTATAGATAATACAGATGTGTGCGGTACTTTAACGCTTCCAAGAAAACATCAATGTGGAAGCTGACAGTGAATAAAAAGTTATTCCAAGGCTGCTCTTTATTCTCGCTTACAGGCAGTTATGAACACAAAATTACAGGCTGCAAAAAAGTGCTGTGCAGACAGGAAAACCTTAAATAACTCTATAGCCACAAACTGAAGGACACAGAAGAAATAGTTCTCCAGTGTCTTTCTGCTGACCCTGTGCAAGCCCATGAGATTGCAGATATTTGATCTTGTGCATGACTTACTCAAGTCCTGATGAAGTCCTGCAGACTCCAGGAGAGAATACTAACGGTACTGCATGGAGCACCTGATGGTATCTATGCGTGGCTCCTTTGTATTACAAGTCGTGCCTCTAGCATCATTCACAGCTCTCGCTGAACAAGTCGATTACATTATAGCTTGACTTGGACCAATAGATGAGCCACGCACATTTTCGAGTGGAGTAGTGAGAGTTAGCAGCACACTAACAAATGCTAATGCTTCAACTGGAATAGAGCCCTGGATTTGCACATGAATAGGAGTGATGACCAGCTATAGTGTTAAAGGGCCACTCTACATGTACTGACAATATTAGGGGCCACATTAAATTCCTATCGCTAACGTTAGCGTTCACCTGATTAGGCGTTAACGTTAGCCCTGGTGGCCCTAGCACAGGCCACCCATATTACAATCCAAACGCTAACGGGTTAAAAAACCTGTTAGCAATTTGGTGCCTGCACTTTTCAGCGCGAGGTTACTGTACTTTGCACTCCCTATGCTTAACATGGGGAGCGCAAAGAGTTAATTAGCGTTAGTATTACAATATACTAATGCTAATTACCGTCCGGCTGCGGCTAACCCAAAAGTTAACCACAGCCTGGACCTGGTGCTAACGGATTCCGCTGCTGCAGAATCTGTCGGCACCAGCATAAACCCACCCAAAAATCAGATACCTTTAATCTCACGGCGAGGAACGTGGCTCCAACCGCCTCCTTTGTCCGCTCGGAGCAGGGAGAGACTGGGGGTAAAAAGTCCCCCAGTCTCTCTGCAGATCACTATGCCGACCCTTGTTCGTGGTGTCAGTAGCATATGCCCAATTAAGGCCCATGTCAGACGAACACAGTGATCATGTCCGTGTTGCCGCACAGTTTAATGTCCGTCGTAGCATAGAATCATGAACAATAGAGACCCACACACTAAGTGCGTCCGCACCAACTGCGTATACATAACGCACGTGGCAAACGGACCCAAGTAAGGCAAGAAAGTGAAACCACTAACACGAACGCGCAGAGTGCGCCACGTCCACCACGTCCGCATAGTGTTCTGTGTGCGTGATGAGGAGACGTCAGACACAGCGCATTTGCGACGTCCAGCACCTTTACGCACAAAATGCCTTTTCATATCCTTTTTCATATTAATTTTGTTTCCCATATTTCCATTTTCTTCTACGTCCATCATAAAAAACGGACCGTGTGGTGTCTACAGTATCTTCCGTCAGAACGTCCGTCCGTTGCGCACGCACGCACTGTGCGCTCATGATGCGTTTGTCTGACTCTAGCCTTAAGGGGGAAAGGGGGGTATTTTTTATTAGCCTGCCCCTTTAAACTGCAAGTCGTCTCCCTGTATGATTTTCTAGCTATACCATGAATTATTCTCTCTCAGTAGGGGCTGCAGAAAAGTGAATGTGTCTCACCATTACCATCTTTCCCTGCATCTGCATTCATATCATGACTTGCAGCAAGTAGTGTAAACTAAGCCACATGGGAAAGAGTTAAAAAAAAGAAACTAGACTGAGTTAACTGCACAGTAAATATTAGATCTGTGTTCGAGAACAATTTTAGAGACATGTTGCCTGTAACCGTAGAGCATAATTTCACCTGCCACATTTCTGCAAGCGTCTTAGGTGTGTCCTACATAAACATTTATGTAACCATACATATTTACCCTGGTTTGGTAACACAGTTTAGCTGTAAAATCTATGATTTTGGTTATTTGATGATAAGGGTATTTGATAGGGTTCCGCTCTGAAACACTGAGCATCTGTTCAAGGGAGGTGATAAATTACTACCAACTCCCCAACTCAATCAAGTTTGACAGATTATAATTTTCAAAACATGTAAAGCATGATCTATATCTCTGATAATGCCATGGAAAGTCCCCAAAAGACACCATACAAGGAAATACACATAAGCAGTATGTATTTGCCTGTTGCGCTGTACATACACAGTGTATGCTTTTTAAGTATTTTACGGTTTCCAGTTTAACTTTCCTTTTGGTGTCAGTATTATCTTTCATGCCAATCTGAGGTCAGATCACGACCAGAACATTAAACAGAGTGCTCAAGCGGTACAATATAAAGGCCCATGCCAGAGCGCTGTGTTTTTAATTCTAAGGCTGGGGTCAGACGAACGCAGTGCAAACGTGCGTTTATCCGCACTTTATGATGGCCGTGAAATGATGTCCAACGCAGGCCCACACATAAAGTACGGCCGCACGAAAGTTCAGCCGCACAACGCAAGCGGCAAACAAACGCATTTTCGCAAGACCGTCGAACCGCTAGTACTGACGTACAGAGTGCACTTCGTCCGCATAGCGGCGTGTGTGCGTGATTAGGAGACGTCAGATGCCGCTCATGTCCGGCCTACATAACGTCCAGACACCCAAAGTTTCCTGGTTTGGATCCGTACGAAATCACGGCCGAAATTGCGCATCGTATGACCGCTATCGCGTATTCCGTGAAAAAGTACGTCCAAGCGTTCAGATGCACTTTTTTACGGACGATGAGAAAAATGTGTTCGTCTGACCCTAGCCTAATATGTCCTATTCCATCCTAGAAGTGAGTTCTGCTTGTGTCTCGGATGTAGTGGCAGCTTACTGTACATTAATGTCTCTAATACTTTATATGGGATATGTTAATCTCTTAACGATGCCACTGGAAGTTCTATGCTGTCCGCCAGAGTAAATTCCCCACCCGATGGACGACACACTCCCATCTTTAAGGCTCGGGTCAGACGAGTGCAGTGTTCACGTCCGTGTTGCCGCACATTTTAACGTCCGTGGTAGCAGTGGCGTCACTAGGGTTGGTATCACCCGGTGCGGTAACTAGGTATGTGCGTTTCGGGTTTCGGAATTTCGGAATTTTCACGAAATTTCCCTATTCGTGTTTTCGGATTCGGCCGAATTTCCGAATCGGATCGGACCCGAAAACCGACAGATCCGAAATGTTTTCCGAGCCGAAACGAAATATTTTCGGAATTTTCTAATGGACTTGAAATGTGTCAAATCGAAATTTATTTTCGCTCTATTCGTGATTTCGGTTCCATTTCGGTAATTCTGGACATCGTATATTTAACTATTATCGGTTATATCGCTGATTCTGTCAATTTTGTATTTGTAAATGCGTATCACTTGTTTTTTTGTTTCCAATGATCCGATAATTCTGTCGATACGATAATTCCTTCGTATTCGGGTCGGATCCGATTCGTCCGCAGGTCGCGCATGCGCGCGCGCAGATGTCGTAACTTTATTGAGCCAGTTTTTTGACAACTTTTTGGACAGGCCAAAAAATATTGTTTTTATTATTCATCATGGCTGCAAGAGACGAGTGCCATTCAGACACATCCTCATCTTCTTGCACCCATGAAACACCACCCAGGAAGAAGCGGGCCAGCAACATGGCATTTGACGAGATGCTGGAGCTGGTCCGCATCTTTGATAAACGAGATTACGACTGCCATATGGGCCCTTACGGCAGGAAGAATAATGCAAGAAAGGACCGTATCCTCGATAAGGTTCGCACCACCATCCTGGAGCTGTTCGGGAAGGACCGGACAAGGACCAGCTCCGAAAACGCTGGTCCGACCTCAAGGTGCGCGAGGAGGAGCAGTTGAGGCACATCCGTCGCGTCATAGCCAAACGTAAGTGTCATGTTATATTGTAAAGTGCTGCGCAAACTGTTGGCGCTATATAAATCCTGTATAATAATAATAATGTGCTTGCATGTGCTAATGTGCACAGAAATACGTTGATTTATCTAGTCCTTTTTTCATGCAATGTGATTGTGTATAGCTTTGCGTTTTCACGACTCGTCATACATGCATTTTTGCCATAGCTCTTCCTTTTTGTGATTTTACGTATTCGTGAAAATTGTGACATTTGATGTATGTAGATGAAGTTACAATGCTGGATTTCTTTTGGCACTGTGTGTACTGTAGTGTGCTGGGGGGGGAGGTTGTTGTGACTGAGTGATGCATACGAGAAGACCCGCAGCTTGCCCAATATTGGCTCCCACCTGCGCATCAACAAAAATCTCTGCGTCTCTGCTAAATGGTAGGATGGGACATGTAGTTCTTCTGAAAGTGCATCCAAACAGAGCCGCGTTCAATACATCCTCAGCAGCTGCTGAATTGTTGCAGCGCAGCAATTCAGTTTGCTGCAGCAGTGTCATTATTGAACGCTTTAGATGCAAATTTCAAAACAAAATGGCGGATTTCTGTTGTTTCTGCAATATCCAGTTTTATTAGCAGAAACTGAAAGTGAAACTGAGGCTGAGGCCTTCTATAAAATAACTAAAAGCAGTCAGCACAATGCGTTTTGTATGCACACAACACAAATAATAGTTTTTATTGAATAAACGTAATGTTTACTTCTGAAAAAAATATATAATTGAACGGTAATATATGTCTATGTGCAGAGGAAATAAATAAATATTTTGTGACTTTAGAACTATGAGATGGGAGTAGTGGTGGGTCAAGCTGGTAGTGGGGTAGTGGAGGGGTGTCGCAATACTTTCGGCAATATATTGTATAGATATACCATTTTTTCCAGTCTGCATTATTTACGTGTTATTTTTTGGATTTGGCAGAAGACAGGAAGAAGGCAGCATCTGCCCCGGCGGGCACCAGTGCCCCAGTGGAGGAGGAGGAGGAGCCATGGGCGACCACCAGCGCTGGTATATACTGTTTTATTTTGCAACGACTTTTGGTCAAAAACAGAAAAAAAATTTGTTTACTGTATTTTAATTAAATTTTTTTATGTATAGCACAAGAGGAGCAGGAGGAGGAAGAGGAGGAGCAGGAGGAGGGCGATGGAGAGAGGGAGCCGGAGCCGCAGCAGGAGGCCGCGAGTCCAGGTTTTTTTTTTTACTGTTGTATTTTGCATCGACTTTTGTTCAAAAATAAATCAGTTTTGTTGTTTACTGTATTTTTTATTTCTTTAATTTCTTAGATATAGCACCGGATGAGATGGTGACGGTGGTGGTGGAGGAGGAGGAGTCAGAGCAGTCGGAGCAGGAGTCGGAGCCTCAGGAGGCCGCCAGCACTGGTATATACTACTGTTATATTTTTTCAAGACTTTCAGTCAAAAATAGAAACCTGCTTTACTTACTGTATTTTCCTTCCTTCATTTATTGGATATATAGAAGGAGAAGCCAGACAGGACACGTCCTCCAGTGTCAGGATGATAAATCGGGAGGCGATCGGCGAGCTACGCCTGGCTGTTACGACCATCGATGCCATCCAGGAACTGCTCCAGGAATTGCGGGAGCATATAAGCAATGCCGCTGACATCCTGGAGCGGCAGTGAGACCAGCCTCCTCCCGAAATGTAACCGTGAATCTGCAGGTTCACTCAAGACGAGGCCGGACCGGACACGAGCAAGGATTGTCTGAACACGAGTCTCTTCAGGAAAGGCAAACTTTATTGTGATATCACAACAGATGCTCAAACAGGATTCAATCGCAAAGAATGAGCAGCGATTTTCACAGTGACATGAGATTTTATACCTCAAAATACATGATTAGGTACATCCCAATTAGCCCACCTCCCGGTTACGCTATCCCACCCCACATGGGTTAGTACCTCCCTTTGGCTAATACAAAAGACATTTCATTAATTTGGCTGTAAATTGGCAAACTTCATGTTAGTTTCAGTGAAACATAATTAGTTGCTCCCACTGTTCCGGGCTGCGCCCCGTTCCCTAGCGTCTTCACTCATTTGTTACAAAAGGCACCTGGTCTGATCTCTATACTCCTTTGTATTTCTGCGGGCCCCAACGACCTTTCTCTGTGTTGAGAACAGCAGAGACCTTTCTCAGCGCTTTGATTGTTTTTCTTCCAATCTCAGCACATTCCTAAATTTCTATGTATGCCTGCTTCTAATTTCAGCTAAAAACTGCCTAATTATCTCAAGTGAACCAATATTCTGAACAAGATGGTCGCCTGGCTTACAATGGCGGCCATCTTCCAGTCTATTTCCACTACACTATGTTTGTTTGTATTGTTTGTGCCCCTGTTGGGCAGTTTGCCATCCTTGGCATGTTCCCTTCCCCATGTTGTAAATAAATTTTCTATTTTTTCTATATTTTTCTGTTTGTGTGCATTGCTTTTCCTTACTTAATAAGTTAATATGTATTGCTTGGTTTCCACACTGTTAAAATTATATGTACATAAATGTATTGACATTTCTATGGACCCTTTGTCATAAATTTGTCAACATATTTGTGGCCATGAATGTGACTGTGCAAAAAATGGCCAAAAAATGTCACACACTAACACAACCTTGTTGTACTGCCTTGAGATTTGATTACCGACGTGGCCTGGTTTTGTTAAGCTTAGGCGATGTCACAACAACACGGATTTTTGTCCACAGTCACATTCATTGTATAACCAAGAATTTATCAAAAAATATTGATGGCAGCACTGCGTGAAGTCTTCTCCGACACAACCCAAAGATCCTCAGTGCGGCTCAGGTCTAGTTTATTTGTCCCTGTTTGCAGCTTCACGCAACACTTCCTCCCAGCTATGAGCTCTCTCTCTCCCACCGCTGCCCGCTAAGACGCTGCCCGCCAACATGGTCACGTCTTTGCAGGAAGACAACAGCGTGGGGGAACGGCAGCTGCCGACAGTCCCAAGACCTCGTCACAATGACATCAGTTCTGGAGTTAACCCCTAACTGCGACCAATGGTGGAGATAGGGGGTTCATTGGAACCCCCTATCTCCCGATCCGCGGCAGCTATCGGTTGTTTAATGTTTGGTATCTTTGGATCGACCAGAGCATGGCCTTTCCAACAATACCAAACATGACAATGTTAAAAATTATAAAAAATTAAAATATAAAAAAAATAAACAGTTTTTTTGTTTTGTTTTGTTAATGCAGCAATATTGTTTCCATTTCAATTATAATGTGAACAATGATGCTGCACTAAGGATTTTTGTATGGGGTGCGTTTGTTAAAAATAGTGTAATTTTCACCCAAAAAAATATAACAAGTCCCCATTTCAATTTTTTTTAAAAAACGCAACTCAGAAAATATAACCGCAAACACTCGCATGTTAAAATGTGAAAAAAGCACTTTACACCTTGTAAAACAAACATTGAAAATTCTAATTTTATTGCATTTTTTGTTATAATATACAGACAGGACATGACGCATACATATGATAATGATATATTATGAATCATCTGCCGAGTCTGCCGTAAAGAACGATATATAACCTGTCTGGGTCATATTATAAAATAAGGCTTCAAAAAAACGCGTTTAAACAAGAGGAACGAAACTGTTAAAAATTAGCTCAGCAATCAGCAGCAGACCGCAGTGCCGCACACAGGCGTGAAGGGAAGCTGTGAAATGCCTCAGCAGCGAAAGGGTTAATTTTTTGTTTTGTCTGTTTTAAATCATTTTTTATTTTTTTTTCGTTTCAGATCATTTTGATCAACTATTTTTCCGTTTTAAAACCTTTTTGTTCTGATTTTTATTTTTAAAGTCAGACCATTCGGGTCAGTTTAGCATTTTTTAAATCGTTTTGTTCTTTTTTTTTGTTCCTTGGCTTTCATACCATTTTTTAATGTGATTAAATAAAGTTGTGAAATGTATATTCATAAGAAAAAAAGGATCTTTATTTAATTAAAAAAAAAACACGATAGAATCGCCAGAATTATCGTATCGACAGAATGAATTATCGGATCCGAAAAACAAACCAAAAATCTATTATAAAAAAATATATAAAGTATAAAAAAGTAACCCATAGTAGTTTACGTCAAAACGAATAGAGTTAGACAGCTTTGAAACAAGGAGAACAGACGTTCCGAAAAAACAAAAATTTCCGAAATCACGAAAAGTCGATACAAAAAACGAGCAAAGTGACACGAAAATACGAAAAATGGTCGATATTCCGGAAAAAAAATGTACACGAAAAATGAGTCGAGCCGAACCGAATCGAAACAGAAATCGGTCGAAACGAGCCGAATCGAAAAGTTTAAACATCCGAACAAATCGAACCGAATCGAACCGAAAAAAAAAAATCGGTGCACAAGCCTAGCGGTAACTTATGGTGTCAAACCCCCCCCCCCCCCGAGTTTTACGGATTTTTTTTAACTGCTCTTACTCCTAAATCAGTACTGCCATATAACACTGAATGCTCATACACACAGTGCACATTACTGTGAGGTTTATTGCTGTGGAGCTCTCTCATATGCTCACACAAATTTTTGCCAACTGCCAGCAAGTACGGTGCCTGTTCGAAGGCAGTGAAAGCACACATGGATATATATTGCCCCCAGCAGCTCTGGATATATTGCCCCCAGCAGCTCTGGATATATTGCCCCCAGCAGCTCACCCATGGCTATATATTTCCCCCAGCTCACATATGGATATATTGACCCAGTTCACAATTATATATTGCCCCCAGCAGCTCACCCATGGATATATATTGCCCCAGCTCACATATGGATATATTGCCCCAGACCAGCTCACACATGGATATATTGCCCCCAGACCAGCTCACACATGGATATTGCCCCAGCTCTCATGGATATGCCCCCAGCACACATGGATACTGCCCCAGGCACACATGGATACTATTATGTATTGTGCTGCAGTAATCACAGACAGCAAGGATACAACCATTTTATTGACTCAACTGACAAATAATTGCCACTGAAAACAGGGCTTCACACAACTTTATATATACAATACATAACACCAAAATAACTGCCACTGAAAACAGGGCTTAACACAACTTTATATATACACAATACATAACACCCCTCCCCCCTATGATAGATCTTATCCTCAGTCTGTTCAACACTCATAGTCTTCAAGATAGGCTGGGGGCCCACGGACTCTAGTGGACCTCCGCAATGGTACTGGAGAGTCTTGCCGAAACGGAGCACCATCCATCTCCAACTGGACAGTGTCCCGAAGATCGCCCGTGAGTGGCGACGGCTCTACGGCCCCTAGTACCTCCGCCTCTTCGGAAGTGGACACGGGTGGTGTAGGTAAACCTGTAGGAACACAGTTCTCCAGTGGGCCTGAGAACACCCTGGGATTCCCATCCGGCACTGGTCCGGTCAGCCGGCGCCGCAGCTGATCAATGTGGCGTCTGATTGTACAATCATTTCCCAGAGTAACCTCGTATGACAACGGGCCCGTTACCTTAGTTACCCTGGCTGCAACCCAAGGTGCCCCACTCCCATAGTTCCTGGCCCATACCAATTCACTTGGCTGTAAGTTCCGGGGGGGTTTGGGCTGAGCCGTCTCTGCCGCTACTCTGGGTGAAGTCGGTCAAGTTTCGTTGTGAGCCGGCGGCCCCACCTCAGCTCCGCTGGGCTGGGACCGGTTGCTGAAGTAGGAGTTGTGTGTTGACATAGGAGGAAATTCACCAGGCGGTGATTCCAGTCCCCATTCGTCATCCGCTTGAGCGCCTCCTTTGTGGTCCTGACCATTTGTTCCGCCTGACCATTGGTCGCGGGGTGGAAAGGAGCGGATTTTATATGCCGAATCATGTTGGCGTTGAGGAATGATTGAAACTCTGCTGCCGTGAATTGTGTCCCATTGTCGGAAACTATTACATCTGGCAGACCATGTGTGGCGAACAGCCGGCGCAACTCTCGGATGACCCTGGTCGTTGTCATCGATGAGACCGGTACCACTTCCAACCACTTGGAATAACTGTCCACTACTATCAGGAATACCTGCCCCTGGAAGGGGCCCGCAAAGACAATGTGCAAGTGAGACCATGGGGCATGCGTGGTCTCCCAACGGTGCACTGGTGCCTGAGGCATCTCCGGTCGACTTTCCTGGCAACCCTGGCAACTCCTTACTTGCTTCTCTATGTCTTTGTCCAAGCCCGGCCACCACAAGTAGCTCCTGGCTAGAGCCTTCATCCGAACAATTCCTGGGTGCCCCTCGTGTAGGGAATCCAGCACCTTGGAGCGAAGACTGGGTGGAATGATGACCCTGCTGCCCCACAGTACACATCCCTTGTGGGCCGACAGTTCATTTTTTTGAGAAAAGAAGTGTTGGAACTCAGACCCTGGCCGGGCCGTACCTCCGCCTCTTCGGAAGTGGACACGGGTGGTGTAGGTAAACCTGTAGGAACACAGTTCTCCAGTGGGCCTGAGAACACCCTGGGTATCCCATCCTCGTCGCCACTATTATGTATTGTGCTGCAGTAATCACAGACAGCAAGGATACAACCATTTTATTGACACAACTGACAAATAACTGCCACTGAAAACAGGGCTTCACACAACTTTATATATACACAATACATAACAGATACTGCCCCCAGCACACATGGATACTGCCCCAGCTCACATGGATATGCCCCAGCTCTCATGGATATGCCCCAGTTCTCATGGATATGCCCCAGCAGCTCTCATGGATATGTCCCAGCAGCTCTCATGGATATGCCCCAGCAGCTCTCATGGATATTGCCCCAGCTCATGGATATACTGCCCCAGCTCATGGATAATGCCCCAGCTCATGGATATGCCCCCAGCTCATGGATAATGCCCCAGCTCATGGATAATGCCCCAGCTCATGGATATGCCCCCAGCTCATGGATATGCCCCAGCTCATGGATATTGTCCCAGCTCATGGCTATTGCCCCAGCTCATGGATATTGCCCCAGCTCATGGATATGCCCCCAGCTCATGGATATTGCCCCAGCTCATGGATTTTCCCCAGCTCATGGATATTCTGCCCCAGCTCATGGATACTGCCCCAGCTCATGGATAATGCCCCAGCTCATGGATGATGCCCCAGCTCATGGATATTGCCCCAGCTCATGGATAATGCCCCAGCTCATGGATAATGCCCCAGCTCATGGATATTGCCCCAGCTCATGGATAATGCCCCAGCTCATGGATACTGCCCCAGCTCATGGATACTGCCCCAGCTCATGGATATTGCCCCAGCTCATGGATTTTCCCCAGCTCATGGATATTCTGCCCCAGCTCATGGATAATGCCCCAGCTCATGGATATTGCCCCAGCTCATGGATAATGCCCCAGCTCATGGATACTGCCCCAGCTCATGGATACTGCCCCAGCTCATGGATATTGCCCCAGCTCATGGATATTGCCCCAGCTCATGGATAATGCCCCAGCTCATGGATATGCCCAGCCCCAGCAGCTCATGGATAATGCCCCCAGCTCACCTCCTGCCGCCGCGTGTTCGACTCCCTCTGAGCGTCCGGCATGGAGCTTGGGAGCTTGCCTGGGGGAGCCACGTGACCAGCCGCGATCTCGCGAGAACTTGGCTGGTGACGTGTTTCCCACAGGCGAGCGCCGAAGCTGCATAGCTTCGGACGCTCGCAGGGAGCGAACACGCGGTGCAGGGTGAGACACCCGCCCTTAGGGTGACGGTGTCACCCTAAGGGCGGGTGTCACCAGGTGCAGGCCGCACCCCCCGCTCCCACGTTATGACGCCCCTGCGTGGTAGCATACAATTATGATCAATAGAGACCCACACACGAAGTACGTCTGCACAAAGGACGCAAGTTAGGCAAGAACGTAAAACCGCTAGAGGGAGCGAACACGCGGTGCAGGGTGAGACACCCGCCCTTAGGGTGACGGTGTCACCCTAAGGGCGGGTGTCACCAGGTGCGGGCCGCACCCCCCGCTCCCACGTTACGACGCCCCTGCGTGGTAGCATACAATTATGATCAATAGAGACCCACACACGAAGTACGTCTGCACAAAGGACGCAAGTTAGGCAAGAACGCAAAACCGCTAGAAAGGACGCACAGAGTGCGCTGCGTCCGCATAGCTTTGTGCGTGAGTGATGGAATGTAGTCAGACAGACTGCATTTGTGCGTTCAGCATTTTTGACGGACAAAATGGTTTTTCTTATTAATTTTATTTCCCATCTACATCAGTCAAAAAAAAAACGGTCACAAAAACGGACCGTGTGGCCACTACCTTGTCGTCAGTCAGAAAGTATGTTCATTGTGCACGGACGTACAGTCCACACAGAATGCGCTCGTTTGACCGTAGCCTGAACACTGGGAACAACTAGTTCCTAGTGTTCCTCTGCAAATCCTTCCACTGACCCAGCTTGATCTCACTCGCGCCTGTTTCCATGGAATCCTTTGGAGTCCTGGAGCTGATAACAGATACTATCACCCTGCGGCTCATATGTATTGCTCCTTGAGCTGCTGACTAAGCGAATCGGTCGTAATACAGACAATAAAGGGGAGCCGCATCACTATCCAGATATGTTTACTTCATTCTCCTCTGAGATGTCAGTTTTCAGCTCCAAGACCCTAACTTCCGTAACTTAGGCAGTGGCTGAGTGACAGGCAACAGAGGGTTGTGGTAAATGGAGTTTATTCAGCGCAAGGTCTTGTTACCAGTGGGGTCCCTCAGGGGTCAGTACTTGGACCCATTCTCTTTAATATTTTTCTTAGTGATATTGCAGAAGGTATTAATGGAAAAGTATGTCTTTTTGCTGATGACACAAAGATTTGCAACAGGGTTGACGTTCCTGGAGGGATCAGCCAAATGACAAATGATTTAGGTAAACTAAAAAAATGGACGGAGTTGTGGCAATTGAGTTTTAATGTGGATAAGTGCAAGATAATGCACCTGGGACGTAAAAACCCAAGGGCTGAATATAGAATATTTGATACAGTCCTAACCTCAACATCTGAGGAAAGGGATTTAGGGGTTATTATTTCAGAGGATCTAAGGGTAAGTAGTCAATGTAATAGAGCAGCAGGAAATGCTGGCAGAATGCTTGGTTGTGTAGGGAGAGGTATTAGCAGTAGGAAAAGGGAAGTGCTCATGCCACTGTACAGAGCACTGGTGAGACCTCACTTGGAGTACTGTGTGCAGTACTGGAGACCGTATCTCCAGAAGGATATAGACATCTTAGAGAGAGTTCAGAGAAGGGCTACTAAAATGGTGTACGGCTTGAAGGAGAAAAGTTACCAGGAAAGGCTTAATGATCTTAACATGTACAGCTTGGAAAAAAGACGAGACAGAGGAGATATGATAGAAACATTTAAATACGTAAAGGGAATCCACAAGGTAGAGGAAGGGAGTATATTTAAAAGGAAACAAAGTAGCAAAACAAGAGGACATAGTCTTAGATTAGAGGGGCAAAGGTTTAAAAGTAACATCAGAAAGCATTATTTTACTGAGAGGGTGGTGGATACATGGAACAGCCTTCCAGTTGAAGTGGTAGAGGCCAAAACAGTAATTGAATTTAAGCAGGCATGGGATAGGCATAAGGCTATCCTAAACAAAAGATAAATGCAGGTAAAGTATCCATGTAATTGGGCAGACTAGATGGGCCGAAAGGTTCTTATCTGCCGACATTTTTCTATGTTTCTAATTTATATGCCTTCCATACTGCATTGTGTT
The DNA here is from genome assembly GCA_009667805.1 of Leptobrachium leishanense. Lineage (NCBI taxonomy): Eukaryota > Metazoa > Chordata > Amphibia > Anura > Megophryidae > Leptobrachium > Leptobrachium leishanense. Next base: position 67,786,429 of record CM019066.1, read on the forward strand.
CTCTAGTTTTAATGTTCCTTACGCCACCCTCTGATGAAACTTGTCGGTACGTCTCTCACCTTAGCCTCCGCTCCTCATTCTCTGCAAATCCTTTATCATACCTGCTGTTTCTTCATCACTAACTACAAACTAATCAGCCACACAATTAAAAATACTTGCCTAATATCATGTAAGTCCTTTTCATGCTGCTAAAATAGTTCTGAAGTGTCAAGGCGTGGACTCCACAAAACCTCTGAACCTGTCCTGTGGTATCTGGCACCAAGACATTAGCAGCAGATCATTTAAGGCTAGGGTCAGACGAGCGTGATTTCTACGGACTGTACGTCCGTGCAGTACGGACATCGTCAGTACGGATGACGCAGTAGTGGTCACACAGTCCGTTTTTTCACTGAAGTTATTTTTGACGGATGTAGGAGGGAAAAATAAATTACAATGAAAAAACATTCTGTCCGTCAAAAATGCTGGACGTATAAATGCAGTCCATCTGACCATGCTCCATCACTCACACACAAAGCTATGCAGACGTTGTGGACGTGGCGCACTCCGCACGTCCGTTCTAGCAGTATTACGTTCTTGCCTAACCTGCGTCCGTTTGCAGCGTCCGTCATGCGTCCGCAGTTCAGTGCGGACGTACTTCATGTGTCAGGCTCCAATGGACTTTCTTTCATGCTATCACAGACGTACTTTTAGGCGCAATCACGGACGTGAACACTACGCTCGTCTGACACCAGCCTAAGTCCTACACGTTGCGAGGTGGGGTGTCCATGGATCGAATTTGTTGCTCCAGCACATCCCACTGATGTTCAATCGGATTGTGATCTGGAGAATTTGGAGGCCAAGGCAACACCTTGAATTCTTTGTCATGTTTCTCAAACCATTCTTGAACAATTTTTCAGTGATGCAATTTGTGTTATCCTGCTTAAAGAGGCCACTGTCATCAGGGAACAATGTCTATGTAGGTGGTACAGTGCTGAGCATCCTTGGGTTACCTGAACAGTAGTCCCTGTTGGGGGTCTGTTGATCAGAACCCCCTGGACCTTCAGGAAGGGGGACATGACTGATGGCCTGGGCCTGTAGGTTAAGGAAAGATCTGGAAGGGGTTTAGAATCCCTGGGGCCCTCAGGAGGGGGAAGGGGGGGGTCAGTTGGAAGCATGGGCCTGTCAGTCAAGAAAGCTACGGCGTTATTGGTGGAGTGGTTGCAACAGTGTTGCTTACCTGGACTATATATGCTGGTGATGGGTGCAGGGTTCTTCCTCTGTTCCTGCCAACGTGAGAAGTGCATCAAGGTGAGACTAGGTTTCCAGGTGTTTTTCAGGTGTTCTGGTGAGAAAGAGAGAAAAGTGAATTGGCTGGGATGGCTTCTTCTTCGCTGGAAGGGCTGCTGGAGCAGTTAAAGGAACACGCTGCGGCTCGGGGAGCATCGTTGCAAGAGTTAATGGCGGAGGCCTTAGCTACTCCTGGTGAACAGACGCCAGGGTCGAGTGAGGAGCCCCGCCAGTGGCGAAGAGAACGGTGTTCCCGGCCACCGAGTCGTCTCAGCCCGAGACCCCCGAGTCTTCGAGGATCCAGGATGAGCGGCGGGGGAGAAGTGGATGCGGCCGGTGCCTATTCATCGGAAGGGTCCGTGGTGATGGACACACCGCCCAGGGAGCTGCGGTCCGGTACAAGGAGGGTGAGCATACTACGTGCGCCTGCAACAATCTCTCTCCCGGTTTAGGTGCCACTGGGGAAGGCCTGGATCGCAGGGATGGCGAAGATCGGGCTGGGGGGGTTCGGGGGACCGCCCCCCCCTCGTGCTAGGCAGAATGTCCGGCGGATGCCGAGTTCTAGGAGCCCGCACAACGATCAGGCGCTTCCGGCAGCCAGGGGGAGAGCGACGAGGGCAGCGTCGGCGGCTTTCAGGGCCCCGCCCACTCGTCGCAGACGGACAGCGTCACGGGCTGTGCGTTTGGCCCGCCCACAAGATGGCGGCGCCCATCCGGCTGCACAGGAACGGAGGGGAAACATTCCAGCGGCTGCGAGGAGAGGCCCGGTGGCTGGTGGCAAGACGGCACCGGTGCAGGAGGCGGCGGAGGGCAGCCCGCATATTGGAAACGGTCATTCACAAAACTCTCGGCCACGGAGCATCGCGGAGGCTGGAGATGGAGGTCGGAGAGAAATACCGGTTAACAGTGGAGGTGTTGATCCTGGGTGTCCAGCGCTGGGCTCACCTTTGGCTGCGGTTCGGATGGCATCTGGAGGATCATTGATGGCTGCACGTGAGTCACATGGGAATTGTTCCTCTGCTTCTTCTGTTCTGTGCTTTACCCGGCAGGTGCCGGCGGACAAATACTTCACGATTCAGTGCATGAATGAAATTTCAGTGTCCGTTAGCGAGTGCACCCTGAGGTCCTGTAACTTGAGGTCCTGAGCTCCTGCACCCTGGGGTTCTGCACCCTGAGGTCCTGAGCTCCTGCACCCTGGGGTCCGGTACCCTGAGGTCCGGCACTGGAGAGAGAGAAAACTCTTATCACTTAGGGGGAACAAGGGAGATATGGTGCAGGAAACGTTTGAATACATAATTGTAGTAAACAGTTTCAATTGCTAAAATGCTTAATTTACTAGCGGTTTCGATAGGGGTTACTGCAGCATAATACCCCATTAACCCCTTAGGAACCGAGGGTTTTAAGAGTTCTGGGCGGGGTCACGGCGTTGCATGTTTGCAGATGCATTCAGTGTATGGTCGCTGTGTTGCATGTTTGCAGGCTCATGCGGTATGTGGCCACTGTGTTGCAGGTTTGCGTGTGCATTCCGGGGTGGTCACGGTGTTGCATGTTTGCGTGTGCATTCTGTGTGTGGTCACTATGTTGCATGTGCATTCCGGGTATGGTCACGGTGTTGCATGTTTGCAGGCTCATTCTGTGTGTGGCCACTGTGTTGCAGGCGTGCGGGTGCATTCCGGGTACGGTCACTGTGTTGAATTTTGCGCGTGCGTGCTGTGCGTGGTCACGATGTTGCATACTTGCAGATGCATTCAGTGTATGGTCACTGGGTTGCATGTGTGCAGGCTCTTTCTGTATGTGGCCACGGTGTTGCAGGTTTGCGTGTGCATTCCGGGTGAGGTCACGGTGTTGCAGGTTTGCGTGTGCAATCTGTGTGGGGTCGCTGTTGCATGTTTGCATGTGCATTCCGGGTATGGTCACTGGGTTGCATGTTACAGGCACATTCTGTGTGGAGCCACTGTGTTGCATGTTCGCAAGTCCAGTCGGTGTGGTCAAGGGGTTGCATGTTTGCAGGTGCAGTCAGTATATGGTCATTGGATAATGTTTGCAGGTGCATTCGGATATGGTCATTGGGTTACATGTTGGCAGGTGCATTCTGGGTTGGGGGTGCTGGTGGGGGGCTCTTGAGTGGCTTTGGACTGGAGAGGTTTGGTGGTGTTTGGAGGGTTGTTCCGTGGGTGCGGTGCTCTGTGGGTGGATGTGATTCGAGCCACTTTCTCTTGGTCCTTATGGGTTATTTGGTTCCAGGCGGGGTCCTTGCGGATTTGCCATTCCCAGGGCCCTGTCTAGCCTAAATTGGTAGAATGCCCCTCCCGAGCCCCCCCCCCCCCCCCGGGGCATAGGGGAGCCCGGTTTAATATCAATAGAAGGAAGTGGATGCAGCCGGTTCCCAATCGGGTGAAGGGCGGTCGTCATGGACACGCCACCCAGGGACCTGCGTTCGAGTGTGCGGAGGGGGGTGAACATGGTGCGGGTGCCTGCCTGTTTATTCCCTGTCTTTACGTGTGGAGTCTGGAGGAGTTGGTCGAGGGGACTGGGATGGAAGGACTTAAGGGGGGTTTGGAAGGAACCACCCCCCCCCCCCCCGGACCAGGTAAGATGGCCGACGGAGGTCGCTCATCGAGGAGCCCGCGTGGAGGTCCTTCACTTCCGGCGGCCGGGGGAGAGTGCCGAGAGTGGCAGCGGCTGCCTCCAGGCTCCCTCCCACTCGTTGCAGGCATGCAGCGTCTCGGGCGGCGCGTTCGGCCCGCCCGCAACGTGGCGGCGCCCCGTCGTGCGGCTGGACATCGGAGGAGGATCATGTCGGCAGCAGTTGCAGGGAGCCCGGTGGCTGGGGACGTACCGGTACTGGTGCAGGGATATCGGATGGAGTATTTCAATTCGGAATGGACATTCTCAATGCTCTCAGCCGAGGAGTGTCTTGGTAGCAGGAGATGGAGGTCGGAAGGGTGCCGGTGACCAGTGGAGGTGCTATTCCTGGGCGACCATCGCTGGGATCACCTTTGGCTGTGATTCTGGGGCTCCGGGAGGATCCCCCTGCTGGCTGCACGGGAGTCGGATTTTGGGGTGCAGCGTTTGGATCGCTCGGCCTTTCGGGGGTTAATGCGTCGGGTGGTGCTGGTGGTGTAACGACGGGGTTGCTAGAAGCCCTGGTTGCTGCTCTTAGTCGCTGGCAGGATGGGTCGGAGGACGCGGCTAAGGGGAAGTCTTAGCTGAGTGTGGCGGGACACGTCGTTTCGGGGAGCGCGGTACCGGCGGCGGTTCTTGCGCCTAGCTCTGCTGCTGTTGGGGTTCCCGCGTCTGCGTGCACATCTGGGGCAGCGCCCGCGCCGGTTTTGGCACAGGTCGGGTCAGCAGGGGATTTCCGAGGCTGGCGCAGTTTTGGTTTCGGGGTCAGGGGGAATGACTGGGCCTGCAAGTTAATTGGGGTCTCAGCGGTGGGTGCTGGGGAGGTGCCTCCCGTTGGGGTGCGGGCATCTCTTATGGGTCCGGCGAGTTGTCCCCAATGGGTTGCGGGTCACTGCAGGTTACGGGAGAGGGTTTGGAGAACGAATATGTGGATGTGCTTACACTACTTTCTGGGGATAGGGAGACGGTGGACCGTCCCAAACGGCCTGTCCTGTTCATGGAAAAGAAGGAGAAGTTGAAGAAAAAAACGCTTCTCCCACTTTTGGGAATGGGCTACAGGGTTTCTTGGCTTCTTGGGCTATCGGGTGCGAGCGATTCCCGAAGCGCAGGGTTGTATTGTTTGCGTATGTCGACCTGATTTTAAGCGTTGTATTGCATCTTTGGGTCATGTCCCGAAGCAGTTCGCGCCGCATTCTTTTTCGTATAGGCGCAGCGACAATGGCGGTGGAGGCGCGGGTGCGTCAGATGACATGATTAGGCGTGGGGTAGATGGCGATCGGATGGTTGTCATTCCTATGTGCGCCCTAACCTCTTATGATTACAGGTTCATCCCCGACGACCGTTTGGATCATCGGACACTCGTATATACACTGGGCGGCCAAGCGGGCTGCACAACGGCCGCTTGGCTGGAACCTGAGTTTTCCAAAGGACTTGGCTACGATTGGAATTGGCTACGGTTCGATGGATTGGCATCAGAGGTTTGCGTTGGGCCCAGGTGGCTGGACAATGCAGGAGGTTGGCTAGACAAGCGGCTAGGGATGTGGTGTTAGTGGTACATGCAGGGGAAAACGATCTTGGGGGTGGTCCGATCGGTAGACTTGGTTAGGAGGATGAAACGGGACTTAGCCAGTTGTTTCACCATTTTCCGGGGTTTATCACTGGTGTTTTCAGAGATAGTCTCTCGCCCCAGTTGGGAGGAATTTGCGGCCCCCAGGGCTCTGGGCAAGGCTCGGAAGCGGGTTAACAGGGAGATATCAAGGTTTTGGGTAATCTGGGGGAGTGTCAGTTAGACATACGAAGCTGGAGGGGGACAATACGAATGTCATTAGAGGGGATGGGGTCCATCTCCCGGATATTGGGTTGGATATTTTCCTGGTGGGTCTGCAGTCTGGCGTAGAGGAGGCGCTGTCTGCGGGGGGGCGCAGGGGCGGACGCTGAGGCGGCCCCTGGCGTTGGCGGTTTCCCTGGACAGCAGTGCTTAATGGAGGTTTTAGCCACCATCGGTGAGGCCTTGGGGGAGACGGACCTCGCTTGCGGGGACGAGCTCAATGGTTTGGTAATGCCTATTGCATGGAGCGATAGGGCAGTTTGAGTAAGCACTGCAAGGGATGGTTATATATACATGGTATAATATATATGATTAATAAAGCTGTGGCCCATGCACATTCCAACTGACATATACGTGTTTGTGTTTATTCAGGTTATTGGGGTATGGTTGGGAAGGGGTTATTGGGGTAGGGGTTGGGAAGGCCTCAGGCTTAAGCAGTCAAGAACCCCCTGGACCTTCAGGAAGGGGGACATGACTGATGGCCTGGGCCTGTAGGTTAAGGAAAGATCTGGAAGGGGTTTAGAATCCCGGCCCCTCAGGGAGGGGGAGGGGGGGGGTCAGTTGGAAGCATGGGCCTGTCAGTCAAGGAAAGCTACGGCGTTATTGGTGGAGTGGTTGCAACAGTGTTGCTTACCTGGACTATATATGCTGGTGATGGGTGCAGGGTTCTTCCTCTGTTCCTGCCAACGTGAGAAGTGCATCAAGGTGAGACCCGCCCACCCACCCTTGGATTTCATCAAGTCGTGTCACAGCTGAAGGTTGGCGGTTTCCCTGGACAGCAGTGCTTAATGGAGGTTTTAGCCACCATCGGGTGAGGCCTTGGGGGAGACGGACCTCGCTTGCGGGGACGAGCTCAATGGTTTGGTAATGCCTATTGCATGGAGCGATAGGGCAGTTTGAGTAAGCACTGCAAGGGATGGTTATATATACATGGTTATATATATATATGGATTAATAAAGCTGTGGCCCATGCACATTCCAACTGACATATACGTGTTTGTGTTTATTCAGGTTATTGGGGTATGGGTTGGGAAGGGGTTATTGGGGTAGGGGTTGGGAAGGCCTCAGGCTTAAGCAGTCATGTAGGCTGATAGTCACTCTACTTGGTAACAAAGTCATTGTTGCTTTAGTAAGTTCAAAACTAATGTCTCTGCAGAGGAACTGAAAGGTACAGTCATGTGAAACCCCACAGGATTAAGGTCCAAACAACTCCTCCGATAAGAGTCTGTTTACGCTCCTATGTGGCAAGGTGTGCCTTTCCTAAATTGTTTGGTGTCATTTAAGTGCTTCTGCTTCTCCATTAATGAGTTTCGATGTCATGTCAGTGAACCATGTCCAGCCAGGTTACGGGCAGGACCATCCACACTTGATCTCCGTTGTGAAATCTTATTGGCTACAGCAGAAATATAAACCTCACACAAGAGTATATAATAATACAAATTATATGACAGAGGAGAGAGACATCATTTCAGTAAAGGTAAGACAGAAAGAGGACGTTTAAGAATAAATGAAGATTTGGAGATCTGTAGGGAAGAGAAACATTCAACTGTAGGACCTTTACTGACCATAATATTTAAAAAGCACCCTAGGGAGGGCATATTAACAAATATATATAATAGCGTGCATTATTAATCTTTATTTACAAAGCTCCAGCATATTCCGTAGCGCTGTACAATAGGCACAGTTTAGACAGGGTTACAATACAATGAACAACATTTGACAAATCAGTACAGGAGGAGATGAGGACCCTATTCCCGTAGGAACTCACAATCTAGAATAGCGCGCATGACTGAGAAATTGCATAGTTGTGAGGGTCTATTACCCAAGTACTGGTAGTATGGTAATGTTTCAGAGGCAATACAGTAGTTACACATGGGCAACAAAAGCCATAGAGAAAGACAGGATGATCATCATAGAAAAAATGAAATATAAAACAAATGTGCAAGCAATAATTGGTTAAAAGAAAGGCTTTGCTATTTTTTTAACACATTCAGGGTTATTCAGAGAGCGGTGAAAAGCAGGAGAATGACTGGAGAATGGAAAATTTTAGGTCAAAATAGCCAAACCAGAAAATTCTCCCATTCATCTCACTTTCCAAATCGGCTATTTTGACCTAGAATTTTCCATTCTCCAGTCATTCTCCTGCTTTTCACCGCTCTCTGAATAACCCTGTAGATGTTTGCTTTATGTTTTAGCAGCTTCTTATTGAATTAGATTGTATAATGTAATTAGATTTTTTCATGCACATTTGTTTTCTATGTTGTAATTAACAAACATTTACATGAAGAACACAGATCATTACCCAGAGCAATGCAAGCGCTGCATAAGAAAACAAAACAAAGGATGATGAACATGGCACTGCAAGGTGCAGAGGACACTTTTGCCCAGTAGGTTTTCAGCTGGAGAGACAGAGACAGTATATTCTTATTTAAATTATTTTTTGCAGGATGTCAGAGCAGGATACTGCACTCTTTGTAGGAGACCCCCGAGCTTTATTGAAGTGGCACCGTACTGAGATTGCTGTGGCTGTGACTGACCTGTTCCCTTTGCTGCATGGGATGATGGACAGAGACCTTGTCACCGAGGACAGGTTCCAGGTGTGTCCTGTATATGTCCTGTATATGTCCTCGTATAGTGTGAGCAGGCCTGCAAGAATAGAACAAATCTGACACAATTAGTATTGGTCCACATATACTGTGTAAAACCATGACTGCCAAATAAAAAGTCCTAACAAAGCTACATCTTCCCAAAACAGAAAAGCGTTAAATTATAACTAAGCAGTATTTATTTATTTTATTTATTTAGTATTGCCACCAATGTATGAAAAGCTGTCATAAAAGTACTCTGACAGGTCTATTCAAAGAAAGGTGAAACTCAGGAGAATGACTGGAGAAGTGAAAATTCTAGATCAAAATAGCCAAACCAAAAAAATTCTCCCATTTATCTCACTTTCCAAATCGGCTATTTGGTCTAGATTGTTCTTTTCTCCTGCCAGTTCTCCTGGTTTTCACCTTTCTCTGAATAACCCTGATAGTTTCTAATGCTCTGCTGTCCATTTCTCTGTCACATGTCTGGCATTACCTATAAAGTATGAAATTCTTAATGTGAATATAAGATATCCTATAAAAGAGGCTAGTAGACTTTGTTTGTGGACGAATTGCAATTTGCTCAAATTTGGGGCAATTCGGAAATGTGTCAATATCACAGCAAGATGATCCACCACAGGTGCGAAATTAACAAAAAGGTTTACACAAGGAAAATACATTCAGGTCTTTTCAAAGAAAGGTGAAACTCAGGAGAATGACTGGAGAAGTGAAAATTCTAGGTCAAAATAGCCAAACCAGAAAAAAAGCTCAGTTTTATCTCACTTTCCAAATTGGCTATTTGGTGTAGATTGTTCTCTTCTCCTGCCAGTTCTCCTGGTTATCACCTTTCTCTGAATAACCCTGATTGTGTGATTCATTTTCTACTGGCCTTAAGTGAAGTGCCAGATTTATGGCTCAGGTGCCAGTAGGCACATAAATCTGGAGCATCCCTACCCCCCTCCCCCCCCAAAAAAGTGCTGCTTTATTTTTGGTTAATTTTTGAATAGGATATCAAAACTTTAAAAAAAAAAAGTGTTTATTTATTTATTTATTTTTAGACAAATATTTTAGTTTATAGTGAAAACTGTCCACGACAGGGGGGCGTCTTTCTCTGCCAAATTAAATAATAATAATAAATAAATAAATCACTTCCACTAGCCTGTAGGGCTCCAAACATACAGGGGTCTAAACGATTGTAGAGTGTAATTTATTTGCCTCTTGAAGGTAGGTGCCTGTAGGCAAATGCTTGCTTTGCCTAATCATAAATCCGGCCCTGGTAAGGCTGGGGTCAGACCAGCTCACTTTTAACGTGCGTTCTGGCGCACATAATTACGGCCGCACTAGCAGCAGATGACGGGCAATGACGGCCAATATACGATGTACGGCAGCACAAAAGTCCGGCCGTGCAACGCAAGTGGAATTTGAACGCATTTTTCTGAGAACGCTGAACCGCTAGTACTGACGTACTGAGTGCGCAGCTGCGGCATAGCGGCGTGTGTGTGTGATTAGGAGATGTCAGACGCTGCTAATGTCCAGCCTACATAACGTCCAGACGCAAAAAGTGTTTTATTGACGATCCGTACAAAATCACGCTCGCAAATGCGCGTCGTCTGCCCGTTTTTGCGCATTCCGTGAAAAAATACGTCAATGCGTTCGGACGCACTTTTTCACGTTCGCGGGGAAAAATGCTTTCGTCTGACCCTAGCCTTAATAGGCAGCTGCCCTCATTTACAAGGGTAAATTGCAAGGTAGCCATCTCTATAAAAAGTATAACAAATATGAAAAATAAATAAAAGCATATGGTGATCAGATGCACAGTGGGTGGAGGCATTAAATAGATATGTGAAAGCAGATATGACATTGTGTCCACCCCAGGTGCTCATCAGTGGGAGTCAAGCTGGGGAGGGATAGACATGGAAATGCGTCCACCCCTGAACCCCCACCCATGCCCGGCGTGTAGAGACAAATAATACTGTTGCATAGAGGGCAAAGTCCACATAGACTCCCTTTTCAGCCCCGCCCATGGGAGTCGCGGGCATAATGGATGGACTGGTGGACTGGCTTGTCCAGTAAATTTTTATTTTTGCTTTAGAAGTCACCCTGGGATAGTTCTAAAAATAGTGCTATCTATTTAGAAAAGAAAAGATGCAAAAACATTGAAAATAGGTAACTACACAATTAGGACAAGTAGCCAATCCTCCTAGAGGCCTTCATGGGATAAGGTGGTAATGTCAGCTGAAGTATACAGTTGTTTTAACCATTTGACTGCTAGTAAATGCTATTCATTTACACCTACCACCTAAAACTATGATGCCTCAATGATGTATATTGTTACATTAAATATAATCAAATCTATATTTCTATTCATATTTTCCAAACAAGCAAGTTAAATCTCTGCTGCTGTTGTCGGTCCTTTTCATATATAAAGACTTATCACAGCACTTACATTGACCAACGGGAGAGCAAGAAAGGACAACCACTCAAGATGTAAAATAAAAATGCTCTCAGTGTTTATCAGGCTCTAATATAGAACAAAAGGGTATGGTGCAACAGCCAATCATGAAACACACAGATCACGTCAGAGTTAAAATGGCGCGAATACATTTGGCACGTCAAAGATAGGTAAACTTAACCACATATGGTTTACATTTTAACTTTTGTAGTAACAGAAACATTCCTAAGACGCCCAAAATAAGGTGTCATAGGAAGAAGGGGGAAGGGAGATCTTATACCTTAGCCCGTCTGTATGCATTTCAAACTAAATGAGCATGTTAACTAAGGTATGTATTTGAATCACCATATTTATATATTCATACAGGAAATTAAAAAGATAATTATATTTTCAGTATATTGAAAAACACCCCTTTTCTTGAAATGCATGGTTTTCCCCCATCCATTATATCTCGTTAAAGGAGATTCAGCAGGCAGCTGAAGGTGTTGGGTCCCAGAAAGCATCACACGCTCTCCTTACATGGCTATTGAGTCGAGATGTGCGGACTATCCAGCGCTTCTGGTCTCTCTTATCTTCTGAGTATATTCTAAGTAGTTATCCCCGTCTCTCTGGGTTACGCAGTGCTCTTAAATCAGGTAAGCACACTGGTATTCTGTCAGTAAACATGCAATTTTAGGAAGTTAAAGGGGTTATTATAATAAAATGTATATATTACTGTTCAGGGAATCTTATCACCCAACTCACTAACTCATGCATTCCACCCAATTATTGCCATCACCCAACTCTATAGTGACCTCACCTCTCAATCCTCTCCTCCTGTTTCTCACCCCTCCAACCAATCTAGGACCCTATTCCATTGTGGATGCTAACATGGAGACGGTAAGCAGGATAATATGCACTTGCAGATTTTCCCTTACCGTCTCCATGTTAGTGTCATATTCCGGGAAAGTGCTATTTCAGCAACTCGCCCCGTACCACAGCGCTAACCTCCCTGACACCCACAGTAGTGCTTCCATGCCACCACGAGTATCACTCCTGGGGTCCATAGGATTACATGGAGGCTTGCACTTCCTCGCCGTGAGCTCTACGTGACTTCACTCTTGTGAGGTTGCACAGGACCGCAGAGTGATTTTGAAGGTAGACTAGGAACTATTTGTTCCCAGTCTCACTCTGCTCCTGGGGAGAAGAAGTGTCGGATCTGGCCACCCTTTTCACCAAGGGATGAGAGTTGAGTATGGGATTTTTAGGAGGGGGGTTTAGAGCGTGTCAAATGATTTTGCATTTGCAGAATCATTGAACACCAGCTTATAGGAGGTGTTAAAATTTTGGCTTGCCGTCCCGACGGTAAATTGTAGCTGCACTTTGTAATAGCCAACTTATTGACACGCTAAAAATGATTGCGCTTAGTATAGTATTAAGTATAGGAGACACTGAAGTACAGTAAGCTCGTGCAATCTGCGAAGCATAAACCTTTTTCACTGAATATAGCGTCAAGATCAGAATATCGATGCCAAACGTTAAACTTCCTAGCGCTATTACATATCGAGACGCTACAGTAGCAATAACTATGGAATAGAGCCCGTAGATTATAAATTCTCAAGGTAATAGTGCCCTCAATCCCTCCTGTATTGTATCTCTTACAGTCATGGCCAAAATTGTTGGCACCCCAGACATTTTTCCAGAAAATCAAGTATTTCACACAGAAAAGTATTGCAGTAACACATGTTTTGCTATACACATGTTTATTCCCTTTGTGTGTATTGGAACAAAACAAAAAAGGGAGGAAAATAAGCAAATTGGACATAATGTCACACAAAACTCCAAAAATGGACTGGACAAAATTATTGCCACCCTTTCAAAATTGTGGATAAATAAGATTGTTTCAAGCATGTGATGCTCCTGTAAACTCACCTGGGGCAAGTAACAGGTGTGGGCAATATAAAAATCACACCTGAAAGCAGATAAAAAGGAGAGAAGTTCACTTAGTCTTTTCATTGTGTGTCTGTGTGTGCCACACTAAGCATGGACAACAGAAAGAGGAGAAGAGAACTGAGGACTTGAGAACCAAAATTGTGGAAAAATATCAACAATCTCAAGGTTACAAGTCCATCTCCAGAGATCTAGATTTGCCTTTGTCCACAGTGCGCAACATTATCAAGAAGTTTGCAACCCATGGCACTGTAGCTAATCTCTCTGGGCGTGGACGGAAGAGAAAAATTGATGAAAGGTTGCAACGCAGGATAGTCCGGATGGTGGATAAGCAGCCCCAAACAAGTTCCAAAGAAATTCAAGCTGTCCTGCAGGCTCAGGGAGCATCAGTGTCAGTGCGAACTGTCCATCGACATTTAAAAGAAATGAAACGCTGTGGCAGGAGACCCAGGAGGACCCCACTGCAGACGCAGAGACATAAAAAAGCAAGACTACAGTTTGCCAAAATGTACTTGAGTAAGCCAAAATCCTTCTGGGAAAACGTCTTGTGGACAGATGAGACCAAGATAGAGCTTTTTGGTAAAGCACATTATTCTACTGTTTACCGAAAACGGAATGAGGCCTACAAAGAAAAAAACGTAGTACCTACAGTGAAATATAGTGGAGGTTCAATGATGTTTTGGGGTTGTTTTGCTGCCTCTGGCACTGGGTGCCTTGAATGTGTGCAAGGCATCATGAAATCTGAGGATTACCAAAGGATTTTGGTTCGCACTGTAGAGCCCAGTGTCAGAAAGCTGGGTTTGTGTCCGAGATATTGGGTCTTCCAGCAGGACAATGACCCCAAACATACGTCAAAAAGCACCCAGAAGTGGATGGCAACAAAGTGCTGGAGAGTTCTGAAGTGGCCAGCAATGAGTCCAGATCTAAATCCCATTGAACACCTGTGGAGAGATCTTAAAATTGCTGTTGGGAAAAGGCGCCGTTCCAATAAGAGAGACCTGGAGCAGTTTGCAAAGAAAGAGTGGTCCAAACTTCCGGGTGAGAGGTGTAAGAAGCTTATTGATGGTTAAAGGAAGCGACTGATTTCAGTTATTTTTTCCAAAGGGTGTGCAACCAAATATTAAGTTAAGGGTGCCAATAATTTTGTCCAGACCATTTTTGGAGTTTTGTGTGACATTATGTCAAATTTGCTTTTTTTCCTCCCTTTTTTTGTTTTGTTCCAATACACACAAAGGGAATAAACATGTGTATAGCAAAACATGTCTTACTGCAATACTTTTCTGTGAGAAATACTTGATTTTCTGGAAAAATGTCTGGGGTGCCAACAATTTTGGCCATGACTGTATGTCATCTTGTCTCAACATATTGTACCACTGTGTCATGTACTGATTGTACAGCGCTGTGGCATATGATGTCCCTTTATAAAGTATAATTATAATTAGGGATGCACCGATACCACTTTTTTAAGACCGAGTACGAGTACAGATACTTTTGTTCAAGTACTCACCGATACCAATTACCGATACTTTTATTTTATGTCATGTGACGCTTTCCAATAAGAACAGACCTCCTATAAAGCCCCCAGGTCTCATGGATATTGCCCCAGCTCATGGATTTGCCCCAGCTCATGGATATTGCCCCAGCTCATGGATATCCTGACCCCAGCTCATGGATAATTGCCCCCCTGCTCATGGATATGCCCCCCTTGCTCATGGATATGCCCCCCTGTTCATGGATATGCCCCCCTTGCTCATGGATATGCCCCCCCTTGCTCATGGATATGCCCCCCCTTGCTCATGGATATGCCCCCCTGCTCATGGATATGCCCCCCTTGCTCATGGATATGCCCCCCTGCTCATGGATATGCCCCCCTGCTCATGGATATGCCCCCCTGCTCATGGATATGCCCCCTGCTCATGGATATGCCCCCCTTGCTCATGGATATGCCCCCCCTGCTCATGGATATGCCCCCCTGCTCATGGATATGCCCCCTGCTCATGGATATGCCCCCCCTTGCTCATGGATATGCCCCCCTGCTCATGGATATGCCCCCCCTGCTCATGGATATGCCCCCTGCTCATGGATATGCCCCCCTGCTCATGGATATGCCCCCCTTGCTCATGGATATGCCCCCCTGTTCATGGATATGCCCCCCCTTGCTCATGGATATGCCCCCCCTTGCTCATGGATATGCCCCCCTTGCTCATGGATATGCCCCCCTTGCTCATGGATATGCCCCCCCTTGCTCATGGATATGCCCCCCTTGCTCATGGATATGCCCCCCTTGCTCATGGATATGCCCCCCTGCTCATGGATATGCCCCCCTGCTCATGGATAATGCCCCCCAGCTCATGGATAATGCCGCTCATGGATATGCCCCCCTGCTCATGGATATGCCCCCCAGGCTCATGGATATGCCCCCCAGGCTCATGGATATGCCCCCCAGGCTCATGGATATGCCCCCCAGGCTCATGGATATGCCCCCCACTCTCCGCTCATACTTACCTTCCTTCAGCGCCGTCGGGAAAGTCTTCGTGCGCACACTCCTTGGAAGGACCCCAGCCGCGACCACGTGGGACCATGTGATCGCGGCTGGGGTCCTTCCAACGAGCGCGCGCGCGGGAACTTTCCCGGCGTCGCTGAAGGAAGGTAAGTATGAGCGGAGAGCAGCTGCAGGGCCTGTCCGAATGCTCTATCCGCATTCAGACAGGCCCTGCAGCTGCTCACTTTGTTTATACTTACCTTCCTTCAGCGACGCCGGAAAGTTCCCGCGCGCGCGCTCGTTGGAAGGACCCCAGCCGCAATCACATGGTCCCACGTGGTCGCGGCTGGGGTCCTTCCAAGGAGTGTGCGCACGAAGACTTTCCCGGCGGCGCTGAAGGAAGGTAAGTATTAAACACAGGGCGGAGAGCAGCTCCAGGGGCGGCTGTCCAAATGCCGATAGAGCATTCGGACAGCCGCCGCAGCCCCTCGGATACCGGCAAGCCGGCTCAATGCCGGCTTCGGTATCGGAAAAAAATATCGGGGTACTGCACGAGTACCAAGTACTCCTGCAGTACCCGGTATCGGCACCGATATCGATACTAGTATCGGTATCGGTGCAACCC
This sequence comes from Leptobrachium leishanense, assembly GCA_009667805.1. Classification (NCBI taxonomy): domain Eukaryota; kingdom Metazoa; phylum Chordata; class Amphibia; order Anura; family Megophryidae; genus Leptobrachium; species Leptobrachium leishanense. Next base: position 67,802,221 of record CM019066.1, read on the forward strand.
TAATTATAATAATGTAGAATATATATTAGTTGTTGACTGTAGTTTTGGTAACCGTAGAAACATGGTATTGACTGCTAAAAATGTATCTTATCCAACTTTTTATATGGAATGTAGATTTGGAAACCTAACAAATTAAATACATTATAGTTGATGTGAATGAAACTAGTGAGAGGTTTGTCCAGTGTACCTTTAAAATGTGCATAAAAGACTGCGCGTCATTAGAAAGTTTAAACTTGAGGTGCTATCATAGGCGTGCACAGGGGGTGTGCCTGGTGTGCCCAGGCACACCCTAATGATGGGTGAAGAGGTCCTCTTTCACCTCCTACATTGATATTTTAGATGTCCCTTATCTGGTTCATAATGAACAGCATAAAAACTGACTGTATTTCTGATTAAAGGTTTGTTATTTCTAATAAAAAATGTACATTTTGTGCAAAATCTTCTAAACATATGTTTTCAATTCATAAATGTTGGGTAGGTGCACACCCTAATGTAACGGGCTGCGCACGCCAGTGGGTGCTATTAAATAAATTATAGCAATTAACGTACTGTATTGCCTTATTCCATATAAGCTGGGAGGTCACTGTTAAAGTAAATGACATTTATTCTTTTCCAAGAAAACTTAATATCCCTGTCAGATCCCTCATGGTTACTCTATGTGTGAAAATAAAATATTTCCTTTATTTCCCTGTAAGAGCAACTAAATCAAAATTTCCACATCTCTCTAAGGACCGTGTCGGACAAACGCAGTGACCACGTCCGTGTTGCCGCACAGTTTAACGTCAGTCGTAGCATGGAATCATGAGCAATAGAGACCCACACACTAAGTGCGTCTGCACCGAACTGCGCACGCACAACGCACGTGGCAAACGTAAAACCGCTAACACGGACGCGCAGAGTGCGCCACGTCCACCACGTCCACGTAGCGTTCCGTGTGCATGATGAGGAGACGTCAGACGCAGCGCATTTACGACGTCCAGCACCTTGACGCAAAAAATGCCTTTTCATATCCTTTTTCATATTAATTTTGTTTCCCATATTTCCCTTTTTTTCCTACGTCCTTCATAAAAAATGGACTGTGTGGCGTCTACATTTACTCTGTGCTGCCATATTAATGATCTGTTTGTCAGTGACAGAATCCTTGGCTCATCGAAAAGCTCGGAGATCCCCTCCTTCATCCAAATCTATACACCAGCAAAAAACTCAGGCGAAAAGGAAAGCTGGAGGGGATAAAGACAATGGGTCTGTCACACATTCATCCTGCACCGGTAAGGTGATCTTCAAGGTCAATTATGGCGTTAACATTTGCACTTGAACCAGAGAGTACCCTGTGGTTTCCTCGCACGTTGATAGTAAATAGAAAATATTTGGGGTACATATGAACACTATTAGCATATCCCTGTAAGGATAAGATTTCAAGTCACAGCGACTGTAGATGGGACTCTATCTATACAAGCAACAGATATTATTTGGCTCGTCATGGAATCCTGCATAGATAAGGGTAGGTGAGCTGAGTGTTCTTAGGGGGAGTCTGACAAGGACACAAGGTGGGATGTTTGGTTTTGACTGACTGTGATGTGCCCAAATATTTAGATGGCCTAATAAATGTATGCTCAATTTGTTTTTACCACTGCTATTTGGTAAAAGAAACAACACCTAGTAAAACGGATTATAATTAGATAATAATTTTCAAAAGTATATGTTTCCTGGTCTTTTCCCTTCATTCTCATTCTCTACATTTTTTTCTAATTAACTTTTTCCTGCACAAACTCACAGCATAGCACCCATTGGTAGTTAAAGTCCCTTGGTAAAATCATAAACATGTATCATGTTACCCACATCCCCTTTGTGTTTGTAAATGTGGTGTAATATATATATATATTATATATATACAGTGGGACAAAAAAGTATTTAGTCAGCCGCCAATTGTGCAGGTTCTCCCACTTAAAAAGATGAGCGAGGCCTGTAATTGTCATCATAGGTACACTTCAACTATGAGAGACAAAATGAGAAAACAAAATCCAGAAAATCACATTGTCTGATTTTTAAAGAATTTATTTGCAAATTATGGTGGAAAATAAGTATTTGGTCACCTACTGTACAAACAAGCAAGATTTCTGGCTCTCGCAGACCTGTAACGTCTTCTTTAAGAGGCTCCTCTGTCCTCCACTCGTTACCTGTATGAATGGCACCTGTTTGAACTTGTTATCAGTATAAAAGACACCTGTCCACAACCTCAAACAGACACACTCCAAACTACACTATGGTCAAGACCAAAGAGCTGTCGAAGGACACCAGAAACAAAATTGTAGACCTGCACCAGGCTGGGAAGACGGAATCTGCAATAGGCAAGCAGCTTGGTGTGAAGAAATCAACTGTGGGAGCAATCATTAGAAAATGGAAGACATACAAGACCATTGATAATCTCCATTGATCTGGGGCTCCATGCAAGATCTCACCCCATGGGGTCAAAATGATCACAAGAACGGTGATCAAAAATCCCAGAACCACACAGGGGGACCTAGTGAATGACCTGCAGAGAGCTGGGACCAAAGTAACAAAGGCTACCATCAGTAACACACTACGCCGCCAGGGACTCAAATCCTGCAGTGCCAGACGTGTCCCCCTGCTTAAGCCAGTACATGTCCGGGCCCGTCTGAAGAGAGCATTTGGATGATCCAGAAGAGGATTGGGAGAATGTCATATGGTCAGATGAAACCAAAGTAGAACTTTTTGGTAAAAACTCAACTCGTCGTGTTTGGAGGAGAGAGAATGCTGAGTTGCATCCAAAGAACACCATACCTACTGTGAAACATGGTGGCGGAAAAATCATGCTTTAGGGCTGTTTTTCTGCAAAGGGACCAGGACGACTGATCCGTGTAAAGGGAAGAATGAATGGGGCCATGTATCGTGAGATTTTGAGTGGAAACCTCCTTCCATCAGCAAGGGCATTGAAGATGAAACATGGCTGGGTCTTTCAGCAGGACAATGATCCCAAACACACCGCCCAGGCAACAAAGGAGTGGCTTCGCAAGAAGCATATCAAGGTCCTGGAGTGGCCTAGCCAGTCTCCAGATCTCAACCTCATAGAAAACCTTTGGAGGGAGTTGAAGGTCCGTGTTGCCCAGCGACAGCCCCAAAACATCACTGCTCTAGAGGAGATCTGCATGGAGGAAAGGGCAAAAATACCAGCAACAGTGTGTGAAAACCTTGTGAAGACTTACAGAAAACATTTGACCTTTGTCATTGCCAACAAAGGATATATAACAAAGTATTGAGATGGACTTTTGATATTGACCAAATCCTTATTTTCCACCATAAATTGCAAATAAATTCTTTAAAAATCAGACAATGTGATTTTCTGGATTTTTTTTTCTCATTTTGTCTCTCATAGTTGAAGTGTACCTATGATGACAAATACAGGCCTCTCCCATCTTTTTAAGTGGGAGAACCTGCACAATTGGTGGCTGACTAAATACTTTTTTGCCCCACTGTATATATATGTAATTTACATGTCCTACCCAGAGTTCCTTGCTGCATATGGGGAATGTAGCACATGAATGAATTGCTGGGTTGGGTAAATGTCTAATATATATATATACAGTTGTGTTCAAAATTATTCAACCCCCACTGAAATTGAGTGTTTTGGCCAGTTTGACATTGATTTTGATCATTCAGTCATCTTGCATACAATTAAATCAAAGAGGCACGTGTAGGTCAGACAAATATAACATAACATTTATAATGAAATAACCACAAATGTCTTTTCTGTGCTCACATCATTATCAGTTTTATTCAACCCCAAGTGACATTCAATCTTAGTACTTAGTACAACATCCTTTTACAGTTACAACAGCTTTTAAACGTGAAGCATAGCTTGACACAAGTGTCTTGCAGCGATCTACGGGTATCTTCTCCCATTCGTCATGGGCAAAAGCCTCCAGTTCAGTCACATTCTTAGGCTTGCGCACAGCAACTGCTTTCTTTAAGTCCCACCAGAGGTTCTCAATCGGATTTAAGTCAGGTGACTGCGATGGCCACTCCAAAATGTTCCAGCCTTTAATCTGCAACCATGCTCTAGTGGACTTGGAGGTATGCTTGGGATCATTGTCCTGTTGAAAGGTCCAACGTCTCCCAAGCCTCAGGTTTGTGACGGACTGCATCACATCGTCATCCAATATCTTCTGTTACTGAAGAGAATTCATGGTACCTTGCACACGCTGAAGCTTCCCTGTACCTGCAGAAGCAAAACAGCCCCAAAGCATGATTGACCCCCCGCCATGCTTCACAGTAGGCAAGGTGTTCTTTTCTTCATAGGCCTTGTTCTTCCTCCTCCAAACATAGTGTTGATCCATGGGCCCAAACAGTTCTAATTTTGTTTCATCAGTCCACAGAACACTATCCCAAAACTTCTGTGGTTTGTCCACATGACGTTTGGCATACTGCAGTCGACTCTTCTTATTCTTTGGAGACAGCAAGGGGGTGCGCCTGGGAGTTCTGGCATGGAGGCCTTCATTACGCAGTGTGCGCCGTATTGTCTGAGGTGAAACTTCAGTACCCACATCTGACAAATCTTTTCTCAGTTCCTCAGCAGTCACACGGGGACTTTTCTCCACTCTACGCTTCAGGTAGCGCACAGCAGTCGAAGTCAGCATCTTCTTTCTGCCACGACCAGGTAGCGTTTCAACAGTGCCCTTTGCCTTGAATTTGCGAATGATGCTTCCTATGGTCTCTCTTGGTATGTTTAACATCTTTGCAATCTTCTTATAGCCATTGCCCTTCCTGTGAAGAGTAATCACCTCTTCTCTTGTCTTCCTGGACCATTCTCTTGACTTCACCATGTTTGTAACCACACCAGTAAATGTCTAGAAGGAGCTGAGTATCACAGTCATTTTAAAGCTGTTTAATTGGTGCTTATTATGCTATATTGCTGCTCCGTGACATCCACAGGTGTTTTCAATACCTGATTGAAAACACTTGAATGAACCTCTGTTCTTCAGAGTGGTAGTCTTTAAGGGGTTGAATAATTGTGTCAATGAAGAATTCACAAAAGAAACATTTACTACTGTATTACAAAACCAATTGATGTCATTTTAGTTGCATATGGTTCTTTAAAAAGTCCTTGTAGGATTTCATTCTGAATACAATTACAAATGTACACTAAATTCCCTAAAACCCTTTACAGCATTGGGGGTTGAATAATTTTGAACACAACTGTATATATATATATATATATATATATATGATTGGACAATGTTGTCACATGATACACTATTTTCAAATATAAAATCTAACATTTCTGGAGTGCCAAACATATGCCATCATGTGGAACAAGATCATGCAGGAAATGTAATGATCCTGATAACACGGAGACAAACAAAGGCCATGCGTTAATAGCAGATGGTAATATATTTGCTATATATTCTGGATTCACATGATGTTTTTGGTTGCTGCAGGATATCTGTTAATACACACAATCAGTTTTTGCTTGAAATACATTACACAGAGGCGATTATGTTTCGGGTATTTAAACTTTAGATGTATTTTTAACTCGAGGCTAGTGGTTTCACGGGGAAACATGTTAAACAAACAGTCTTTAAAATATATGGCTCCACAAGAAAATCGTTAAAATGCATAGCTGGAGCCAAACCATATTTTCAAGAGAAATGTAGAGGAGCTTGGAGTCTGTCCATTAACTGATAAATGTAGTTTTAATTTATTTGAATATTTGTTATACTATCTTTCCATCTCTTGGAATATAAATGCTACTTTTGTGTCACCTATAACAGAATAGTTTGTGCTTTTCTAGTATGCTTTTCTATGCAATGCTAGTAGTGACCGTGGGAATAAAACAGGTTTGAGAGCACTAAGAATAGGCAACCGCACTAGTGTCCCGGCCTATGGTGGGTCCCGCTCAAGTCTCATAAGGTTCTAGCTCGATGGTGCCATTACAGAGAAGACTAAACCATATGCAAACCAGACTGCTGTCACCCAGAAAGGGCGGCCAGAACTGAAATGCCAAGGAAGTCTGCTCTGCCCGAGAGATAAAGCAACCACCAGCAATCGTTTTGGCCTTGTCAGGCCACGAGGCTATAGCTCATGCCTCTCTAGGCACCTCAAGCAAGTCCTCACGGCTGGATAACCCTATAAGCTTATGTCGAAGAGAAACAGGTCTATGAGAACACTGACAATGGGCAGCAGCACTAGTGGACGCGGGAATAACAAAACCACAAGGTTGGTTCTTATGTGGAGAGTTGGTGGAAAGTTGCCAGTTTTTACATTCTAACATTTTTCCATGATATATGATATTCATTCAATTCTGCTCTTTTGGCCTAAAATGTGCAGCCCCCTTTATCTTTCTGCATCAAATCACTGCCTAGTGGATAACCCTGTAGACCTTTAGGGGTTATTCACAAAGTGGCAGTGTATGTGACTAATCCATATGACGCATTAAAATATAAATAATATAAATATTAGTGCTCTAAAAACTTGTTAAAATCGTGACAATTTTTACGCACATGCAAGTGCCAATACTGATTTGTGCTCAGGTCGTGACATAAACCAAGACGTGATGCAATACTTCTATACTAATGGCAAGTAGGGTAGTTCCTCCAATCGCTTGTTAAAGTTGCTCATCCATCCGCTAAGAACTGGATAAGTTTCTTCAATTAATTCACAAAGTGCCAATGTGTCAGGACCGTACCTGTCCGTTCCTGTGTCATTCCATGAAAGTGGCAGCTCCATGAAAGGTGCTGCCCTTCTGCTGTGAACCAGCTAATAAACCGTTAAATCACCATACACACATACCTCAGGTCACGTGACACACCCATGTGGCTAACCAATAAAAGTTCCCTCCTGCCTTCCCACAGTGCTTCATAGTTGTTGCTTATTCCCAGGAATAAGACCTGCAAATACCAAGCTCCAGAAACCTGTTTTCCCTATCTACTCATCGTGTCTCCCCTGCTCCAAGACCCCCCCAATACCGACTGTGCTCTCCCAGGAGCAATTCCCCATCCAACCTCCTTACCTGGACACAAGGACTGCTTCCCCAATCACCCTCAGCCAAACCAGTAAGTCCCACTGTGTCCTGTCCCACAGCCTCCTGTCTGTCCTCCAGCAATACCTCTCCACCCATCGTCAGCGTGCACTCCTTTCAAACTGCATATTGGACTCATCACCTGAGAGGCAAGTACCTGCAAGGTATTAAACCTGACACAATGTTCATCAATGACACAAACGAACATAAAAATCACTGTTGTTACAACGACAGGGGACATCGGCTTTCCAGAGAAGGAAAATCTAATATTGACAGGAAAAGTTTTAGCAAAGAACAGAGAACAATGCCACTGTTATTCTCACGTAAAAAAGCGTAATCTGTGGCTGTTCCCCCTTTACCATTGTTTCACTGTTGCTTGCAGCAGAAACTTTGGTGGAAACTCCAATACAAAGTACACTGAGAATTACCCTACGCAATTTGTAGCCGACCACAAGCAGATTTAGGGGCCCAGAATTATCATACACTTTATTATTGCATTGAGAAATCTGGAGGTTAGCAGTTCTGTTTATTGGAACAATGTTCTTTCTTGGCTATGGGCTGCCACCCCATAACTCTCATGCAATTAGCATATAAACATAAGGCTGGTCGTCCACTGGCTCTGTAGTCATACGACCGAATTGTTCAGCAGACTACGGACGACCTAGGTTGCGTGACTACGTACGACTAGTGTCGTCCACTGTGAACGGCTATGGACGACCCAGGTCAGACGTATCTTGTTTAAAACATAGCGTATATTGTGGGAAAAATGCAGGAACACGTTCTCCATGTGAAATTAAAAAAAACTATATAGGGTTATTAAGAGAGCACCGAATCAATCCGAAAACCCACCGAATCGATCCGAAAAAACAATGAATCAATCCAAAAAAAGCAGATGACCCGCCAAACAAAGCATCGACCAGCTGCCAGAAAAAGCAGACAAGCCGCCGAACAGGGGTGAAAATAAAAAAACAATGCAACTTTTAAAACGCATTTGCAAAACAACTACTGCGTGAAAATGCCTGGAAATAATATATAAGGTCCTATGAATAATAATAAAAAGGCCTGTTGCAGAAAAAAAAACATTTTAAAAAGAAATCTGTACAAAATACATTTTCAAGAAAAAATGCCTAAAAAATAAATAAATAAAGAGACTTTTTGTTGCAAATGAAAACAATAAACGGTTGAATAAATATTTCAGAAAAACTGGGAATTTTTTTTTGCTTTGAAATCTATGGAATTCTCCTGTTTAAACCCGTAAAATCAAACCACTGAAAATCAAGGAATTTCACTGACATTTCGGTGCTGTTCAGTGTTCTCTCAATAGATTAACCATTACTTCTCCATTGGGATTTCACTGCCGCCGAAGATCAACGTATTTCGCTGGCAATTCGCCAATATTTGGTGAACTGCCAGGTTTTAAATGGCTGAATGGTCACAACATTGCACCGTATGGGGAAATTCACTGTTCGGTGAAATTTCGGGGACAATTTGGCTCTCTTTGAATAAGCCTGATAGAATATATCACTATAGAAGTGTGAATGTTAATATGTGCCTAAATATAGACGTGGCACTTAAAGGGTTAAGGCACAGCAGCAAAAGGACCGGAGTATGTTTCCCCTACCCATAAAATTATTAACAAAGAGGGCTAGTCCCCCCTGTCTCTCCTACACAATAAAATATCTTTTATTCTATTTATGTATTATTTACTTTTCAGCATGCATCTTTGTGAGATTTGTTGTAACAGATTGTCCGAGTTTGTACGACAAATTCCATTCGATTGGGAACAGTCGCTTGTCTGATGTAGTCGTCCGATGGAAGTCTGAAGCAATGGACGAGGGTTGAATCTCTTTTGTATTGTAGACTTAGTCGGACGTCTACGGACCCAGTGGACGACCAGCCTAAGGGTCTTGTAAGACTCTGCACTATGAGAAGCTAGTAATAAAGAGATTTCTTTCTTATGCCTGGATTGCAAATCTTACAGAGGACACTGGGTGGGAGTAGAGTCCCAGAGAACAGGATATCTGCGTACAAGCTGCTTCTGTATTAACAGTAGTGATGGGCCGAACACCCCCGTGTTCGGTTCACATTCGAACACGAACATTTGAAAAAGTTCGAATTCGAACACGATTCAAACTCAATGCAAGTCAATGGGACTCGAACGTTCGATTTTTAGAGTGCCCTGCAAGAGGGCATATATGCAAGATATTTGCCATAAAAGGTGTATGGGGGTCCGGGTAGTGCCCTGGGGGACAGGAAACAAGGACAAAAAGATTTAAAAAAATGTTTTTAAAGGAACAGTGATTTTTCCATGACATAAAGGTTAAGAATAAAAACCAAAAATTGCTTCGAATATCGTGCCATTTCAAATGACGGTAAATGGTTTTCCTTTAATCTATTCATAAACAACTGCTTGGGGCAGCAGCCTGTATGAAAAGAGGAGACATTTTAGGACATGCAGAACAAGTTTAGTGATTTTTTTGGCTAAATTATGGTGAAATTTATACAGGCTTTGGATGAAAGTAACAAGAGGTGCATTAAAATTGCATGAGCATTAACATTTGCTGCGGCGTTCACCGCATATTTGTAACGATTCCCAAGGACAGACCTGTAGGATCCCTGGTAAAATCCTTTATAAATAAATAAATAAATAACAGACCTCTAACCCTCCGATCCTTAGGATGGTCGGGACTCGGGACCACTAAACCTAACCTCTAGCAGCCTCACAGGCCAGGGAGACAGCACCAACAATATACACTACAGACTGAGATCAATATATGTTTGTACTACGCTATAGTATATGGCAGGATGAAGCGCACCAGCAGGAACAAGCAGCATCTTCTCAGAAGCTTCACACAGCACGCCGGTGTATGCAGCATCTAACAGCGTGGGAGACGGGAGGCTGCGCTTGTTGGTGGATCCAGGAATCAGGTGAGTATTAGAAAGAAAGAAAAAAAAAGTTTTATTTTACGTATGTTCCTTGGGACATTTAAAAATGTCCTCGAATTTTATTTTTTTTAGAAATGTGTCGCCTTACCTTAGGCTAGGGTCAGACGAACGCATTTTTCGCGTCGTCCGCGGAAAAGTGCGGTCGAACGAACGGACGTATTTTTTCACGAAATACGCGTTAGCGGTCATACGATGCGCATTTTTGTCCATGATTTCGTACGGATCATCAATAAAACATTTTTTGTGTCTGGACGTTATGTTATCCGGTCATTAGCAGCGTCTGACGTCTTCCAATCACGCAAACACGCCGCTATGCGGACGCAGCGCACTCTGTACGTCAGTAGTAGCGGTTTGACGTTCTAGAAAAAATGCGTTCGTTTGCCACTTGCGTTGCGCGGACGAACTTTCGTGCGGCCGTACTTCGTGTGTTTCCCGGTATTGGACGTCATTTGCTGCTAGCACGGCCGTGATTTCGTGCGGCTAAACGCACGTTAAAACTGCGTTCGTCTGACCTTAGCCTTAACCTGGTGGTCAGTCAGTGGAGGCTCCCTGGATCCTGGTTGTGGGGGGATCTGCCGTGGCCGCAGGTGCAGTGGCTCCCTCTCTGCCACATGCACCCAGCCGGCCTGCCCGCACAGTCACAGCTCTGTCATCCAGCGGCCGCATGCTCCTCAAGAGATCCTTGGGAGGCCCAGGCGGGCTGCCCTCTACAGTGCCTGATTAGAGGGCCTCATCTGCCTGGTGTTTTAGCAACAAGAATGTTTTATCCCATAGGCTTCACTGTTAAAAATATTTACATTTTAATTCAATATCTAATAAACCGTTGCTTATAATATTCTGCAGTGAAGAGGCTCTTTACTTTTAGATTTTTTTAGGACTTTTTAAGCATTTTTTTTAAAAAAATAAATTATTTTTTTTTTCAAATTTTTTGCGAACGGCCTGAAAAGTTCGAAATTCGTGAACTTTTGAACGGCCGATGTTCGATGCGAACTCATGTTCGCATCGAACCACCAGCCCATCCCTAATTAACAGTAGTACCTGTAGATTGTTTTTGTTTTTTTGCAGGCCCACCATCCAAAGCCAAGGTCCCGAAGAAAGCAGAGAAGATGGCATGTTCACAAGTTCCAGAAAACACCCGTGAGTCATTTGCATTATCAATCATCCCCCTGTTAGCAGGATCATGTTCTGGAAGGTTTTTGAGTGACCTCTCCGTCCTCACACAGTAATCTGCTATACCTAACCTGACACATAATTCAACGGTCAGCCCTGTGTTACAATGAAACACACATTTATAAAGTCTTAATGACCACTCAATATTTTCCTGGCAGCCCCCATAACACCCGCACTATAAGGAGGTGCAGTTTACTTAAAGCCAACATTTTGATGTTAATATTTGTTAACCTGAAGCGGATAAATCTTGTATCTCAAGCAGGAGTCTAGTCCTGAAAAAATAAGTGCAGGAACTCCCCAAGAATTCTGTTCCTCATTTAACCTTTGATGTTTTGCACTTAACCCACCGCTCCACATTCAAACCTCATATCAATGTTTACACATAAAGTTAGGCTGGGTTTTGGGGAACAGTTATGATAAATGTAATCCATATCATATATATCGGGTGACTTATTAGGTTCCAATCATATGTCTCTTTACTAAAAGCTTCTCAGTGTGTGGGCCAGAAGGGAACTCTGTTCCCTCTGAGAAAATAGTGGAAAACTGCGTTCCTATTAGTTCCTGCTGGACTTGACCCCTGATCTCATGCCTTCTATATTTAACCCTTTATTTGTCCCTGGCCCTGCGGCTGCGTGCAGGAGAGATTCCACAAGCAATCAATTATTGAATTTCCACCATTTTTAATCAAGAGACTTGAAATAATTCGTTCGATACAATGACAGTTTTTTATTGCAACTCAAATATACAGGACGGATGTCTGTGTCCTTTGCGTGGTTCAAGTCCCATATGATCTTCTAGTTTAGGAACACAGTCACTCACATCAGGCAGGACATCAGTATGCTCAAGAACCTGTGGTTGGAAAACATTAACACAGGAATGTAGGATGTTCACATATACGCGTATTGAACAGTGCCTAGTCCTCCCTATCACACAAATGTCATACCCAGCGTTTGTGACTGACAACAGGTGTGTGATGATGGTTTCGCCTAGGTTTATGACAGTGCACACAGGGTTATGGTCTAACCATGGGCACACATATTAGTGATAAGGTAGATCTGCCCATTATACTTTATTGTGGGTCAATAAGCTAAGGAAAGTCACCGGAATAAGGAACAGGATAAACCTGCAATGTGACACACATAGGACAAGCCTTCATGCCACATCAAACCATCAGGACACTGGATGGTATTAATTAAACGTTGCCATATTCTGTAAAGAACATTCAAAGTGACCTACTC